>JAWNZC010000473.1:1185000-2385000 GCA_035771165.1 Paragorgia papillata
GTGAAAATGATGGAATGTCGGAATCCTCATAAAGAACAACCGACATCCTGGCTCAGGTGCCCCCCCTGTGACATGGGGCCCCCGGCTCTTTTCTGGGCAGCGCCTATAGGAGTTACGCCACTGAGTTCCTTACAGTAGCTCAATGATTAGAGCGTCTCACTGGCGATCAAAAGGTTGTATGTTTGAGTCCCGCGAACATACAAGCGAACAATTCAGCACTGGAACAATTATTGAAAATTTGAAGTTATCTAATCCCTTGCGTTATGTCGTATGTTAAGAGAAGAGACGAATATGCTACCTCGGATATGAGAGTTGAGTGTAAATGTTCTTTGAGCTATTTTTCTCAGAAAAATTAGTAGCTCAATGGTTAGGGTGTCTCACCGGCGATCAGAAGGTTGTGGGTTCGAGTCCCACTTGGGAACTCAGAAATTTGTTCTGAGTAAAATAGCTCGAAAAACGTTTACACTCAATACTCAGTTATGTCGTATAAAGGATAAAGGACTGGTGGCTAATCATCCTTACTCGCAGCCAGCGGCTGAATTGCGAAGGACGCAGATCAACGTGGCCGTGTCGAGGCATATCAAAGGCGCTCCAGGCAGCCGCCATACGACACAGTTCAGACCACGGATCACAGCTAAGATGTAGGTGTTGATTTTATGGAGGGAGGAAAACCGGAGAACCCGGCGAAAAACCCTCGAAGCACAGGAGAGTTCAACTACGACTCTACTCACATAAGTTCAAAGCTTGGTAATGGGGCGATTCCCAAGCGGTCACCCATCCAAGTACTAACCCCGTCTAACCGGGCTTTTACACTTTTTGATGAGAGGCAGCATGCTAACAGCAAGCGCCACCCGTGCCTCCCTAATTTTTTTGTTATTAAATATATGTCCAGGACTTTGGCATGTCTGGCATCTGTGCCGCCGCTATTTATTCACGTAATTTGGACATTTTAGATGCTCTTGAAGCAATTTGGTATTTTTACCCAATTCCACTCGTACTTCAGGTTGGAAAATTAATGCGAAAAAATAGTAATGAAAAATTAGTAATTGAAACTAAAAAACATAGTTTAACTCATTCCTGTCCGAGGGCTTCCCCAGAGATGAATAAAATCGTCTGGCGTAATTAGCCAGAATAAAGTACTAAAGACCAATTCGGACAGGAAAGAGTTAATTACCCAGTGAGGTCTGTATGAGAAAGTATTTAAGATTAAGTAATAGATAAATCCCGAGAACGAGGGATGTATGCTATATAAAGACCCGAGGACGCGCAACGTCCGAGGGCTTTATATCGCATACATCCCGACGTTCGAGGGATTTATTATTGAGGAGGTTTTCCAACAAAGTTTTGTCTTTTTTTTCCACCTTGGACAAAGATTTTCCTTGTTTTTTTCTTCATTTCGTTTCTAATTATTATTCAAGGGCTTTATGCGATATAAAGTCCTCGAAACTGACAAAGAAAACCGACCCAATAATAAATTAAGGGCATATATACACAGGCGAGGTCAGGTGAGGCGACGTCAGGTGAAGTGTAGTGACGGGAGGCATTGCAAGGTGAGTCGAGGCGAGCTGGAGAGATGAGGTGATGTGATGTTAGGTGTGGCGAGGAGAGGTAATGCTGTGAGATGTCACTTGGCGAGACGAGAAGAAGAGTGATCGTCCTTTATCACATATGAAGACACTCATTAAACATGGATTTTTTATTTATGAATTATTAATGAATTTTTAAAACAATTTTTTTATTACTTCTCTAGGTGTTGAAAGGATTGTAAAAGTTCTGGAAAATGTGAAACTAAATCACGCAAGAAAATCACAATAAGTGCATTTGTATGAACTCCTAATTGTTATTATTATTATTATTATTATTATTATTATTATTATTATTATTATTATTATTATTATTATTATTATTATTATTATTATTATTATTATTATTGTTATAATAGATAATTTAGATAGATAATTTATTGAGTTCATAATATTGCAGCCCAAGGGCTAAATTGTATATTAACTTTACACGGGTAATGAAGTAATATTTAAAACACGAGCAGGAGTGTTTTATCAGATTTAAACTCGAGGGCGCTGCCCGAGTGTTTTAGATCTGATAAAACACGTGATGCGAGTGTTTTGAATGACTTCAAAAATGATTCGTTATTGGACGTTATGTTCATTAGTATTCTTTATATAAAATTGTATGTTCATTAGTACTCTTTATATAAAATTGTATGTTCATATTATTCTTTCTGACGTCAAGAAGTTTTATCAGCTATATAAGACCACGGACATGGTACTGATTTCCTTTGTGTTTTCCTCATGAATTATTAATGAGTTTTTGAAAATATTATTAAAAATAAAAATTTTATAAATCCTGAAACAACACGTCATATATGTACTGTATGGTATACTACAAAAACAAGTTAAATACATATATGCATATATATTAAATATATATGTATAATTTGTTCATTAAAACTATTCTATTGAGGAGTCTATTTACTTGAATTGCTGTATATAAAACTATTTCTTAGTCTGTCACACAGGAACGTTAAATTTACGCATGTTTCTTAGATTTATAGAAGATTTGTTGAGCTCAGGCAATAAGTGTTTCAGCTTATGACTCTTATTACAGCATATTTCCTCGAAATTATTCGCAATGCACGCTTCTGTATTCTTTCTAATTCGTCTGAGAGGCACATGCGTACTCGCGATGATCGGGCGAATACTACCCTGGTCCAAGAGGTTCTACGCCACCCGCTTCCCCTCACCCCCCCCCCCCCCCCCCCCCACCCGAATGCTGAAAACGGCGAGAGACCTCTGGTCGAACATGGCCGCTTCTTTCTTCGCTCCGAGCCAATGAAGTCGCTAGGGTCAGATCGATCTTGACCCCATTTTCTGATTGGCTAAGAAATCTGTTAGGGGGGTTTTAGATTACAAAATGAAAGTGAGATTGGTGGCGTCTTCGACCAGAGGTTGTCTTGCCGCTTTCAGCATTCGTGGGGGGGGGGGGGGGGGGGGGGGGGGGGAGGGGGCAGCTGGAGGGTAGGCGAATACAGGTGCACGGTGTCGAAATTTTTCTGAGTTCTTTCTCAGCAATTTTTGCACGTTCTTATCATTGTTACATTATAATCGTTGTTGTTGTTATTATCATTATGTAATAAAATGTAAAATTTATATCTAATGTAATGTAACACTCCATATAGCTTTTTCTCAAGAACCGGTGCATTATTTGCAATGCGAACTTTTTTCATACCGCGTAGTTCTTGCTAGAATTATCTCAAATCGTTAATAATTCATGAGATAAATCAGCCAATTACAATAGTTCATTCAATCACCTGATTGAAGTTGGATACTCCCGTAAAACACGCTAAAATCGTATAGATCGTTTTCACTCACGTGATCCGTGGCCCCATTGGGGTGGTGAAACAATACGAAAGATTTGAATAAGAATAGAGCTAATTCCCATATGGTACACCAATATGGCCGCCATTTCATTGTTTTGGTAAACCAATATGGCCGCCGTGACGTCAGATGAAAACGATCTATACCACCCAATATATTAGATGAAAACTGGTGTTCATCTAATTCTTAAGATCTCAATTATACCTATGCAAAATAAACAAATTGCTGTATGAATAAATTTTACACACACTCTCCTGAATAAAATCTCATGATAGTTTATTTTAATTGAATTTTCCAATTGACATCGCTGGATTGATACTTGTTTATCGTGTTTCATCAGGAGAATCCAAACACTCGAAAACAATAAAACCATGCACTCGCCCTCGTGCTTTCGTCATATTTTCTCGTGTTTGGATCCCCTGATGAAACACTCAAACTCGTTGTTGATATATTACATCCAGAATGAAATTCTTATAATGCGCCTGCGTTCTCTTGTTTATCGTGCTTTAATCTTACTTGATGTGCTCCATCCTTGAGATTGTATCCGATATATATTTTAAGACATGAATAAGATATCTCGAAAGAAGCTCTTTCAATAATGTAGGGATGTTGGAATAATGCCAAACACCATTTTACATCCTCTACTTCAAGCTATGAAGTAATTTATGAATGCCGCTATAGAGTCCAAAATATTAAACGTACTTTTATAATATCTTATTTTTCACCATTTTAACTTTTCATCACCTACCTAAACCAATAGAGGGATATAAGAAAACATATTCATGGACTATATATATATATATATATATATATATATATATATATATATATATATATATACGCGACCAAGCATTGAAATACGTCATTTCAAATTAAGACTATAATTTCTTTGTTTTGTATTATTTCCTGGTCGTATGAATAATATCCTATTAATAAAAAGATTTAACAAAAAAATTTTGCCAATAAAAATATTTGCTATTTTACAAATGGTGTCGGTCGATAATGCAAAGTGCATGTTGTTTTTTTCAAAATACGTTACAAGATATGAGAATACAAAGCACAGTATATATACTGCATGTAATTGGAGATATAAGACAAATTTCGACACTCAATTCGCCAGTACAATTTAGCATGGAAATCTAAGAGTCCAGATAAAAAAAAACCCACTTGAGTCGTAAAACGATTTAATAGTGTAGTATAGTATTTCCACTTTCATATGTATAATTTAAACTTATAGTTATGAACTCGTATATACTTGGCTGGTAGTCACTATAATTAAAGGGCATATATGACTCGAAAATTAAGTTTGTCTTATTGAAAAGAACATTTAAAATGATAAAATAACATCTTTTGCAGTTTTTGGCTTCCTTGCTTCGTTTTTGAGATATTCCAGCTTGTTTGATATGCAAATGACACAACTATACACATCTTGGCTATTATTAAAATATGGGCTTAACTCAAAGGAAGCATGTGCGTGTTTCTACCCAAACATGTAGAATTCCAAGTGATTTCGTTTCACAATAGCAAAGATATGTAACCTTCTCTCGGTAACTCATAATACTCATTATGCACGTTTGCATATCAAACAAACTGGAATATCTCAAAAACGAAGCGAGGAAACCAAAAACTGCAAAAGATGTTATTTTATCATTTTAAATGTTCTTTTCAATATGACAAACTTAATTTTTGAGTCATATGCCCTTTAACCAGATAATTAGACTTAGAGGATGTTTGCGTGCTGGTCATATTCCAGAACTTTCTTTGCCTTCCTTAGTATTTTTTAGCTAAAAAAATTTATGAGGAAAAGGATATAGTCAATCTTGATATAGTCAATCTTGATTGACTGGAACTTAAGACAACTGTATACTTGCTATATAGTTTTTTATTTAGTTTTTATTTTAAACCATTAAATATTCATGAAGAAAATTCATGCAGAAGCTGAATAAATATTTAATCGATATCTGTAAATCGCATGCAGATTCTTCCTGATTTACATAATTTTTCCCCACAATTTACTTAGCTAAAATCACTCCAACTTGAAAATTAGTTTAAAAACGTGGCTACTTATAAAGCCGTGTTTACACGGCCAAAATTTAAGCGCGATCTGAGCCTCATCTGACTTTAAGCGGGCTTAAAATGTCCGTGTTAACAGATCGGCGTAAATTGATCGCGATTAGTTTGCACCACCTCAATAAGGTGGATTAAACTGAGCGCGATCAGTTAATCGCGCTTAACTTGGCCGTGTAAACGCAACGGGATTGAAAAACGCTTGCTATTAACACGTTGTTATTAATACGATAAAATGTATTATTTTGCCCTACTATAGAAGCTTCCATCTCGCTATTCTTTGTTCCTTTCTTTTAGCTATTACTCTTTCTCGTGTACCGATGTCTTCCGTTGTTCTTTGATGCGCGCTACCCGTACGAAGCTTCCAAAACCAAAACTATAGCTCGTCCGCCATGTTGAATAATGGTGTACGTGCTTTAGTAAGGGATTATTCTATAAGCAGCTTAAATGACCGTGTAAACGCACCAAGGTGGAGCATTTTAAGCACGCTTAACTTAAGCGTGCTTAAATTTTGGCCGTGTAAACACGGCTTTAGACTGACTTAGACTGTCTTATAGACTGCCTTAGACTGCCTTAGACTGACTTAGACTGACTTAGGCTGACTAAGACTGACTTAGACTGACTTAGACTGACTTAGACTGACTTAGACTGACTTATACTGACTTAGACTGACTTAGACTGACTTAGACTGACTTAGACTGACTTAGACTGACTTAGACTGACTTACGCTGACTTACGCTGACTTAGGCTGACTTAGACTGCCTTAGACTGCCTTAGACTGCCTTAGACTGCCTTAGACTGCCTTAGACTGCCTTAGACTGCCTTAGACTGACTTAGGCTGACTTAGGCTGACTTAGACTGACTTAGACTGACTTAGACTGACTTAGACTGACTTAGACTGACTTAGACTGACTTAGACTGACTTAGGCTGACTTAGACTGACTTAGACTGACTTAGACTGACTTAGACTGACTTAGACTGCCTTAGACTGACTTAGACTGACTTATAGACTGCCTTAGACTGACTTATCGACTGCCTAAGACTGACTTAGACAGTCTAAGTCAGTCTAAGGCAGTCTATAAGTCAGTCTAAGTCAGTTTAAGTCAGTCTAAGGCAGTCTGTAAGTCAGTCTAAGGCAGTCTAAGGCAGTCTATAAGTCAGTATAAGGCAGTCTATAAGTCAGTCTGACTGACTTATAGACTGCCTTATACTGACTTATAGACTGCCTTAGACTGACTTAGACTGCCTTAGACTGACTTAGACAGGTGCACATTATGTAATTGTCGGGCGAGTGGTTGCGCGAGTGTCATCAATGTTTAGGGCACCACAGTACCCCACTACCAGTGAATGACATAATCGTTTAGTCGAACAGGTCGACGAATGGAACGACCCGTTTGAGTCGTGGTGGCTGGGTCAGCGAGGGCCTGATGTGGAGTAAAAATCGCAGGGTGACATGGAAAAGACTCCACGGACTTGCTGGCAGGAGTTGCTTGACTGCTCTCCAATTTAGCGGGTTTCAAGCGGTCAACAGAATACTCTTTAATCTTTCCATTGATCTCCAGAGCAAAATGCTTAGTTGATCTTCCGAGAACCCCGTAGCGGCCGACATAGGGTCGTGTGAGGGGTGGCTTGTGGTCATCACGCCGGACATACACATGAGTGGCTGTGTGGAGGTCAGGAGGAAGGTAGGTATCGTGTGATCCATGCCATCGCGTTGCCACAAATTGCTGACGCTGCATCAAATGTCGTAATCTCGAAACGAATGAAGACGGGTCCTCGACGGTCGGGTTGGAGAAGAAGTCTCCTGATAGACGAAGTGTTCTTCCATAGACCAACCCAGCAGATGTGCAAGACACATCTTCTTTGAGGGTTGTTCTGATGCCGAGTAGTACCACAGGGAGCTCGTCGACCCAGTTATTACTCGCCAGCCTTGCCTTAAGTGTAAGTTACAATCAAAGTGTAAAGTAACAATAGAAGAATCGGAGCCAATCAAACAGCGAGTACGAAGAGGCAGTATCGTTCGTAACCAATCAAATAGAGAATACGAAGATATAGGCGGACCGAGGTTTTCCGATCTCAACATCACGTTATGACTTATGGTTTTGCGAAATGTTTTGCGATAAAACTGTGTATTTTGATTTTGTTCAGTTGTGCCCTAGCTTTGTTGGTGCTCACTTCAGTTTATTAATTGGTAAGTACTTTGATGATTAATTACCATAAATTTGTCGTAAGTATGATTTACCACAGTTTTATGTTTTAATGGTATTAAATAGTAAGCTTCTTCGAGGGAAAATTGAGCTTCTTCGGAGGAGAACAAATTGTATTAAGCCTCGTTGTAAGCCTCTTCGGAGGAAAACAAATGGGCCCCTTCGGAGGAGAACACTAGAGCCTCTTCGGAGGAAAACAATTTATAAGCCTTGTTGTAAGCCTCTTCGTAAGCCTTGTTTGTTTGTTTGTTTGTTTGTTTGTTTGTTTGTTTGTTCGTTCGTTCGTTCGTTCGTTCGTTCGTTCGTTCGTTCGTTCGTTCGTTCGTTCGTTCGTTCGTTCGTTCGTTCGTTCGTTCGTTCGTTTGTTTGTTTGTTTGTTTGTTTGTTTGTTTGTTTGTTTGTTTGTTTGTTTGTTTGTTTGTTTGTTTGTATGTTTGTTTGTTTGTTTGTTTGTTTGTTTGTCTGTTGGTTTACTTGTCTGTCTGTCGCCAGGATAACGCAAAAAGTATTGCACCGATTTTCATGAAAGTTTGCAGAAGGGTTGGCCATAGACCACTTTCATAATGGCCACCAGTTTAAATATTATTTTATGTGCATCTTAATGAGCCTTTCTGGCCTCGATATGAAGCAAAGATTCTTTTGAATTGCAGACTCACAAACGAGGCCAGAAAGGTTTATTAAGATGCACATAAAAAAATATTCAAATTAGTCGCTATTATGAAAGTGGTCTATAGACCAACGACCAATCGATTAAATTTTGGTTGAATTTAGTCAAAATTTGGATTAGAAATTAATAGAAAACTGACTGCAAGATTCTCCGTGTAGAATAAATGCTTGATTGCGCTCATTATCCTTATTTTATACAAATATTTTTGCATAATTTTGGTACGAGTGCAATCAAGCATTTTATTCATACATGCATGTGTTGGTCTCGTGAGCTAGCCTGGTTAGCGGGAATGCTCGTTTTCTTTTTAAACCTCTCTAATAACCCGCTCCCGGAGGTATATGCAGTCTCTGGCTGCCCTATAGTCACAAATGTTACATAAAGAACTAGCTATAGCTAGATAGCGTATAGCTGCGCCTATTTTAAGTAACTTGGCCGGAATGTTGTTTAATCCTGTAGCTTTGCCTAGTTTCAAAGAATTTAATAAATTGAAAATTTCCTGATCTACAGTAGCTTTCTCAATTTTCTTCAAATGAGGGCAAGTCTTCATCCGAAGGAATCAGTTGACTTGCTAAATTAGGCCTAACGCCGGTAGTATGTTTATTTAAGAACTCCGGAATTTAATCGGGTTTAGACAACACTCTATTGCCAGATGTTGGTCTAATACTTAATTTGGATAGAATAATTGTTGTCTTGTCATGACATTGTTTATTATTATCCATATTAGATTACTATTGCCTACATTACCTTCAATTTGTTTCTGTATCTACTGCGCATGCGAGTAGATACTACGTCGGCATGCAAGGTTTTCCGATGTTAGTTAAGTAACAATAGAATATTCTTCGGGACCAACCAAATTTCAAAAGTTTTTTCCAATCACATCCCGAGTCAGTCTGAGCAGTCTGACGCAACGCAGTAAATACATGTACGTGTAAACGTACGTATTTTTTATATCGTTTGGGAAATATGAAGCCAGAATCCGCCATTACTAAGGAGGTAGGATTATACTAGCTCTCGCACATTTCTTGTTTTTTTGTTTGTCGTGTTTACAAGGACGCTAGGGTAATAATAATAATAATAATAATAATAATAATAATAATAATAATAATAATAATAATAATAATAATAATAATAATAATAATAATAATAATAATAATAATAATAATAATAATAACGAGAAAGCGAAAACGTAAACGGATACGTTTAAAATACTTCAAGGACAACACACAAAATAGAAAACAAAATTACTGTATAAACAGTGACAGAACATATTAAAAAACAGGGAAACTTGAACAGCATTGCTACTAAATGTTTGTGATTTAATACTGTAAGCGGCCGATCTATATTTTTACCGTAAGCTTAACCTTTTCGGCCTTTTTCTTCGTTGGCTTTTTCGCTATTGCTTTTTCCTTCTTTCGAGTTTCGGTGTGACGGGTTTTCTTCTACTAAGGATGTTCGGTTCTGCTTTATACGTAAACGTTGATTTGTTTCTGTCCTTTTGAACGAGATATACGTATCCAAAAAAGCCTTTGCTAAAGTCTTTTTGTCAAGAACAAACAATGTGTTGACGTTTTTTGTCAAGAATATAGATTTTATTGTTCCCAGTTCCCCACAATCCTAACCGCAAGTGAACGTACAATGCATAGAAATAAATAAATAAATAAATAAATATTCAGATCAGAGAAATTTGTTCGCATATCACATTTGTCTACGCGTGTAAAATTACGCCACGCGTGTCGAGATTAGCACCCTCACCGAGCCTTCGGCCATACGCTGGGGCTCGGGGAAAACCCAATGTCACGCATTCAACAACATTTTCAGCTTCAAAACTGTTTCGCAAAGTGGTGAACTTGCGATGATATTTGATTGATGATATTGATTGATGATATTGAAATCAATGCCCGGTGGAGGTTAGCAATGCTTTCAATAAACACTTCACTGGTATCGGACCAAAATTGGCGGCCAAAATTCCAGCCAATCTGAATATAAACTATGATCATATTCATAAACCCGATAATGAATTTGAACTCCGGGTAGTGAGCAATTTAGAAGTTTCAAAATTAGTTGATAAACTATCAACGCGTAAAGCCAATGGTCTAGATAACATTCCAGCTTGTTTATTGAAAGCAAGTGCACCAACCACGATAGGCTCGCTGACGTATATTATTAATTTAGTAATCCACACTGGCACTATTCCACCCGACTGGAAAAGAGCTAGGGTAACTCCTATTCATAAAGAAGATTGTAAAATGGATCCCAATAATTATAGGCCTATATCTGTGCTATCAGTGATTGCAAAAATCTTCGAAAAAGTTATTTTTGATCAAACCTACGATTTTCTAAGTAAAAATAAACTTCTTTCGGATTCACAATCCGGTTTTAGGCCTTTGCACTCCACTTTAACAGCACTACTAGATATTACTGATAAATGGTATACCAATATGGACAATGGATTGATCAATGCTATACTTTTCATCGATTTAAAAAAGGCATTTGATACCATTGACCATGATATTCTTTTAAATAAATTATCTCGATACGGTTTCAAAATTAAGACCATTGAACTTTTCCGTAACTATTTAACTGAACGTACTCAAATAACTTTTGTAAATAATATTCCGTCTGATAGCGCTGATATAACATGTGGAGTTCCTCAAGGATCTATTTTAGGACCATTATTATTCTTACTATACATTAATGACTTACCAAATTGCAATTTGATATCTGATGGTCATCTATATGCTGATGATACTAGTTTGACATACGCGGATAAAGACATTAATCAACTTTTCTCCGTTATGAATAATGACTTACATACACTTAAAAACTGGCTCAACATGAACAAACTCAGTTTAAAACGCACTTAAAAACAAAATGTATGTTCATCGCTACTCGACACAAACTAGCTACCTTACCAAATCAACCTGATGTTGCCATCGATGGCAATCAAATTGAACGAGTAAAGACGTATAAATGTTTAGGTTTGGAGCTTGATGAGTGTTTGATGTGGGATGATCATATTTCGAAGATTACTTCAAAAGTGGCCAAAGTAATTGGAGTACTAAGGAGATTAAAATCATTTCTCCCACGTCCAATCCTAATCTTAATCTATAAATCCTTAATTCAACCACATTTCGACTATTGTAGCAGTGTCTGGGGTAACTTAGGTAAAGGTCTGGAACAAAAACTCCAACGACTACAAAATCGGGCCGCTCGTATTATCAATGGATCTGATTATAGTGTTCGGTCACATGAAATTCTGACCGAATTAAATTGGCCCAATCTAGAAGAAAGACGGTCTCAGCAATTCAGAACGCTCATGTATAAAACAATCAATAAAATGGTACCAGAATATCTTTCTATAATTTACGAGGTTCAGATTCTAAACTATTTGTTCCGAGACCTTTAACTGAGGCACTCAAGAAAAGCTTTACATATCGAGGAACTGTTCTGTGGAATAGCTTACCTGTGGAGGCAATTAATGCTAAATCAATTGCTGAATATAAATCATTTATTTAATATTACTAACCTTAACGTGAATGTGTATAATATTTTAAATTAGTTATGTATTATTTTTATTAGTTATCTTGTATTAGTTAGTTAGTTTATACACGGCTCCAGAGAAGAGCACATTATGTGAATTGGACTCCGTGTTCTAAATAAAGTCTTAATAATAATAATGCGCGAGAAAGGGAAAACCGCTAGCGGTAATGTGTCAGAACCGCTGACCTGTATATAACTGGACCGCTTGCTATTGCCAAAAAAGTGTGGCCAATTAAACATGGCGTCAAATGGCGAATTTGAGTCCTTCTGCTCATAGGAGCGATATTCACGTCTGAATATATTCAGTCGGCTGAAGGATTGAAAATGAAGCCCAGAATATAAATATTGAGTCAGTGACCTACGAGTTGTTGGTATTAAAGGCATTATACCATTTTACCTGGAAAAGTAAATCGCAACACCGACGATTTATATAACTAGTGTATAAAAAAAACACGCTGTACAAAGCAATGAAATTCGACACCGGTGCCAACATTCCCGTCTTTGATTTCAGTCAGTGGTCGCTCCCATGAGCAGAAGGACTCAAATTCGCCATTTGACGCCACGTTCAAATGGCCACACTTTTCATCACTCAAGGATAATAGGAGCAAGCGGACGAGTTATATACAGGTCAGTGGTCAGATCCAAACAAATTACTAAAAAGCGGTGCCCTGTTTAGCGTCAAAAATGTCGGGTCAAAAATACCGCAACAAAAATGTCGCGTCAAAAATACTGCGTCAAAAATGTCGTGTGAAAATTATTGCGTCAAGAACATCGAATACTATTGATTCCGCACGAACGAACTAGGCAATGCAAGAGTTATATAATTAAATCTACAACTTCAGCTCATTTGTTTTATTGTTCACACAAGAACTACTGAACTAAATGTCTTTTTACATGTTTTCAACGTTTTAAACGTAAATATAGCTATTGATCCCAAGACTTACTACAACAATTTTAAGCGCTATTTATAACATAGTTCAAAGTTTTAAATAAACATTATAATCCCAAGACTTACTACAACAACAATTATAAGCGCTATTTATAAGATAGTTTAAAGTTTTAAATCTAAACATTACAAACTCAAGACTTACTACAACAATTGTAAGCGCTATTTATAAGATATGTATGGTGGTTGTGCTAATCTTAACACTGTCCCAAGCCCGAACCCTAATCTTAACTCCAAACGTGCCTAACCCAGTGAGCTATATATATATATATATATATATATATATATATATATATATATACCTGAAGTGTTATCTTCTGATCATTGACCAGGCAAACCAATAGAAGACATGTAGACCTGAAGTTTGTATACCTCCAGTCTTCCACGCAGACATGAAAATTCAGCCTCGCTACTTTTAGAATACAGTGAAACCTCTATTAAAAGTGCTTATGAGGTGAAAATTAAGTCTGTCTTATTTAAAAGAACACTTAAAATGATAAAGTAACGTCTTTTGCAGTTTTTCGTTTCCTGGCTTCATTGTTGAGATATTTCTGGTTGTTTGGATATGCAAATTAGACATCTAGACTGTCACACGTGCATAACGATTTATCGAAGAATGTCATCAACCGCGTCCCAGGGCCATTTTTGGGGGCTGGGCAAAGATGATCATGGAGGCCAAAACCAAAATGGCCGGAACAAAATGGGCCTGGCACAGGCAGCCAAAAATGCGCCATATAATGCCTCATTTTTTACTCGTACACAATTTTCACAAAGTCTATTGCGCCTAGTCAGGCTTTCGATTGACTTGCAAGATTCATATGTCGCTCACGTTAAATGTATTCTTATACTGCGTTCGATATGCTTTGGATAATTCTAACTACAGCGAAATTATCTTCTTTTACCACCTCAATATTAAAATACTCTTTGACTTTGTTCACCAAGTCTTTCCAATTCGTTTCTCCAGATTTAGAAAACAGTTTGGTAGCCCCATGGACTTCGTTGTATGACAGAGCACAGAGACGACACAACCATCATTGCATATTCTCCGACGGTTTTTTTTGGTGTTTCGCCAGCTTTTCGCTCATTCTCATTCATTTTGAAGTTGTTTTTAAATTTACCGTTGTCAGTTATTTATAATTTGAGCCCTTTTAACTAATGCCCGCGAGTTAGCCTGAGCGCCTGCCTTGCTTCCACCAATCAGCATACCTAAAACATCCAATGTTATCTCGACCAATCAGATGTGGTGATGGTTCAGTCTATGTCACGGTCATTTGTTCCCGCCATTTCGCTTTTGCCCGCCATCTTGGCCCAGCCACTACAAATGGCGCTGGGGACGAGGTTGCATGGAAGGTGCTAAATCTTTGCTATTATTAAACCAAATTAATTCGACCGAAACGCGTGGGTGTGTTCCTCTCACAACACCAAACATGTAATTTTCAAGTAATAGCGTACCGTAGAGCTGCTATTTATAGCCCATAGTGCGGACAAACCAACCAAAATTGACTTCCAAATTATTGCAAATTAGCCATTATCTATTGTTCGGACCGCAAGAATTGTTGGTAAAAGCGGGAAATTTAAATAGTGACGTCACCACGACGGAGTGCTATTATGTTTGATAATAGCAAAGATATATAACATTCTCCAATGGTTCATTATATCACAAGGAGCCCAACTCTGACCTCTTTTTTTGTTTTATTATATTGAGCTTGACTGAAAACCGAGGCCGCTTAACAGTTGTGTAAGTTGGGATCGCGGCGCTTCTCTTAACAGTTGGTAATATATGCATATATATGCAAATTGCAGCGCGCGGTAATTTGAAACTCGAAACAGCTCAATATAATAAAACAAAAAAAGAGGCGTCAGAGTTGGGCTCCCTGTGATTATATACGCTAAGATGTTAATTTGTGACGCCAAGATGTATAATTTGCTTATCAAACAACCAAGCAAAGCTAAGAATTAGCAAAAGCCAAATATGTTACTCTGTAATTTTTAGTGCTATTTCAAATAAGACAGAGTTGGTCATACAAATAAGACGGAGGTTTTTTTTTCTCCACACCTTGGTACGAATTAATAAAGCGTTTATTGTGTATGAAGTGAAACAGTCGGTCAGAAAATACGGAAAACAATAGATTACCGCTTAATGCAGGATTACAATATTGGAAAAAATACCCGTAGACTTTTTGAAAACTATATCCAAATTTAAGAATACGTTATGAAAATATGCGTGTTCCTCCAAACTCATCCGCTTATTGCCCTAAAATTGCTTCCCCCTCCCCCCCTACACAATGTTGGCTAAGGTAAAGTCGATTTGCAAGTCATATCGTCTAAATACCGACATTGTGTAAGGGGGGAATAGTATAAAAATTCAAAAAGTCTACGATTTTTTTCCATGATTGTAGATCAACTTTTGAAATGTTAGATTGCGCGCTACCATGGGTTACGCGGAAAACATCACGCTCAAATTTTTGGACTGTCACGCCAAAACTGCTCACGCAATCAGAAAATAAGAACCCTAGTACAACGGATTTTGATACCTGATACATAACAAAAGTAATTATGATTATTAAATTAATGAGCTTTTCTCTAACAATAACGCTGTTTTGTGTGAACAAGGATATTCTAAAAGTTGCGTGGCCTGATTTTCATTTCAGTTGTCTTTAAAGAATAGTAGGGTCGTTTCCAGTAATACCAGACAACGCCTTGAGCATATTTGGTGTTACTACCACGAAGATACAAACCATTTAAATTGGAGCGAGTACAGGATTCGTACCACCAGGCACCTCGACGTTGCACAGCACAGTTTCTATAACTCCCTTCGTCATTATCTTTATCTTTAGTGGTAAACTTCATTCCATTGTGTTTAGCAAGTGAGTCACCAGCATTACCTTGTAACGAGAAAAAATTGTACCATGCCCGTGTAAAGACGCGTTCACATGGTCCGATCTAATATATCCAACACTCGTCATTGTTCTTTCTCCAATTTCTAAATACAGCCAAGCAGTTTGAAAATACGAGGCAAATTCCGCGTGTTGTTTTAACCATAGTTAAAATACTCATTAATAATTCATGAAGAAAATTCAAAAGAAATGAATGTTTAAACAGGTGTTGTAAATCGGATACAGCATTGATTAATAAAATATCAATGCTGTATCAGAAATACAACATACTAATTAGGACCCACTGGCTCAAATTGAGCTTTTTCCTTGTTTAAATAATTTGTTTTTGCCTTTTCTATGATTCGGCACGCCATTGTAAATCCCATACAGTTCGGCCGCTCATATTGTATCTATTACTTAATAGAACATATACGTTGGTTTGGAAACTCGTCCAAAGTGATTGTTCTATGTTTTTGTTCAAGTTTATGGAAATTTGTGCAATTTCACGGTATTGTATTTTCTGTATTATGAAGCAGTCATCCAATAGCAACGCTCGGGTTTAATTAGTGAGTTGCTTCATCGTCACGTGTTGTGGTGCTTCATCGTCACGTGTCCATACAATTTACTTCCATATAAGGATCTCCATTGTCAGTTCAACATGACCATGCTTCATATTGAAAGACAATAGAGCTTCCAAACCATGTATATGCTCTATTAACTATGTTTTAACCAGCTTGGCTGTATTTAGACATCGGAAGACAAACACTGACGAGTGTTGAATATAGCTTCTCAAACGAATCAATATTTTAAGACAAAATCGACCAAAACATTTGCTAAATTTCTAACATTTCTTTTAAATTTTCTCATAAATTATTAATGAGTTTGAGAATAATCATATCTGAATCAACATTTTAGTACAAAATTTCACTTTGCAGTATTGTGATGAGTGGGCAAATTTCACACGATACAGCGAGTAAACATTACGGGGGGGGGCTGTTTATCGGTTTTGCGACGGAATTTAAACCCTACACAGTTTTTATTTGTTTGTATAGATCACGGCAAAAGAACTGATGAGTTATTTTACATTTTTTAATTTGGTCCATTCGTTCCGGAGATATTTTGCTTCAAACATCGGCAAAATGCTCCAATTTGAACGTGCCGCGAAAAATTGCCGCAAATATTATATGATCAAAATAGGGCCTGGAACCGACAAGGCGTGACGTCATTTAAGAAACGTCAACTCTGTTTAAGAAACGTCAACTCGAATATTTGCAGTTTAATAATTTTAGTAATGCCAGATAGGTGTGCTCTATATGGTTGCTCAAACACGGCTATTGTAGCCGATGACGTCAAATTAAATTTGACTTTTTGACTTAAATGATGTCACATGTGTCTCGTCCCAATCCTCTATAATTTGCGGCTTTTTCATATAAATAGCTATGTTTAAAGCGAGATATCTCTGGAATGAATGGACCAAATCAAAAACTGTAAAATAACTTATCTGAGCTCTTTTTGCGTCCTACATACAGAAAACTGGAAACTGTGTAGGGTTTATATGCACTTTAATACTTGTTTGTGATGAGACGATATATAGTGTAAACTTTCACTAGAGACACTAGTATTAGTCTTTCATATACGACAAATATTTATGTCGCTTAAAGCTCCTAAGCCCTAACGAGTGATAACAGACAGGTCTGTATCTTATCTATGGGTATTTCTTGAATGCATAATAATTTATATCTTAATATATTGAGAATGAAAGAAGTTTCCCTCCAGAATAAATTAGAATAGCACTGCGCACGCGTGGTTTTGTTTGCAACTGGCGAATACAACAATGGTGGAGAAACACAAAGAAGCGATCAATCTTCTTCTCGAAACAACGACTATCTAGACTTAGCTGCATGGCTAATTAAATATGGTCTGGACGAAAGGATTTATTGTCTGCCTAGCAGAAGGCGTGAATAAATATTAAAAGCTTCACATTCAACTTTAATATGGCCTGGCATGTTGACGATGTTGTGAAGTCGGACCAGTCGTTGTGTGTTGTTGGTTCGTGTTTATTTAATATATTTTACACGAGTGGCGCTCGAGCAGTAGCTTAATACAGCAGGTGGTCTTGGCAATTTGTGAATTAACATGGCATAATAACACAAAAATAATACCACAATATATCATTTGAATCGTTTTTACCTCTACTATTCAAATTTTGGGTTTTCGGGTCTTGTCAGACAACCCATGTTGCAAATTATGCTAATTTATACTAATTACTATTATTAAAAATATTATTATAATACAACAAAATGTTAAATATTTAACGAGAAATGACTTTACACCAAATTTTGGATCATGTAAAATGAAAAGCAGCATTTCACAAATTCAAATTGAAAAAATTAAATTAATACAATAAAAAGCAAATATTATATTGATTTTTTATGATTTTCCATTGAGACCCCCCATGGTGACCCCCCATGGTGCGCCCGCGCGCGATCATAACTTATTTTGAAATTTACAAATTAAAACAGAATTATACAAGAACATACGACCATAATACATCCGTAAGATCGTTTTTAAGTCAGCTATTCAGATTTTAAGTTATTTTGAGTGATATTTATTCCTGTTTGCCATTACAACGCCGACAACTCGCCGACAACTCTCGGCAAATTTTAATATTTGTTCGATAATTGCCTATCGGCCGTGATGGTTTTCGTCAAATTTTACCAAATTATTGCTAATCTACGAAATAATTACAACAAACCAATGCTTATACTTACTTTCGGAGTTGTTAGAGCCTAAATTTTCGTTGGTTTCGCTTATATATTGACAAATAAAAGCCATTTTCTTCTTGTCGATATGCCACGATTCTCACGGGATTTTAACAGCCCGGAATTCAGGTCAGAGCTCGGGTAATACTTCATGGCATATCGTTATAAAGGTTTCATTTTAAAAAGGGATCATTCAGGATCATTTTAAGCCCTAAGGGGGTAATTTTGGTCAAAACCTCGCAGGTTCACAACAAATCAAAGTGATCCGTCCCCGAACCGTCACTGGTAGCGGATGACTATCGAGCCGGACGAGAATGATTAATAACAAAATCTGGATACTGGAGATTGTGGACTGTTTTGGTGTTCATAAACAACTGCACAAAGAACCCTGGCTATAGATTAAATGTGAATGCAGAATGCTTAAAATATTCTACAAATCGTTCTATCCGTACCTTTGCATGACAATCAGACGATCATAAGTATTTATGATAATTGATTAATTTGTAAAGGCGACAAAAACTTATGTACCTTTAGATCCATTTGGCAGATTTTACTCAATTTTGATCTGGACCGACTGGACATCACGCGATACGTATTAATATCGGAATTCTTGTGATGCGCCAAGCTTTTTATGCCAAAATTTTGAGGAGTTAAAAAACTTGATCTTGTTGTATTAATGAAGACTAAAGCAGAATGCGAAGTGAACAAAAGACGTCAGTATTCATGTTTGTCGGAGTTTATCATTGTTTTCTTTATTGACAAGAGAAAATGACTCCTTCAAGAATCCTTCGAGATTCTATTTTGGCTTGTTTGTTTGAGTTTTGGCTTGTATTAAATTAACTGTGGGGTGGTCATGTTTGGAATTGACTTATGCATAAACGTAGCAAAATTTATTATTATCTTTGACTGGAAACTTTGCACTATCCTTGGGATCTAGTTATGTATGTGATTTACATATCAAAGTAAAAACTGTAGTGTTCGCCAGCAAACTACTCGACACTCTTGTAAGTTAAAGTAGTGTGCCGTTTCTCTCTGACGAAGGACCTTCGCTCGAATCACTCGACTTCTAATCTCATGTACGTTCCATATTTCGGTAGTATACCCAACCTTACTATAATTCAAATGTTGTAAGTCACTATAGTCAGTCACATACTACATCAGCACAATAATCGGATCCGATTAATCAGATCGTGTGAATGTGCTATAACAAGACCTTTACCATTTTGTACAATAGCCAAAATCTTCGCGAGACAAGTTTCTACAATCGTCGCACAGAGTAGAAAGCAATTCTTCTACAATACTGCAATTTTGGCGATTTGTCTTGCACAAATTTGACCAAGTGTATGACACGTTTCAATTTTCTAATACGCAACTACAAACAAATATCTTTGTACCTTGTTAATAACTTTCTCAAATAAAACGTTTCTCACCTGAATAACCTGTTACTGTCAACTTATATAGGTCCGTTTCATCTGCCACGGCAAATGTTCTGTACTTAGCGTAACGTGTCTCATTTTCAAAATCTTCCAGATCAACTCTCAAAACATCTTGACCACTCTTTGACAAACGATTTATCTTGTCCAGTCCAAGCCAGAACTCTCCGTTGAGATTACCAAATCCATTTTTGTAGTCAGTCCAATTTCGATAAAAATCCACGCTTCCGTCCATTCGTCTTTGGAAAACAGTCCAACCTCCTTCATCAGTTGTCATGTCACACCTTACATCAAAAGCTTCTCGACAATCTGGGTCAATTGTGTACACGCCATTGGATTTCACTCCACTTTTGTACAAATCAGCACAACTTTTTGTTACTATGTGTAAAAAATAACTTTTAGAATGTCACAAATATATAACGGTGCAAATCCAACTTAAACGTGCGTATGTTGCTGTATTGTAAAGACACATTTAGAGCAAATATACAGGGAATACGTAATGTATCTGTGGTGTGTGTTTCCAAACATTTTGTTCGCTTCCGATCAATAGAAGCTCTCTCGATTATTAGCACACTCGCGGTATTACAGCTGTATAAGTTCTTGCCGCAGATCTTATATTAGAATTTTACAATGTGTATTTAACAAATACAATACATTTTTCCATGTATGTACTGTAATAGATCACAGAATTTGTATTTGTATTTAATAGACCAAAAATTGTATTTAATAGACCCAATAATTTTTAAACACTGCAGCCTAAAACTTGAAGTGCAATTTAGATTAAGGAATATTTCATGCAGTTCGATAGCGTTTCGAGCTAAGGCCCTTTATCAAAGAAACGTACAGCTCAATTCGATTTATAGAACCTTTACTATTTCGATATTTTTTTACAATTCAACGCTACCTAATTTTATTGTATTTTATAAATTTAAGTATATATGTATATATAAGTATATTTAGGTATTAATATATGTTATTTACCGGCTGGGAGGTCCGTATAGAAAAATATATTCCCGAGGTCCAAAAAACGGCCGAAGGCCGAGGTCCGTTTATTGGACCGAGGGAAAATATTTTTCTATACGGACCGACCAAGAACGGTAAATAACATTTTTTTTTTATCATAATTATGTTGCGTAATAGGAAGTTGTGTAATTGAAATATTTATATTCACGTGATATTCAAAATTCAGTTGAGTCAACAAGCTGCCTGAGTTGACACGAAGCTTGTAATCTTTTTTGTGGACGGAGAAACAGTCAAAACTTTAACATCCTGTCACGAAGAAAAGCTAAAACGCTATCCGAGTGTTGTCATGCAATGTTTAGTTAACTAAGATTCTTCATCGTTTTTCGTCGCTTGTTGGTTTTATATGGGTGTTCGCCGCCTGTACCTTGGAAATGGAAGGTCGCTTTGAAAACACTTTCTCAAACTCATTAATAATTCATGAACCAAAAACAAAAGAAATTAATGTTTAATCAGTGCTTTGAGATCGGAGGAAAAGTACTAGTACTTTGAAATAATGCAAAATACGTTTTCAAAGTCTTGGGACTTTGAAATAAGGCAAATTATATTACGTTTCAGAGGTATCTTCGGAGTTTTGAGTTTGAGAAGTCAGTTCAAATATTCGACGTCGGACTTTACCGGGATTACAAAGCCCTCGTGCATTAAAAAGGCTCGCCTTTGGCTCGCCTTTTCAAAAAGCACTCGGACTTTGAAATCCCGGTAAAGTCCTCCGTCTCGTATTTGAACTATTACACCACCATGGATACTGAAAGTGCATTGTTCGAGTATCAGGACAAATATGCTTGTGATAAGCCATCTGTAATTTTTTTCCAAAGAGACGACACAACGAGAGTTAGCATGTGGAAGAGGTTTGTCTGAGGTTGGAGCATTTTATTTCGTTGCTTTTTCAACGTTGTTTTGTCGGGTCTGGCATATGGAAAACAGATAAAGTTTTCTCAAAAGGTTTACGTTTGTTCTGGTATGTCATCTATATTTGTATATATTCCAACAAGTAATTCGAAATACAGTCTCCAATGTATATTTAAAGTGTTTTCGGGATGTTGTTGTTAAGCAATTTATAACTTGAATGTCAAGTCGGCATGTCTTCGCTCGTTGATTTCTGTTTGTATAAACAGTTTTTCTGGCTTTTCTTCTTCAAATTTGTTGTTGTCACAATTGTCAGAAGCATTTGGATAATAAAATGACTCATTCGTATCGTAATCACCTTTCCTCTGAATCTATTTTCTCCAGTATCAAGCGAAATAGTTATGAAAATCGATCAACAGTAAATTCTTAACTGTAAAAAAATATCACTTTCGGACCGTGGTCAGAAAAAAACTGTAAAAACTGCCCGCTCACGCAGTCAATCAAACTGCAGCATTACCTAGGATTCCGCCCGCTCACGGTTGATAATATATATATATATATATATATATATATATATATATATATTGAAATATATATATATATATATATTGAAAATAACAAGTCTGCATGCAACTACACGTTGGATTATAAATATTGCGTTCTTGTTTTTCTGTTTTTAAACTTTTAAAATTTCGCTAAAAGGTGTTATAAGAACGCAGGAAATGTCATTTCAGACACACAAATTTCAAAAAATTTCCAAGGATACATGCCCCCGGATCCCCATAACCTAAATATGCATGAGGACACAAAACAAATTTGAAAACAAGCAGTTCTAAATTCTTCCTATGATGACACCTGAAAGTTTACCCTAGAATTTCATTTCCCAGTCCCTATTTCAGAACGCCACCACTGTCTAAGTATGTTTAAGTGTAAGTAGATTCTATCGAATATCTAAAGCTAAGTATCTTTTAAATTTGAATAATTTGAAAGTCTGACAGTAGCGAATGTCAGCGAGAACGCATCTTTCAGACGAGAAACGCAACTATGAATAAGTTCTCCACGCCAATTAAGACTTAATAATATCGGACCTTGCGTTCGTTGTTGATCCAACAAGCAAAAGCAAAGTTTAAAATAAACTGTATCGCACATGCGTTGTGCAATGTCGGGTCTACAGTCATCGTACCGAAATATCCAGTGCGGTCGAAAAGTATATTTTTCTTCACCAAAAGCAAAAACAATTGAATATCATAACAATGCTAATTTTCTGGAATTTCAAACTGCAGGAATTAATTGATTGTCATCAATTTTTGAGACTAAATACCAGGTTTCTTTGTGCTGAGCCGACATCGGTCAGACCAAAAAGCCACTGAAAATATGGAATTGTCGATCTCGCCCTGCAACAATGTCAACTGTATTTCAATTTGGGATTAAGTATTATTAAAGCATGTAACACTGAATTAATTAACCTCTTACAGTCACTGGCATCTAAGCGTGTGCACTGTCTATCAAAACATGTTCATTTCAAGGCTAAATTTAAGTTAAATAATTTAAATGTCTTGTAATTATTCACACTCGAGCTAGTCGGTCATGATTTATCGAAGCTCCGCTTAAAACAACTTTTAAAACGGATAAGGAGTTAAATTCATGTATTTGGCAATATATTATAAGTATTTGGCAATATATTACTAGTGGAACTAATATACTGTATATAATAAGTCGAATTAAACTGTGAAAGAAGCGGCATTATCGTTGTAGAAATATTTGAAGTCCATAGGTGTAGAGGAAGAAGTATTCATGGCGTCGAATACAAGAACACGTGCTCAGTCGTCAAGTCAGCAAATGCCGAACGTCAATGATATCAACAAAATCTTTGAATCCAAAATAGAAGAGTTTCTGCAATCAGCCAGCTTCAAAGAAGTTATCAACGTAGCAGTTAGTAATGCTGTAAAAGCTGCTATTATTGTTTTAAGGACGTAATGGACAAGAGCATCCAAACAGCCATCGCCGATGCTGCCGTCGCTCCGTTACAGAAAATCATAGGAGATCTCCGTAAGGATTTAAATGTTGTACAAATTAAAGCTAATGATAATGAGCAGTACAGCAGAAGATGCAACTTGCGTTTCTACAATTCTACGGGATCAATGAAGATAACGTTGAAGATTGTTCTGTGCTAGTTCGTGAGTTTTGCCGTCGGGAGTTAAATGTTGAAGTTGTCGACCATAAAATTGATCGTGCCCAAAGAGCTGGGTCTCGTAGCGAAGATAAAACCAGGGCTATCATTGTCAAATTGTCTAGTCATCGTTCTAAAATCAAAATTCTAAAGAATAAGATTCTAAAGGATAAACGTGGCTTCTATATAAATGAGGATCTCACGAGGCTAACTCAAAAGCTGTTGTTTGACGCAAGAGAGGCATTAGATGCCAATGTTGGTTCAGTCTATTCTTACGATGGGAAGATACTGGCTAAAAGACAAAAAAAATCCAAGACGTTTAAGAGAACGATAGTGGGACGGTTGTTGCGATGCTGACCGTGACCTTCTTGAAAGTTGTCGTGTCTTTACGTTTTATTAAAACAGAATATCAACATCTATAGTGAGACGGTCCGCGTGGCGAATCTGCCAGTGCGCATGACCACTGTCACGTCTATATATATAACACCATCTTCCTCTTTTAGGACTGAATGGTAATGTCATGTTCGAACAGTTACTGCTAAAAATAAGAAGTAAAAATTGAGTCAAGAACCAACCTGTTAGGTGGTTGGTGTGCTCTGCATGGATAGTGTTGAACAGTCTCACCAGACCCTGTTGCAGCAGCACTAACTTGTTGTGGTACTAGAGCTGGAGTTGTTGCTGTGTTGATAGCAGGCTCGGTGACACTTTGTTCCATTAGTGTAATACTCTGGGTAGTCTCTCCTAAGTCTGGAATTGGTTCGGTCACATCCATCTCCTCTCTTGCCCTATCTTCACTGTTATTAGCATGGTCGCTCAATTTGACACTGGAGGTTCGAAGCTGATCAATGTGACGCCGCCAAACTTTATTCGGGGCAATTTCTATCTCGTATGAAAGGGGTCATGTTTGTGCTCGAACTATACCTGGTAGCCACTTGCCTTGTCCATTGTAGTTGCGTGCCACGACATTCTGACCAATCGACAACTGGCGTGTACGGGGCTGTCCTTTCACAGCTGTTTGGTCTATTTGTCGATTCACAATCTTCATCTGTAGGTAGGGTTTCAGCAAATCCAAAAGAGTACGCAATGGCCTCCCCAGACACAAAAGGATGGTGGCTCTCCAGTCAACGAGTGAGGGGCATTTCGGTATACCAAAAGGAACTTTGCCATATTAGTTTTCAGCTAGGCTGTACTTTGCTTCTCGCTCTTCATAGCATGCTTGAAACTTTGCACAAACCGTTCAGCTAGACCGTTGGTGGCAGGATGGAATGGGGCTGTGGTAATATGTTTGATACCATTTACCTTCAACTGGAACTCTTTACCTGGAAGAACCTGAACTTTACCTGGAACTCCATATCGGCTGAATATGGTGCGGAGCCGTTCAATGGTCTGGGCTGATGTCGATGGCATTATTTCAACTTCAGGCCACTTTGAATGTGCATGCACGATTATCAGAAACATTCGGCCAAGGGATGGTCCTGCGAAATCCAAATGGATCCTCTGCCAAGGTTTTGTGGGCCATTCCCAGGGATGTAGTGGTGCTTTGCTGGCGTCGTTCTGTTGAAGTTGACAACCAGGACAGCTTTTGGCTAGTTGCTCAATACCCTTGTCAATGTTGGGCCACCAGATATAGCTCCTTGCCAGGGACTTCATCTTCACAATTCCGAGGTGACCTTGGTGGAGTTCCGTTAACACTTGATTGCGCAACTTGGTTGGAATGACTACTCTGTGTCCAAGCATTAGAACACCATTAGAACACCGTCATTTTTGTGACGGTGGAAAGGTTTGGTGTCTTCATCTTATTGGCTGGACCATCCTTTCATAACTGAATCATGCACTTTCACCAGGAGGGGTTCTCGTTGAGTTTCCCGTTTCCCCAGTTCTGCGGTGACTGGCAAGGGTTCAAACTGTGTAGCATAAAATAGGCCCACTGGGTCCACAGACTCTTCTTCTTGTGTTTCATCCATATACAAGGGCAAACGGGATAGACCATCAGCATTTCCATGCAGCTTGGTGCTCTTGTACTGAATTGTGTGGTCAAAACCCGCCAGGAACAATGCGTATCTTTGTAATCTAGCAGCAGTAACAGCAGGTATGCCTTTGTTGGGGTGGAAAATTGAAGCGAGAGGCTGGTGATCGATCAACAAGGTGAAAGGTCTGCCAAACACATAGTTGTGGAATTTCTTGACTCCCCACACTGTAGCTAGACCTTCCTTGTCAATCTGCACATAGTTCCTCTCTGCCTTCGAAAGGAATCTTGATGCAAAAGCTATTGGTCGCTCTGTGCCATCTGCCATGAGTGGGAGAGTACTGCTCCGATTCCTATGTGATGCATCGCATGCCACTTGCAGTGGAAGCTTAGGGTCATAGTGTGTCAGCACCAAATCTGAAGTAATCATTTCTTTGATCTTGCCAAATGCTTCTTCACATTGATCTGTCCAGTTCCATTTGTAGTTACTCTGCAGCATTTGGTTCAATGGGTGCAAGATTGTAACAAGGTTTGGCAAACATTTGTGGTAATAATTAACCAATCCAAGAAATGAGCGGACCTCTGAAACGCTCTGGGGACGAGGTGCATTCACTACTGCAGCTGTCTTGGCTGTGGTCTTGTGTAGGCCTTGACAATCAATTCCATGGCCACAGAAGGTGATCTTCTCTTTGAAAAACTTGCACTTTGCTTTATTGGCCCTCAAACCATGGTGATGCAGTCGGCGAAGAACTTCCTCCAGGTTGGCCAGGTGTTCTTCATCACTCTTACCCGTCATAATCATATCATTCAGTATGCAGCTAGTGCCAGAAGTTCCTTCCAGAACCTGATCGATGGTGCGCTGCCATATTGCTGGGGCAGAAGTGATGCCAAATACCAACCGATTGTATTGAATTGAAACAATCCTATGGAACTATTGATTGTAAGGTATTTCTTGGATTCCTCCTCCATCTCGATCTGATGATAAGCTTGGCGGAGGTCTACCTTAGAGAACTTTTCTCCACCAGCCAAATGAGCAAAAATATCTTCGTCAATCCGAGGAAGGGGATATTGCTCTGCTTGTAAGACTGGGTTGATGGTCCCTTTAAAGTCACCACAAATACGGACTGAGCCATCCTGTTTTGGTACTGGTACAATAGGTGTTGCCCATTCACTCCACTCTGTTTTAGAGAGGATACCTTCGCTCTGAAGTCTCCTCAGTTCCTCTTCCACTATGGGTTTTAAGGAGTGTGGAACTTGACGAGCTTTGCAAAAACGAGGTTGACTGCCTTCTTTAAGGATTATTCTGGCTTTGGCTGATGTAAATGTTCCCAGCTTGTCTTCAAAAATATCTGCATACTTATCCAACAGGGTGCTTAGCTAATCTTGCGTAGGTATTGCTGGGGTTTCACGCCGGTTATCTGAGAGTTTCAAAGACTTAATTGTTTTCCAATCTAGACGGAGCTTGTGGAGCCAGTCTCCACCTATTAATACTGGTCTGGACCACATAAAGGGGCAGAAGACATGCTTGGTCTTGGTATTCAACTTGTACGGTAAGGCAACCAACAGGGTATACTTGCTCACCAGTGTAGATCCTTAGTACAACTGATGTTTCCTTCAGTTTCTTGTCTGAAAATATTTTCTGTAACAATTCGTATGGCAATATGGACACAGCAGACCCTGTGTCCAATTCCATATCCAGTGGTTGACTTTCGACTCTCACTTGGATCCATATCACATCGCTGCTTGGTTTGTTCACATTATGAACTTCAAGGCTACCCAAAAACTATCCATACTCGTCTGGTTCTTTCTCAATGGAATGTGCAGATCTCTGCATGGTAACTTGACTTAGCCGAGGTTCTGGGCCCCTGGGTTTGTTGTGAACGACAAACTCTTTGAATATGGCCTCTCTTACCACACTTGTGACAAGTTTCTTTCTTAAATCTACACTCAGTTGCAGTGTGTGTATTTGCTCCACATCGATAGCACGGTACTGGGGGTGGCAAAAAACAACCTCGTACCCAGGGTATTATCTCCGCTCGCCACCGCCCACCGCCCACCGCTACGAAAAGACCCTGGTCTGGTCTAGTCACGTGTATCCCATATTCTGGGATATTTTTCAACATTGTCGTTAGGGAGGGGGTAGAGAACTTAGGATTTGTCATCATTGTACGCGGAGACTGGTGGAGGCAAGTCGCAAGAGAATCTTAAAATAAACACCGATATATGCCGACGATAATATAATATACCGACGAAAAAACATTGGCAAAACATTTGGTTAAAGACCCTCAGACACTTTGCTGTTTGGTAAGGCCAGGAAACGGCAAGGCGCTTCGCAACAGCGCAACACTTCACGGAAAAGTTGTCAGTGATTGTGTGAATATTTTTCCTAACAGCGAATTTGAGGGGATTCTCTTCCTCGAAATGAATGTTTACTTCATCAGTTACGGCGCCAAGCTGTTACACCCGTCGCCTGCCGTTTGCCCGAAGCTTAGAGAGGATTTTGCATGTCATCATTATTGTGAATAAATATATGGAAATCTGAAAGTCCTTGTGATTTAACATCGCCAAGATCGCTAAAACTCGACATCTATAGCTTTCAACAAAAGCTAAGGTTAGTGACATATTTTATTATTGTTTTAAAAGTGGTTTAAATTTGTAACGCAACAGCGGCAGCAATGCCAACGCAATTTAATATTCATCTTTTAATATAATAATACCGCATGCAATCATGATCAGAGCTTAAAATCGATTCCTGTTTGGGAAGTGATGCCGTCATTCTGATCAAGAAAACACTGACCTTGTAACAACATATTAATATCACTTGTCTATATCATTTTCCCTTTGACTAAAAAAACAAGGTTTTTAATAATAATGAATCGAAGTCACTCACTAATGAACCTATAGAGCGTTTTCATCTGACGTCACGGCGGCCATATTGGTGTACCAAAACAATGAAATGGCGGCCATATTGGTGTACGGTATGGGAATTAGCTCTTTCTTATTCAAATATTTTGTATTGTTTCACCACCCCAATGGGGCCACCGATCACGTGAGTGAAAACGGTCTATTGTCAGGGCCGCATTAACAGATTATGGGCCGCGGGTCAGAGAGATATGATGGGGCCCCTATATAGGAAAATGTTGGGAAAGGCGGAAATAGGATTTTTGGAAAATAGGTTAAAAATTGTTTAAAACCCAAATATTAGTAACATAGTAACCCTAATAATAGTAACCCTAATATAACGGGTAATATTTTGATATTTAAGAAATGGTTCATGGTTTGGCGTGCTCATGCATCGAGTTATGGATGCACGCAGGAAGTTTGGAGTGCACGAAAAAATATTTGTTCGAGGCGTAGCCAAGAACAACGTTGACGTTGTAAGTGGTCCCATGCATATTGAAGTTAATTTTAAATAGCGTCTGTATCACTGTATGTACAGGGTCAATTAACATGTTTCTTTTCCTTGCCTAGAATAGGTTATAAATAGAATAAAGAGTGACAAATTCTCAACGTTTAATATATTTCAAACAATGGGCAGGAAGACGGATCAACAAAAACAACTAACCATATATTTGAGTCAGCCTAAAAAAAAATTAACAATAGTTAGGTTTAAACACACAACATGCAAGAAACTGCGAGACACTGTCAAATAGACGTATGTAGTCTATTCATTTTGTCGACTACAAAACTATTGCCGTTGAAATACGACTTTGCGGGCCTTCTGTAAGGCAAACGTATGGATTATTTCAGTAAAATCTAAACCGCGCAGTATATGTCAGACTCTATGCTCATGATAGTAAGATTAGTAAGGCGGGTCTGGCCCATAGTAGTGCGCATCAAGTTCTTAATCAGTTTAAGCCTCGAAAAGGATCGCTCGCCACTACAATTCGAAACCATTAAGGTGAGATATATCTTGAGTGCGACTTCTACATTGGGAAACGTAGCTTGAACGTCTTTGTCGATGATAAGAGAGTACATGAATTGTTCCATAGTACAGTCTTCCTCTTTCTGATGCAAGTATCCTCTGAGAAAAGCCTGGAACTGAAGCAGCTCATCACCAAAATTCGCATCTAGATCGTTAGAATAGAAAGTAGTCTGCAACTTTTCTGCAGCAGCTTGAATCGAGCCTGGTTGCATTGTTGGAAAATCTAACAGAAAGCCGAAACGATCGCAAACCTGGCCATAAGCAGCGAGACGACTTTTCAGCTGTACACAAAGGGTGTCAATGCACTGCAGGAAACCCTTCGTTCGAAAGGCTTCCCTCGCTGTGAATACAGCTTCTTCTGCGTTACCGCGTAGTCAAGCGGATCCAAACGTACGTTGCGGCGACGAATTCGACGTTGTTCATACGCATCAGTCCCCGCCATACGTTTGCCAGCTTCTTCAAATTCCTCAAATTTATCACGTTGGAGCAGAACAAAATTTACCAGCGACTTCAATATACCCCCAGCGGCGTTTAAGTTAAGCTGTACTGCTTGTAACGTTTTACTACTGCTGTTGAAGCGCTGCAGAACGACGTTCCAGAATTTCCCAAAAATTCCCGTTTCAAGCTTGGACATTTTGCCGTATAAGCCGCGTGCAGTGCAACGACAGTCCGCCTTCTCGAGGGGGTCATCAGACATTTCAAGGAGCGTCTCCATTATTTCTTCGTAGCCGTTAACAAACGCGCGACATGCATCTGCACGACAAAACCACCGTGTGTCACTTAGTTTCTTTGGCATCGAAACAGAAAGCCATTTTCTGCAAGGTTGTCCATAAGTTTCTTAAACCGCCCAGTCGAGGCAGTGAAAAAGACATACACTGCTTGTAGAAGATCAAACAAAGCTACAGCCTCAGTACAGGCTTTTGCAGCTTCTACGCCAACTAGGTTCAGCGAATGCCCAAAGCAGGTATACAAACGTCGCAAATTTATTTAGTGAACATATTCTAGCCTGCATGCCTTGGTATAGCGGCCTGACATATTACTGGCATTGTCATAACTCTGGCCTCGACAGTCATTTATGTCAAGCCCAATACTGTCAAAGAACTTCAGCAGTGCGTTGGTCATTTCTTCACCCTTGTGCCCTGTTGATTCCAAAAAGGTTAGGTATCGTTCCACAGGTTTAGAGGTTTCGAGGTATCGCAAAATAACTGTCGACTGATCAATGTGGCTGTGGTCTTCAGAAGAGTCGACAGATATTGAATAGTTTTTGGAGGCCTTTACGCGTTCAACGACGACTTCCAACACTTTCGAACCAATGATCTGAATTATCTCCTCACACACGGTAGTATAGACAAGTAGCTAGTGTGGCCTTTTCCTTTATTTACATGCGTCTATACGTGAACAGCTAAAAACGGGTCATACTCAGAAACCAACTCTAACAAACCTAGGTAGTTGCCATTGTGTGGAGACCCAATGATTTGATCATTTCCTCTGAATGCGAGACCTCGCTCAGCCAGAAATGTTATCACACTGACCAAACGCTTAATGACATTTTCCCAATAGCTTGTTTGCTCATCAATTTCTTTCTGCAAAGATTGGTCAACGCGACAACCAATTTTGATGGACTCGGTCACTGCGCACATATGGCCACGGGACTGTTCATGTGCCGAAATGCGTTCATATGCATGCTTCCAGTCACTGAAACCAGCACTAGACGTGAATGCAGACTTCGCGGCTGACGCGGCACCGAATAACCTGCAATTGAAACAGTACACACTGCATGCCCGTAGTTGGTGAGTAGCAGAGCCATTTACGCTCGATCTTCTCGCCATTGGCACAAGAACGGACAAAGATATCTGCAGTACAGCTTCGTTGATCTTTACATGAAGCAGCGAACCCATTGTTTCTTAACTGCGCTAGCGTTTTATGAATAGATGCACTGCCTTTCTTTGTCCAGTAATCGCGAGTCTCGTTTGTCAGCACCTCAGGCCACAAACCAATATCGTCCGTAAAACCAGGTGGCAGTGTCACCATAGATCCTGGGACGACGTCTGCGGCCTCAACAATAGTAGCTTCATAGTCTTCAAAGTGGTCGGACTCCACTTCGTTCAGGTGACCTACATTTGATGCCTCCCCAGATCCAGCTTGTACATAACCAGGACAGGATGAATCAGGTATAATAGTGATGCCAGTCTTGGTTGATGCTTTGGAAAATGGCTCTTTAGGCTTGAAAAAAGTAGTGATGCGCTTTGATTGCTGAACTTCTTCAGCCTGGCATCGCTCTGCTTCTTCCTTCGACTTCCTTTTCTGAGCACCACTGGGATAAACACGTTTCATTGCTAAAATAAATCATAGATGTATAACCGTAACATATGAGTGATATAAAATGTGTCATTGAAATATGAAATCAACTTTCGCAAACAATTTATAAATTTCTTTAATACCATATAACTCTACATCAACCATTTAAGTATCTCGATTGGAATTTCAACACTGCCTAGTACGCTATTACAGTATAATTTAATAGGTAATGCATGAATATATGAATATCAGAATATGATTAGCTGATGACCGATACTAATTTATGTTTAAAATACTAGTCAAAAACAAAGTACAAGTACAATTCAGTACCTGGGTTGCAGTTGCCCAGCCCAGCCAGTAAAACTGAAATATTAACAAGAACGCAAATGATAGCAAGACCTGCCAAGACAACTTTGTTATTTTTACCAAGGCGGCTCTGGTGATGGCAGAACAACATGTTAACATCTCTAAATATTAAAGAGCCGCCATGTTTCCGGTTTACTTCCGGCGGTCTCCAAGTGTAGTTCCCAGACCTTTCTCGAACGAAATAGAGCAAATTTTACTATCTTGTGTGTCGGCCGTCGGGAAGGAAAGTTGTACAGCACATATATCGTTGCAATTTTCATACGAGTATATCTTGCTTCCGATCAAGCTCAGCAGAGTTGGCACTTGATGTTGTTCATCAATGTCGTTTGCTGCGAAAAAATGTAGCACTCGTTCGACATATGTCTCCCAGCTTTCTTGGGTTTCGTCGAAAATCTCGATTTTTCCAATCGTTGTCATCTCTGGACTTATAATAATCCCATATTCGTCGCCACTGTCGTGTCTTTACGTTTTATTAAAACAGAATATCAACATCTATAGTGAGACGGCCCGCATGGCGAATCTGCCAGTGAACATGACCACTGTCACGTCTATATATATAACAACAGTCTTCAGTTCGAAACGGCCAGGGTTGTGATTGGTGCACTAAAGGGAACTCATGGAGAAAGTCTTCTTAAAGAAACCGCATGGACCACTTTGAAAGATAGGCGTAGTGATCACAAACTCCTTATGATGTACAAAATTGTTAATAACTTAGCTCCTCTTATTTTGCTAGAATTGTGTCCTGATAGAATTAGTTCCAGAACTAATTATAGTTTACGAGAAAGTGACATCCTGGTTCCTTATTTCTTCTGTTAATCTTTGGAATGATTTACCTAGTGACAATTCGTTTTTGCTCATCTTTAAGTAGCTTCAAGATACACGTTTCTAGAAGGCGAGATATTGTACTTCCTAATTCTTTATATTATATTGGTGATCGTATTGCAGCTATCCTTCATACACGTTTAAGATTAGCAAATAGCACTTTAAATAACGATTTGTATTTAAAGAATTGTGTATCTTCCCCTTCTTGTGCGTGTGGTATTCCGAAGGAAACTGAGTTAACTGACGCTCATTTATTTTTGAATGTGACCGATATGCTGCTCCTCGTGTAGACTTGCTTGCCTCTGCTGCTCATTTAATTTGTGCAAGATGGTCTAATGCTTCGAAACGGCCTCGCCTTTTTTGGCTTTTAAATGGTTTGCTATTTAATGTTCCTTTTCACGTTAATGTTTCTGCTTTGAACCATTTAGTTTTGCGAATACCAATCAACACCAATCGATCACAATTAGTTCATCGCTTGCTATTGCTAATCAATACCAATCAATAGTCACAATCGATAGTCATCAACTCTTCACCGATTATCAATATCAAACAAATAATTGATATCTATTGTTATTGATTGATGTTGATTTCTATCGATTATCGATTTTATCGATTGCATAGGCCAGGGACGACTCAACCGTGGATCAGCGCTGCTTGCCAACAGCATACTCTTTCATGGACCACATCCACTTCTGGCCTGTGATGACAACAACTGTTCTTTTGATGATAACAATAAAATGATTCCAGAAGTAACACAACTGAACTGTGGTCCTCTATCAAAACGTATCAAAGAGCTTGCAACTAATTTCAACATGTACCTACTTTCTGAAGACAACGACGATGGTGATGATGACGACGACGACGACGAATTAAACGACAACGATGACGAAGGAGACGAACTGGATGAAAATGACAACATGGACAAGAAAGCTGACACAGAACAAGATACTCTTTCGTCAAAACTGAAACGATCACTTCAGCAACGAATACAACTATACAAGGCCTCTGAATAAAGACGTTTTCCAACGATCCTCAACAAAAAGTCACTCGCCCTTAAACTTGGCGTTGTCCATGGTATATTTGTCAATTTGAAGGTTGTGATCGTGTTTGTCGAAGTGCAGGAGGCTTGAAAAACCATTGACGTACACGGCCAAAAATATCACAAGCTTGTTATACAAGCTTGTTGGATTTCAGGCTTGTTACAAGTCTGTGAACAAGCTTGTAACAATGCTGTCAATTCCACATGGTTGTAGCAAGCTTGTGGTCATGTAACAAGCTTGTGACCACAATCTTGTTAAAACATGTCGTTCAGCAGAATTGTAACAAGATGTTGAAACAGACTGTGACAAGCTTGTTGAAACACGTCAAGATCGGACAACACGTCAAGATTGGACAACTTGTAACAAGACTGCAAAGTCAACAATGTTGTTACAAGCCTGTTTCAACAAATGTGTTACAAAGCATTTTCGACAAACCCGAGTTAAACTGTTATCATGCACAAACTTGTTACCAGCTTGTCGCTTTTTATACGATGATCTGAGCGAGAGCTTCGATAAAGCCTTGATCTCGGCCATTATCGGGAAACCCGTTGGAAAACCGCAAAGCGGGTATACAGAAAATGAACAACATAATCACTTGAAGCAGAGAGAGAAAACGTTTATTTCAAGTATAGTATTTATACGTCCTTTGGGTAAAAATTCAAAACGTTTTTCGTGAACAGAAAAGTGTTTGAAACAAACGGGGAAAAACAACCGTGAAAAAAACAATAATGAAAAACAATCGATATTCAGGAGAATTAAGGACACGACATTATTCAAACACGATCTAGTCGCGCTTTCTGCACCATTACGGTAGTTTAATTACAAGGCATCTTGCAAAATTTGAAAGATATCGGTTTATAATGCACGATCAAAATGCACACATTTATCACTTCAATCTTTTGTTCAAGTTCACAAAAGGTACATTTTAGGGTTTATAACCACAAAAAAGAACTTAGCTCAAAATATCCTTAAAAACTGCGTCTCCTACGGTCACGGCAGTTCATGGTAAAGATTTTCTCAAGCGATTTTCAAATTCGAATATTAGGATTTAGGATTTATTTAGCTTTGCCGTAATATGTACAAGCATAAGTATACAAATACAATTTTTATAGCTGGCGAGGAGGCCTCCTGAAACCATCAGGCTTATTAGTTGGAGGTTTCCTCATGATAAACAGGTTTTACAAATAGATAAAATTTAATACAGTATATGTACGTAGGCTACGTATATACATGTACATGTATACATGCATGCATATATACACATGCATGTATACACATATACTCACACATTTAGCATTCTATTTCTGAAGCGACTTAAAGTCTCTGTATTAGTAATACCGACAGGTAGAGAATTCCATGTTTTTGGGCCTCTAAATAGGATAGTAAACTATTTGATATTTGTTCTACATGCATGAGATCGGTAAAAGTTTGCATTTCTAGTATTATGATCATGGACTTGTGGACTGCTGGTAAATATATCAAGAAATGGTAATGGAAGTAAGCGATTGTGATAGGAGAACATGAATTTTGCAATATTAAAAGTATTTATTTGGTAAATATCTAGTATTTTAAATTGATGAAATAGTGGAGCAGTATGCGCACGAAAATCAGCATTAGCCAATGCTCGAACAGCACGCTTTTGTAACAAGAATAATTGTTTTAGGTTGGTTACGTAAGTGGAGGACCAAACAGTATTACAATAAGTAAGATATGGGTAAATTAGAGTATAATACAAGGATATCTTAGTTTTTGTAGATAAGCCAAAGCGAGATCTATAAATTATGCCTATGGATTTTGAAATTTTTTTACAGACATGGTTAATATGAGGTTTCCAGGAAAGGTTTTCATCTAGAAATACTCCTAGGAATTTAACTGTTGTCTTTTGATCTAGTCTTTTCCCGTCAAACAGCAGGGATATATTACCATGAATTTTTCTTTGTTTAGATTTGAAAATGATATAATTTTTTTTTCTTAACATTTACTGAAAGCTTATTAGCTTTCATCCAGGAGTCAACCTTCCGTAATTCATCGTTTAGGACACTAGCTAGTTGAGTAGCGTCTGAGTGAGAATAGTAAATACTAGTTTCATCGGCGAATAATTGTGGTTTAGTTAAACTAAGGGCATTCGGTAGATCATTAATGTAAAAGATAAATAAGAGTGGTTCAAGTATAGAGCCCTGAGGTACTCCGCATCTGATAATTTGTTGAGATGAGAAGACATTATTATATTGGGCAAATTGCTTACGATTTTCAAAAGAACTCTTAATCCATTGTAACGCTACTCCACGAATGCCATAATGCTCAAGCTTATTAAATAGTATTTCATGTTCAAGGGTATCGAACGCTTTAGAAAGATCTAAAAAGACACCAGCTGTGATGTTGTTTTGGTCAATAGAAGACGCAATTCTGTTTATCAAATGGATAAGCGCAAGATTAGTTGAATATTTTTTACGAAAACCAAACTGATAGCAGTACAAGAGTTCAAGTTTATCAGTGAAATCAATTAATCGGTTATACATGACCCTTTCAAATAATTTCGAAAAATTTGACAAGAGAGACATGGGTCTGTAATTTGTGAAAAAACTCTGGATCGTCTGCTTTGAATATAGGAATTACCTTAGCCGTTTTCAACTTGTCCGGGAAGACTCCTTTCTCAAGAGACAAATGTATCATATGCATGAGTGGCTCAGAGATAAACTCAAAGGAATTTTTAATGAGATCTATAGGAATATTATCATAACCCGGAGTTTTTCCAGACTTAAGGCTGATTTCCAGTCAGTGGAATTTTGCGAGCGGGCGGAATTTTTCTTTGTCTTGTGAGCTCTCGAGCGAAACTAATCTAATTCAGAGCACAAAAGACAAAGAAATATTCCGCCCGCTCGCAAAATTCCACTGACTGGAAATCAGCCTTTACACGACATACAAATTTCTTCTAATTCTATTATTGTGGTTGGTTTAATGAATATTGTTTTATAATTAACTGTAGGTCCTAAAAAGTTTTGAAAAGAAAAGGTTGTCGACGGGATTTTACTCGCTAGTGTTGGGCCAATGTTTGTAAAATATTTGCAAAATCCATTGGCAATTTCGATAGGATCGGAGATTGTTCTGCCATTCAATTTGAAGGATGATGGTAGAGAGTGCTTATTCTTCTTATTGTTGATAATTTCGTTTATTAGTTTCCATGTTTCTTTCAAATCATTTTTGGCTTGTTCAAATTTATCATCATAATAGGTTCGCTTAGCAATTCTAATTAAGTGGTTCAATTTATTTTTATATACTTTGTATTGTGATTCACGTGCCAAAGTTGGATTTTTGACGAATTTTTTGTATAACCTATTCTTTTTTCTCACGGAAGCTAATAAACCTTTGCTTATCCATGGAGTCTTTAATTTCTTTAAAGTTTTCTGTTTAGTTGTTTTAAAAGGGAAGCAGTCCTAGCTTCAATATGTCTATGATATTCAGTTACAAAAGCGTTGAAGAGAGCATTAGGATCTTGGTCGATTAGGACTTATTTAACCAGTTTACCTGCGAGAGGCAAGACCAGAATTTAATAAGATTTAATAAGATAATATAAATTAAACTGCCTGTAGCTGATCTGTTACAGACCCTGTTTGAATTTCCAATTTAATCGTTGTGGGCCAAGTTCTATTTGTCAAAAAAACCTTTGAGTCTTGACCCCAAACGTGGTAATGTGGGGCCAGAACGCCCACCTACTCGAAGAGAACGATGCAGAAGAAGAGGAACTCACTACGGTGAATAAACGTCTTAAGATGGCAAGACAACACGCATAGCAGCGATGGAAAAGTTAATACATATAACATACACAGTCTAATGAAGAGTCATCGGGTCAACAGGAAAACCGCTGTCATCCCAGACATTCAGGAGAGATTGTTCTCGTGGGGGCCGGGGACGAAAAGAACAGGAGGAGAGTGGAGAAAGGCCAAAGTTGTGTGGCACATTCGAGGCAAAGATGGTGTCGTAAGAAGACAGGGGCCGCGAAGCACTTTTTAGCGGGGGGGGGGGGCATTTTCAAGTGGCGAAGATTGAGAGGGGGTGCAGAAAAAGATGTTGAATTTCGTACTAAATGTATTTCAATTTTATTTTACAAAGCATGAATGTGCATGTTTACATAAGTGCACTGGTGCACGTAACAACAACAACAACAACAACAACAACAACAACAACAACAACAACAACATTAATAATAATTAGCAGTTATAGACCTGGAGCGAGGGTAATATTTCATCGAATTCCCCGAGCGAAAGGTCTATAAATAATATAATATCGAGACATATTAATCTTTATATTAATCTTTCCAAAAAAACTTAAATAATGTTAATAAAGTTTTAACTTTTGTCCGTTCATTGTCTGTTTCCATTCTCTTGTCGTCTCAAGGCTTCTGGATGCATTGTTTGTTGCTTGCTTTGTATTCCCTGAATACTTATTTTCTTGTATATAACCTAACAATCTTCTTGTCAACATCTTAATGTTCAGGCGAAACGTTTTCTTGTCTCGCCAAACTCCGCCATTGTTGACAGCCTCGTGAATCGTGCGTGACATTCACGCGTGGTACACGAACTCGAATACGCCGCCACAGCGGGGGTATTCGAGGTTATACCCCGCTGTGGCGGGTAATTCTACGATAAATTAACTGGTCACCTGGTACAAATCAAGCTCTCTGACTGGACAATTTACAGTTGAGATATAATATTGATAATTAAACCATTCGTCGATGATATATCACCGTTGTCCTCTTGTGTACCCCGTTATTATACTTACCCGTATGGATGGTTGGGTTACCGGCGTACCGACTGGTTCATGCTTACTCCGCTCGATGATGCTTGGAGTAGGATCAGGGTAATTGATCCTGTTTATCCTGATCCGATCACCAGCCGGGGTTACCTGTACCCTTCAAACATCAGTTTCTATAGGACTGATGCACAGGGGTTGTTATGGATGAATTTTTACAAAAGATTTTGTCTAAAACTACAGTATTATATATTTACAAAGACAACTATACAGTCATTTGCAATTCACTTGTCACTTTTCACCAAAATGTTCAGAAGTTCGTTACGAAGTTCGTTGGGAAGTTCAAAGTTCGTTTTGACTTTTGAGCTACGCAATTGATTGCCGGCTACTAGGAACCAAGAAGGCAATCAAATGCGTTGGAACTTTTGGTGAAAAGTGAGTAGCAAATGACTGTAAAATAATAGTTACTCTAACGGAATAAAGCGCGAACGCAACGCGAAAACTCATTGTCAGAGTTATGATATTAAACGACTAGTTAGTTCTTTATTCTGTGACTCTGGGAACAAATGTGATGTGTGACATAAAAATCATACTTTGGATTTTCTAGGGGGGGGGTTGCCCATCTGTCCCCCCCCCCCCCCCCCCCCGCTATCTACGGCCCTGTACTTGGCCGATTTTAGTCAATTGTGATCTGGATCGACTGGACGTCACACGATACGTATTAGTATCGCAATTCTTGTGATGCGCCAAGCTTTTTATGCAAAAATTTCATGGGAGTTCAAAAAGATCTTGATGTTATTAAACAGGACCGGAAAACAATAGCGAAGGGCACAAAAGACGTCGGTATTCATGTTTGTCGGAGTTTATACATGTTTTTTGCGTTCTTGACAAAGAGAAAATGACTCTTTAAGAATCCCTCGAGATTCTATTTTGGGTTTTGGCTTGTATTATTTTATTATTGGGCTTTGCTTTAGAAAATGGGCTGGCAGGTTGCGGGACTGGCAGCTCTGTCCGTACACGTGGCAAAAATTGTTATTATCTTTGACTAGAAACTTTGCACTATCCTTGGGATCTAGTTTTTCTTCTCACCAGTTAATCTGCATATTTATGTAAATATAATCCATTTATTATTTTCTATTTTTTAAAGCAAATTAATGGTCGTTGCATGGACGATTTCATATTCAGACGAGGCGGTTTATATGGCCAACATGTCTAATCGAGCTTCGTAAACCGACAAGACTGCGTGGCCGAACAGAAATGGTTCTAAGAAAACAAAGCTAGCTTTATCGTCAAGCAACAATGTGAAAAACCTATATATGGTAGTCCGCGAGCGAAATATGGTATTAAATAGCAGCCAAATGTCAGTCATGACAGGCTATGTTGAGCGCGTGAACTGGCATTATTTAATAAGTCTATATTCAGTATTAATGGTCAGGAGTAAAATTGTACGCTGCAGTTGTGAATGTCATGCAAAATCTGTGTCATGAAGGTGCAAACATTTATTCTACCTTTTACTGTATATATATATGCATATGTCTTGAAGAACAGTTAATGTATGGTTGCTCTTATAATTATGATGACATTGCTGGACATCTTTTTCATTCATTATTAAATATTAGTATGGGTAATCGCATGGGGCAGAGGAAAATTAAGGTTTAATTTCACGAGTGTTTTCAAAATTTTACAAAATTGCCCAAGTCGCTAAGCGACGAGGGTAATTTGTAAGATTTTGAAAACACGCCCTGAATTATTGCAAAAATGCTCTCTTTATTAGTCAATTATATTCAAGTAATTTTGCTCTGTATATTATTCAAACAACAGTAATACTCGAGATGCTTGTTATCTCAAGCTATTTTCTTTACCTTCTAACTAGATTGCATTATTATTTGACAAGTTGTTGTAACGAAGATATATATGTTATTTACCGGCTGGGAGGTCCGTATAGAGAAATATTTCCCGAGGTCTCAAAAACTGCCCAAGGCCGCAGGCCGAGGGTCGTTTTTGAGACCGAGGGAAATATTTCTCTATACGGACCGACCAAAACGGTAAATAACATATTTATTTTTTTTATTAATCGTACGATTTATAATTTACATAATTAGGTAAATTAATATAATTGAATTGCGTAATCGAGATGACAAACACGTGATATTCAAAAGTCCAAAGTTTATCGTTCGACAGTATTAAAACAACTGCCGACATGCAGTCTGACAGGGAAGCTTGGAACCTCTTTTGTGATAAAAAAAAACCAGTCAAAACCTGAAGATCTAGTTACGAAGGAAAGTCAGAATGCAGTCCTAGTGTTTTTAAAGTTTAGTTGATAAAGATTCTTCGTCGTTCTTCTTCGTCGCTTGCTCGTTTTTGGCTGTTTGCTTGGGGAATCGCTTTCAATACTCGGCTGACTGCATGGAAATTGAAAGTGGGTCGTTCGAGTTTGAAGACGAAAATGCTTGTAGTAAGCCATTTGTAACTTTTTCAAAGACATGATACGATGAGGTTTCCATGTGGAAAATATTTGACTAAAGGGTAAAGACTTGTAGCGGTTTTGTTGAGTATAGTTGGACAACAGAAGAATGACAGTTTAGTAAAAGGTTTCAGCTTTTCTGTCTTCTCGTGGTATTTTTTTTTTATATATACTTCTATATAGTTTCATTTATTGATTCAAAATACTGTGTTCACAAGTTTATGTATGTTTTGCCTACCGTTTTAAACTGTTTTCATACGTCGTTGAGCAATAATACTTTAAAACTTTATAAATGTCGCTCGTAAATTTTACTTTGTCATAGTTTTCCCAGCGTTTCTTTTAAAATTCGCTGTTTTCACATGCAGTTGTCAAAACCATTTGTTGCATAATAAAACTCATTTGCATCCCCGTAGCTCTGTGCTAAATATATTTGTTCTGTGGCAAGCGAAATAGTTATAAAAATCGATCAATTTTAGATGACAGAGTGTAAAACTTTTTTGTTTTTGTTTTAAAATCCGCAGCGGTCCGTATCGGGGTCCTTATCGCGTGATACGGACCGCTCGCTAAGCCAATCAGAGCGCGCGAATCAGATGGATACCGGACCGCAAAAAAATAAATATATGATATTTACCGGCTGGGAGGTCCGTATAGAAAAATATTTGCCCGAGGTCTTAAAAAAGGACCGAGGCCGCAGGCCGAGGGACATTTTTGAGACCGAGGGCAAATATTTTTCTATACGGACCGACCAAAACGGTAAATAACGTGTTGTTTTTTTTTTTACATAATTAGATAAATTAACATAATTGATTAAGTTGCGTAATCGAGATGACATTCACGTGATACTCAAAAGTCCAAAGTTTATCGTTCGACAGTCGTAAACAACTGCCGACATGTAGTCTGACAAGGAAGCTTGGAACCTTTTTTTTGTGATAAAAAAACATTCAAAACTTGAAGATCTAGTTACGAAGGAAAGGCAAAATGCAGTCAGTGTTTTTAAAGTTTAGTTGATAATGATTCTTCGCCGTTCTTCTTCGTCGCTTGCTCGTTTTTGGCTGTTCGCTTGGAAAGTCGCTTTCAATATTTGGCTGACTGTATGAAAATTGAAAGTGTTCTTTGAGTTTGAAGACGAAAATGCGTGTAGTAAGCCATTTGTAATTTCAAGTTTCAAGGACATGACACGATGAGGTTGGCATGTGGAAAATATTTGACTAAAAGGTAAAGAATTGTAGCGGTTTTGTTGAGTTTTATAGCGGTTGGATAACAGAAGAAAGACAGTTTAGACGTTTAGTGTCAAAAGGTTTCAGCTTTTCTATCTTCTCGTGGTATGACTTTATAGTATATATATATATACTTCTATATAGTTTCATTTAGTGATTCAAAATACTGTGTTCACAAGTTTATGTATGTTTTCCCTACCGTTTTAAACTGTTTTGTTAATAAATATCGCTCGTAAATTTTGCTTTGTCACAGTTTTCCCAGCGTTTCTTTTAAAATTCGCTGTTTACACATGAAGTTGTCAAAACCATTTGGATAATCATAATCATATGCATCCCCGTAGTCTCTGTTCAATTTTTTTTTTGTGGCAAGCAAAATAGTTATGAAAATCGATCAATTTTAATGACAGAATGGGAAAAATAACTTTTTGGACCGCGGTCCAAGATATCGTGAAATACCGCCCGCTCACGTAGCCAATCAAATTGCAGGAAAGCCTAGGATTCCGCCCGCTCACGACTAATAAACAAATAAATTTAAATACTGTATTAGTCAATTAACAAATTTTTTGAGTTGTTGGTTATGTTAATTTGATTGGCCTACTTAAAGCTTTACTACCATACTGTATGACTACCATTAGAGCACTGCCTCTCACCACTGAGGACCAAAGTAATGTAGGATACCGCTAGGAACATTTGACATTAATTATTAATATTTAATTTTAGCACATACGACATCTGGTTATCATGGCGAAGTCACGCGATTAGGCTCAGCCAACCGCAAGTGCAACCTGACACTTTATAACGATTAATGTTTTGTTATTCGTTTTTTGTCTTGGTTTAATGTAGGGAACGGCGTGTTTGTGTTGTAAATAGTGTAAATAAAGAAAAGCGAATTTATTCAGCGTTCAGGGGGCGTGAAGACTACGAGGCCAAACATGTGAAAACTTTTAAACTTTCCCCACAGTAAAGACCAATTGGATTGAGTTAGTAGTATTTGAATGGGGCATGACTTCCAAGCCCAGACAGGTGGTCACAGATACGAGTAGAGTTGTTAGTGCTTAGCCTCCTGTTAAAAGTTAAAAGTTAAAACATAGCATGGCCTGTGATCATGGACAATTTTGTTAAAAATCTTGCTCAGCTTTTGATCTGAATACAAGTTTGTTACAAGTATACAATTCCATCAATTTTGTCACAAATAGGCATTAACGCAGAGATACATGCACGTCTGAACGTGCCTATTTTATATATTGATGCCAGTCATTTGTTCAAATTAATTTGTGAAATAAACTACAGTATTAAAACTATAAAGTCTTTTGTTATTAATATTTCATTGTGCCCTTTATTACTGTACTGTTTAGCCTTTGAACCTTTGCCTAAAATTACTTTGACAAAAAAAACGACCCGGCTTCACTGCTTTTTACTTCACGGCTCCTATTCGAATGAAGCGATCGCCATCTTCCTAATTTTTTTTGTGTAACTGCACTACCAGCATGATTTGCGATAATGCATAAGGTCCATTGGGCGATTATTTGTGAGGGTATATATAATAAAATAAGACCGTTTATCGTGTACTTACCTTTGCTCTTTGGCTTTGGTGTCACTATACTTGTGACATTTTTCTTTTCATTGGTAGAATTTCTATTTTCAGTGTCTGCCGTAAAATGTATTACGATAAACGCTATTGACAAAGTGGCAAAAAATAAGACCGCCATTATCAGCGCCACTTGCTTGGTTGAGAAAGTGTTTTGACAACATCTGTTATGGCTTTGCGAGACAACAGTTGGATTTTCTTGAAAACTGGACTGTGGGAAAACATCTCTATTTCTGGGAGGTAGATCTGGTGGAGCTGGCGGTATTGGATCCATCGTTTCACAATAAATAATAGGCTCTTGTTCCACCATCTCTCAACACACAAGTCTTTTATAAACGTAAATGAGGCAGCAAAGATAAATTAAATTAGTGTCGGCAATAACTACCACGTACTGTCAATGTTTTAGTTAATGATGTCTTAATTAAGTCAAGACATTTAGCCGATAAGTCCACATAAAAGTATTAATTTTAAATTGTAGAAGAATTTAGTTTTGTTAAAAGAATTTTTAGGAGTATACTATGGTTGGAAAATATAAGCCGAACGAAACGAATTAGGTAAAGTCACTGAGTGATTTTTTGACAAAAATAATTAAATAGAATCCATTTGTATGAGTGACCATCTGTATTGATTTTCCATGCAGTCTAAATTTAATTGAGTTTTGCTGTTTGGCAGGTATATATATATGCATGCTCTCATCTACCTTTCAGGTCAACAGTTCAGTCAATCATGTTAACAAATGTTCATCATGTAAGTAATATTTAAAAGATGCCTGTTAATGTTAAAATAAATTCTGAATGGCGTGAAATTGCGTTTTCAAGGTCTCGAAACGGGCCAAGGGCAAATAATATTGTATAAAAAACACCAGATAAATATTTTTGTCATTTAAAATGATATGTTTAACCAACATGCATAGGAAAGAAAACTAAATAGAACCCAAAGCCCAAACGAAACAAAACAAAACAAAACAAAACAAAACAAAACAAAACAAAACAAAACAAAACAAAACAAAACAAAACAAAACAAAACAAAACATTATTGATGTATATTACATAGCGACTTCCTACTGATAAAGTTAGAGAGAGTGATGTCTTTTTGTTGCAATATTTTTGGGTCTTATAGTTTGAGGTCTTGCATTTCCAAATTAGATATTTGTAGCAGTTATATGGGTGACACAAGCTGTCAGCGCGCTGCCTAGCTCTCACCGCTCAAGTTAATCCCGGTGAAAAGCTGTTAGTGCTCTGATGGATGAACACATTAGCTTCGTGTGAGTAAAGTTGTTGGTTTTCTCCTGTGTCTCGAGGGTTTTTCACCGGGTTCTCCGGTTTTCTCCCTCCGTAAAATCAACACCATAGTTTATCCAGTTAAAACTAGTTCCATCAAGGGGTGAGGGCCATTGGGTTATCAGTGTCTAAATACTGTCATATCTTACTCTAAATAAAAATAGTCGCTTAGGGTTTGTTTTGTATATTTCAATCCTTTCTTCTTATAAAGACAATATTTAGTTGTTTCTCGGTTTTTATAGTAATATGTGCGAACCTCTGAGCCTTCTTAAAAACGACCGCACTTCCCTACATCACACAGTTAACAGTTAACAATTAACAGTTAACAAAACACGATTTTTACCTTCGGTCTTTACAGTTGAAATTATGGTGATATCTGTTATGACAGTATGGTATTTCAAGTAATTGAAAGCAACAATTCTCCCTTCTTTTCTGGTATAACTTTTTGCCGTCAGGGTGAACAGTAAACTAATTTATACGGTGTCATCGTAAGACACTATATCATGTAAAGCCCTCAAAGGTAACCTCCCCTCCGAATGTAACCACTTCACGAATTAAAGGTATCGGCCTTTTTTCACGATACAAAATATACGCCTAAGTATATAAAGCTGTCTTCGCGCGGTAACCGCTTCTTATATCACCCATTCTGCGCATTTAATTTTCTTATAAAATTAGTTTAAGGGTAGCAAATGTTCTATATAGGATTTTTCTATTTTTAGGCTTTCTTGTGATCCTTGTAATGGGTGATGTAAATTTACATACGTCTTTGTGATGATCTATTACCTCTCGGGGTAAAAAAAAACAACTTTTTGTTGCCTGACTGTCTCACTCTGCTTACCTATAACTATTGTCTTGGTACTGAAGATTCCTAATAACAGCTACTATACATGTTAATTATTCTCCTTGTTCATAATTTATTCTAGGTTAAACTGTATATTTAAAGCATCATGCTGGCTATTGTGATATATAAATATTCATAAAAAATAATACAGGCAGGTGTTATGAAGAAATGGCGCGTGCTAGACGGCGACAACTAGAAGACAGGTATATTTATAGCCAGGTTTGGGGCCAAGGAGAAATGGTTGCATGCATGGCAACTGAAAATTCTAAGATGTAAAAGATTGGGTAAAAAACTCCTCGTAATGTTTATGAGTAAGAAAATTTCCATGACCACATTTATTTAAAAGTTGTTCAGTAATAAGTAAAATAAAACCGTTCAGAGTTCATTATCTAAAATGTGAATAGCAATAACCGCCCTTTCGAAAGTAACTACTATAGCTTCACGAATTAAAGTAGCGGCCTTTTTCATGATGCAAAATAAACGCCTAAGTAAATATAAGCCGCTTTCTCGAAAGTTATCGCTCCTTGCAATATATATAACAGCTTGTTTAGTTGTCTACGTCGGCAAGCATATCTACATAAACACTAAGCTGTTCACATCTTTTCGAAACAGACTCCCTAAATTTTTGTAGTCGTATTTACGATCCCGACTACTGGAAGGGATGCATTGATTAGATTTAAAACCAATGCAAGTGTACGCCTGGTTTATGGTTTTAACAATTGCATGTTATATATATATATACACTGTTATTTGATGATAGATAGTTAAAATAACTACAACTTTGTAGTAATTTTAACTATTTCGAGTGTAGTTACTTTATCTTAGTTATTTTAACCACAATTGTGTGGTTAAAACAACTATTACCGTAGTGATTTTAACTATCGAGATGTAGTTACTAAATCATGGTTATTTTAATTTAACTACAGTTTATGTAGTTACTTTCTCTTAGTTATGTTAACTACAACTGTTTAACTAATGTAGTTACTTCCTCTTAGTTATTTTGACTACAACTGTTTAACTACGTATACATGCACAGGTTGTAGTAATTTTAACTACAGTTTATGTAGTTACTTAGTCCTCTTAGTTATTTTAACTACAACTGTTTACTAGGTTGTAGTAATTTTAACTACAGTTTATCTAGTTACTTCCTCTTAGTTATAACTACAACTGTTTAACTACATATACACTCTAAAAAAAGATGTGTTAAATAACACACCAAGGTGTGTAAATCAGCACACGTCACCAAGGTGTGTTTATATTTTAACACACGTTTTGGAGTATATTTTTTATATTGATACACAACATTGCAATTTTGATTGGCGGATTCAATCAGCAAATTGCAAACGCTTTACAGTAAAAATAACACACCTTTTGAATAACACATCTTAAAAAAAATCACAATAACAAACTTTCTTAAGATAACATACTTTTTGAGTAACACATCTTTATGAATATACTTTCGAAAAACACACTTTTTTGAAATAGCACATCTTTTAAAATAAATCACTTTTCAAATAGAATACTTTCTGTAATAACAGCAAACGCTTTGGAATAACACATCTTTTAAACTAAACTAAAATAAAACATATAGTCATTTCTTTAGCTTAAATATTCCTACTTTAATACTTTATATCTATGACCTAAATGTTCATGCATGAAGTAACTGCGAATCAATATGTGTGTAGTAGACTAATAGTGAAATAAAATAGGATATCAGAATTCAGAAAGAAAGGCTACATGTAATAAAACTTCTAGCTCCAGTGCAGTTGTGCAAAGGCACCGTCTAGCCAGTGTCGTACCCAGGCACATGTGGCCACGAAACCGCGCAGCTAGCGAGTGCGCATTGATACTTGGGATAGCGTCATCTCACCTCATCGCGCCACGTTTTGAAATTCATTACATGTGTAGCCTGCGAGCCGGCTCTCCTTTGGGGGATTGGGGAGAGGAGGAGAAGGAGAGCCTGCACGCGTAGTATTGTTTTTTTGAGTAGTAGCGTTCCAATTTGGGACGCAGCTCACTGATTGGACGAGATGCTGATTGTTGACGTACCACCATATATTAATAGACTGCTGGTAATTTGTAAAATATTAAGTGCATGTGTGTCTGAAAGATATTTCCATCAGGTAAATATTTTTAATATCTTTGATCATATATCAAGGGTTGTACGAACCGTATTAAAATCATATTATTAGGATAGACCCAGATCGATAGACCCGAATCGTTTTGAAACGAAATACTGACGTTTCGAGGGGAGTCCTTGCTTGAAATGTCAGCGTTTCACTCACCTATACTGTATGTCTCGCGCAATTTTTGTTCTATTTTCAAAAATCACTCGCAGTGTAAAATCCTTAATTTCACTCGCTAAATTAGAAAATTCACTCATGCAAGTTCATTTTGTCTAAGACCAATTGACTCTTTCACATATAAGTCTTGCTTTCACAACTAATTTCTCCAAAATTATGCACTTCAGTCCAAGTGTAGAACATGCAATATAGCACAAGAGCCAACACCACTACAAGCATCAACAATATATAATGACTTATCTTTGTTGTACAGTTTGATAATGTCAACAAACAGCTGTGAGGGCTTTTGTCTGTTATATACAATTTCACTGTCTTTTTCTTTTGTCAGTGGTCCATTATCTCGACACTCATGTCAGGTTGGTTGTTAGAGGATTTGGTGCACCACAGCTAATAACATATGGTAGTATGACATTCGTCATTATTGCATTATCTAAATAAATGGCACACAGAATGTTACCAAATTAGTGCCATTTGATGCTAGGTTATTGATCACATTGTACTGAATAAAATAAGCAGTTGTTCTTATGTTTCAAAAATAGTGATTTTGAACTGAAACATGACGCGAAGATGACACTTCAGGGGTAAAAGCCATGCAGTAAAATAATAGGGAATCAACTGTAAAATGTCACACCATAAGATTGGGGCATCTGTGGACAGATTACAAAATCCACCTCTTTAGCTTAAAATAAATCTAGCCGGTAGCTTTGTAGAGTCCTGCGTAGGCAGTGTTTGTGACATATCAAAGCCATAGCAGTTTAGCAGGTAAAAAAACCTTACTGAAACGGCACCACAATGATTATATCTGTTTACTAGTTGTGCTGCCACACTGGCCATATGTGAATGCCTCAGGACAAAGTCAAACAAAAGCATAGTGCTTAATACTAAAATCTTGGTGACAATAATACATTGCGCCAAGACAAGTTTTCGCATACCAAAAAATTTGGCCAGTAATTGAAGATTTGCTCCTTCGTGCGCCTGCTATGTAATTGACCAGCAGTAGCAAAGCAGAGCATGCGTATTGCTTAGGTTTAGCAAGAGTGTCGTTATATTATGTTATCCTTTTACAGTTATAAGTATTTATCTGTCTTTTACTGATTTACCAATTGATGCATTATTGTATCAACCTCACTTTCAAAGTTGTGTTTGTATTGGCAAACATGCCAGAGTACATAGACTGGGTACAGTCTAGAGTACATACTGCAAGAGCTGTTCAATCAAAATGATTAGAAATGAAATTATTGCTTGTTCAATTGAGTGAGTGATTTGAAGTCTGAAAGAACGTAGGGATGATTGGCGAGCGAAAGTTAACGCAACAACAACCAAGATTCGTAGCACTTACTGGTTCTGTTGTTCACAGAAACCTCAAAAAATAATGGTACTTCTTCTCCATCCTGGCGCGCATATCATGCATGTTCTTCTTGTTCTGTTGTTCATTGGCATTAGTCACATATGCACGTACAACATTGAGTAAGCTCAGCAATATGATCGACCAAACCAGGAATCATACGGGGGCAGAACCAAGTTCTCGCATTTTGCGACAATTTCTAAAAATTCAAAAGTGACGAACCGAAATTTGCTTGTACAAAAGCGAATGACACATCAAAATGACCGCACAATATACACGACGAAGGTGAATATGCGCGCTCTTATTTCGATTAGCGCATGCGTTTGGAGAAACACCGCAAAACATTTAGACTGTTGGCTTAGTAAACAAAGGCTAGAAATAGCGAAGTAGCTCACCAAAATATAACGCAAAACTGACGAAGCTTATTTTGCTCGTACGGCTGAAAAAATATCACCATTATGTAGCCAAGACTTCATATTTTAATAATCCGTGCGATCTTTTCAGGATTGCTTTCTATATTTTGAGAAAATGGCGAAAATATTAAAAAGTCCCTATAAAGTGTCGTTGGCGTTGCGCGTAATCCCCCGCAGTTGGTAATGCGATACACGAGCATCTCTTAACACATTTTTTGCCATGATTAATCTCAGCAAAAATTACCAATGTAGTCGTCTTCGTGTGTTGTGGCACTGCCTTTCTTTTGTTTCTTAACTTCGGAGGGAAGTGGGTCGACGCCTGGAATTTATCTTTGCGCAGCCCCGCATGTCGTTTTGCTATAAGGTCAGGTGGTGTAGGATTAGACAATTCATCAACTGTTTCAATATCGCGCAGTTCGTTGGCCAATTCTTCCTCAGGTAAAGGTTCTTTGTCTTCCCCGAGTATAACTTTTTGAAGAAGTTTAGCAAACGCCTCTGTCGACCAAATTTGTGCACAACAAAAGAAATTTGAATGTAACGCCTATATCGTATGTCACAAAAACTTAATTCATTCGTGGGTTGAAAACGACTGCACTTCGAAAGCGTTGTCGTTGGATCGTGATGGATTTGAACACAAGTGATTTAGTTGGACTTGATGACATTTCATCCAATGGGAAACTCAAATCGAATATCCGAAGACCGTTATCTAATTGCCACTAGTGACCTTGACGAGCCCGATCAAGATATTTCCGAATATGCTGTGAATCAAGTTTTGGCCATTCAGATTTACTGAGTAACAATAATGGTTCGTTTTTTACCGGCGAATTTAAAACTTCAACGCAAAATGCTATATTAAAGGCTATATTAAAAGAAGTGTGTGTGCGACGTTATAAATTATAAATCTCAAATTAAGCAAAACTGGGCCAACCGCTCATTGATATTTTATACTTACTGTATTTTGTCAAACTTTATATAGGATATTTAAACATTGTATTCCTTGTCCATTCCAACCAGTATTTGATAAATTTGTATTTCTCCCGGCCAAAGCCATGTTGGCCTGAGTCTGTGGTGACTGTTTGCCGTTTCCAGTGGTTAACAGACATTTCCCACTAGCAGGGAGACTATGCACGAGATATGTTGATTGTTTAAATTTGGTGATCTGGAGCTTGTGAATGATAGTGATCTTCTTTGTTAAATTTCGTAGGACACTTTGATTCCAACAGAAGCACCAAAATTTGTGCAATCGTTGCCTGATAACGTTGACATGGAGCGGCGAAAAGACATTCCCAAATTTTTGGATAATTCGCGAAAGATAACCACCGAAGATAAAGAATGGTGGAATTACTTTTTTAGAAAAGTGAATAAAGTTTACAGTGCTACATCTAATCATGAAAAGCCAGCAACTTGGTTGCTCCACGAGCTAAAGTTTATGGAATTTGACGGTGTTTCTGTAGTTGGTTGGGATGGAGCGAAACAATTACGTACAGGAGCAAATAAACTGTTATTAATGAACTCCCAATCCCAAATGGAGTTTCGGAAGAAGTAACTGTAAAATTCTGTAATGGTTGGAGCTCAACTACAAGATATACCAGAGGTAAATATTAATTTTAATATATTTAACTGTTTATACTTATCGATGTTACATAATTTAATGTATATTTTTGCATATGCATTTACTTATTTGTTCAACAAAATTAGTCAACATTATTTTACAGTTTTCTGTGTATAATATATATCATGCTGTATTATATATTATTATTAAATTATTCATTAATAATTCATAAGGAAAAGTCAAAAGAAATAAATGTTTAATCAATATCTGTAAATACTGTTAAAACATTATTATTATTATTTCTCGTTTATTTCGCTTCTTGTAATTACAGGATTAAATTGTAAGCGATTTACAAGTTACTTAAACTATTTTATGTTTATACCAGGATAATTTTATTTACAAATATATATATATATATATATATATATATACTGTGTGAAAGGAAGATATTATAAGTTAAAATTATTGTTACTATTTATATCTATATGTTAAAATTTTTTTGCATCTATCAGTCCGGATCTTTCTTACTCCTATTTGGTTCTGGTTTCCTGATCTTAAGGTATAACCGTGCGTGTTCGTATATAAGGATATTTTCGTTAAATGATGTAGAGTATGGGACGGATCTTTAAGTTTATTCATATACTTCTTACATAGGTCTACTCTCCTGTCCTTAAGACTTTCTAAATTAGAGGTCTTTAATGCTTCGCCATAGTCACTACCAGGATATATAATTCGGAGGGCCCTTTTCTGTACTCTTTCCAGTTTGTCGCTTAGGTACTGTGAGAGGTCAGACCAGGCTTCAACAGCATATTCTAGAACAGGTCGAATCATGGACCTATACACTAGAACAAGTTCTCTTCCTGCAATCCAGCTTTCTTTAGTACTCTTAATGCATACAATCTTTTACACGCCTTTTTAGTTTTATCATCAACTTGCCTATTCCATTTAAGATTACTTTCGAGCATAACGCCTAACAATTTATACGCATCAACGGATTCTACTTGGGTGCCATTAACGACTATATCCCTACTTAATATATTCGGGTTTGTCATACAATTTACAAACATCTCCTTACATTTCTTGGAGTTTAACTTCATTTTATGATCTATGCAATACTGTTGAATTTCTCTTTCTACCAAATCCATCACGCTTATTGAGTTCCACGGGATTGTTTCTACTACGGCTAAATCGTCGACAAACTTTGCCCTTCCCGGCCAATTTTTAACCAAGTCGTTAACCATTATTACAAACAATAACGGGCCTAATTTTGTGCCTTGTGGTATTCTTGCGGTACACAACGAGTCTTTAAGGTTTAGTCTGGCTAACACCAGACACTTTTTTTCAGCACACAGAGAGGTCCAGGGCCCAAAGTGTTTATAAAACATCAATTAAGACACTAGTGGCTCAAATTCAGCTTTTTTCTGATTAAAATGATCTTATCTAAACTTTCCTACGACTCTTAAGCAAAGTTTTCATCATTTACACTTACAATTTTGATAAGTATAAGTTAAAATTTTCGTGTCCAATCTTTATGGGCATCTACAATGGCTCGCCTTTGGCCCACCATTGTAAATATACCCATAAAGATAGCCGCTTATATTTTAACTTACTACATAGACCTTTCCACATGAAGTAAATAGACCATGTAATCCTTCTTTTTGATAAATCTAATTGGCCAATGTCCAAAGTTGTATGAAGTTTTGGATGTCTGAAGTTTTGCAAGAGCCAATCTCTAATTAACACATTATCCAAGCACTCCATGCAGAAAGGTCTATTACGTTACTAAGGAATAACTTAACACGTTCTTTTTTCTACAGTAGCTGCTTTGCCCTTTTTAGTCTTAGTAAGTAATTAATTACTCAATGGTTACATCCCCATCTGAGCTAAGCATTTTTTTTTTAGTAAATAGTATAATCACAAATTCACAGTTTGCATGTACAGCAATTTAGAAAACCTTACAATTAGTCAACTTACAATGTCATTATTCTGTGTATATATTTTTGTTTAATTTAGGTCTACACTGGGCCTTATAGAAAGCCATCTGGTGTGACATCTGATACCAATATTTGTGATCATTGTAGCAGTTGATTCTTTTATTGCAGTACGTTTCACTGCAAAATTACAATAAAACTCCAGTTATTGGAGAAGTGCTAGAGAAAAATGAATCTACTGTCAAGATCCATTATTGGAAAGGATCATGGAATATAAGAAGTGGATGCCTTGCTATATTAACAGAAAAGAGCCATGGACAGATGTACTACCCTTAGGTTGTATATATTTAGCAGCTTTTGAACTGGATGAGGAGTCTAAACTCCAGTCAGGCACAAAGCAGCAGATGAAAGATTTTTTTAAAACTGTAAAGGAATGAAGGTTAGACTTTGGTACAATAGTTAATTGAAGAGTGCTCACTCTTCTACTGTTGTGGCAATAGAAGAGTTCCTAGAATATTGCTGCAATTAATTTGCTTGTCTTAACCAAGTCATTGATGATACTTGTTGAACAATTTTTTTTGTTCAACTCTTAGTCAAAAATTTGATTTTAATAACTGGTTTCCTATTGGTTTGTTGTCAAAAACAAAAATCCAATCAAATGCTAAGTACACTGTAGGAAGTTGTTCATTGATTAAATGCAATTGCAATTCAATTCAATTCAATTGCTTAAGACAAGCAATTGAATTGCAGAGATATTTTAGGAACTCTTCTACTGTATTTGATAAGTTGTACGTATATAAATGTAGTGCATGCGGTACATTTGCGAGCTTGGTGTAATGTAACTGACATTTGGTGGACATTTGTCAAGCTCAATTACTCACTCAGAAGAGCGTCTAACAGTTCATTTGAAGGTTGCGGCTTCGAACCCTGTCTGGGGCTCACAAATCTTTTCTGAGTAATTGAGCTTGACGAACATCCAACTCTTCTATTGCCATAACTGCATGCAACTCAAAATTTATTTGATATAACTTACATACATTATGTAATGCTTATGTGTATTTATTGGCACTTTGGGAAATAGTATGTTTTGTGGCTCAGAGAGCGAGGTGAAACTTTCAATTGGAAAACATTTGGCACCTTAGAGGCCAAAAACACATTGTTTTCCTACAGTAGCTACAGTGCTGTAGATTTAGTGTAGTATACGTACATGTATATACATATATACTGTATCATGCTGGTGTATCGATTTTTATAGCTTTCAGTGCTTTATATGCTGTATGCTACTTGTTTTTTCTTTATTTTTTTTTGAAAAATGTTTTGATATGTATACAGTATGTATTTTGCTTTTCTTGTTTGAACAGAGAAAGTGTTCTCTCTGTTTCGCTTGATTGATATACTACAATGAACAGTAATTTCTCTAAATGCAGCTTTTCTTGACAATTTGAGGACATTTTCTTAGGTTGTATTTAGCTTGATATATTTTGCTTTTATTTTTAATACAAATATACTGTACAGTCCCTCTCAGTTGCTGTTATGTATATAGGTGCTACATTTTCAGTAATTCCTGCAAATGCGACTGTCCTCGATAGTTCGAGGACATTTATTAGGTTGGATTAAAGAAAATATTTTGATATATTTTGCTTTTCTTGTTAACAGAAAAATTGTTCCCTCTATTTTCAGATGATAAATATGCTACATTTTCAGTAATTTCTCCTTGGTGTGTTGGTCCTCGATAGTTCGAGGACATTTAATGGATTAGATTCAAGGAAATATTCTGATATATTTAGCTTTTCTTGTTAACAGAAAAATTGCTCTTTCTGTTTCATTTGATGGGTATGCTAGCTATTTTCAGTAATTTCCCCTAAGTATGAAGTCCTCGATAGTTCGAGGACATTTATTGGGGTGGATTAAGAAAATATTTTAATATATTTTGTTTTTATTGTTGACAGAATAATTGTTAGTTGAGTAGAGAATAATAAATAGATATGCTACATTTTTAGTAACATCTCCAAGTCGAGTAATAAAATTGAGCTCATCATTGTTAAATTTAGTACACATTGTCATTTATATTCAAAGAGCTTCTTGACTAACTTCTGCACAAATGGTAAATTTAGCTCTTCTATGCTGCCTATTAAAATCCGGTAGCACCAAAATTTAGTATACGATATCTGCTGTAAAATGTCCAGATACTTTCCCTGCCGATTTTTTTTTGTCTATGAAGGTGATTTTGGCATAAATCAAATATTTGTTTGTTGTTTTATGCAAAAAATTAGAATTCTGGCGACAGAAACCTGGTTGCTGTTACTTTCTCGCAATTTTATTGAAGAAATAGAAATATGTGGCCGAATTTAAGCTAAATAGAATATCCTACTCGATTGTAGAACGTGTTATAACTATATTAACTATATAAGTATATAACTATATAACTCTATAACTATAAAACTATAAACTATAAAACTATAAAACTATATATAACTATATGTACTATTTATAAACCGCGCAGGAGGGCTTTATCGGATATAAAACACGAGGCGATAGCCGAGTGTTTTAGAGCCGATAAAGCCCGTACTGCAAGGTTTTTAAATGACTTCTAAAAAGAATCACTTCATACGTTCATTGGCGTAGTAATTTTGAAAATTAAGCTTATCTCAGCCGTTAAAAACCAGCGAGAAACTTAGAGCGAGTCTATATCACATATATAGATCCGATACGCTCATGATTTTTCTTTGTGTTTTCCTCATGAATTATTAATGAATTTTAGAAAACTATATAACTATATAACTATATAACTATATAACTATATAACTATATATATAACTATATAACTATATAACTATATAACTATATAACTATATAACTATATAACTATATAACTATATAACTATATAACTATATAACTATATAACTATATAACTATATAACTATATAACTATATAACTATATAACTATATAACTATATAACTATATAACTATATAACTATATAACTATATAACTTTCTAAAATTCATTAATAATTCATGAGGAAAACACAAAGAAAAATCATGAGCGTATCGGATCTATATATGTGATATAGACTCGCTCTAAGTTTCTCGCTGGTTTTTAACGGCTGAGATAAGCTTAATTTTCAAAATTACTACGCCAATGAACGTATGAAGTGATTCTTTTTAGAAGCCATTTAAAAACCTTGCAGTACGGGCTTTATCGGCTCTAAAACACTCGGCTATCGCCTCGTGTTTTATATGCGATAAAGCCCTCCTGCGCGGTTTATAAATATTACATATAACTATATAACTATATAACTATATAACCATATAACCATATAACCATATAACTATATAACTATAACTACATAACTATATAACTATATAACTATATAACTATATAACTATATAACTATATAACTATATAACTATATAACTATATAACTATATAACTATATAACTATATAACTATATAACTATATAACCATATAACCATATAACCATATAACTATATAACTATATAACTATATAACTATATAACTATATAACTATATAACTATATAACTATATAACTATATAACTATATAACTATATAACTATATAACTATATAACTATATAACTATATAACTATATAACTATATAACTATATAACTATATAACTATATAACTATAAAACTATAAAACTATAAAACTATATAACTATATCACTATATAACTATATAACTATATAACTATATAACTTTCTAAAATTCATTAATAATTCATGAGGAAAACACAAAGAAAAATCATGAGCGTATCGGATCTATATATGTGATATAGACTCGCTCTAAGTTTCTCGCTGGTTTTTAACGGCTGAGATAAGCTTAATTTTCAAAATTACTGAAGTGATTCTTTTTAGGTAATATTTATAAACCGCGCAGGAGGGCTTTATAGGATATAAAACACGAGGCGATAGCCGAGTGTTTTAGAGCCGATAAAGCCCGTACTGCAAGGTTTTTAAATGACTTCTAAAAAGAATCACTTCATACGTTCATTGGCGTAGTAATTTTGAAAATTAAGCTTATCTCAGCCGTTAAAAACCAGCGAGAAACTTAGAGCGAGTCTATATCACATATATAGATCCGATACGCTCATGATTTTTCTTTGTGTTTTCCTCATGAATTATTAATGAATTTTAGAAAACTATATAACTATATAACTATATAACTATATAACTATATAACTATATAACTATATAACTATATAACTATATGACTATATAACTATATATATAACTATGTAACTATATAACTATATAACTATATATACAAATTAACATGCACTTGTACTCAATAATTATACAAGAGCGTGTTAATTTTATCATTAATCAATTTCACAATTAATGAAGGCCATCTGGCAGAATACTCATGTAAAGATGGGGTTTTTTATACCTTCTTTAAATAAAGTTCATTCTATTCTATTCTTCTAGAAGGAGGACGCAATCATTGTGCATTCAAGATTCAAACTGCTAGTTCCAGTTGTGGGAAATTCATGTTGCCACCTCAACGGAGTCGGTCAAGAGGCGAAAGAGATCGCCAACTGCAACCTCATCATTTAGGATGAAGCAACCATGCCATCTATAATTTACTCTATGACTTTACAGCTTGACATTCCTTTTGGAGGAAAGACTTTACTACTTGGAGGGCATTTCAAACAAACGCTGCCAGTCGTGCCGCATGCACGCCAGACTGAAATTGTTGAAACGTGCATTAAAAATGCACCAATCAGTTGGACATCTTTCCAGCACTTGCATCTCACTCAAAACATGAGAACTGCATCTGAACAACTTTCTTTTGCACATTGGCTCCAGCAACTCGGTACCGGTCAATTATACCAGTGCTCATCGATATCGGTGAACGTGTCATCAAGTTCCCAGCAGAGTGTATCGTTGAAGGCTCCACAATTGACGCTGTATTCGAGGACGAAGATTTCCTTCCAGAAAACGTGCAACAGCTAAGTTCTAATGCCATTTTGTGTCCCATGAGTTTCTTCACAGCCTCACTCCCTCAAGCATGCCTCCACATATTCTTCACTTAAAAGTTGCGCTATCGTCATGCTATTGCGAAACCTAAATACACGAAAGGGATTGTGTAATGGGACACGTCTTACCATTATGGTACTATTCAACAACGTCGTAGAAGCAGAAGATAAACAAAAATGTCTTAATGCCAAGGATAAACCTGGCGTGGTGGCAAGTTTCAGGCTGCGGTGGCAAAGATTAGTTTTGGCGCCCCCCCCCAAAAAAAATGAAAAAAAGAAAAAAAAGACATTAATTACTGTATTTTGATAAATTACCACATTTGTTGTTTTAAAATAACTGAAATAGAAATATATAACATTACAACAAATAAACAACAGGTTCTCTCAGACCACGCCAATGCAAGCGGTGAAGTAGCGCCAAACCTGTAGGGGCTCCGGGGGCAAGCTCCCCCGGAAAATTTTGAAATCTAGAGTCTCTGATATGCCATTTCCTGCATTTTGGAGTGAGATTTTACAGAATTCTGAAGATTATAAAACTTCATAGAAAACACAAAAGATTACAGATTTCAGATCTTTATATCCCCCCCATTGAAGACCTAGCTATACAAAGACAGTTTATTTTAGGTTGCCCCCCCCCCCCCCCCCCCCCTGCAACCACGCCACTGATTAAGTGCCTCTTACTCTCTCGCGAAGGCAATTTCCCGTTCGACTTGCGTTTGCTATGAAAATAAACAAGTCCCAAGTATATATACGTGCCACAACCTGTTTTCACACATGGTCAACTGTATGTTGCCTTTTCCAGAGCTCGATCTCTAATCGATGTCAACGTTAAAGTGCTAAATGGGACACAGCAAGGCACCTTCGATGGCAAGGACGGCGTCTTCACCAAAAACGTTGTGTTCAGAGATGTCATGTGATAACCTTTGCAGCAAGCAACAATTCTGTGCCACTAACAGAATATGTAATAAATATGTATATGGGCTACCTGTGTCTCTAAACAAATATACCTTCCTAAAACATGTTCTTTTTAAGACCCTGAATTTTTCACGGGTAACCACTAGTCATCACTAATTTGACAAATGTGGTAAAAATATCTCAGGACTCAGGATATATGGCACTTATTCAATACTCTGAAGTAATTTTCATTAATGATAACCTTGTATTTGACATACAGTATGTCATTCATACCCTCTTAAACCCACCGTCTGGTAATTTCAAAATTCGTCTGTGTCAAAGATAAAAGTGTTAGTTAAACAGTCAGTTTTGTTCTAAGCAAAATGCCCACCAGATGACAGCCATTTCGCCAAAAAGTAAAGCCACAAACACAACTCCCCTGATGCATTGCTAGAAGGGAAATTGTCCATTGCAAGTTATATTATGCAACTCCCATCAGAGAACTGGAGGAAATCATTTTAAAATAAGATTATAATGGGGGTTTATGAGGATTGACATCATGTATGTCATGCCCTCTTCTGATTGGCCAATAATTGAAAATGTCAAAAAATTATTGGCCAATCAGAAGAAGGCATGACATTCATGACATCGGACCTGATAATCCCTAATTAAAATAAAAATGTATTATTCACAAGCAGTATGATACTAATTACTTACATCAACCAGGAGGATTCATTGTAAGCAACAATTGTTATGGTGTCCAACCAATACATGTGGTTTCAAAATACTACTTTCTTCTGGCAAACTAGACAGAAGCTACTAGAGTTTTTCCCTTGTCTGGCGTCAAAAAGAGTAAAACATTAAAAGGCCCATGGTAGGGAAAGAGTTAACAAGATTAACAAGTTAACAAAAGTTTTTTAATCCTTTCCCTACTAGAGTTCTGCCAAAAACTAGAGTTCTAGAGTAAAATAGTAAGAGGCATAAGACTAAGAGGGAAATTTAGGGTTAATGAAGTTCAGTCATGTGCTTTACCAATGCACTAGCTAAGTCAAATGTGACATCACATTTCAAACATATGTACTTCATCCCATTTGGTTCTGTGCCTTCAAGTTCATGGGTCCACAAATGTCGATCAAATGCTTTACAACCAAAATTCATGTTACAGTAATTACACTCGAAACTTTTTCCTGTGTTATGTGTCTTTTGATGATTTACAAAACTAGAATGATGGGAAAATGCTTTGTCACAGATATCACAAGTGTAAGCTTTCTTTCTTGTGTGTGTTATTTTATGTTTTTGTAAGCCACTTGACTGGGAAAATGTCCTGTCACAGACATCACATTTGAATGGTTTCTCTCCAGTATGTGTTCTTTTATGATTAATTAAAGTACTTGATGAGGAAAATGTCTTGACACAGACATCACATTTGAAAGGTTTCTCTCCAGTATGTGTTCTTTTATGATTAATTAAAGTACTTGAAGAGCAAAATGTCTTGACACAGAAATCACATTTGAAAGGTTTCTCTCCAGTATGTGTTCTTTTATGATATAGTAAGCCACTTGACTGGAAAAATGTCTTGTCACAGACATCACATTTGAAAGGTTTCTCTCCAGTATGTGTTCTTTTATGATATAGTAAGCCATTTGAATAGGAAAATGTCTTCTTACAGACATCACATTTGAATGGTTTCTCCCCAGTATGTAATACCATATGACGTCTTAAACTTGGTAAACTGCAAAATGTCTTGGTGCAGGATGGACACCTATGAGACTTTTTTCCATTCATGCTAGAACTCCTTTTCGTCAAGTCGTAATTATTACTCATTGTAGATCCTTCACATTTCAGACAGCTCTTCATCTTATCAATTCTCCACACACCACCTTTTGATTCCCAACAAAATATGTCAAATATAAATCCGAAATTCACACACCTCAAAACTCAAATTTAGCATAATATGCTTACATGTGCATAAAAAGAAAACACTGAGCCTGCATTCCAAGTGACCTGCGTGGCAAAAAGGTAATAATTCAAGGACATAACCCAGGTACTTCATGAAAGCCTTACCCCAACACATACCCTAACCTAAGGATAAAAATTCGTGTAAATAGGACATGGATTTATAACCCAAAAAAGTTAAACGTACGTCATAACTACTTCGTTTAAGGTCTTCATAACAGTTTGACTTTAGGAAAATATATTAAAATTATATAAAAAAAATATATATTAAAATTAATACAAGGGAGCACGTTAGAATGTGATACGTCTTGTAAATAAACTAAACTTTACTTACCTAAAGTTGTTGAGCAGGAGACGTTTTGTGGGAGTCACCGAGTTCGATAAAACCGCTGACGATATGAGCCCACGACGAGCGAGCCGAATACTCTCGGAAGATACGCGAGGGTAGCCTCCTTCGCAGGCGTTCTATGCGGGCCTCGATATTTTCGTCCCCCACTAACGCCTGCTCAAACGAGCAACACATTCCATTCCGAGAGATTGGCCAATCATAGATAGGCTCCTAAAATCTGGGAGGCTGACCTTCACCATGGCCATATATACATCATACAACATGACCGAGCTTGATGAAAGTTAACCGATCTAAATTCATATGAAAGGGAAGGGTTGGTGTGGTATATTTATAATTATAGTGAAGATGGAGTATTTATATAGGACCGATACAAAGAACGCCTGTAAATGACACTACTGCGACGGATTCGTTGGACAACGAATTAGAAATTAAAATGCATTTCATGCATCTACAGCTATAGACCTTGAGGCTTGAGCTGACCGTTTTAACCAATATTTCAAAGACTATTGCTTAATACGGTTAATAAAAATTTTGCGTGAATAGAATCAATAAGATGATGTTGTAACTGTGAATCGCGATATGAATACATGTGCATGAAATAAAGTTAAAAGCGTCACTGGAATATATTAAGCTGCCCAGACATCCAGGTAAATAATTATCATCCGCTAGATACATTTCGCCGACACTTGTAGCTTTTTTAAAGCTTTTCGCACAGATATATTTACACGACCAGCAAGAACATATTCATAATACCATTCTTTGTAAATTTTGTAAAGCTCTGAGCTATAGTAAGCGAAATATTAGCTTTCAAGTAAACTAATTCGGGCACTATAAGACAGCTTAGCTTTGAGCTTTTGTTTACAATCTTAATTTCTCTTACGCTCTTACGCTCTACACTAACTTTCACGCTTATTTGTTTGCATAGGCAGCAAGACCATAGTCAAAACAGTATTCTTCGTAAATTTCGTGAAGTTCTAGGCTAAACTTTTCAAAATATTAGCTTTCGACTAAACAAATTACACAGAACAATACCAGCCCAGGAAGGCTTTATTTAGCACGACAATGCTGTAATTTCATTGGTCCATGTACACAAAAGGAACGGAATGTGTTGCTCATTTGAGCAGGCGTTAGTGGGGGACGAAAATATCGAGGCCCGCAAAGAACGCCTGCGAAGGAGGCTAACGCGAGGGCGGAGCCGGAAGGGAAAAGAGAAGGGGAGTGCAACTATATACCGAGCACGTGATGGCTTTCAGCCAATAAAATAGTCCGATTAGAAATAGCTTTTCGATCGACAATACTCGTAGCAGTAGAACGAATATAGATCGTATAAAGATCGAGCCAAATACACTAAAATTATCATATTCTACGACTCGTTCAGTAACTACTAATTTCCCTATTAAAGTTCTTGTAAGAATATCATTAAAAATAATGAATAGTTTTAACACAAAAGGATCAGCACTCGTACTGGTCGATCGTTCCACAAACTCGTCTCCTCTTCTTCTCGCACGAACTCACGAAGGAAATAAACGAAACTTCCCAAAAGTTGCACGATTCAGTTGGTTGACCTTGCCAAATCTAACTCCTTGTATATGTTGTGGGCTTCTTCGGTATTGAGATCATATCCTGGAGCATCGAGCCGTCGACAAACAAACCCGCGATAGCGCGATTCTGACAATAAAAATTCAAAATGACTTATAACTTTAATATATTCCTGAAAGCCAACGGTTTTCTCATCAAAGTCCAAATTGATAAATCACTTACGAAACAACTTACGTCCTGCTGTAAATATCATTAAGATCGGGTTGTTGTCTCGGTATTCGCGTATATAATTATTGTGAATAGCAACACTCTATGTGCATAGCAACGTGCTACGAGCATTGGGGAAAGAAATCTCGTAGTTGCTCTCCCCTTCCCTTTTCCCTTCCCGCTCCACCCACAGGGAGCCCATCTTGGCAGCGCGTGGGCACCCGCGGAAAAAAGGAAAATACGGGGGGAAAGGGGGGGGAGGGAGAGGAAAAAATATAAGGGATGAAACACCAAACGTTCAACGTGGAATGTGTTCCGCAAGAAGCCAGGACATCTCGTATCGTCGGAAACCACCGTTAGAATACTGAAACCGACTGAAACTCAGAGTCAGATGAATGTGCAATAAATCAATAATCCTGAGACTTCCCGCTTTATCAGAAAAGCTTATCGTAGGAATTCATAGCCATCCGAAGTGTCAACGATGATGTAGTGTCCTAGCAACTTGCGGAACACATCTCCCGAAAATACGATATGTACTTTAGCTGCAAAATCACGGCTAAAAGTTGAGATTTTGCATCATTTGATCATATTTTGATAAATGAATCATTATCACAACTACTTCGCTCAATTGTCTTACAATTTTAATACCTATAGGCGCTTAAAACGATGTTCAAAACAAGCTAGAAGAATTCGTGTTTCATCCCTTTATTATTTTCCTAAACACACCACGACCGAGTGTGCCACAGTCCCACACGCGTCTTTCGAGTCCGCCACAGGTGCCCGCGCGCTGCCAAGATGGGCTCCCTGTGCTCCGCCCTCGCGTATCTTCGGAGAGTATTCGGCTCGCTCGTCGAGGGCTCATATCGTCAGCGGTTTTATCGAACTAGGCGACTCGCACAACAAAACGTCTCCTGGTCAACAACTTTAGGTAAGTTTACAAGACGTATCACATTCTAACGTGCTCCCTTGATTAATATTACCAAAACCGATTACACGCGGCATGGCCCAAAATAAACATGTCATGTTTTCCGCCAAAAGGCGGGGCTTTACCTGAAAAAAAGGCAGCTTTTGTTTCGGCTATAGAAATTGCAGATTTAATCTATGCCATAACAACTAATATATTTTTGGAAAGCTTATGAGCTAAAGATTCTAAATATGATGAGTAAAACAGCATGTAACTTGACACCAGGCTGTGAAATGGCAGCTTGCATATCAACACCTGTTACTACTTGAGAAAAGATTTATGCATGTACAACAATAATTAAAATACCTTCCCATTGTTATTCAAATGGAAATAGGTTCCTTATTGATGTGAATGAGGCATTTTACCAAATTTTGGTATGGCATGCTAAAACACCGGCCTCAAGTTATAGGGTAAAAACTGGGTGACGTTTCATTTCATATATTTTTTATGAGAGTCATATGGAAAATTCCTTCATTCATATCAATTATCTCACTTTGAACTAACTGTCCTGAAAATTTCAGTCAATAGCTCAAATCCTTCTCAAGATATCTTTTCTCAAAGGTCATAATACTGCGTTTTGAGAAAAACAGCCTCTGCTTTTCGCAACCGTTTTCTATCTTTGAGCACCATAACATGATCAGTGTGTGTGCCACTAAGTATACAGAGTTTCTCCATTATCCACTTTTTACTTTATTCCCCTTTGGGGAAGTGACATACTGCTCATGCAGCAGCATGTTGGACAACTTTGGCATGGACCCATGAGGTTTGTGTTTGGGGCATGGCACCCAAACCATCGAGTTTATGCACTCATTTGGATTTTGAGTGGTGCCACGAACACATCTCTGCAGAAGATTGGTCTCACTAAGTGTCATAAAAGTTGGCCGCAAGAGTTCCAGGAATACCGTTATGCTTTTTGGTTATTTTATGCTATAGAGCAAAATTGGCGAACATTATTTCCCACGTGCCCTTTTTATATGGCTGCCCCCGCCCACCTTAAGTAGCTTCCGGCGCCCCTGAATTAATAAACAAAATATACTCAGACTGTTTAAATCTTTTTCATTCTTCTACTGGTGGTAAATATATAAGTAATACAAAGAAAGGCAAATTTTTGGAATGTTCACCACATCCAAATTTTCTCACCTTTACATTTATTCACAGTGGAAAATACTGATGATAAATTCTTTACATCAGTAAGCCGGTATTCTATTGTGTTTTTATCTCCTTTCTCTTCATCAGAACTACCAGAGGATTCATCTATGGAAATACGAGACTTCATTTTCTTTCTTGACGAACTTAAAGGTTGATTGAGACTTTCCTCCACAGAATCTGACCCTAACTGTTTATATAAATCCATCGCTTCCTCTCTCTACTGCAGCCTTTTTCTCCACATATTCTCGTTTTCTAAGGGCTCCAGCAAATCCTTTTCTTTCCGTTTTACTAGTAGAGGCTTCTCTGTTTCTTACCAGGCATTTTTAATGTGAATTTGTACAACGGTTGAGGTATAAGCACAGAATTTTGTAGGGGCTGGGCCAAAATGGAGGCCAAAAACAAAATGGCCGGAACAAATGGGCCTGTCACAGGCTGCCAAACATGCGCCATACAATAGCTCATTTTTTACCCGTACCCAGTTTTCACAAAGTTTATCGCGCCAAGTCAGGCTTTCCATTGACATGCAAAATTCAAGATGTCGCTCACGTTAAATCTATTCTTTCCCTGGGTTCGATATGCTTTGGTAAATTATCTTATTTTGTCGCCCCAATACCGAAATAATCTTTGACTTTGTTCACCAAGTCTTTCCAATTCGTTTCTCCAGATTAAGAAAACGAGGTTGCAATGGAAGGTTATATATCTTTGCAATTATTTAACCAAATTAATTCGACGGAAGCACGTGGGTGTGTTTCTCCCACAACACCAAACATGTAGATTTTCAAGTAATAGCGTATCGTAGAGCTGCTATTTATACTGCCCATAATAATAATAATAATAATATTTAATATTTCTATTGCGCGATTTTACATATGTATATGATCAAGTGCGCATTACAATATAGAGGTTATTTACAAGATAGAATATCAATAAAATATTTACAAGATAAAATTATAATTAACAATTTTAATAATAAGCCTTCTTAAAAAGATGCGTCTTAATTAGCACTTTAAATTTAATAAAATTGTCCTCTTGGCGAATGTCAATTGGTAAACTATTCCAGAGCTTTGTCGCCGCAACTGAAAATGAACGATCGCCCAGAGTCTTCTTGGTTTTGAAAGTGGTTGGTTGTAATAATAGACCAGAGTACGAACGCAGACTATACTTGCATTGTTTCCTGATTGCAACTAAATCACAAATATATTTCTGTGCAAGTCCATAGATTGCTTTAAATGTTATAATAATAATTTTAAAGTCAATTCTGAACTTAATAGGTAGCCAGTGCAAGGAATATAGGACTGGAGTAATATGGCAATATCTTGGTGTATGACTTATAAGCCTCGCAGCTGTGTTCTGAAGCCGTTGTAACTTGCTTAAATAGACTTCAGGTAAACCATATAATAAGCTGTTGCAATAGTCAATGCGCTGTATGACATAGGCATGAACCAGTTTCTGTGCTGTCTCTTCACTTAAATATTTCCTTATGCGCCTGATATTGTTAATATGATAGTACGCTGCTGAACACGTTTTATTAATATGAGTTCGAAGGTTTAGATTATTGTCGAACCATACTCCAAGGTTTTTTACCACAGGAACTTTCCCGACTTCAGTACCTCCGATCATGATATTATTGATATCAACTTTAGCAAGCTGTGGGTTGGTACCAACAATCATGAATTCCGTTTTTCCATTGTTCATCCATAATTTATCCATTACCATCCATGATTGAATGTCACGAATGCATAGCTCCATCGCTTTAACAGCCGATTGTTGACTTGCCTCAGAGTCTGGTCTAAACGATATATAAAGTTGCGAATCGTCTGCATAAGCATGAGCGTCAGGAAGATGATACTTGATCACTTCAAATAATGCGGACAAACAAACCAAAATTGACTTCCAAATTATTGCAAATGAACCATTATCTATTGTTCGGACTGCAAGAATTGTGGGTAAAATTAAAAGCGGCAAACTTAAAGAGTAACGTTTCCACGATGAAGCGCTATTATGTTTGATAATAGCAAAGCTATATAATATTCTCCAATGGCTCGTTATATACGCTAAGATGTTAATTTGTGACGTCAAGATGTTTAATTTGCTTATCAAACAACCAAACAAAGCTAAAAATTAAAAAAATGCAAAATATGTTACTCTGTAATTTTTAGTGCTTTTTCAAATAAGACAGAGTTGATCATACAAATAAGACGGAGGTTTCTTTTTCCACACCTTTTGGTAGGAATTAATAACGCTTTTATTGTCTGTGAAGTGAAACAGCCAGTCAGAAAATACGGAAAACAACAGATTAACGCTTAATCCAGGATTAGTGCCAATCAACTTTTGAAATATTAGGTTTCCCGCTGCCATGGGTTACGCGGAAAATACCATTCTCAAATTTTTTGACTGTCGCGCAAATACTGCTCACCCAATCAGAAAATCAGAAGCCTAGAACAACGGATTTTGACACCTGATATATAACAAAAGTAATTATGGTTATTAAATGAGCTTTTCTCTAGCAATAACGCTGTTTTGTGTGAACAAGGATATTCTAAAAGTTGCGTGGCCTGATTTTCATTTCAGTTGTCTTTAAAGAATAGTAGGGTTGTTTCCAGTCGGTGCAGACAACGCTTTGACCAGGTTTGGTGTTAGTACCACGAAGATACAAACCATTTAAGTTCGACAAAAGACAGCGATTGTACCACGAGGCACCTTGACTGACTGACTGACTGCACAGCACAGTTTTCACTACTCCATTTATCGTTGTCTTTATCTTTAGTGGAAAACTTCATTCCATTGTGCCAAGCATGATGTGAGTCACAAGCATCACCTTGAAAAGAGAAAAAATGCACCATGTCCGTGTAAAGATCTAGACGCGTTCACATAATCCGATCTAATTAAATATATCCAACCCTCGTGTGTTCTTTCTCCAGATTCTAAATACAGCCAAGCAAGTTGAACATGATACGAGGCAAAGCCGCGTTTTGTTTTAACCATAGTTAATAGAACATATACATGGTTTGGAAACTCGTCCAAAGTGATTGTTCTATGTTTTGGGAAATTTGTCCAATTTCACGGTATTGTATTTTCTGTATAATGAAGCAGTCATCCAATAGCAACACTCGGGTTTAATTAGTGAGTTGCTTCATCGTCACGTGTCCATACAATTTACTTCCATATAAGGATCTCCTTTGTCAGTTCAACATGACCATGCTTCATGTTGAAAGACAATAGAGCTTCCAAACCATGTATATGTTGTATTTAACCAGCTTGGCTATATTTAGACATCGGAGGACAAACACTGACGTGCGAGTGTTGGATATAGCTTCTCAAACGAATCAATATTTTAAGACAAAATCAACAAAAATATTTCCTAAATTTGACCGTAATCTTCTTCCGATTTCTAAATGCTGATTAAATACCTATTTCTTTTAAATTTTTCTCGTAAATTATTAATGAGTTGTAAAATAATCAGATCTGAATCTCCTTTTAAGGTGGCTCCATACAGTTTCTTGAAAAGTGTAAAGTCCAAAACACGTGCATAAATAAGTCGGGAAAATAATAAACCTAAATGTTATCCGTAGCTAAAAGGTCTGACAATCAAAAGCAGTTACCAAATAAATAGCAACCGTTGTTGCTATAGCAACAATGACGTTTCAAAATGGCTGCCAATTACCCTTCAAACTAATTTAATTCGACACTATGGTGACACCCAACTTTTTTTTCATTAAAACTTTTCTTGAAGTATGAGTACTCATTAGGCCGATTTAAAAAAATTCTGTAGAACGAATTTTTTTTTTCTCGGAAAAATCATGTTTGTTAATTTTTTTTAAATTTGGATCTACAGAATTTTTTTTAAATCGACCTATTGATTACTCTTTACTTGGTAACTACTATTTATTTGGTAACATTTTTTTATTGTCAGAATGTTTAACTATGCATAACATTTAGTTTTATTCTTTTTCCGAATTGTTTATGCACGTGTTTTGGACTCTCAAACTTGTATTTTCCATTTTTCAAGAAACTGTATGGAGCCACCTTAATGTATGTGATTTACATTTCAAAGTAAAAACTGTAGTGTTCGCAAGCAAATTACTCGACACTCTTGTAAGTCAAAGTAATGTGACGTTTCGATCTCTCTGACGAAGGACCTTCGCTCCAATCACTCGATTTCTAACCTACGTTCCGTATTTGGGTAGTATTCCAAACCTTACTATATTTCAACTATTGTAAGTCACTCTAGTCAATCACATACATACATCAGCACAATAGTCGGAATCGTGTGACTGACTTGCAATAACAAGACCTTTACCATTTTGTACAATAGCCAAAATCTTCGCGAGACAAGTTTCTACAATCGTTGCATAGAGTAGAAAGTAATTCTTCTGCAATACTGCCATTGTGGCGAATTGTCTTGCACAAATTTAACCAAGCGTACGACACGTTTCAATTTTCTGATACGCAACTACAAACAAATAATTTTGTACCTTGTTAATAACTTTCTCAAATAAAACGTTTATCACCTTAATAACCTGTTACTGTCAACTTATATAGGTCCGTTTCATCTGCCATGGCAAATGTGCCGTACTTAGCGTAACGTGTCTCGTTTTCAAAATCTTCCAGATCAACTCTCAAAACATCTTGACCACCACTCTTTGACAAACGATTTATCTTGTCCAGTCCAAGCCAGAACTCTCCACTGAGATTACCAAATCCATTTTTGTAGTAAGTCCAATTTAGATAAAAAAATCCACGCTTCCGTCCATTCGTCTTTGAAAAACAGTCCAACCTCCTCCATCTGCTGTCATGTCACACCTTACATCAAAAGCTTCTTGATTATCTAGGATAATTGTGTACACGCCATTTTCGTTTACTCCATTTTTGTGCAAATCAGCACAACTTTTCCGCAGTACTATATAAGGATTAAGTAGAAGGATGTCACAAATATATAAAAGTGTAAATCCAACTTAAACGTGCATATGTTGTTGTATTGTAAAGATATATCTAGAGCAAATATATAGCTACAGGGAAAACGTAATGTGTCTGGTATGTGTCTCTAAACATTTTTTCGCTTCCGATAATTAGAAGCACTCTCGATCATAAGCACACTCGCGGCATTATTGCTGTATAAGCTCTGGCCCCAGGTCTTATAATTAGAATTTTACAATGTGTTTTTAACAAATACAATACATTTTTCCATGTGTGTACTGTAATAGATCACAGATGACGATCACTTGACTGGACGCGTCAACTAAGCACAAGAGCGGCGTGGCCCACAGTGACACCGGGAGGTTTCCTGGTGGGGGCCCTGAGGATCTGTACCTTGTGGCCCCCAAGAATTTGTGACTGGTGGGACCATATAATTTGTAGACGCCTAGCTTTTTGGCCCGAATAATTTTTAAATACTGCAGCCTAAAACTTGAAGTGCAATTTAGATTAAGGAATATTGCATGCAGTTCGATAGCGTTCGAGCTAAGGCCCTTTATCAAAGAAACGTACAGTTCAATTCGATTTATAGAACCTTTACTACTTCGATATTTTTTTACGATGCAACATTACCTAAGCAGCACATTAATTTTATTGTATTATATAAATTTAAGTATATATGTACATAATAAATGAAATCATATCGGACCTTGCGTTCGTTGTTGACAAAAATCCAACAAGCAAAGTTTATAAAAAGCTTTATTGCACATGCGCTGTGCGAAAGTTGGGCCTACCATCATCGTAGATCGACTATATACAATAATTTATATCGACAATATTATGTTAGAATATGGTAAGGATGGCTAGAGCAGACTAGTCCAGACTAGTCCAGACCAGACTAGACAAGACCAGACTAGACCAGACACAGAACCAGACTAAACTAGACCTGACCAGACTAGACCAGAGACTAGACCTAGACGAGACGAGACGAGACGAGACGAGACGAGACTAGAATAGACTAGACTAGACTAGACTAGACTAGACTAGACTAGACTAGACTAGACTAGACTAGACTAGACTAGACTAGACTAGACTAGACTAGACTAGACTAGACTAGACTAGATTAGACCAGACTAGACTAGACTACACCAGACCAGACTAGACTAGACCAAACTAGACTGGACTAGACTAGACTAGACTGGAATAAAAGATAATAGAATAGAGTAGAATAATATAGAATAAAGTCAGTAGTTTTTGCTTGCTGTTTCCAATCAGCTTTATACTCCTTGGCTGAACGTGTTTCTAACTATGTTTAGTTGTAGCCTGTACGTAGATTCTGTGGAATATCATAAGTGTCTTTTCTTCAATTTTAATCATTTGAATTTTGAAAGACTGACAGTAGCAAATGTCAACGACGATCCATCTTTCAGACGAGAAACGTAAGTATGAATAAGTTTTCCACGCCAATTAAAACTAAGATAATATCGGACCTTGCGTTCGTTGTTAAAAAAGTCGGACTTTTTTTAACAACGGCTTTTTTTTAACAAAAGTTGGACTTTTTTAACAACGAACGCAAGGTCCGATATTATCGTAGTCTTAATTGGCGTGGAAAGCTTATTCATACTTACGTTTCTCGTTTGAAAGATGGATCGTCGTTAACATTTGCTACTGTCAGTCTTTCAAATGACTAAAATTGAAGAAAATATACTTTTGATATTCCACAGATTCTACCTATAGGCTACAACTAAACATAGTTAGAAACACGTTCAGTCAGGGAGTATAAAGCTGATTCGAAACAGCAAGCAAAAACTACTGACTTTATTCTATATTATTCTACTCTATTCTATTATCTTTTATTCCAGTCTAGTCTAGTCCAGTCTAGTCTGATAGTCTGGTCTGATCTGGTCTGGTCTGGTCTGGTCTGGTGTAGTCTGCTCTGGTCTGGTCTGGTCTGGTGTAGGTCTGGTCTAGTCTAGTCTAGTCTAGTCTAGACTAGTCTAGTCTAGTCTAGTCTAGTCTAGTCTAGTCTAGTCTAGTCTAGTCTAGTCTAGTCTAGTCTAGTCTAGTTTAAAGATGGACTTCATGTAAAATTTATGGGTTGAAAAGAAGCCATGAAAACCCCAAATCGCCATATTAATGGCCATGGAAACAGGTGTAATGGGATTTTCATGGTTATTTGATGGGGTTTTCATGAAATTCTGGTTCATAGTGAAACCGAGGAAGTTAATATACTGTAGGCGCGTTGGATGAACAGCACACCAGGAACGCAAGTAGTTAAAATGTTCGTAGACGTGTTGAGTGAACAGCACACCAGGAAAGCAAGTAGTTAAAATGTTTGTAGACGTGTTGGATGAACAGCACACCAGGAAAGCAAGTAGTTAAAATGTTTGTAGACGTGTTGGATGAACAGCACACCAGGAAAGCAAATAGTTAAAATGTTCGTAGACGTGTTGAGTGAACAGCACACCAGGAAAGCAAGTAGTTAAAATGTTTGTAGACGTGTTGGATGAACAGCACACCATGAAAGCAAATAGTTAAAATGTTCGTAGACGTGTTGAGTGAACAGCACACCAGGAAAGCAAGTAGTTAAAATGTTTGTAGACGTGTTGGATGAACAGCACACCAGGAAAGCAAGTAGTTAAAATGTTTGTAGACGTGTTGGATGAACAGCACACCAGGAAAGCAAATAGTTAAAATGTTTGTAGACGTGTTGAGTGAACAGCACACCAGGAAAGCAAGTAGTTAAAATGTTTGTAGACGTGTTGGATGAACAGCACACCATGAAAGCAAATAGTTAAAATGTTTGTAGACGTGTTGAGTGAACAGCACACCAGGAAAGCAAGTAGTTAAAATGTTTGTAGACGTGTTGGATGAACAGCACACCAGGAAAGCAAGTAGTTAAAATGTTTGTAGACGTGTTGGATGAACAGCACACCATGAAAGCAAATAGTTAAAATGTTTGTAGACGTGTTGGATGAACAGCACACCAGGAAAGCAAATAGTTAAAATGTTTGTAGACGTGTTGGATGAACAGCACACAATGAAAGCAAATAGTTAAAATGTTTGTAGACGTGTTGAGTGAACAGCACACCAGGAAAGCAAGTAGTTAAAATGTTTGTAGACGTGTTGGATGAACAGCACACCATGAAAGCAAGTAGTTAAAATGTTTGTAGACGTGTTGGATGAACAGCACACCAGGAAAGCAAATAGTTAAAATGTTTGTAGACGTGTTGGATGAACAGCACACAATGAAAGCAAATAGTTAAAATGTTTGTAGACGTGTTGGATGAACAGCACACAATGAAAGCAAATAGTTAAAATGTTTGTAGACGTGTTGAGTGAACAGCACACCAGGAAAGCAAATAGTTAAAATGTTTGTAGACGTGTTGGATGAACAGCACACCAGGAAAGCAAGTAGTTAAAATGTTTGTAGACGTATTGGATGAACAGCACACCAGGAAAGCAAGTAGTTAAAATGTTTGTACACGTGTTGGATGAACAGCACACCAGGAAAGCAAATAGTTAAAATGTTTGTAGACGTGTTGGATGAACAGCACACCAGGAAAGCAAATAGTTAAAATGTTTGTAGACGTGTTGGATGAACAGCACACCAGGAAAGCAAATAGTTAAAATGTTTGTAGACGTGTTGGATGAACAGCACACAATGAAAGCAAATAGTTAAAATGTTTGTACACGTGTTGAGTGAACAGCACACCAGGAAAGCAAGTAGTTAAAATGTTTGTAGACGTGTTGGATGAACAGCACACAATGAAAGCAAATAGTTAAAATGTTTGTAGACGTATTGGATGAACAGCACACTAGGAAAGCAAGTAGTTAAAATGTTTGTAGACGTGTTGGATGAACTGCACACAATGAAAGCAAATAGTTAAAATGTTTGTAGACGTGTTGGATGAACAGCACACCAGGAAAGCAAGTAGTTAAAATATTTGTAGACGTGTTGAGTGAACAGCACAGCAGGAACGCAAGTAGTTAAAATGTTTATAGACGTGTTCGATTGAATGAGCAGGAACCTAGAGTATGTACAGTAATATTGCAGTTTTCAATCGCTATTCGGCCAACAACATTCTTCTAGGGTGCTTTGTTGCAAAACGTTCGATGACTTCATCTGCTGTAGGGCAGATATCTCGGTGAGTATGAAGTAAAGCTAGTCCATTCAATCTGCTTTCGGACATGGAAGTGCGTAAATAGGTTTTCAGTCGGCGAAGACCGGAAATGGTACGCTCGCATGTGCAGGTAGTGACGGGAATTGTCGCAAAAATCTGGAGTGCTGTGTAGATATTTGGAAACGAGACAGTGTCTATGAATTTCAAAACGTCAACGAGTTGCGATGGCAGACTATCTTCAGCCCGATGGCACATCTCGCTCCACATTTCCAATTCAGTAGAGAGATAGCGTGGTTCGGGAAGATCATCCTTGTACATCTCAAGAAACCTTGAAAATCTGGACTTCCAATCTTGTTTAGTGACAACATTTGTAGGCAATCCAAAAGAAGCATCCAAAATTTCTATGTTTGTTGCTGTGAAACGCGTCTGCAGTTCAGCGACAAGGTGATCTAGAAAAGGAATTGATATCACCCGACGGTAATATTGCATGATCGACTCGGAAGGTGTATTCGCTCGATGGGCTTGTCGGCCTGTCGTTCTGGGTTTCTCAGGGATGGTACCCACGCTTTCCGCAAGGGACTCAGCTTCATGAAACCATGATTCATGTCGCGTATCGATATCAATTCGCATCCTCTCCAACATAACGAACAACAAAGACACTTTCTCTCTCGCTGTAGTGGTATCGTAGTCAGGGGACTGCAGTTGTCGGGTGAGAGGTCTGGTCACTTCAAGGCAACGGGAAACAATTATAAGCGTCGCCATGAACTGCTTGCTTTCTGGACAGATTCGTCATTCCAGGAGCGATTCGCGTTGTCTTTGATTTCTTCAAAAGTGTGGACAAGTGCTGCAAAATCTTCAACGAAAATATCCAAACCATCAAGCCTTGCAATCCACCTGGTGCGGCAGACGTCGATAAGATGACTGTGGCGGGACTTGGGATGCATTTCCTTGATGTTTTTAGTCAACAGTCCAGACCTTTTGGGTGAATTGTTGAAGAATTCTGAAGCAACACGAACAGTGTTCATCATGTTCCTAACCAACTGTGTTTGGCAACATGCTGCAACACACAAATTCAGGATATGCGAGTTGCAGTGAACATAGATTGCTTTGCTTTCAACAGATCTAATTCTAGCTGCAGCACCAGAAATTCTGCCTGCCATATTTCCTGCTCCATCGTAACCCTGATCGCGACAAAGATCGATAGGAATGTTATGCTCTCTCAGGAAATTAAGAATCGTATTGGCTACACCTTCTCCGGTCAAGCCAAGTTTGCATTGCACAAAACCCAGAAACTCTTCCCGAATTGATGGTGCTTTGTCAACAAATCGGACCACAAGGGACATCTGCTCCAGATTAGAAGCATCAGTTGCCTCATCTGCAAGGATAGAAAAAAACTTGGCTTCTTGAATGTCAGTGACTATCTTGTTGGTCAAAAGTTCACCACAAATGTCAATTATTTGATTTTGTGTTGTTTTTGCTGGGGAGAGTGGTAAGAGGAATACCAGCACATTGGGCTCCATACTTAAGAATTTCCTGTAAATTTCCTGGATTCACCGTACTGTCGGAAAGGTATTTGGAGTCATCTCGATGACCTCTTAGAGAAATGTTCTGGCGACCACATAACATGATGCCAAGAACAATTGGGCGCAGTTTCTCTCTGTTTTCCTGAATTTGCCTTTTTCTAATGCTGTTAAGCTGCGCATCAATAGGAACAGTCTTTTGCTGCATGAATAATTTGAATTGCGATGCGTAGAGTGTGGCTGAGCGGTGAACTTGTGACTTTTCATTGTGCTCTTTAAATTTTTGCAATGCTACAGACCAGGATGTTAAGGGAGCTTTGAAAAGTTTTTTAAGTTTGGTTGCATTGTGCGTACTTTCTCCACCAAAGAGAACACAGTTAACACAGAAAGCACCGTCAAAAAGCTCTGAATATGCCAACCACGGAAACTGGGCCAACCAATGGTGCTGGAATTTCCTATGTCGTGCATTAGCATGAAATTTATAGGATGGCTCAGGTCTCCAAACATTGCAGAGTAGATGGTATTTTTGCTGCTCAGTTGGTGGAGAAGCAGGGTTTACAAAATTTCCAATGTCGTCAGCAAACCGAGATCTAGGGCCAGCAGTAGCAACAGCTGATGTTGTAGCAGTTTCCACTGTTGGAGGACAAATGGAAGACTCTGTTGCAGTATGGATGGAAGTCACTGCTGCAGGAAAAATAGGCATTTCGGTTGATGAACAACTGGAAGTCACCTGTTTCTTACTTCTTTCTACATGTTGTGGTTGCTGATCAACTTCATCTGTCAACTTTCTCTTCTTCACCAGCATTTTGTCCAGGAGAGTTTGCTTCAACTTTCCTCCAACAGATGGGTTGACAGGTGTCACTGGTCTTGGTTGGTGGGAAATCATTCTGGACATTGAACCTTGGAAGACAGAAGAGCTTGGAAGAGGCTTGTTGGATTTTTCTTCACTTTTGGACATCACTGAATCAAAACCAGCTAATCTGGGAACCACAAGCTTCATGTGAAATTCATCTAAATTTCCACCAACATAGGAACTTGTGTCTGGTTTGCAGAGAGCAACATAATGGTTCTTGGTCTCTGGAATTGCTGATGTTCCAAGGCTGTACATGTAGTCTATTGGCAATGCAGCACATCGAAAAATATGTAGACTTTCAATTGGATGGTCAGTAGTGGAAACTTCCCTTGGATAAATAGTGCAATTAAACATGCGTGCTAAAGAATCCATATCTACTTCAGGGTTGTCTTCACTACTACTGGGTCCAGTTTGGTGGTCACTGGAAATGGGATAATAGGATTCAATGGGAAGTTTAACAGCAATCGATAATGCCAACATGCATAGAAAAGAAGAATAAGTGCGATGGTGTGCATTGTTCGAAGCTTCTGCAAGAACAGCAATATTTGGGTCCTTTTTTGTAGAAACATCAAGTGCAACATCAGACAGGCACATGGCAAAGGCATTTGCTTGACTTGAAAATGCACCCTTATTGTGCTGAAGTTCAATCAATGGGTGCGATGAATAATAACAAGGATTGGTGTAAAGCTCAATACTTGTAAGGCAACGCAAATACTTAGCTATAATCTCACTGCCACAGAGGGCTAGAGAGCAAGCATTGTATAAGCAATTACCATCCTCTGAAGTTCTAGAAATGAGTATTAGAACATCAAACTTAACACAACATGCAATAGCCAGCCTGTAGAATTTTCCAACATTATTATACATGTACTAGCAGTCATTATAATTCTATACCAATTCAGTAATCATTAGATAAGTAAAACCATGAAAGTTACTCGTTTCCTTTTGTACAGTAAATGAAAATATCTAAACTTATTCAGGGCAAAATACTGCAGATGCCATGGTATAATATCTTGACATAGACAGCTAACCCAATACTTGAAACATTTAAAAACAATTTAATTGGATATGTAATTATAATCCAAAGAATTTGGTATCACTTGATATTTTTAACCCATATTGCTGCCTGAACTGGCCAAAAATGGACCCTTTAATATTTTACTCTGTCTATTAATGCCAGACAATATTACTTGTCCAAGGTAGAACCCTCAGACAGCCTAAGCAGCAATGGGTTAATCAGCTAACTTAAATTACCATGCCGTTTGAGTCTTTGAGACAAGAGCTATACATGCAGTAGCAAATCTGTTTTTATATTTTCATAATTATACAATAAAAACTTTGCTATTATTTATTCAAAATTTATTTGTGTTACTCTATATGCGACTGGTAAGCTAAAGACATACAGACATTACAGCATTTTATTAACACGTCGTTGGAAATGTCAAAATCAACACACACTTGCACAAGACTTAATAATTAACCGAATATTAAGCCTTGGCTTGTCAACGAGGCGCAGTCGAGTATTTGAAATAATTAAAATAAGATATCCCGACTGGTGATTACCATTATTTATGTATATATTATTCATGAGCTATTTAACATGCCTACCTTACTGGGTAGTAGTTTCGGCAGCGCGATTCCTGGCTGCGCGGAAACTGTAGCTTCGCGAACTGACACAAAGATACAAGGCGCGGATCAAAACAGAGAACTGTCTTCATTTCAGAAGCAATCATTTGCTCACAGTAATGCTTCAGAGCGGTTAGCTTCTCCTCCTTTGTCGCTGGTGAATCACCCCCATCAAACACATCCAACAATCGTTGTAAAACGCTGTTCGAAGTCATTTAGAACTGAAAAGAACACTGACACTGAACGAGATCATAAGAGTCGGCGAGAATCAGTCTGTGAATGTGATCACAGTATTCGTGCGTTGCTACTTAGGATCATCTGAGACCCGAATAATGGAGAAACATGATTGGCTTATTTCTCTACCGTTGCTCACCGTTGCTCAGCATACTAAATCTGATCATTTGATTGGCCAGCATCCCTATGCGTTGCTCAGAAAAGGCTAAATTTAGCATCAACCGTTGCTCCCGCCATTCGCACAATCGATGCTAACTAAGCCAGAACTCAAAGGTGCGGGCTGCTACACAGGCTAATGATTTAGAAAGGCTCGGGCGTTCTCGGGTTCCGAGGAGATATAATTTCATAACTCACTGCATTTTTCGCGCAAATAATTGCGTATCGGCGCGGAAGTGACTGAACAATGTCAATATGAATCTTATTAACGTTGTCAGGTTAGGCACTAAAAATTATATTATTGGACAGAATAAATCAATTTTAACAATGTTGGTGAACATCTAAGAAACTGAATAAATTAATTTGGAAATTCTGACCGTTGCTCAAGCAACGATAGCACCCCTCTGGATCCGCCTCTGCAGTCGTCTGCTTTGGATTCTAAATAAAATTTGAATGTAATATTAAATACATTTTTAGAAAAAAAGTGAATTCAGTGACGTGGTTTCAATTATAGGACTGACATTTGACCAAACGAGTCGTTTAAATACCTAAACACTTACGGACTGTTTTGGGTTTTTTTCATGTTAAGGCAGCCTTTTCAGCACCTTTTTTTCTTCGCTCCATGGTTCCCTTTAGATGTTCCACTTGCATTAGAACTTCTTCAACGGTCAACAATGCCTGCTTAGCAACAGACTCCAACTCGACTCTTGGCATTTCATTCCCTTTCTTTAAAGAACTGTAGACCTTTTCCTTGATTAGTACACTTGGTGGCTTGTACATAAACTTAGTGGTATCATATGCCAGATCTTTTACAAAAGCCAAGTGGTCTTCAGGCTTAAGATAATGGCCAGAACACACACCAGAGCACTCGACACATGATCCACCCCATGGTCTTTTAGAGTCTGGGATCGGGAAAGGAATGTAAGACAAAGGTGGTCCAGATTCAAACCAATATGACTCTTTCATCGCATTATGACACAGGGGATGTGTACATTGTTGCTTGTAGCAAAGAGTTAGTACGAAGGCGTACTGTGTCGGGATTTCAGAATTCATATGGCTCTGACGTACAGCCCACACTCGCTCAAAGTGTTGATAAAGACTTGGATTGACTGCTCTCAACTCTTTCTTCTGATCTGGTTTTCCTCTCAGAAAAATTAACAATGCTTCTCTCCTTTCCGTTAGGGATGAATCCTTTCCTCCTTTAATAAGCTGAATGCTGGTTCCGCAGCATGGTGCCCCATTAACTCGATCGATATACACGTCCGTAGCCAGGTCTACGTTTTCGGTCAGCTTCTCTTCATCCAGACCATTGGCATTAAAGTTACTACCTGCAAGAGTTGATGGGATGTACAGATTGGCATGCGCCTTTGCAATACACCCATTCATGAGCTCAACTGGGTTTAAGTAGGAGCCACCGCTATGTCTGGTTGTGACAACGGTGCAGATCTTCTATTTAATAAATTTTTGAAGTACTAGAAGTACTGTATATTATTCACCAATTCATGTAAATCGATTTTATAGCTTTCGCTCATTTACATAAAATGTTTCGTTTGATTTTATCAGTTTATATTAAAACATCTTTACATGTAAATCATCAAAATAACATGTATATGTATACGTTTATAACGTTTCATGTAAACTAATATAAATATTTGCATATTTCCATCTTTCATATCTGATATACAAAAATTTGGCTCTAGTCTGTATATCGAATATATGTCGAGACTGACTGCAAATACATATTTTATCTTTATAGTTTTGAACCAAATTTGACTTTTTGCAGGTTCTTTTCCAATATGGCTCTAGAAATAAAATTAAGTGTATTGAAACTAAGAGTGAATGTCTCCAGTCAATTATAAATAAATCTGTGCGAAAAGCTTTAAAAAAGCTACAAGTGTTGGCGAAATGTATCTAGCGGATAATAATTATTTACCTGGATGTCTGGCCAGCTTAATATATTCCAGTGATGCTTTTAACTTTATTTCATGCACATGTATTCATATCGCGATTCACAGTTACAACATCATCTTATTGATTCCATTCACGCAAAATTTTTACTAAACCGTATAAGCAATAGTCTTTGAAATATTGGTTAAAACGGTCAGCTCAAGCCTCAAGGTCTATAGCTGTAGATGCATGAGATGCATTTCGGATTCGCCGATTCAGATTTTCTTTCGTTGTCCAACGAATCCGTCGCAGTAGTCTCATTTACAGGCGTTCTTTGTATCGGTCCTATATAAATACTCCATCTTCACTATAATTATAAATATACCACACCAACCCTTCCCTTTCATATGAATTTAGATCGGTTAACTTTCATCAAGCTCGGTCATGTTGTATAATGTATATATGGCCAAGGTAAAGGTTAACCTCCCAGATTTTAGGAGCCTATCTATGATTGGTCAATCTCTCGGAATGGAATGTGTTGCTCGTTTGAGCAGGCGTTAGTGGGGGACGAAAATATCGAGGCCCGCACACAGGGAGCCCATCTTGGCAGTGCGTGGGCACCCTCGTGGCGGACTCGAAAGACGCGCGGGGGACTGTGGCACACTCGATGGTGGTATGTTTAGGAAAATAATAAAGGGATGAAACACGAATTCTTCCTGGTTTTGAACATCGTTTTAATTAGCCCCTATAGGTATTAAAACTGTAAGACGGCAATTGAGCGAAGTAGTTCTGATAATGATTCATTTATCAAAATATAAATGAAAATGATGCAAAATCTCAACTTTTAGCCGTGATTTTGCAGCTAAATTACATATCGTATTTTCGGGAGATGTGTTCGCAAGTAGCGCTAGGACACTACATCATCGTTGACACTTCGGATAGCTACGAAATCTTACGATAAGCTTTTCGGATAAAGCGGGAAGTCTCAGGATTATTGATTTATTGCACATTGATTCATCTGACTCTGAGTTTCAGTCGGTTTCAGTATTCTAACGGTGGCTCCCGACGATACGAGATGTCCTGGCTACTTGCGGAACACATTCCACGTTGAACGTTTGGTGTTTCATCCCTTATATTTTTTCCTCTCCCTCCCCCCCTTTCCCCCCGTTTTTTCCTTTTCCCCGCCTTTTTTCCCGCTTCCGGTAACCGTTTTTGTTTTTTGAAATTCCCTGAAACAGTCCGCGCGTCTTGCGAGTCCGCCACAGAGTGCCCACGCGCTGCCAAGATGGGCTCCCTGTGGGCCCGCATAGAACGCCTGCGAATGAGGCTACCCTCGCGTATCTTCCGAGAGTATTCAGCTCGCTCGTCGTGGGCTCATATCGTCAGCGGTTTTATCGAACTTGGCGACTCGCACAAAACGTCTCCTGGTCAACAACTTTAGGTAAGTAAAGTTTAGTTTATTTACAAGACGTATCACATTCTAACGTGCTCCCTTGTATTAATTTTAATATATGTATATGTTTTACCTATGCAGGGCTCCACTGAAAATCACTTTTGTGAGTGGACTTCCTGAATAAATATTGTTACTAACTAACTAACTAACTAACTAACTAACTAACTAACTAATATATATTTTTTCATATTTTCCTAAAGTCAAACTATTATGAAGACCTTAAATGAAGTAGTTATGACGTACGTTTAACTTTTTTGCCACGCAGGTCACTTGGAATGCAGGCTCAGTGTTTTCTTTTTATGCGCATATTATGCTAAATTTGAGTTTTGAGGTGTGTCAAGTGTGAATTTCGGATTTATATTTGACATATTTTGTTGGGTGTCAAAAGGTGGTGTGTGGAGAATTGATAAGATGAAGAGCTGTCTGAAATGTGAAGGATCTACAATGAGTAATAATTCTGACTTGACGAAAAGGAGTTCTAGCATGAATGGAAAAGAGTCTCATAGGTGTCCAGCCTGCACCAAGACATTTGGTACTTTATCAAGTTTAAGACGTCACATGGTATTACATACTGAAGAGAAACCATTCAAATGTGATGTCTGTAAGAAGACATTTTCCTATTCAAGTGGCTTACTATATCATAAAAGAACACATACTGGAGAGAAACCTTTCAAATGTGATGTCTGTGACAAGACATTTTTCCAGTCAAGTGGCTTACTATATCATAAAAGAACACATACTGGAGAGAAACCTTTCAAATGTGATGTCTGTGTCAAGACATTTTCCTCTTCAAGTACTTTAATTAATCATAAAAGAACACATACTGGAGAGAAACCATTCAAATGTGATGTCTGTGACAAGACATTTTCCCAGTCAAGTGGCTTACAAAAACATAAAATAACACACACAAGAAAGAAAGCTTACACTTGTGATATCTGTGACAAAGCATTTTCCTATCATTCTAGTTTTGTAAATCATCAAAAGACACATAACACAGGAAAAAGTTTCAAGTGTAATTACTGTAACATGAATTTTGATTGTAAAGCATTTGATCGACATTTGTGGACTCATGAACTTGAAGCCACAGAACCAAATGGGATGAAGTACATATGTTTGAAATGTGATGTCACATTTGACTTAGCTAGTGCATTAGTAAAGCACATGACTGAACTTCATTAACCCTAAATTTCCCTCTTAGTCTTATGCCTCTTACTATTTTACTCTGGCTAACGCCAGATGATTTTACTCGTCAAGGCAAGAACTCTAGTAGGGAAAGGATTAAAAAACTCTTGTTGGCTTGTTAATCTTTTTAACCCTTTCCCTACCATGGGCCTTTTAATGTTTTACTCTGGCTAACGCCAGACAAGGGAAAAACTCTAGTAGGTTCTGTCTAGTTTGCCAGAAGAAAGTGCATTTGTGTAGTATGTACAGTGTATTTTGAAACCACGTGTAGTGGTTGAACACCATAACAATTGTTGCTTACAGTGAATCCTGGTTGATGTAAGTAATTTGTATCATACTGCTTGTGAATAATAAATTTTTATTTTAATTAGGGTTTATCAGGTCCGATGTCATGAATGTCATGCCTTCTTCTGATTGGCCAATCATTTTTTGACATTTTCAATTATTGGCCAATCAGAAGAGGGCATGACGTACATGATGTCAAACCTCATAAACCCCCATTATAATCTTATTTTAAAATGATTTCCTCCAGTTCTCAACTTGGTGATAATTACCATGATGATGGGAGTTGCATAATATAACTTGCAATGGACAATTTCCCTTCTAGCAATGCATCAGGGGAGTTGTGTTTGTGCCTTTACTTTTTGGCGATATGGCTGTCATCTGGTGGGCATTTTGCTTAGAACAAAACTGACTGTTTAACTAACACTTTTATCTTTGACACAGATGAATTTTGAAATTATCAGATGGTGGGTTTAAGAGGGTATGAACGACATACTGTATGTCAAATACAAGGTTATAATTAATGAAAATTACTTCAGAGTATTGAATAAGTGCCATCTATCCTGAGTCCTGAGATATTTTGACCACATTCTTAAATTAGTGATGACTAGTGGTTATGGCCTTAAAAGAACATGTTTTAGGAAGGTGTATTTGTTTAGAGACACAGGTAGCCCATATACATATTTATTACATATTCTGTTAGTGGCACAGAATTGTTGCTTGCTGCAAAGGTTATCACATGACATCTCTGAACACAACGTTTTTGGTGAAGACGCCGTCCTTGCCATCGAAGGTGCCTTGCTGTGTCCCATTTAGCACTTTAACGTTGACATCGGTTAGAGATCGAGCTCTGGAAATTAAAAGGCAACATACAGTTGACCGTGTGTGAAAACATGTTGTGGCACGTATATACCAGCGACTTGTTTATTTTCATAGCAAACGCAAGTCGAACGGGAAATTGAATTGCCTTCGCGAGCACGTCGACCTCACTCCAAAATTAAGGATTATCTTAATTGTCAACTCGCCTAGAATTAAGGATAATCCTTAATTTTAAATGAAAAGTCATCCCCCATACCCCAACCCCGAACCACAACCCCCTGGAATCCCTAAACCTAACCACAACCCCCCGGTGGCCCTAAACCTAATCACAACCCTCCGGAAAAATGTCCCGCGTCTCGTACCCCGACCACAACACCCCTCCAGGATTTTTAGCTTTATGTGTTCAAATTTAACATCCTAGCTTGTGGGACAGATAAATTAAGGCCATGTCTTAATTTGAGCCCTATTTTACAATTAAGATATATACTTAATTTTGGTAAGAGATCGTGTTGTCGCGAGAGAGTAAAAGGCACTTAATCAGTGGCGTGGAAGCAGGGGGGGACGGGGGGCAAATCCCCCCCCCCCAGCTGGGGTTGCAGAAGGGGCGCCAAAACTTAACAAAATAAACCTATTTCTTTGTATAGCTAGGTCTTCAATGGGGGGGATATAAAGATCTGAAATCTGTAATCTTTTGTGTTTTCTATGAAGTTTTATAATCTTCAGAACTCTGTAAAATCTCACTCCAAAATGCAGGAAATGGCATATCACTCTAGATTTCAAAATTTTCCGGGGGAGCATGACCCCGGACCCCCTACAGGTTTGGCGCTACTTCGCCGCTTACATTGGCGTGGTCTTTGAGAGAACCTGTTGTTTATTTGTGGTAATGTTATATATTGCTATTTCAGTTATTTTAAAACAACAATTGTGATAATTTATCAAAATACAGTAATTGATGTCTTTTTTCTCTTTTTTTCATTTTTTTTTTGGTGGGGGATGGGGGCGCCAAAACTAATCTGGCCACCCCAGCCTGAAACTTGCCACCACGCCAGGTTTATCCTTGGTATTAAGACATGTTGTCTTTGTTTATCTTCTGCTTATACGACGTTGTTGAATAGTCCCATAATGGTAAGACGTGTCCCATTACACAATCCCTTTCGTGTATTTAGGTTTCGCAATAGCATGACGATAGCAGCAACTTTTAAGTGAAGAATATGTGGAGGCATGTCTGAGGGAGCGAGGCTGTGAAGAAACTCAGTGGGGTAGTTTTCCTGCTGTTCTTCATCGTCGCATTGAACTTGATCGATACTTGCATATGTCTTGGTTTGTTGTGGCAGGCGTTTCAGGACATCTTTGTTGAGTTCGAGAGAATCGTCGTTCTTGGGACACAAAATAGCATTAGAACTTAGCTGTTGCACGTTTTCTGGAAGGAAATCTTCGTCCTCGAATACAGCGTCAATTATGGAGCCTTCAACGATACACTCTGCTGGGAGCTTGATGACACCTTCACCGATATCGTTGTGCACTGGTAATTGACCGGTACCAAGTTGCTGGAGCCAATGTGCAAAAGAAAGTTGTTCAGGTGCAGTTCTCATGTTTTGAGTGAGATGCAAGTGCTGGAAAGATGTCCAACTGATAAGATGTCCAACTGATTGGTGCAGTTTTAATGCACGTTTCATCAATTGCAGTCTGGCGTGCATGCGACACGACTGGCAGCGTTTGTTTGAAATCCCCTCCAAGTAGTAAAGTCTTTCCTCCAAAAGGAATGTCAAGCTGTGTGAGGTCACGGAGTAAATTATCGATGGCATGGTTGCTTCATCCCAAATGATGAGGTTGCAGTTGGCGATCTCTTTCGCGTCTTGACTGACGTTGAGGTGACAACATGAATTTTCCACAACTGGAACTAGCAGTTTGAATCTTGAATGCACAATAATTGCGTCCTCCTTCTAGAAGAATAGAATAGAATGAACTTTATTTAAAGAAGGTATAAAAAAACCCATCTTTACATGAGTATTCTGCCAGATGGCCTTGGCAATCTCATAAAATTAACACGCTCTTGTATAATTATTGAGTACAAGTGCATGTTAATTTGTATCTACAGTTTATACATGGAAAATCCTCTAAATGGGCTACATTATAATTTTGTTCCAAAAAGAAATTTTTTAATGTTTTTTTAAAGTTAAGAATAGAAGTATTTGCAATATTTTTAAGGAAGTTGGGCAGCGAATTGAGCAACATAGCCCCACTATACGAAATCTTTGTTTTTCCGATCTCACTGTGCACTTTTGGAAGATTTAAGTCGGTTAATGACGATCTTGTATTTATACTGTCTGCATCATTAACAAACTGAAATAAATTGTAAAGATATGTCGGAGCCTTATTCTTTAAAACACTAAATACCAGAAGAAGTTTTCTCATATTAATTAAATTGTGAATTGGAATCCAATCAAGTTTCTGGAATAAATCAAGTGACGGACTCTCAGTGGTCGCTTCAAGTATAATACGTGCTGATCTCTTTTGTAGTTTCAAGAGATCATTAAGTCTTTCGTTGGTTGCATTGCCCCAAATAGTGCAACAGTAAAGTAGATGAGGATAGATTAGAGAATTATAAAACATTATGCGAGAGGGAAACGGTAGGTTTTGTCTTATTCTTTTTAATAAAAATAACCGTTTATTAACAGTTTGGTATACGGCTTTAATTTGCTCATCCCATAAGAGTAGATCATCAAAATGGACACCTTGAAGTTTTACTGTTTTTACCTGTCTTCAATCGTTACATTATCTACTTTGACTTCCAAGTTATCTAAGGCATTGAATTTTCGTCTGGAAAATATTTTCATACTTTTAGTTTTCTTAGTATTTAGGCACATTAGATTATAGTGTTGAGTGGCAGCGATTGCACCGGAAACATGAAGTAGTAGAAGGCGTAAATGAAATTTCTCTGTCTGTTGGGCGAACAGAATACATCCTTCCGATGACAGAGGTGGCTCCTCTTTATCGCCTTTTCCACTTTTTGTTGTGGGCGTGAAAGACATAGTGAGATGGTATGTTATGATATAGAGGTGGTCTCTTGCTTTTGGCTAACTCTGGTTGAGAAGGAACTAAGCTGTTAAAGTGATATTCCTATGTTCCGCGTGATGTAGAGCTGCTTCCTCTTCTTCTCCCTTTTTGAAGTATACGGGTTGTTGTTGAGGCAAATGTACAGCCAAGTGTGAGAATGAGTATGCATCCTGTACTCAAGGAGTCTCCACGTTGCTTCAGGGGCGCTGACATTCCTCGCATCGAGGACAATGGCGTAACTCCTATACGCGCTGGGGGCCCCTGAGCCAGGATGTCGGGTGTCCTTTATGGGGATTTCGTCATTTTCACGTATTTATTGGGAAATCGTCAGTCGTCGTTGAACTGGATATAGCTTTCTATCATTTAAATATTGGTACGAAGTTTCAAACAGTCTCAAATTTCAAACAGGATCAATTTCAAACTGCCAAAAGACCTGTATTATCTCAGGCATAGCAGTTAATAGACTAACCATTTTTGTGTTCACCCAAATCATAAAAACAAAATGTTTTCTTTTTTCTTTTAATGCAGCAGTGTAAGAGCCAGGTTAGCTTGTTTTGTTTTGTTTGTAAATAAATCTGTGTTTATATTGTAAAGTGAGTTTTCAACCATGTAGTTACGTGATTACGGTATTTTCGTCAGTGACTATATTCTTGATATAAGACAGTTTTACTTGCCAGTATCAACGGGTTGATTAATATTCTTATGATCCAACAAACGTTTTATATATACATAATGATGAATTTCCCCTTGTTATACCGATTAATTTTTTTGAAAATTCCTCGCAGAACTCGCCGAAAATGCACTTCTGGGGCATGTGAAATTCAATTCGGGGGCCACGCGCCCTAGGTCCCCAGGGGCCGGAGGGAAAAAGAAGGACCTGACACAAATCTGTTCATCGACCCGTGTTCTTCGTCCAGAATCTGGACGAAACCCTGATTGGTTGAGCGACAAAAGCCGGAAATACGTCAACGGAAATTAAGTAATTAACTGATTCGAAAATCGAAAATTCTTCATGGGAATTGCCGAGAAGCCGCCCAGACTCCGACTAGAAAGTTTGTGTTTTCTCAAATTTACCGTTAGCGTTTTCGCCATTTTCATGGACAAGAGCGATTAAAGAAGCTGACGAAGGAACCTCCGCGTTTTGCCCGTAATATATGCGTGAAGGAAGAGCAAGAACTGTGCAATGCATTGTATTGATAGCCAGCCTAGCTGTCAAAACTAAACACTGCTGCTGTCTCGTCGTCTGACTACGGGAAGAAACAATTGCGCTTGAAAGTTCATTCTGATCGGAAAAGTACTTATACGCAAGTACTGTACGTATAAAGTCTGAATACAAACCATATCAAGGCCGCTTTGCAGCCTTTGCTTGACTGAATGTCTGAATCTGAACTGAAACGCGTGAGACAAATTATTATCTCGTAGCCAAGCTAAAGCAATTATTGAAATGGGGTGAAACAAAATCGGAATTGCCGTTGTGCACTTAATTAAAATATCTGGGAATATATTTGAGAATTGTTGTAATCAAATATTAAAATATTTGGTGGTTCCCGACCCGATCGTATAAATAATTTCCCTAATTGCAAATTGTTGGTTCATTGCAGAAAACAGTACTAGATTTTACTTAGGCATTGCCACTTCGAAAGATTACTTGAAAACTGAATAAACGTGTGTTTGAAGATGTTTATGCACAAGCTCTCTTTTAAGAGAGACTGCATGCTACTCAGGTTACATTGATGTGAGCTTCGTACTTGAGAGAAAGCCACGGGTTATATGGAACTACCCATGGACTACGGCCAATGAACTACGGCCATGTGTGAGATAAGTTGTTTTTTTCAACTTAACATGTTTACCGTCATAATAAAGTTTTACTACTACTACTACTACTACTACCACTACCACTACTACTACCACTACCACTACCACTACCACTACCATGCACTACCACTACCACTACCACTACCACTGGCGTGTGCTGTTAGGGCGCTGCCTCTCACCGCTGTAGTTAAGCCCAGTTGGAAGGGGTTAGTACTTGGATGGGTGACCGTCTGGGAATAACCCCGTTCTCGAACTTGAATTTCATGTGAGTAGAGTTTAGTTGGTCTCTCCTGTGCTTCGAGGGTTTTTCGCAGGGTTCTGCGGTTTCTTCCCTCCATAAAATCAACACTTAGGTCTTAGCTTGTGTCGTGCACTTTAACATGAGCCTCTGGCTCGGATGATTGGGCGACCACATCCTGTGCCTACGACGTTAAATAAATCATTACTCATTACTCATTACTACCACTACCACTACCACTACTATACTACCCGGTTTACCGTATTTTCGTACGATCGCCATGGCGTCTTGGTAGTTTTGCTGCATTGCACGTGGACTTCCCTGGAAGGTTTATGGAAGTATGTACAGACGGCCAGGTCGAACTCCTTGTTCTTGTGCGCGGTTGCGGACGTGATGCATCAAACCTTGATATAAATCCATCCTAAGTTGCTGCTGATTAGCTCGGAGGAACAATAATCTCGTACCTTCACAGTTCACGTAGAGATCAACAGCATACTGTTGAAACAGCTTTCCTGCGTTGTGAATGGTGGAAAAGTGCTCTCTCGGGGCTAATCGATAACTGTAAAATTGCAACATTGTTGCCTTGTTCCTTGCAGGTGTATGACGATCTTGAACATGTCGCAGGTTTTGGTTCCATCATTGACTGCCGAAAGGAAAAAGGATGGGATAGACCCAGGGGCGGATGTAGGAATTTATATACCTACGTCGAAGCCGGATTTCTAGGGGGGTCCGGGGGCATGCCCTCCCGGAAATTTTTTGAAATTTGGGTCTTGAAAATGGCATTTCAGGCATTCTGACAGCACATTTGAACAAAATTTTAAAACATGTTTTTAATGGCGCATTTTACCACTTTTATGGAATATTATGTAAGTTTTAGAGTATAAATGAGTATAGGCTATGTTGCATATTAAATGACAACGTGGACCAGGGAAAAGCCTGAATAAATTTAATAATTTTGACGCACGTAAAAAGTTCCCCAACAAACTTACGAGGACAATAGGGTAGTTGGATTTGGCTTTGGCAAATCATTTGAAATTGAGTACTCAATCAACTATTTACACATGGTAAGAACACAGTGCTCCCAGGTCTTCGATCAAGGAATTATCACCGACTAGAACAAGAGCTATACAAACAGTTGCCAGATGCTTCGGATCTATAAAAATTTACTATTGACACAGAATTCAGAAGTGTGAAAAAAAATCAATATTATCAACAAGGATCAGGTGCCGAGAACGTTGACAACTTCACAATTATATGTTATTTAATTTGATATTAAACACTTGGCAGACAAGTGGTCAGATTACTGAGATAGTTGACTTGTTCAAGGCGAAGCGAAGCGAATCATATCATAAATTAATGTGTATTAAAAAGCGCAATCGTTATTCTTGTTTATTCTTACGTAAAAATAACGAATTCCCAATCACAGAACATTCAATAAAGCTATTAACGGATTATAATGAAACCATACAGCAATTAACTCAAGGCCGTATAAACAGCATAAACTATTTGTCCTTAGTTCGGTATCGACGTGAAAATATTAGCTTACAACTGAACATGTAAATCAGAATGTAATTACTAATGATTCGCGCAGAGATATGGTAGAGGTAAAGTTATTCTACTATACTTGGCATATTTAGGAATATATGTCTCCGTTCCAAAATGACGGTATATATAAAGTCTTCCCAATCTGCGCTATAGGCTCTCGACCAGAGCACTGTGACCAGAGAGTATAGAATAGGATTGTGTTTTCTTCGTTAAATCATGAAAGATTTGGTGAAGTAAATTTTCATCATTGCTCTTTAGAGCGCCTACTGTACCACACCGTTCAATCACGCTTGTAGAAGCCATTCCGCGGATAAATTCAAGGCGCATACGTCGAAGCCTAGAGCCCGTGCAGCAGCAAACCATGCTCAGCCCAGCCAATCACAACTCGTTATTTTACGCCTCGACCAATCAAATGCCAAGTACGTCGAAATACCTGGCCAAGCAGTTTCGACGTACTTGGCTTTTCATTGGCCTAGGTCGAAAATTACGAGCGCTGATTGGCTGCCATAACACGGTTCGACGGACTTCGTTTTCTCGACGTATTTCGCTCAGGATTGGTTTAAATTTAATATTACGAGTGGTGATTGGCCAGAATGACAGAATATATTAAGCCAAGAAATATTATCCGGATTTGTTTTAAATTTTGAATTTGAAACCATGGTGATCGGGAGAACGCCGTTTTCCGGATTATTTATTGTTCGGATTTTTTACCTTAGTCGCTCGACGGGTTTGACGTACGTTAAATTCGCCCCTGAGACCATTGGTTCACAATTAGGGTCAAATGTGGAGATAGTTGTGAGAGCATTACCCCTCGGATAAATATCGAGTTCTCTTCGGTTTGGTGGCTCTCCATCGTTTCCAACAAAAACAGCTGCAATCTCGTGTACTGTCGGAGCGTTATATCTTCATCTGTAACTTCGGTGCTGGTCTTGATTGTCATGCGCACGTGTGGGGCATGGTTTCCTTCAAATACAGCAGGCCTCTGCTCTTCGGCTTCAACCTCGCCCATCAGTTTGAATGAGATCAACATAGGATTGTTGAAGTGACTGGATCGGGCTCCCTGTGGCCATATAGAGTCAAGAGTCATGCACTCATGTGGGCCGTGTGGCACAGCTTCGGGTTTGATTCGGTTATTTTGTATTTTCTTCCTTTCGAAATTAACATAAGAAACGTCATTCCAACTTCTTCTGTCATGTTTCATGGTTACATTATTTTTTCCGCTCTACAAAAAGCGAAGGCGATGGTTGTGAGTATTGGGCAACTGTGGTGATAATCCAAAATGGCCGCCAAGTTAGCGATGGGTGAACATTTTGGTTCTTTCGAAAGTGAAAACGGTAATCTTTTCAAAAGCCATACACCCATTGCACACTGTCGAACTTTAGGCTTAATTTTTGTACTACTGGTTTAGTTTGAATGGGTCCGGTGGTTTTCTAGCTTTTCCGCGGACGAACGGACGGACGGACGTATTGACGGACAGACAGACAGACAGACAGACAGACAGACAGACAGACAGACAGATAGACAGACAGACAGACAGACAGACAGACAGACAGACAGACAGGCAGGCAGGCAGGCAGGCAGGCAGGCAGACAGACAGACAGACAGACAGACAGACAGACAGACAGACAGACAGACAGACAGACAGACAGACAGACAGACAGACAGACAGACAGACAGACAGACAGACAGACAGACAGACAGACAGACAGACACAGCTTTTAATATATAGATATTTAGAGCTCTTTGGAAGGTTCTGGTAGCGTGCTCCCTGGGAGATTTTCGAATTTACAGTCTGACTGGTAATTTATAGTGTTTATAACACTTTTTGAACAAAAAACATTACCAATTGTTATTTTTACCGCAGATATGTGCATTTTGGATTCTATAATGTATCTGGGTGCTGATGGGAAGTATTAATTTTAAACGAATTTTTCACTTGATTAAAGTGAAAATTTTGTTGACCAGGTGTTTTTAAAAAAGATTAGTTGTTTGATAATATTATAGACTGTAAAACTAGACAAAACTAGGGAGGATTACGATTTCGTTTGTGTTACAAAAACGTGGCTTAACTTGGGGATATTTGATAGTGAAATATTGCCGACTGGATATGATATTTTTAGGCGTGATCGTTCAAATGGAATCGTGGGCGGAGGTTGCGGTAAGATCTGGAATAAATGCTGAACGTGTTCGCGAAATCGAATCGGATAACCTAGATATTATTGGTGTAAGTGTTACGGCCCAGAGTGGTAAGAAGTTCTTACTAGCTAACTGTGTGTTATCGTCCTCCTTCGTCTGAGAAACAGAATATATTCAAATAACAACTTTGAAGGCATTATAATCTCAGGAGACTTCAATTATCCTAGTATTCGTTGGGAATTTGAAACGTGCTTATATGATGTTTCTGAGCTGAATAATTTTACAAATGACGGTGGCTCTGATTTATTCAAATCTCTTGTCGATGACTATTTTCTCATCCAAGTAAACGATCAACCTACCCGTGGCAATAATATTTTGGATTTGTTATTAACAGATGTGCCGGAGAAAATAACGGATTTAGTTGTCGGCAAGGCACCTATTCGTACAGACCCTCCTGTATCGAATTCACCTTTCATACAATCCTAGTCAAAAAGTAAACAAACCTTCTAGGTTTGTTTATAAATTATAAAAAACGAAACTTTGCCGCACTTAGAGAATCTGTCAAGTCTCTTGGTTCTATTACGCAACCAAGTACTGATGTTGATGTCAACAATGTTTGGAACAATTGGAAATCATCCTTACACCATATGATTGACCAGTGTATTCTTAAAATCAAATTAAAGAACAAAAACTCTCCACCCTGGATTACCGGCGAAGTTAATCACTTGGTACGGAAGAAGGTGAGTGCAAGAATCAAGGCCAAAGTTACGCAATCGAGGATTTTCTTGGAGAAGTTTAAGGAACTAAGATCTCGTATTAAGAAGATTATATTTCAAAAGCGCAAAGAGTATTTTTAATTTCTGCTTTGGCTGATTCTCTAGTTTTGAATCCAAAAAGATTCTGGTCTATTTTCAGCTTAAAGACAAACAAACACAGTGTACCAGAAAAAAAGTTTCTATTGGTAGTGCGCGTGGACGAGTGTTTGCTGGGGGACCAAAACAAGTCGCGGAGGTGTTTAACCGTTATTTTTTTTCTATTTACTCAACCAACGATGATAGCTAGCGATTCCTTTATTGGCTCTGCAGATGGTTATTCCCACCAATTTAATCTCTGCCCAACCCTGTCAGAGATTACTTTGAATTGTGCAGATGTAATGTCAGCCATGAAGACCTTGAACAGTAAAAAGCTCAAGGACCAGACAATATCCCAGCAAGAGTCCTACTGGAATGTGCTGAGCAAATCTCTCCTCCTTTAACAGACCTCTTCAATTTATCTTTGGATTCGTGCGAATTACCAACTGACTGGAAATTGGCTAATATTGTGCCAGTACTGAGGAAAGCTCCAGTAGATATGGTGGAGAATTATAGGCCTATCTCTTTGCTTTCCCTCGTGTCAAAGCTGCTCGAAAGGTGTATTTTTAACAAAGTCATAGATCATATATCAGAAAACCTATCCAATCTTCAATTTGGCTTCCTTAAAGGAAGATCAACTACAACTCAACTTCTTGCAGTATATCACAAAATTCTAAACTCTATGTATACTGGCCTTCAATCCGATGCAGTTTTCTTAGACTTTTCCAAAGCCTTTGATTCGGTAAATCACTGTAAGCTTCTATTTAAACTAAAACTGTTTGGTATTACGGGTAAACTGCACGACTGCAGTTCAAGAATTATCTGTCCGACCGGTCCCAGCGAGTCACAGCACTTGGAGCAACTTCAAAATTTCTACCTGTCGTCTCCGGAGTACTACAAAGGTTCAATATTGGGACCCCTGCTTTTTTTTATTTATATCAATGATATAGTCGAAGAAGTTCACCACGGCTCAGAAATGGCTCTGTATGCTGACGACAGTAAATGTTTTAAAGTTATAAAATTGCTTCACAACTCGATTCTGTTACAATCTGACTTAGATAACCTGTCATCTTGGGCTGAAACATAGGATATGAAGCTTAATGTTGCGAAGTGTAAAGCTATGACTTTTACTAGAAAGTACCAACCGATTTTACAACCTTATACTCTCAATGGTATAGAACTATCAAGAGTTAATGAACAGAAAGACCTTGGTAACAACCTTGGTAACAGTAAATCGTGGTAACCAGTTCAATCTCTTGGTCAAATCACGTGATTTCCATCTGTTCCAAGGAGGTTACGTACATCGGTCGCTGTTCTGCTGAAATTCCAAATTTGACCGTGCGACGTACTCTTTATATCTCCCTTTTCAGATCGTCATGTTTTCATACGCGTCTCAATTATGGGCACCTCAGGGAATCAAATATATCAACCTTGTGGAAAAAGTACAAAGGCGTGCAACCAAATTCATACTCAATCTTCCTTTTCGCACGAAGGTTACATATCGTAATCGGTTATTGAAATTGGGTCTCTTGCCAATTACTTATTGGCTCGAATTTCACGATGTAGTTTTATTCTTTCGTATTCTGATAGGAGACGTTGAGTGCACTACTGAAGATATGGTACAGATTAAACAACAAAAACGAGTAACTCGTCAAAATAACAATCTCACTGGTGTGCTGATAGATATTCCACGGAGCAGAACAGTAGCATTCCAGAACAGTTATTTCGTTCGTACAAGTCGAATATGGAGCAGTTTATCCCCAGATGAAAGAGACCTTTCCCAAAACGTCTTTAGTTTTCAAAATAACCTTATGGGAAAATATAAATGTTTTCTGGAAAATGTTTATGATCCAGATAATCCCTTAACGTTTAAGTCTATCTGTGTGAAATGTCATACTTGTGGGAACCTTAATCAGGTTACTCACAAGACCTGCTGCTTTTAGACTGATTTCCTGGTAGCAACTTTTAATTCAGATTATCCATTCTCATAACAATCTCTTTTTGTATATATATAAATATTCAATATTTTTTAAGATTATTATTATCACTAAATGTACGTGTTGAACTTTTGTACGGGCTCATCGTAAATTGCCCCTGAGGATTTTTTCCTCTGGAGCTGTGATGATTTCCCAGACATGTCTTCCTATGTATGTATTTGTTTATGGCGAAGTTTTATATAAAAAAAAGGTTTTAGAGGCAGAAATTCAAGAATTTGAAATATCTCCAGCGGGAGGATACTGGAGTGTTCACTGGCTTGATCCTATTGTATTATATTTTACCTATGTTTACTTTGTAATTATACCAAACAAAAAGCTACAATATCAATAGTTCTTAATGTTATTAATAGTAAACTCAATACATTTCGCAGCTAATTAACCACATAATGCAAAAAAAGCAAATACATTATAAATACATCAAAACATTTGTGATTAAATTTTGGGCAATAAATTGTATTAATACTGAGCTTTCGTCTTGTTAGGCCGGGACGTCTTCAGAGCTTACAAAACATTGAAGTATCCCAAAATGTTTTGAGTTATCTATTAACAACTCCATGCAAAGCTACAAAAAGCAAATACTTTGTTGAAGCTTTGTAAAGCAATTATAATTATTGTGAAGTATATAGGACTAAACCTCTGCAGCTGCTAGTCAGCTAGTGTCAAATGGAGTCTAAGGGGGCTTTCAATGCCATTTACACGGTTAGACCGGTCAGTCCGGTTAAATGGAACACGATTCGTTTGAGACCTGGGATGGTCTGACTGGAAAATTTGGTCCTAATCAAAAGCAAGTCCATTCTGGCCGGACTGATCGGTCTAACCTTGTCAATTGGAAAGTGCCCTAAGAGCGACTACTCTATATTATTACGTAACTTTTTGACATTTTGGTCGTTGGTTTTCTTTTACGCTATTGTTTTTTTCCTTTTTTCAAGTTTCGGTTTAACATGCAAGTTTCCTTTTACTGAAAAATGTTGGTCTTTTTACATAAGCGTTGCTTTGTTTCAATCTGTTCTTTTTGAAGGGATATATACGTAATATTTTAATTTTCAAAAGGCGCTTTCTTTTAAGACTTAAGTTTTGCTTTATCAAATTTCGCAAATAATTATTTAAATGTTAACCAATTAATAAAATTAATGTAAGTAAAACATATCTTCTGACTTATTATACGTAGTACTCAGCGAAATACGAATCGTACTTTTTCAGTCTCTCCATCACTCCATGTAGATTCAATTGTATTTGTGCATGAAATTATCTTCTTCGAATTATCTCTTCTCGAAGAGATATACATGTTTTCCAGCAGTCAGAAATAATAGTTGTTCAAACAGTTTCACAAACTCTTCGATGCTTAATATCAACATCTCGGCATCTCGCTTTTGAACCATGGTGAAAAAAGCATTTTTTGGATTAGCGCTCGATACCATCAAATACCCATATTCCATCGAAACGCTATCCAAGATGATATTTTTTGGCCGAATATTTGTTTTCATCAATTTCGACTATTTTCCCTGGTCCATCGTTTTTTTCTATAGGATGCAAACTAGTTCTCTGGCGAAGCTGTACCAATCTATACGAAAGTGTGCCAACTGGTTATTTTCATCTCGTGCATATAACTAACTCTTCAGGATAGCGATGAACCCAATAGTACTATGTCATGCATTTTTAAAACCTTTGCCAAAGATAAATTGTGGCTTATCAAACCAGCTGCCATCCTAAATATAATGGAGATTTTGCGACGGCATGATCACGGTTGAAGCACTGCAAAGTACGCCATTGCTATTGAAGCTGGTATTATTGATGTCGTATTTACTACAAGGACCACTGAAATTGGCCAGTAATTCTTTGCTAATAAGCCATTCCCTTAGCTTTCAGAATTAGCAGAAAGGTTATAATAATTCTCATTTAGATGGCGTATGGTTTTTCATTGCTGTATAGAAACGACGTTTCACCTTGCCTTTCGTGAACGTTTGCAGAATCACCATCACTGTCAAAGCCCACATCTTTTTCCCCTAGTCCTGCTTCTGATAGGACGCATTTCTCTGTCATGGTAGGTACCATTCCACTGTTCCTATTTGACAAACACACAAACTTGTGGGTCCACAGTTTCTTTATTTTCCTATCGGACTGAGTTATTTTACGCTTACGTCCATTGCCGTGTTTTGAATCACTCGCTCTGCTGGAGCCAGGGATTTGGTAGTTAAACAGACGTTTGGTAGTCAATCATTGTTGTGTGACAATGTTTAAAGTGGGGGTTAATACGTGCAACAACGCTTTTCAACTTGCAACGCAACAATGTTGCATCGCAAGTTGAAGAAAAATGTTGCCCGTATTACCTCACCTTAAGTGTATGTTGCGTTTTAGACATTTGGTCAACAGCATGCGAGGAAGGGAAAAAATTATGTGATTACGTACATGAATGAAATTTCTACAAGACCACAATGCTTATCGGCATTGAGAATGAAAAATTTCAAAATTTTGACAAAAATAAAGCTATTGTTTAGTGACTAACCGACAATAAGGAGGTAATTTACCCGCTTAGACATAAACAAAGGTCTTTGAGTCTCACCTTCTTGATTATCAAAAATATATCTCAAATGATATTATCTTTTGAAAAAAGTGGGAACTTTTTAAAAACCCTTTGCCCAAATTTCTCTTGCTGCCAAAAAAATCTGAGATGCCCAACCCCCCCCCCCCCCCCCCCCCCCCCCCCCCCCGTGCGCCTATGTCCGTTAAAGAGTGGTTCGCATATGCAATAATCTTGGTATCTGTTTTTCCAGGTGTAGTTTGCGATAGTACAGCACCATAGCCAACTGGTGACGCGTCAACATGAAGTTCATGATCAGTTTGTTTTGATGGATGAAAATATCCCATTACGGTGTCGGTTGTCAACAAATTCTTTAAGATGTCCAATGCAGTTTGTTCTATTTCGGTCCACGCCCACTTTACTCCCTTTCGAATCAACATACGCAGCCAGCGGTGCAGAGATAGTAGCCAAGTTAGGAATAAACCGTCCACAGTACTGAATCATACCTAAAAAAGATCTAACTTCGGAAGCGTTCGTAGGAATAGGAGCATCTTTGATGGTTTGTACTTTGGGCCTTTGGCAGGGCTAGGCAGCCTAGGCGAGATACCTTTGGCTGAGAAAATATAACCATAAAACTCGAGGTCTTTCTGGTCGAATCGACACTTGTCAAATGTGAATTTTAAATTTCTTTGTTTCGCGACTTCGAGGACTTTTCGCAGTGCAGTATCGCGTTCGACTTGCGTTTTTCCAAAAATAATGATGTCGTCGCTAATGTTGCGACAACCATTTATTCCATTGAGAACATTTTGCATGGTATTTTCGAAAATGTCGGTTGGGCTCGACGTGCCGAAATTCAATTGTTTGTACCGAAAAAGTCCTTTGTGGGTTGTGAAGCCCACGTTCCCCTTACCCCAGTGGGCGGGAAACGAGAGGCTCTGGGATAATCCATTCACGCCATCACAGGATTCTTGTTACCCGGAAGAAGAGTAATCATGTTCATCAGCCAATGAAATATCGATGTGAATAGGATTATCCCAGAGTCTCTCGTTTCCCGGGTGGGGAACGTGGGCTCTGGGAACGAGATTGCACACTTACATGAAGTACACTACACCTGGGTTGGATAAAAATGAAGTGTGTGTTACTGATTTTTACTCTTTTTGGGCCTCATGTTTTCTTACCTCAAAAACTCAAATCTCAAAATATTAGGGGCCCTTTTCAAGTTGGAGATCTGGGGCAACTTTCCCGCCCTAGCCCCCCCCCCTTCTCGGCGACCCTGGGATAAGCTGGACCAGCCCCACAGTATGTTGTCACCCAGGGTCTTATCTCCGCGCCCCCGCCCACTTCTGCGAAAAGACCCTGGTTGGGGCTGGTCACGTGTCTCCCAGAATATGGGAGATAACAAACTTTTCTTGTCAGGGTCGGGTGGTGGTTTTGAAAATTTGTCGCAGTACCGCGAATCAAGAATATTTACAATATCAAGCTCTGAATATCGAGGAAAGCTCATTACGCAAATTAAACACTCCATGGATAACAATCTGGTATTATTGAATTACAATTCTGAACTTCTACAAAAGCCTTCTGTCGTTCAATCCGACGAGCAGCGAGATTCTGTATTCTTCGAATGGATTTCTACAGTCATCACTCATCAGCGATCTGATATTAGCAGCCTGAAGATTTTAAATTTTACAGTAAGCGGATTTAAATTTCCTTACAATCAACTGAATCAAGACTATGCGAAATTCACAAATTCTTTTGGTTGACAATCGTTTGAACCTCCATTCGAAAGAAAGTGTGGAAATTATCCCACTGCATTTCTTGCAAGGGCCAAGGCTCGCGGAATTCATATACAGATTCAACACCTTGGGCTTGCAGCTGTCAACAAGGTTTTACATTCTTATTCTGTGCTTTAGAAATTCCAACAGGTTAGTTCATTACATTTACTATTTCTTTAATTTCTACATCGCATACAACAATTTCATGCCGTTTCGTAACGTGCAGCGGCGGGCCGGTGTGCACTTTATAATATACTTGAACTATATTGCTGATTTTTAAACTGAGCCAACCTTATTTAATAACATTCATCATAATTCATAAAAGGAGCCACAAGCTCATGTTGTCAACTGTTAATTGCTAACCTCAATTTCACTAAAGTTGTCTACCTATCAGTATCGCGTTTTACTTACTATTGCTAACATTTTACAGTATTATTATATCGCGCTCTGAACGTTGCTTGTTCAATGTTTTTCTTGTCACTGTATTTAATACAGAATTACAGCCAAAACTCACCACTGAATCCGCAGCGCGAATGTTATACCGTTCTATGTTTCCTAAATTATGGAAAATACTTCGTTATAAACGTTAAATTCCGAAAGATCCAAATTATGGCATGACCACCGTTCAACTGAGTTCAATACATTTTAATAAATATGTTTACTTCGCCGTTCAGACTCCTTAAACAACTCAGGCACATTTGTATTACCTTTAAATATGTATTCTATAAATGTTCATGTAGTTTACTGTATTGTCTTTGTTTTTTAGGCAACCGTTTCGTATAAACGCAAACAGTCAGACGCGCGCAACGAAACGCTTGAAAACATTGACAGTTGGCACATAAAAAACAACAAAGGCAAAGCGGCGGGACAAAAGCGACTAACAAAAAATTGGCGGTGTATTCGGGTAGACTTCGACGAATAAAACCCAAGGCGCTAATCAACCGGAGAGATTTACACGTATTTTACTATTTCAAAAAGCCAATCGAGACATAGGGGCCTTCAAGTTCAGGACGGCGACTTCTGTTTCTACATACAGTTTACAGCATCGCACAACACTGAGTAAACTGACGTAAATAAACATCGATTTGGGCATGCATTCTGAGTCTGGCTTTCTTGACAGTTATAAAACGTACACCTTGTCTTGTCAGAATAAAATAAATCCATTATAAAAACATTGTCTTTTCGTTTTCAGTTTAGCCACGTTTCTGAATAACCCACCCCCAGTAAGTTAGATTTTTGCCCTCGAAACACGTGACCAGCCCCAACCAGGGTCTTTTCGCAGCGGTGGGCGGAGATAAGACCCTGGGTACGAGGATGCACGAAAGGCTGTTGCAAGTTTTTCCCGCCCTCCAGAACGCCGGAGGATTTTAAATCCTTCGAACGGCCGAGAGGTCCAATACAATGTTGGTTGCCGTCCCCGTCACCCGAGTTGATGGATAAACTGTGGAATATTTGAAATCTGTATTAAATCAAGCAAAAGGATACATACGCCCTGTGCAAAGAGACATAGAAACTGAGGTGTCAAAGTTAAATGAGATACAGTAAAATAATAAGCTGATTTAAGAATATAAACTAGAGTTTGACTGGATACAACGATGACTGTCATTGGTTGGTTTGTCACATGACCTTAGCAGGTGACAGGATTTGATATGAAGATATATCTTATGAGTGGGACAGTTGACAATCAATTGACAGTCCCTGCGGCTAAAATATTTGACAAATTTGAACACTTGCCCAAGTGTGTGTTTTCTTATGTGTACTGAAATTGACCTACTGTACAAAAACATTGGAAATTTGACACAGCATTATATTTCAAGGTCAAATCTCACCCTATGCTCTGCCTCTTACTGCCGGCCGAGCATTGAATGATATATAAACTAGTGTGACAGTAAAAGCTCTATTAAGCACACCTGTTCTCTAATAAACCCCTTCTCTAAATTTAACACACTGCTCCCCCGCCATAGCAAAACATAACATAACAAAAGTTGTCTCAGTTTACATAAATAGATAGAAAATTTATTTATGTGTCAACATAATTCTAGTATTATACATGCTAGTTGGGGACACAGAAAAAAATAGAATTAACCTATTACAAAAATTGTAAATTATTAAAAAAATTATAAAAATTTGCGGATACCTGTACTAACTATTATGTAAATAGAAGCTTTGACAACTGCAAGTCTCTACAAAAGTAAAATCTATACATATTCCTTATTACTTCTTAAATTCATTTAAACTATTTACATGTCCTACATCTTTACATAACTTTGGCCTTTACGTCACTGAGGTAATTGTCCTGAATTGCACAGCAGGTGCAAGGACAACTGACAACTTGTTCTTGTGAATTTCCATGCTAAAGAGGTCTTATAATTTCATTGTAGATAATTCAATATAATTTACTGAACAACACCTCTAACCCATTAAGTTCAAGTTAAGTGCTGTCTAGGTCAGAAGAGTGTAGCGGTTTGAGGTTAATTTCTTATGTTCTTACTGTTTTTCTTGTATTCTTTCAGACAAGTGCTACAGGTGTTAATATTCCCACTGAGAAATGTTTGCCATGTGGAGTTGTAGACGGACGGCCAACCTCGATAAAAGTGTCTCGAAAACACCGTTGATGGCATTTTTTGTTACAAGCAGGCAACCATGCTAAATCGTATCGGATAGTGTATATTTTGAAGGTGAGGGGTGTTGGCAGCCGTAATTATTGAGTTATATACTAAAATTTAGAGCTTTTTGAAAGCACAATGTGATGGATGGGATATCTGTAAAGTGCTGCCTATTTACGTTTGTGTTTTATTTGAATTGGCTAATTCAGAATGCTATCCAATCAGCGTGCCTGAAGTTCTGATTATTCTAATTCGCATAACTCACAATCACAAACAAACAAGAAATATGGCGTGAATACACCTAAATGTAATACTTCGAAGCAAAGCCACGAAAAGGTAAGCTTGCCAAGAATCAGAATTTTTTTGACATGGTAGCTACAGGAAAGTCTCATATTCGTAAATTACTTCGTTTTATTTTGGTAGTTTGCTTATACCGCCATGTATCTACTGTTATAAAGCTGAGCTTTTGTACTACAGTATAGTGTTGCTGATAATATCCTTAGACATTTAACTCACCGGTTCAACAGTTCTATCCGGTGATACACGGAAGGCAACCTGCCGGTCATCTTGATGAATGTCTAAGCTACATTTATATGGTGGTTGCCTGCTTGTAACAAAAAAGTTTTCAGATTGTTGCGGCTGTTCTTCTAAGTGTTATTTTTAGGCGAATTTTGTAACAAGAAATGCCATCAAAAGTAATATTTTGAAGCCTTGGCCGGCCGCCTATTGCTGCAACATGCTGTTTCAACTTGCAACAAAATCATTGTTGCATGACAATGTTTGAGGTGGGTGGTAATCATACATGCAACGCTATTCAACTTGCAACACAACAATGTTGCAGCAATTTGTTGCTCGTATTACTTCACCTTTAATGAACTTTTAAAAATTATTAAATTAAAACTTGTATAAGTTGTATCGAAAACCGAGAGGTCGCACTTGAGAATAAAATCAGTAGATTTGAGTCACTTGTTATAGGCAACATGTTTTTCAGCATGTTTATAGTGCATCGTATGACCATCGTTTGTTTTCGATTGTTTCATAAAAATTTGGGCAACTTGCGTGACTTTTTTTGGGAAAATGGTTTAACGCCCCCCCCCCCCTGGAAAAAAGTGCCCCGTACGCCTATGTTAACGGACGTTGAAAGTCGTTATTCGCAAATCGAGCGCGAAGCTCTTGGAATTGTTTACGGAATTGAACACTTTCATTTATATTGATTATTTACACTGATCACGGACCATAGACCGCTCGAATTCATCTATCAAAATCCAAAATCTCGCCCTCAGCCAGGCTTGAACGCTGGTGTCTTCGACTGCAAGATTACAATTTTATTGTCAGGTATCGTCCAGGACCGACGAATCCAAGACCGTGACAACAGATAATTTTGTCGAAGAATTTGTCAATTTCATCGCAACAAGCGCTACAGTAACTCGCGAAGATTCCACGCTACAAAAGTTAATCGAAATTATCCAGAAAAACACCTGGCTTCCCCTTGCAGATGGTTTGGTGGAAAACGCGGACTTGCGGAGTTGCGGACTTGCGGACTGTGCAGAGATTTGTAAAAAAAAAAAAAAGGAAAAATACATAACAATATGTGTTTTCTACAATAATTTAGAGTCTTTTGGCACGTTTAGATTCTAACTTTCGGCAACGGCCCATATGATGTAATACAATACACATACATGTTTTTTATGTGTCGGTGACGACACTGTGACTTGCTTCTTGCAATGAAAACAAAACAGGTCACAACACAATTAAACGATTATACATCTCCGCGTTTCCTGTTGTTATCATTAAAGCCTGGTTTCCATATAATCGGCGATCGCAACCTCGATCGCAACGATCAACAATCATGTCGCTGTTTCCATATGATCGCTAAGACGGCCATTTAAAAAAAAATAAATGCAATGGTCGCCACGATCGCCGAGATAGAACATTTTCTATCTCGGCGATCGCGATCGCAGCGATCGTTGCGTCAGTATAGTTTCCATATGATCGCCACGATCGTTGCATGCGATCGCCGAGTTCATTTTTGAGCGATCGTAGCGATTATATGGAAACCAGGCTTAAGTAGATTTGCTCTCACACCTTGTATATACTGTTATAAATGTATTTTGCTCGGTAGAACGACGCAGCGACGAGGTAGCAATGGGATCTTTAATACGTACGGTAGAATGTAACAATACAGGATATAGAGGTAAAGATAAAGTTCAATACTTAAACTAAAGTTCGGTTCAGTCAGTTCAATGTCTTGGTTTGCTTCTTCTTCTTCTGTTTCTTGCTTTTCTGCTCTGCTTTTTGGGCTGGCCACTCTTCGATCGGTCTTTTTCACAACTGCTCGACTCCAAGGCTCCTTTTATAATTTTCTGGTGTACAAAACCACGCCTGGTAGGTGTGTAGGAATTGACCAATCAGGAGCATCAGACCATAATACTTTGCAACATTGGATGAAGGCGTTGTCAATCGATCTCAAGTACCGAGGCAAAACGTTTGAAAAGCTTTTCCTTATATAAAACTAATATATTTCTCGACTACACTCATCGATATGGTAAATAAGTAGATGTCATAAGGTATAAGACTGTTATAATATTTTACAGTTTCATTGACTATTTACGGAACAGTTCAACTTTGAATAATTATTACGTAAGTTGTCGTTTGGTTTATGTAAACATTACGAAGCTTCTTCTTGACCTAAAATCATGCTAAATTCACCTAGCTTACATAAACAAATTTGTGCCTGCCCTAGATCATACTGACAGGATAATAGAAAAGGCTTTTAAGAAAACTGTTGACAAGCTAGTAAATAAACTTATGACAGAAGCATGTACCTAATTATATGAGAACAATGCTAGATATAATCAGACTGTCGCAACATTTAGATACATGGCCAGAAATCGAGGACAACATGGCGGCAAAGCATGCGCACTGAATCCCTTTTTAATTAATTCAATATGGCGTCCTTCAATAGATTTCTTAAGGAGATATAAAGAACAATCATTTTCGGTTATTTATATTGTAAATTCCGACATGCGAACGTCCAAAACTTCACCAAATTGAACAATCGTTGAGCACTACAATTTCTATTAAGTTTGGAGCGTCCTAAATAGGTTCCCGAGCCCCTCACAAGAATACCTCTTATTCGCTGTTTAAAGTCTATTAATCTGCTATATCACTTATTTTGGAGCTCCAATTTTGGCTGCTTCTGTGTTGTTTGTCCACGATGCGAACGTCTGAATTTGCTCGGGATGAACGTTACTTTGTTTTGCGGAGTTGTTCGTTCCACTTTTTCGTTGTTTAATAGGTTCCCAAAGACCTTAAAATGTACGATTTATTGCAGCCGAGTCGTTGTAATTTAATCCATCAAGCGCCGAGATAAATACTGAACTCGGCGTGAAGAAGCAATGCATTCCTCGATAATTTCGGGTTCTTGTCCGCCATTTCTTATGGAGATGTTGCTAGGTTGCCAGGGTCTTAACCGCTGTTATTATTATTAAATATGACTGTGGATTAGGAAATAATAACCGAAATTTATGCGGCAATTTTTGTGAGTATGAGGGTACAGGCCTGTCTAGACGATTAAACCTTTTGTAATTTGATATTTGGGTAAGAAATGGGTCAATAAGACATTTTAACGAATAACTCTACTTTAATTTATTGCTATAGACTTCTGTTTATAGCCGAAATGATCGATATTTAGCCATCAGAATTTTCAAATTAATATTCCATCTAAATATGAGCCCACAGGCCACTGCCGCTGAGTGTCCTGGATTTCTAGCCATGTATTGATAAAGCTACAGGAAGGCTAATTAATACTTACCTAGTTTTGGTTATTTTCAGCTATTTGTTTGCATTGCGGCACTCTATAATAGAATAGCCAGAAGCAGCTAGAAAGCTTAACTATAACTTAATATATATGTATGTTGTATAACAATACTATTACGAAACATGTACTTTGTCTTGCTAAGTTTATATTTGCACAATCCAAAGCTTCAATGTTCAAGTGTTATCACTTTTATGTAACTGTATTTGGTTTCTTGCGACATGTCACAAAATCGTTAATTCCTCATGCATGTATAGTTTATAGTTGAAGATATAATCAGTTGTCTAGTCGGAACTCCTACTTCCCGGTTCCAACTGCATTGACCTGTTAAATGTCCAATCAAGTTTTAGAAAGCAACCTGCAGTTTGTGTCGTAGCAATGTATATAACTATCTTGGTTATCAGTAGAAAAGATCCCGCGATTTTTGCTGCAATTTTTCTCCATTTGATACATATGTTTGAACGGATTTACTCACGAAAGTACTGGCTTCTTTTGTGCAAGGCTGAGTGGTTCAATACTTTTGTCAGTCATTTATCAATGCCGTCGGAAAACACCTTAACCCAACTCGATCAAAGGCAAAGGTGTCGAAAGGAAAGAACTCGAAAATCAAGCACACAATTGCAACATGTCTTACAGTTTCGCAAGGCCTGACGGGAAGATGCAATAATGCAATTTTGTGGACCCCCCCCTCTCCCAAAATTACCGACACGTAATACACCATGTGGGCCGTTGCCGAAAGTTAGAAGCTAAACGTGCTGAAAGACTCTAAATTATTGTAGAAGACACATTTAAGTTTTTTACGTCTTTTTCTTTTTTTTTTACAAATGTCTGCAAGTCCGCAAGTCGTCCACAGTCCGCAAATCCGCAGTCCGCGTTTTCCACCAAACCCCTGCGGATAGCAATGAATTTGCTAGTCCGGAAGCTGGCAATGCAGTCAAAACACAAAGTAATTAATATTTATAAGGCACAAGGTAATATTTATAATTATATATCAAAGCACGAAGTCGTTAAAAGTCTAGATAGGAATTGTACTGAAGGACTAGTTAATAAATATAGAAACTGGAGACACCTCCACCCATTTACATGAAAGTATCCACAACCTCTTCAATTTATTCTATCATCGAAAACACTTTGAAATACAATGCTGAAGGTGCTATCAGTATTAAATTTCCCAAAGTTCTCAAAGTTCTCTGCTGGGAGAGGCCTCTGTACAGGAAAGAGACCTCTGCGAACATCCGACACTTTGTTTGATGTAACCGCTGTTCAGTATCATGGACGTGTTGACTGTCGAGCCTGTTTTGAAAATAGGTTTGGTACAACACACATTCTAATTGGCTAATGAGCGTGCTTATGCAATGACCAACGAGTTGTTTACGGCCCCGTTTACACTAGAGCGAAAGTATCCGGACTTCACATTGTTTTTCATCCTCATGGGAATAAAAAAACAATGTCATGAATCCGGATACTTTTGCTCTAGTGTAAACGGGTCTATCTGTTAACACTAGAGTGTAACAATTAGTGTTCCAATCCTGAGCCAGTTGAGCTTCTGTAATCTGTAAGTAACTATCTGCAAATCAATGATGGTAGTACGCAAGCAATGATGTTGGGGAAATCCATTTACAATTACGATCTCAAGATAGACCGATCACCTTATGAAAATAGAAGACACCTTAAAAATTCTAGGAGTAACATTGGATAGAGCGCTAAATTTTAAACCGTATACCAGACAAATGCTCAAAAAAGCTAATTACGCCAAGATTGCGGCCCTGCGCCGTCTTAAACGAATGGTACACTAGAAAACCGAAACGTGTTGTTAGAACACACTATTTTGTCCCCTATATCAACACGCCAAAAGCGTGTTGCAACACGCCTAAAGTGTGTTGAACACGGTGCATGGTGTGTTGTTATTCTTGGTGCGTTGTATCGAAAGCGTGTTGAACATTGGAACACGTTATGGCCGTGTTCTAAGGACACGCTTTTTCGTTATCAAGTGTGTTGTAGCAACACGTTATTTCCACGTGTAACAACACGCTAGAAGCGTGTTGTACACGGTTAGTGTGTTGAAAACGTTTGGTGTGTTTAAAAAACACGAAGCCGTGTTATAAAAATACGTCTTGAACACGCTTGGAACACGCCTTGAACACGCTTACTCCACAGGCGTGTTACTATAGGGGACAAAATGGCGTGTTCAAGAACAACACGTTTTCCGTGCTTCAAATTGGCACACCTTGTGTGTTGTTGCTTCCGAAAATTTAGCGTGTTGCAAAACCTTGAGAACCGTGTCCTGCCTTTGCAAGCGTGTTCCACATTGAAAAGCGTGTTCACTGTGGTACACGCTTAGTGTGTTCCATCTTCACAGGTCGGGGAATTTTACCAATTCTGTTGCCGATCTCTGAAGGCGTATTCTGCACCACAGACATGTTGTAACCCGACGTGTTTCGTTCGAAGGCGTGTTCCGCTTCTAAATTCTTAAACACACAAAACAGAATGAAGGTTTTGAATCAAATAAGCAGCAAACAATATTCATCTATTAATCTTATACTGATCTATAGTTCTGGAACACAATGCAAGGCAGATGTTTTTCAAATGTCAACGTTCAATCCTGCCAATTTTAGGCGTCCGTAAAATGTTGGAGTTTGTTTGGCCTGGCAGCCTTCGTTGATTAGGGGGCATTTTCTTGTTGAATACGTCGGATACTATTTTGTCACTTATCCCCATCAAAAACATCATCCTCCAGAAGTAGTGCAGTATTAAGTGTTTCTTTGTCATATTGGATATTAAAGATACAGTGATGAGCTGCCAACCACAGTTTCAGTAATCCTATGACAGTTCGACTTGTGACTAAATGGCATACATACAAGCATTTTCCATCATTGTTTGAATTTGAAAATTGATTCCTTTCACTATTTATACTGGTCTGTTACCAATAGGCAGTGAGTACCCCAGCCAATGAGAGAACAGTACAAACTATATACAAACAAAAAGAAGGTATTGTAAATGTACAGTATATAAGTACTGTACGTGTAAATAAATATTAAATCTTATAACATTTAAAAGAGAAACAAAAAAATATTTCCTATAAATTTAATACATTAGTTAACAATACTATTTAACCATGTAAATTAATTAATCATAAAAATAAAATCATTAATTAATTTACATGTTTAAATGGTATTGTTAACTAATGTATTAAATTTGTAAGAATATTTTTTTGTTTCCCTTTTAAATGTAATAAATTTTAGTATTTTTCATTAAATTTCAAATGTTAGAAAGAGCATGTTTTAGATAATTTGTTCGTTTATAAGGCTTATGTAGTTTTAATGCATTTCTTATGTTAATAATGATGATAAATTTGATTATTTGCTACAAAATAATTTGTGAATATTTCTGGTAAATTCTTAATATGATAACGAAACATGAATAAGCTATAATTAGATAATCATTGATTTTATAGATGTTTAATATTTCAAGATCACTAAAAATTGGTTCAGTATGTTAAATATTGTCAATAAAACTTAAATATGTTATTTTAAATAATTTATTTGAGTTTATCATTCTGGACACTATATGCAAAGTGTTCCGGTTTTGTGTTCATAATTTTCTTGGAATTTTCAATTGAATATTTTTATTAAGGTGGCTCCAAATTACGCAGATCTTGAAAAATGGAAAATACAAGTTTGAGAGCCAAAACACATGCATAAACAATTTGGAAAAAGAAAAAAACTAAATGTTATGCATAGTTAAAAAGTCTGACAATCAAAAACTGTTACCAAATAAATAGCAATTGCAACAGTTGTTGCTATGGCAACAATGTTTCAAAATGGCTGCCAATTACACTTCAAACTAATTTCATTCGAAAAAAACAATGACCCCCAATTTTTTTTTCATTAAAACTTTTCTTAAAGTATGAGTAATCCATAGGCCGATTTAAAAAAAATTCTGTGGAAGGAATAATTTCTTTTCTCAGAAAAATCATGTTTGTTAATTTAAAAAAAAATTGGATCTACAGAATTTTTTTAAGATCTATCAGCCTATTGATTACTCATACTTCAAGAGAAGTATTAATGAAAAAAAAACATGGGGGTCACCAAAGTTTTTTTCGAATTAAATTAGTTTAAAGGGTTATTGGCAGCCATTTTGAAACGTCATTGTTGCCATATCAACTATTTATTTGGTAACAGTTTTTTATTGTTAGACCGTTATAACTATGTATAACATTTAGTTTTAATCTTATATATATATATATACAGATTACATGCAGTCTGCATTGCACAGATTAACTGGTGAAAATGATGATCATAAGTGCACTGTAGGCCACCATCAGCAACTGTGGACAGCTGTTTCGTTATCTTGGGACTCATCAGAACAGTGTAGCTGATGGTGAGCCAGCACATCCAAAAGGTATATATAAACATCACAGTCCGCGGAGACTTTTCTTCCATTTTCTTCATGTCTAAATCCTCGAGGTTGATTAACCCTGCAGTTGCTGATGGTGGCCAGACACTGCATGCACTTTATGATCATCATTTTCACCAGTTAATCTGCGCAATGCAGGCTGCGTGTAAATAGATAATATATCATTTCTGAACATGTGTATTAGCAGTGCAGGGAGAGGGAGAGGGAGAGGGAGAGGGAGAGGGAGAGGGAGAGGGAGAGGGAGAGGGAGAGGGAGAGAGGGAGAGGGAGAGGGAGAGGGAGAGGGAGAGGGAGAGGGAGAGGGAGAGGGAGAGGTATTACTTGTGATGGTATCAGTACTTGTGATGTCTTGCTTTTTCGTCTTCACTTTCAAAACATGGCGGCTTTGTCAGGACTCTACTTCGAGACATTTCTCTACAGAAAACCACTTTTATCTTCACAGATAAACAGAAAAAAATCTCTTGTATACGTAAAACTGCTTGCACTGTTCCAGCGCTGTTGTTTCTTCCTCGGCGTATAGCTTTCCTGACATTAAAATTGAAAGGAATACTAGTAGCTCTCGTTGTTTCCTCGGCCTTCTTCTTCAAATGCTGAAATTAAACTTCCTTTGGCGCCAATCTGTTCTCGCATTTGATTGGTCGAGCTGCTTACTGTCCCTTCCCCTTTCCCCGATAGTATTAACTTTTCACACGCATAGTGTGTTACAAAATGTCTGACATTTTACACGTCAGTGTGTTTTTGACTGGTTTGCAACACGTTTTGTGTGTAGCAAGCCGTGTTGCAGGCGTGTTGTAACGCATATTCGTTTATAACAACACGGTCAGTGTGTTTTGGCGACGTGTTGTTACAACACGGCACAACACGTCTAACATATCACAACACGCCAACAATGTATTTAGAACACGCCTACGTGTCTGTAGAACACACATCAATGTTTTTAAAACACGCTTACAACACGCTAAGTTTTCTAGTGTACCAAAGAACACTTTAATAAATCTGTACATAAGGCTTTCGTATCACCACACCTAAAATATTGTAGCCCACTGCTGATAGGACTGAGCAAAACACTTAAACACGGAGCGATCGCATAAGTACTGGCTGAGGTACTCAGACAATCCTGGCCAAACGCATCTGATTGGTCCACACAGCTAAAATTACTTCCGGCCTTACCGAGGAACTTTGGCTGAAGAGTGAAGACTGAAGAGTGGAGCTTTTGTGAGACGTTTTGTTTACTGTTTTTAAATTAAACTTGCCGCTTTCCAAACGTCGAATTTGTCTTTTTCAAGTGTAACACATCATTTTGAGTAGAAAGACGGAAAAATTACGCCTTCAATAAGTCGAAACAAAACTAAGGTGAGGAAAAACCGTACGAAAAACACCAAAACAATTATGCGACAGAAACTGTACGAAGACATCTGAAACTTTGTTCCTTTTATGCAACAAAAATAATGCGTATATTAAGCTATGCTATCGAAAACAATTAGTACAGCAATGGGCACAGACAATGTATGAGTATATGTACATGTAGTTGAAACTTATTGTTCTTTAGTAGGTCTCCAGTTTCCTATTAAAATGAAAACATGTTTTGGACAAATGTTCGAGCGTGCGGAAATATGTCAACACAAGGAGCAAAAACAGTTTTAATAGTGACGAAAGATTTTAGCAACAAACTTTGATATTAAATTAACTCTTATCTGCAGAACTGTCCGGTTTTAAGGCATGCAGCCGGTAAAAAATCTTGAATCCTTGCCAGACACAACAAAATGCACAAGCAAAAAGACCAGCGAGAACAAGAAACCAGTCATTAGCTTAGGCAACATTTCAGTTCAAAATTTGAGTAGCCCGTGTCGATTTAGGCATAAGACATTTTAGAAACTTAAGCTTAATAAACAATAGAAATAATGAGAAAAAAACAAAAAGCCATATGCATTCAATTCGCTAAAAAAGTTAGCCGTCTAGCAATGGAACGTTTGTAGCGTCTCACCGTTTTTCTTGTTGAATGCAGATGTCTGTATTCTTCGCTTTTTTTCTTCATATATTCCGTCCTTGTAATTATAAGACCCTTTTATGTACACCAAGAATGTTGATAATGAATATCTCCATGTAGATGTCTGAACATCATCTCACTTTTCAACGACGATTTGACGAGGCAAACAACTTTGTTTTTGACGACCGACAGTAAAAATAGGGAACCCGGTAAATGTTGTCTGGAAAGCCAGACACTAGAATGGCTTCCTAAAAGTTCTCAATTATTTGTGCCGATTTATTGACTTGCAAAAAGCAAAGTTCATATAATAACTTATTTTTTGTCTTCGTTTAAATAGTCTGTTTTAGTTAAATATCAAAGTATTGTCTTTTATGTGGAACTCTATTTTAAAAAACGGCGAAAGACAAAGCAGCTATAACTTACGTGACCTTCAAACATCGTTTGAAACTGAGGAAGGTCATATATATATTTTACAAATTTATTGACCAAACAAATTAATCACTTCAGAATTGTTTTTAACTAAGACACTTATGCTTTTCTTTACAATTTACGTAGATAATTGAAAAGGTAAAAAGGTTATAAATAAAAGATAATTCTCAAAACTTCACCAGCTCACTGACTCGTTACGTTGTTGACTTGGCTGTTGACATTTCAAACTGTCAGTGCGTAACTGGGGGGGGGGGGGGGGTGGACCCTTTTATACGCTCGCTCCGTGTTTAAGAGTAAACTTAAGCTTGAAAAAGCTAATCACTACGGTTTATGCATGAATCAATTCTTCCTGTAACCATCCCCCCCCCCCGGGCAACCCCAGGGTCAATGCAGAAAATCAAATCCCGGGGGTGGGGAATTGTTTTATTAATTTTGTCCCGGAGGCGTGGGAGTCTGGTAACTAAAGTATTCCGTATTCAAAATGGCGACGAATTCATTGAAAGATTTCTCAGGTTGCCGAAAATTGACGAAAATCGACGCAGGGTTGCTGAAAAAGCGGAAAAAACTACTGTAGAGCTCAAAGGAAGCAGCAACAGAAATGAGCCACTGTTTAAGTTAATTTACATTTGATGTTAAAATGTGTTTAATTATACATTTGTTTGATGTTGCCCCGGGGTGGGGAATTGTCAAATTTCAAAGTCCCAGGGGTGGGGAATTCGCCATGAGCTTCATAAAAAATTACAAATCCCCGGGGTATTGCCCGGGGGGGGGGGGGTGGTTACCGGAAGAATTGATCCATGCATTAGTTTATTAAGCTTTGCCACATTTATACAACTAATACAAATGTTATATTAATTAGACACAGCAACAATAACAGGACGCCTGCTTAGGCGTTCACTCGGGCTACTCACAGCAATGCAGCTTGACATAGCCTATGCATGAAACAGCACAACAGCGTGCACATATTAAGCGTTTGTTAAAAAGTACAAAATAACCTACATACGTGTGCTAGATTCGGTGGATTCAAGCGATCATGAGGCAACCGCGTGAAGTTAGCTGCAAGTTCGCCAGCCGTTAGTGAAAAAGCTGGATTGAACGAGCTAGCTACAAGACCGTTAAAACATTGGTGCAGCGATGAACTGGCAGCTAACTTCACGGCGTTAGTCTAGACGTGTAAACAGTTCGACAGTACATGTAATTTGTTTCTGATGTGATTTGTAGTTGTTAGATTAAGCAGCAAGCTGTTACTCAGTAAGGAGTATATTACCGTAGAATCCCGAAAGTAGCGCCCCCCCCCGAAAGTAGCGGCAGATTTAAGATGTCTCAAAAATTTCCGAAAGTAGTGCTCCCCCCCCCGAAAGTAGTGGTCCCCCGAAAGTAGCGGCCCCCCAACAGTGGCTAAACCCGAAAGTATAAGGGGGGCCGCTACTTTCGGGATTCTACGGTAAGGAACTATAGTAAAACCAGGCACAGTGCTAAAAAGCGGTGTCCTGTGGCGTTCAAAATATCGCGTTAAAAATGTCGCGTCAAAAATATATTATTGATTCCTAACGAACTCACCGACAAAACATAAAGCGGTTTGAAAGTTAGCTGCGCCCGCAAGCCAACTTTCAAGGCGCACCGCAATGCACTCACTAGCTCATTGAAATTATATACTAGAAATACATAAACGCAACAACCCCTCGCCCGCTTTTAATACCTTAAATATACATAAATACCCCCCCCCCGATTAAACTGTTTTTGTATACAAATATAAACCCCTGCCCTCTTTTACATCCTGTTTTATCACTGTTATGAATGTAGTTTTTCTATTATTGACCAATTTCCAAAGCAATGTTTTATTCAATTCCAAAATAATAAAGCTGTGGCTGAGGAAAAACTTGTGTCACGACCTAATAGCACCAGAAACTGATAGCAAAAACAAACAATAATTACAGACGCTTTATATCAAGGTGCAATTAAACCGTTTGAATATGATTCCGCATGTTCCAAATATAATGTTGAACCTCAAAGAAAAACATCAGAACAGAAAAAACCCGTAGGTAACTGCCTGAAAACTATAGGTATAAGAGAGGAAAAACTAACCAGGGAAGAACTATAATGCAAAGTTTCACTCGAACCAATAGAACCATGGAAAAAACGCCTGAGAAAATGTATATTATTTGACAAGATTTTTGCTGTTTTAACTGAGTTTAATACTGAGAAGGTTTTGGATATATACCGATTCTAATCAGCTAAAGAAAGCTGGTAAGTTAAATACGAATCACTGCTTACCGATAAATTTTCTTTTGGCTCTTCTCAGATGCTGCAAACACTGCGATACGGGCTACGGCGTTTGGTTTCCGTGGTTTTCTCGTTCGGTTCTTAGGAAAAAGCAATCAATTCTCTTCAAAATGTGAAAAGCTGTTTGTGTTGATGTTCCTTTCAATTCACTGTTCTCTCTCGAGCCAAGATATATCAGTGCATAAGTCTTTTGCTGGCTCTGAACAGACACACGAAGAAACATCTTTTTGTTTTTTTCAGTCACATTTGGCGGCATCTTTTCCGATCTTTATAGCAATTTTTCATGCTTTTTCAATGGTTTCTAGTCGTGTTTAATATTGTTTGGTTCATCCCACTGCAACATCTCTTCTTAGCTTTCCTTTTTCGGTCATTTGTAAACCAATTTTTCTGACAAAGATTTTGTTTCGCTAGCTTGAGCCGCGAAAGTTGGCGATTTGATGGAAATATATATTTAAGAAATAGAAAATGGCCGCCCGTGTTTATATAGCCTGATGCAAACATGAGAGTGAATTGGGAGAATTCGAAAGTTTATGTGAACTAAATACTTTTAAAAAATAAAATAAATAAAATAGTACTTTTAAATACTTTTACATAAATACTTTCGAATTCTCCCAACTCACTCGAGTGTTTGCATCAGGTTATATATATAAACACAGGGCATCCATTTTCTATTTCTTTTATGAAACAAGGCTAAAAAATGTGCCGTGACATCACAACCGTGTTTACATAGCCTGATATAAACACGGTAATTGACCAATCACAGCGTGCGTAAGATGCAACCTATTTTATAAATATATATATGTATACATACATATAAACATCTCGCAGAATTTCTTTCCCCTTCGCGTGTAATTTCGCGTGTAAGTGGACTCCACGCATGTCGAGATTAGCACCCTCACCCGGGCCACAGAATAAGCATTGACCAGAAGTCCGACTCGCGGAAAAAAGTGTCCCGTTATTTTTATGCGCATGCGCCAGTCGGCCATTTTGAAAGTAAGTGCCCCCGGGAAATTATCCCTCTCGTCCTTACGACCCTCGGGCTCCTGTAGTCAATTACTCTTGGCCCTCTTGTGACCTTTTAATTAACTTTATATTGTTATCTATACATATGTAAATAATATTTAGTTAAATAAGTAATTTACTTTGGAAAACGTTTCGTTGGAGATGAAATTCTTTGACCACGATGTTATTAAAACTTCAGTACGCGGATACTAAGTCCGTGGCAAAAAAGTCCTGTACTCACGAAGCTGAGTTTTACATTTCTCGATGATGCCGACACACTTGTTTATAGAGAAAGATGGCTAAAAATTTCGGAACTACGCGTTGTTGAAATATATCGAGTACGTATGTTGTTAGAAATTTTATAAGCTTTCATTCGGTGTATAGTTCAAACTTTAGTGTTACCTGTAACTTTTTAAAATGTTCAAAATGTTCTCACCATTGACCATAAACGTTTTATTATCTTTTCATATGTTCAAAAGGTATGAATCCTTATGAATCCGTATGACTACTAATTTGCACCAAAAACGTTTTTCTACTTCAACTAGAAATCTGCAAACTTTTCCTCTCCTTTCATATTTGAATTAGATTCCAAAACAACAAAAGGCAAAACAAACTTAAGAAATACATAAATTTCAGACGGTCCAGACCAAAACAATGATGTTTTTTTCATATTTTAAAATACTTCCCAGCAAGAAAATTAAAAGTTCTGACATGAATTCACTTGACAGTATCCTCTGTTTCAAATATGCAGTTCAGGGTTGTGCGTTTAGTGTTTAAAAACAAAATCCAAAATTCTATAACACTTGCGAGAAGTCTATTTCCATTATATAATTCTTATTTTACGAACAATGGTGAGAACATTTTGAACATTTTAAAAAGTTACAGGTAACACTAAAATTTGAATTATATACCAAATGAAAGCTTATAAAATTTCTAACAACATACGTACCCGATGTATTTCAACAATGCGTAGTTCCGAAATTGTTAGCAATCTTTTTCTATAAACAAATGTGTCGGCAAAATCGAGAAATGTAAAATCCGGCTTTGCGAGTGCAGGACTTTTTTGCCACGGACTTTTACCCGTAGTATCCGCTCACTGAAGTTTTAATAACCTCGTGGTCAAAGAATTCTATCTCCAAAGAATCGTTTTCTCAAGTAAATTACTTGTTTACTTAACTAAATATTGTTTAAATAGATAGATAACAATATAAAGTTAATTAAAAGGTCACACGAAGGCTGAGAGTAATTGAATACAGGAGCCCGAGGGTCGCAAGGACGAGAGGGCTAATTTCCCAGGGGCACTTACTTTCAAAATGGCGCCGGGATCGCGAGGCCGTACATTTCGCGAGGACGCTTACATCAAAGGTGCCGACACTGAGTCGGACTTCTGGTTAATCCTTCATGGCTAGAAATCCAGGACACTCAGCGGCAGTGGCCTGTGGGCTCATATTTAGATGGAAATATTAATTTTGAAAATTCTGATGGCTAAATATCGATCATTTCGGCTATAAACAGAAGTCTATAGCAATAAATTAAAGTAGAGTTATTCGCTAAAATGTCTTATTGACCCATTTCTTACCCAAATATCAAATTACAAAAGGTTTAATCGTCTAGACAGGCCTGTACACTCATACTCACAAAAATTGCCGCATAAATTTCGGTTATTATTTCTGAATCCACAGTCACATTTAATAATAATAACAGCGGTTAAGACCCTGGCAACCTAGCAACAGCTCCATAAGAAATGGCGGAACAAGAACCCGAAATTATCGAGGAATGCATTGCTTCTTCACGCCGAGTTCAGTATTTATCTCGGCGCTTGATGGATTAAATTACAACGACTCGGCTGCAATAAATCGTACATTTTAAGGTCTTTGGGAACCTATTAAACAACGAAAAAGTGGAACGAACAACTCCGCAAAACAAAGTAACGTTTATCATTCCCGAGCAAATTCAGACGTTCGCATCGTGGACAAACAACACAGAAGCAGCCAAAATTGGAGCTCCAAAATAAGTGATATAGCAGATTAATAGACTTTAAACAGCGAATAAGAGGTATGTTTGTGAGGGGCTCGGGAACCTATTTAGGACGCTCCAAACTTAATAGAAATTGTAATGCCGAACGATTGTTCAATTTGGTGAAGTTTTGGACGTTCGCATGTCGGAATTTACAATAGTAAATAACCGAAAATGATTGTTCTTTATATTTCCTTAAGAAATCTATTGAAGGACGCCATATTGAATTAATTAAAAAGGGATTCAGTGCGCATGCTTTGCCGCCATGTTGTCCTCGATTTCTGGCCATGATTCTGTGCCCGGGCTCGGGGATTAAAGCTATAGCGAAGCAGTTGATCGAATCACATCGAGTTTATTTGGCATAACTTTATTAACACAACAATACATAATCCAGGCAATAACAAAGCAAATTACAAATATTAAAATTACCTCAATACATTTAAAGTTTTCCCATTTAGCATAAACTTCAGCACGAAATGTCAACACAGCAAAATACCGGTCCTTTGCAAGTTGTCAATTCTGTTTTCAATGTTGTTTATGTCTCGCTCTCCTTGCAGATAGTTTCCAATAGCCAGCACGTTATCAGAGTGTGACCCAGTGATGTTTTCCAAATTTTAGAAGTGGGGGAATGCTCACTAAAGTCAAATGGGCGTAGTCATTGGTCGTAAAATTAAATGGGCGTGGCTCCTGTCGTGAAAGTTAATGGGTGTGTGAAAAGACGACTAAAAGCCGACGAGTACACTCATTGACTCAAAGCAAAAATAGTGCAGTGTTGAACGGTGTTGCACTACGTTTAATTTTTGTTTGGGGGGACGCCATTCCCTCGCGTTCCCCCTGCAAAACATCACTGGTGTGACCACTCATGGTTACACACACATGGTTACATAAAACTTTTCAGGATTAAATTAATAAATTCAATAAATCATATAAACCGTTTATAATCAGTTTGTCTTGATCGAGACGGCGGTATATTTACTATTAATTAAAACATTTCCGTAAAGAAATAAGATCACTTTGTCACAGAGTCGGTATAAAGTTGTTGCTTGGGAATTTACAAAACGACTGTACTCAGAACTGGTGAAACACTCGGCTATCGCCTCGTGTTGTTCACGCGTATCTCGTGTTTCTGAAATTTGTTGTCAAGGTAACTTCGCACACGCGCGACAGAAAGAGTCAAATGTTTCCAAACTCCAAAGGTCTATTTCCTGTAAAGACCTCCGCCAGCAGGGAAAAGCCAAAGAGCCAGCTCTGGACATCAGTTATTTGTTTTCCCCAACATATTAACTTTTGTTTCCATTTTTTTCAGCATAGGGTCTTTTTTCAATATATCAATTTTGATATTTTTTTTTCGTATCATATATGTAGACCTTAAATGAAGTAGAATCGAAGTTTTCCTTTTTTTGCCACGCCGCTTTGTTGGAACGCAGGCTCAGTGCTTTGTGTTCGTTCAGTTGTGAATTTCGGATTTATATTTGACATATTTTGTTGGGAATCAAAAGGTGGTGTGTGGAGAATGGATAAGATGAAGACCTGTCTGAAACGTGAAGGATCTGCAATGAGTAATAATTCTGACTTGACGAAAGAGTTCTAGCATGAATGGAAAAAAGTCCCATAGGTGTCCAACCTGCACCAAGACATTTGGCAGTTTATCAAGTTTAAGACGTCATATGTTATTACATACTGGACAGAAACCATTGGAATGTGATGTCTGTAAGAAGACATTTCCTTATTCAAGTAATTTAATAAATCATAAAAGAACACATACTGGAGAGAAACCGTTCAAATGTGATGTCTGTGACAAGACATTTTCCCAGTCAAGTGCCTTACTATATCATAAAAGAACACATACTGGAGAGAAACCATTCGAATGTGATATTATTGTCTGTAAGAAGACATTTTCTCATCCAAGTAACTTAATATATCATAAGAGAACACATACTGGAGAGAAACCTTTCAAATGTGATGTCTGTAAGAAGACATTTTCTTATTCAAGTCGCTTACTGTATCATAAAAGAACACATACTGAAGAGAAACCGTTCAAATGTGATGTCTGTGACAAGACATTTTCTTTTTCATGTAACTTAATAGATCATAAGAGAACACATACCGGAGAGAAACCATTCAAATGTGATGTCTGTGACAAGACATTTTCCCAGTCAAGTAGAATACTCTATCATAAAAGAACACATACTGGAGAGAAACCATTCAAATGTGATGTCTGTGAAAAAACATTTGCTCAATTATTTAACCTCCAACGTCATAGAAGAACACATACTGGCCAGAAGCCGTTCAAATGTGATGTCTGTGACAAGACATTTTCCCAGTCAGGTAACTTACAATGTCATAAAAGAACACACACTGGAAAGAAACCTTACACTTGTGATATCTGTGACAAAGCATTTTCTCGTCATTCTAGTTTTCTAAATCATCAAAAAACACATAACACAGGAAAATGTTTCAAGTGTAATTACTGTAACATGAATTTTGATTGTAAAGCATTTGATCAACATTTGTTGACCCATGAACTTGAAGCCACAGAACCAAATGGGATGCAGTACATATGTTTGAAATGTGATGTCACATTTGACTTAGCTAGTGCATTGGTAAAGCACATGACTGAACTTCATTAAAGTGGTCTGTCTACAGTAGTTTGCCAGAAGTTAAACTATAAAGTGCATAAATTTGTGTAATACAGTGTATTTTGAAACTTTGTGTACAGGTAGTGGTTGAACACCACACCAATTATTGCTTACAATGAATCCTGGTTGATGTATGGTTGATGTAAGTAATTAGTATCATATGGCTTGTGTTTTTTCTCACAAATTAAGAAAAAGTTGAGCGAAATAGTGGTAGATAGGGCATTCTCATTCCCAAAGCACACATTTGTATGGCCAGGGTCTGAAATTTGCGGTATCCCGATATCCACGGGATACTAAAATTTCGTTTTGGATACTAACTTCTGTTTTACTTGTATCCCGATGGGATACCAGGAAATTAAAAAAATCGGGATAGCGGAAAAGGCCTCCGTTGGTCTCCCGATAGCTTTGTTAGCACCACTGATCTATATAAGTCACCATCTTGGAAATCGAGTGATTAGTGCATTGATATTTGTCAATCTCGTCCCCAGGACCTTCGTGGGGATGGTTGTCAGCTTGCTACCCGAAGGCCTTCACGGGGATGTTTGAATATTAATTTATAAGTAGTGTTGGGTACTCTACACACTGCTACCTTCCTACTCTACTCGAAGATTTTCAAATGTCATTATATACTATTTTGTCTCCGGGGTGCCAGTAGGGAAAGGGTTATACACAAAACAAGTTTGGTAAGCACTCACTTTTATTCTCGTCTAATATATTGTGTTGATAGTGATTATTATTTCTCTTCCAAAAATTAACTTAATATTTACATTGACTCCCAACCCCAAATCCCTGCTGATGAGACCACCAGAAGGTCGAAATGCGTCCAGGGTTGTGTCCCAGATCCTGATTGCACTATACTATACATTACATATCTTTTATTCTTCTTCTGTCATTTTTTACATGGTTCTTTAAGCAATATATATACACTGCATGTCCAACAGCGTGGTCTGTATCGCCTTTCCATACGCAACATAGCCGGAGGCTAATTGCGCTTTTTATTCAAATTCCCTTCTAATTCTCCCTCATTCTTCAACAATACATTACATGACTTTAACTCCTTTGTGGTTCCCATTAACTACACTCAAACTTATATAAAAATTTGAGTTTATTTAATTCAGAGTCTGACTCTGAAAGTGACTTTGATTGGTTTTAGTGAAAAATAAAACTGTTTTGATTAATTAATGTTTTCTTAATATATTTCTTGTGATGTACAGTCACCCCGACAAATAGGTGGGATACTAAAACATTATGGTAACTAGTATCCAGAAGTGGGATACTGGATTCTTAGGGGGGATACTAAAACTTTGAACCCTGGTATCCCATGGGATACTGAAAAAAAATTTAAATTTCAAACCCTTATGGCTGAGAATAGTACCAGGGTTTTTTCTACCCTCCCATGTCATAATTTAAATTAACATTTGTTTAATTTCTTCAAGGTTCTTGCAAAAATCCAAGCTGGCTACACTAATTTTCTTAAGCATGAAACGGGAACCAAACAAATTTTTTTAGGCCTTAATGGTTGTTTTTACCACATGTGTGCATTTAGGATACTATGTTTTGTTTTCTATGAATGTATCTGGGTGCCAATGGGAAATAATTTTCAAGAAATTTAACACTTAATTAAACTAAACATTTTGGTAGTGGACTTGAATAAATTAGTTAAAATTCGGTATTAAATCATTATAGACTGTAAAACTAGACAAGGTTTTACAAGCAGAAATTTAAGAATTTTTAATACACTTAAAAACCCACGTATAAGAACCTAGGTTTCTTCAAGTTAGGCTAGTTGGCCTAAAAAGATTCTTATACTGTATATTTGGTGTCAAATAAGAATTGAGGCTATTTAGGTTCTTATGGTAATTCCTCAGTTTTGCATTGTGCAGCTTTTCTGCGCATAATTCTGCAATACTAATTCAAGATGTACCACCAAATGTTAGTGGTGAAAACACATAAAATTGTCACTAAGGAGCCTAATTCAGCTGATAATTAATAACTGTGACAAGAAGATACTAACTTAATTTTTGGTGTTTGAAAAAAATTAAAAACTTGTTGCATGGTTTCATATATAGATTAAATGATAGGGAAATGCTTCATGTGTAGCTCACAAAGACACTCGGTGACCCACAACCTCGTACCCAGGGTCTTATCTCCGCTTCCCCGCCCCCACCCACCGCTGCAAAAATATCCTGGTCCAGGCTGGTCACGTGTCATCTATCAAAATTTTCGACTGTGGAGGGTCCCCTGCGTATCAATGCTTGACCTCGCTGGAATAGTTGAAGAAATGCATGTATACGTATCTTGTAAGGTCGTGGGTTCAATTCCTGCCGGAAGGCCTGTGTAGTTGCATTTTTCGCAACTGGTCCCGGTTTGGTCTTAAAATGTATATATTCTACACTCGAATTTTCCTTCACCCAAAATCCTTAGAATATACGTATCTTGTCTTGCTTTCTGGTATTAGATTTTGAAATGAATGGTTAAACCGGTGACACGATTTTAAAATTGAAAGAAGTTGTTTTGACAGCTATTATTTTTAGTTTGTAATAAATCGCTGTGTATATTTAAGTTTATAATGAAAAAAGTTTTTGATGTTCCCATTCGTTTAATAATCGTCAACCTGGGTGCTTAATGAAATGTTGATAATGAAATGGAAGACTGTTTCAAACTCTCAATATAAACAATAAAATACGTATGCGTTTCACCTGTACGTTGTTGAATACCACACGCGAAAGCTGCCCGCCGATTGCCACAGATGGTGGCGCGCGTGCGCATTGACAACCATAATAATGGAGATTCTCAACAGTAAATAATAAGGAGAGCACACAATAATTCAAATTTTGCTTAAACGGTGATATATTTCTTCTTTGCGCAGCTCCATCTGACTTCAGCATGGACTAAGCAACAGTAGTTATAACTAAAAAAACATTTGCTTACCTCGATGACAAAGTACTTCCATAGCTCGTCTTATTTTTGCACTAAAAGCACCACTATCCATATTGTTAGCCATAGTAATCTTTGTAAACAGCTGCTAGATATTGGCCAAATTGACCAACAACGTTACGGGCGACGCGAAGTGCGCAGTTCGCGATGCATTCGGCATGAGTCAGTCCACTTCGAGAGCACATAAAAAACCTGATTTGTCGCTAGCATAGTACTTGCAAAAGTGTTTGAACTTTCTTCATTTTGCTGTCTTTAGAGTAGTCTACGGGAGGTATTCGAGCTGTTGTCTTCGGTTACAACTAAGAGACACGCAAGCAAAGAAAAAGGCTTGTACTCGCACAAACTGCCGTGTTTCTTGTTGACTTTGAGCTCAATCTCGTTCCCAGAGCCAAATATGCCCGGCCGCGCGGGCAAATGCTTTGAGCTGGGGAAGGCTTGTTAATTTCAAAACTAGTTCCCAGACTATTTCCTTTCATTTATTGAGCTAAAATCGCGTGACATATAATATTTCGCAATCACTGATACAGACGCGACAATATGAATTGCCGCTGATTGAGAACGGCGGCGCAAATGTTCCAAATTTCTGGTGATCGTTATATTTAAGTGTATACGTCCAGTTAAAAGCCTCGCGATTCGAATGCTTAAAACGAATATTCTCCCATCAATAACACATGTCGCCAGCGTTACAAAGTCAGCAAAATATTGATCTTTGAGACTTTGGCATTCTTATTAAATTATATCTCGTTTCGGATTGTTTCTCCAAGCCGTTGTGCACCTTTCGTGAGTCGTTGACATTTCATCTGGCCAGATGTTTTGCGTTTTGTATAAACACTACTCTGGAAGTCGAGAAAGTTTTTTGTACCACCCTACCCACGCTAAATTTATTTTGTACTGCCCATGTTTTTGGCAGCACGTGACCAGCCTGGACCAGGGTCTTTTCGCAGCGATGGGCGGGGGCGGGGGAGCGGAGATAAGACCCTGGGTACGAGGTTGGGTGACCCACACTTTTCAATTTTCAATTATTTATTCAGTTCCTCCAACAGCTCTACAGCTGAAAGAATAGAGAAAAATCCACTTGAAAGATCGTACCTTTCTCGTTAATTCTTAAAGGCACAAGCCCGGCTTTTACGACACGAGTTTTTGGCACGGCGCTCGTTTTGTAAACTCAAAATTGGAGGTCCATAAAATTTTGAGGTGCCGAGACCGGCACCTCAAGAGGCGGACCAAAGCTACTTATGCATGCGTACATTCTTCAAAACAAAGGCTATATGGCGTCTAAAAGTCGTCTAAAACTAAACGTAGGGACAAAATATGGTCAGATGAAGCAACTAGAACGCTTATATATTTGTGGGCGGCTGCCCCTCAAATTTTTCGCAGTCAGATAAAGTTCTTAAAAGTCTTAAAATGGCAGTGAAACAGAACTGAAAGTAACCTGAAAATATATTATGCTTTGCAAGATGGCAAAATTGTATATGTTGTATCAGTAACATTGTATGAATAAGTTAGTGAACATTTTGTGATATGCTACATCAAGTTTTCCCTAAAAACAACCGCTTTTCTGAATTTGTGTGCTCAGCTTTCGAAATGAACCAATCATAGATAGAGCTGGATTTTGGCAACCTGTAGGGTATGTTGGTGTGATAATTTCTTCGATTTTACAGTAAAATTCGAACTATACTCCCTGTAGAATTAGATGAAAAAGTTCGCTCAAACTGCTGCAAATGGTGTTTCCGAGGTTGTAGATTTCAAACATTTCCGGGTAGGACCCCCCTACAAATGCGGTCACTAATTGCCACTACTGCTCCCACACATTTTGACACCTTGCTACGGCACTGAGGAGTGGCGGCTAGCCGAAAGTTAGACGTGCTGCGGGTCCGCGAAATAAGTGTCGTGTAAACGAAGCAGGCCGTTTTAAGGAAAGTTGTGCGCGTGCCAAAATTTAAAAGCCAAAAACTTGTGTCGTGTAAACGGGGCTATAGTGTCACTATGACGCAAACTTGAAAAACTTCGTGGGCAAGTTCACATGATTAAAATTACCGCGAATATAACACATGTCAAAACGTGAATATAACACATGTCCAAGCCCCCCCAGCTGGGATTGCAGCAGGGGCGCCAAAACTAGCAAGGGCGCCAAGACTTAACAAAATTCAAATTCATATTTAGAATCTGTGCAGTATCGTATGATTAGAAAAATCTACATCGAAGCGGACATGAAGTTTAGTCCTCAATGCCGCATCGCTGCTGTACTAAACGTATGTGAGCTCGTCGCAAAAATGGAAGCTGCATTAACGTAGAGAAACCACACGTGCCCCCCTCCCCCCAGTTCTCCCCAAGGTCGATTTTCCAATTCGTCCAAATTAGAGAAAGGTTAGGAAGGGGGGGGGGGGGGGGTATAAAGACCTGAAATGTGTGATCTTTTGTGTTTTCTAAGAGTTTTATAATCTTCAGAATTCGGTAAAATCTCACTCCAAAATGCAGGAAATGGCATATCAGAGACTCAAATCTGATTTCAAAATTTTCCGGGGAGCATGCCCCCGGACCCCCTACAGGTTTGGCGCTACTTCCGCGCTCGCATAAGCGTCGCCTTTGAGAGAACCCGTTGTCTGTTGTAAAATTATATATTGCTACTTAAGTTATTTTAATACAAAAATTGTGATCATTTATCAAATATAGTAATGTCTTTTTTCCTTTTTCCTTTTCCTTTTTCTTTTTTTTTTTTTTGTGTGTGTGGGGGGGGGGGGGGGGTGGGGGGGCGCCAAAGCTAATCTGGCCACCCCAGACGTCACTGCCAGGGCGTAGGGTAAACCAATTCAGCTGCGCTGCATTTGAGATATTTTACAGCGGTACGTATCCCAGGCCAGATAACAGGCAATTCGTCTCGCCAATTGGGGCCGGTTAGCCGGGCTTTCCGGGACGTTTTAATTAAGCTGCCGGTGGAAACGCTCGACGATGCGGTTAGATTGCGGGCGGTAGGCGAGAGTGCGGTTGATTTTTTCCCGATAATAAGCAGGAGAGAAGCCCAAAGGTTGGACTCAAACTGACGACCGAGATCGGACATAATGCTTCTTGGTAAACCAAACCGTGAAATCCACCCATCCAACAAGGTGCAAAGCTTCATATTTTAATTAGCTTTTATTTAAAACATATCCGAAATTCATACATACAGTATTTGCAAAGTTATATATAATAGCAAACACCGCAACTGAAAAAGGAAAAACAAATTTCACCAATTCACCCAGGCCAGACAAATTCCTTTTTTTTAAATTCTCTCCGTTAACGGCTAGAAACTTGAAATTACTACCGCAGTATCTTCTGTTAAATATCAAGCCCAAGCTTCTGTGTTAAGTATTTTATGAACAATATTCAAAATTCTACAGCATTACGGAGAAGTTCCCTTCCCATTGACGAACATTTTGAGCATTTAAAAAATTACAGATAACGGGAAAAGTTGAACTATACACCAAATGAAAGGTTATGAAATTGTTAACAACATACGTACGCGGTCTCTTTGACCAATGCGTATAGTTTGGTTATTAGCCATTTTCCTCCATCAACAAATATGGCAGAATATATAATTAAGAATTGTGAAATCCAGCAAATTCAGCAAATCGCACGCTTGCTGAGTGACGTCACAGAATGACGGATATTCGCACATGCGCATAAAATAATCGGACAAGTTCTTGACTGTCATTGCCAGTTCATAAAATCCATCGCCGTCGTTGTGTTATTTTATTTATTTATTTAATTTTATTTTATTAGCTTTGCCAAATAAGAAATGTTTATGTACAGATAACTACATAGAAAACTTAATACAAACTAAATGCTAGTAACGATGGCCGGGGATCCGCAACAGCGATTAGCCCATTACAGTGGGCCCAAGATATAAGTTAATGTATAAAGCTATATAACTATACTAAGTATAACTAACTATATATAATTTACAGATATAGATAGCGTACTAACAACAGCAGGAAATTGGACGGCTACGGACAGAATTACATTTTAGACATAGTTTTAAACGTACGAGGATTTTCACAGTTGAAAATAGTTTTTCACTAGTTTCCAATGATGTAAAATAATAATTTAGCATAACAGATTTAAATGAGTTTAGACTATCCATACTAAGGTTCAGTTCATTTGCAATAGCGTTCCAAATTCGACAAGTTCTGATAAAAAAGGATCTCTGGTAGGTGGTAGTTTTACATTTACGGGTAACAAATTTGACTACATTACCACTAGATGATCTAGTGGTTCTGTGAGTAAGCGTAATAGGAAGAACAGAGGACTTAAGATTAACTAAACCATGTGTTATTTTAAAGAACAAGATCATATCTAAATATTCATGCAAGTAACAAATAGGAAGTAGAGACAAGAAATATGTAACCTGGTGTTATAGTCGATAGTTATAATTAAAAAAAAAGACGGCAGGCACGTTGACGATATACTTGGTGGCACATCTTTGCATCCTCTCTAACTTATTTATTAGTTCAAATGACTGTGGCGCCCAGGTTTGTGTGGCATAACCAAAATGAGGCCGAACTAAAGCAAGATATGTTCTAAGGATTTTGGGTGAAGGAAAATTCGAGTGTAGAATATATACATTTGCCTAATATCACTTATAATATACCCAATTCTCTCCTGGCATTACCACCTTATTATATATACAGAACTCGCGATCAAGCTCTCGGCAACGCCCTCCGTGGCTTAGTGGTCAGAGCATTGCACTAGAATCGCAAGGTCGTGGGTTCAATTCCTGCCGGAAGGCCTGTGTAGTTGCATTTTTCGGAACTGGTCCCGGTTTGGTCTTAAAATGTATATATTCTACACTCGAATTTTCCTTCACCCAAAATCCTTAGAACATGCTATGTAATCGAGTGAAATGCCCAATATCACATATAAAGCAAGATATAGTGTGCGGCTCACCGCGGTGCTTTGGGTGTGTTCCTTGTGATGTAACCGAGGAGTTTGTTAGCTCTAGCAGATTGTTCGTGCACATGTTTGTTCTATGTTAGGTTATTAGCAATCCATACACCAAGATCCCTTTCAGCATCAGTTGATTTTATGATGGAGGTTTTTAACTTGTACGTTGACGTTAATGCATGTGTAATTTTCCTTGTGATTCTTTGAGACTTACATTTGGTCTCGTTGAAAACGAGGCGAGACGCTGACGACCAGTTTTAGATTGTTCAGATCCGCTTGGAGAGATACAGTATCATCCCGGGATTTGATGGCTGAGAATACTTTACTATCATCAGCAATTCAGCAAACATGGCGATATGGCTGGGGCACGCCTGAACTAATAGGAAGTGAGTTCGAAGTAACACAAAGTACCATTACACGCTGGCGACGATCTGTAACGTTAAATAAGACTGGACTTCCTCCAATGCATGCCAGCCATGCGTAGCTTATATATCAGGCGCTTGTGGTTAATCTCAGTATCGAAAGCTTTGAACATATCAAGGTAAACTCCATGTCTATTTGCCCTCCACTGTCTAGCAATGAGCCGATATAGTCCAACACTTCCACAAGATTCGTTACACAAGATTTACCGGTAACGAAACCATGCTGGTAATCCTTAATAATCCGGAATAACTGATCTTTGATATTGTTAAACACACAACGTTCTAAAACTTTTGACACCAATGAAAGAAGCGAGATGGGTCTATAGCTTTCACAACCTCGTACCCAGTGTCTTATCTCCGCTCCGCCCACCACGGGAGGGAGAGCCTGCCTCCTTCGCAGGCCCTCATTGCATCATGGACAGGTCACACTCTTGAGAGGGCCTGCCAGATCCTGTACGTAAACAAAATGGGGCCTGATCCCATTATGCACCGCGAGACTAGGCCCTATAGTTTTGAGGGCCTGCAAAATCTTTCCGGTCGCTGTTCGACAAACGTACGTCCAAGTTCTTTTAACACTGTGACCACCAGGAAATTCGGTCTAAACTTTCTTACAGATCATGACAATGAAGAAACCAATATGTTTTAGAATTACCGACCTCCTGCCAATAATATTTTTTAGCGACAAAAAGGAATTGAAGGGGAAAATATCTGCCGAACAAAAGCAAATTCGGCGGTCAGGAAAGTACAGGTTGTGGTCACGCTAGAAGGCCTCGTTGCGATTTGGTAGTCGCCGATCAACCCTCTCGCGCCTTCGGTTTCACTTGGGACTGTATGTGCGGATTACACCAAGTAATCCCAACGGACGAATGGCGAACACAGTACGAACGTTTACGAACGGTTTATGCACTAGTCAATGTGAACCCCCGCCCCCCCCCCCCCCCCAACCCCGGGGCTATGTGGGGATTAGCGGGGCATTGGGCATACAATTTGATCCTTGGTAGCCGGGACATTGGCCTTGTTTAGAAGACTTTGCGACCATGGCGGGGGATTAGACCGGGATTGGCATATTTAATGCGTGGCCTGGGTACGACAATTCTCCATGTGCTCACCGTCGGTGCAACGTTTTTAGCAGGGCGCCCTGGTTTTTAGCAGTGGAAAACAGCTTTTTTATTCAGCAAGGTACGTCTTTTATTATTGTTTAAATGTTTATTTGAACCATAGAAAGGTTGCTTGAATAATTTTCAAGCGTGTAGGCCTAAAATATTGTTTTTTATGGATTTTTGCATGCCATGTCAATGTGTTTTTACGAACAAAAAGTGATTGTCAAATTCCCATATATAAATTTTTGCTATTTAGCCTATTTTTGTAAAATTGTACGATTGCAAAAGGTTTGTTTTGAGCTCTTTGCACAAAACACTCAGTCAACTTTTTGTTTAATAGTTGATACTATCACTAGTATAAATAGGGAAATATATTAAAAGCTTGTGATTAAGTTGTCATTGTGTGAAACTTTTTAGTGCTTGTAGTTCTCAAGTATTGTTTTAAACATATTTAAGCTTTATATATGTAATTATTAATATTTTCCCCTTTGTTATGAATATACCCCAAGCTTTGAAATGAAACCTTTTAAAGTGTGGAATTCTACAAGAACCCTGAGGAAAACTGTTGTGGCAGCCACGTTGGACATGTTGATAGAAAAGGGTATGGTAATTGATCTCTTTCTAAAATTTAGTTAAATTATATATATTATAGAAACAATAAGTAATTATATGAATTAATTTCTTATTTTAGTAGAGAACAGGGAGTCTTCAGATGCAGAGAAATTTTGCTGGTGTCAGGGACCAGAAAGTGGAAAGATGATTGCTTGTGATGGGGAAGACTGCCGATTGGAATGGTTCCACTTTGAATGTGTGGGGATAACAAGAGCTCCTCCATTCCAGTGGTACAGCCCTGATTGTCAAGGTTGGTTTTAAACGATTTCCATCTTGTACATTTTTAAAATATATATAATTATTTGTATATATCAGCCCAGATGCATGTGAGCCAACCAAGTGCCCAAGTTGATCTGCTATATTTATTTGTTCTTTGTGTAGCACCTGATGCACAACAGACATGTTACTGCTGTCAAGGCGAGCATGGAGACATGTCAAAATGTAGTGGTAAAGACTGTGTTCAGGTACTTTTCCACCTTCCTTGCCTTGGCATGGCGACAGTTCCAGGGCCTAATTGGTTGTGCAATGATCGCAAAGGTGAGAAAACACTAACTATAATTTATTGCTTTTTTCCAAGATATGAGCATCAATGATATTTGTTGACTTGCAGTGATGTTTAATAGTCTTAAGCATGACAAATCTTTTATATTGTTTTAATTCTTAAAGATCAAATGTATTTTAATTCTAACTTAGTTTTCTAATACAGAAAACATTTTATTTTGATTACAGCATCAACCTTGCAAAAGAAAAAAAGAAAAAAAAGGAAAGAAAAAAAGATGAGAACTTTCAATTGATATTTATTTTATTGTATTAGTATTATACAAGTGTGCATACATTTTATTATTTAATAAAATCCAGCGTTCTGATAAATCTCTAATATTAATATTCTACAAGCGTCGTGCAACAAAGGGCCGGGCATTAGACCAACTAAAATGGCCTCGCATAGCGGGGAATTAGCTCTCGTTAAAACAGCAAATGTATAATCCCTGCCTAATCCCCGGGGTTGGGGGGGCGGGGGTTCACATTGACTAGTGCATTATTGTTTCACGCTACAAAGAACAGATATTACACTCGTATTTATACAGAACAAAATAACTGAAATCATAAATATAATAAGACAAATAGAGCTCTATAGTTACAATACATCGTTACAAGTATTTTACAGACTAAACCAAAAGAATGAAGACTCGACAAACAAGTTAACATGGGACAATGATTACGACATAAGAATCATAAGAATAATAAATCCAGGACACTTAGTTAGATGGTTTTAGTAAAACTAAATCGTACATTACCGTTCTCAAGTCACTATCCTCCGTCCTCCAAAGTTCTTTTACTAACAAATCAACGATATAAACTTAACAAAACAAACAATCCGTAAATCCGAGAACAACCACGCTGTTAGCTTTCGCTTTCTCTTGGCTCGAACAGACAAGTGAGCCCACTGTCTTTGTGGCTCGGCGAGAAACAGGTCTAAACTCCAGGGGGTAACGGAACGCGGATCCATTACTCCTCTCCATCGTTCGTCTCAGTCTCATTGGGGCGACGATCAACTTGAACACTCTCTTCGAGAAGACAGAGTTTCGTAATTGGTCTGGTATAGGTACCACGACTTGTCTTTACTTTGGCAGCTCTTACTCGTCCATCTTTCCCTGGGTAACTTTCAATTACTCTTCCTAATCTCCACTCACCACGTGGCAGCTTGGGTTCAACAATGATAACCACATCATTGACTGACATATTTCTTTGGTCGGTCAACCATTTCTTGCGGGACATAAGCGATGGCAGATAAAGTTTCACCCATTGTTGCCAAACCAAATTTGCTAAGTACTGCGTCTGCTTGAAACGATCTTGAAGGTTTGGTCTGGTGTAATTTCCGAGTGGAACGACAGGCGAACGTCGATGCAACCAAAAATGATATGGTGTAAGAGCTTCGGTGTCTTCTGGGTCGCTGCTGACATATGTTATCGGCCGGGCGTTGACAAACCTCTCAACTTCAGCGAATAGAGCTGATAACTGTTGGTCGGTAGGGTTGCCGGATATCTTGGTTTTCCCTTTCTGAGCTAGTGTTCGGTAGAGCGCTTGGTTGACGGACTTTACCAAACTTTCGTGAACTCCTCCCCAGTGAGGACTTGCCGGGGGTTGAAACTTCCATGTAATTCCTTCCCCAATTCTCGCCAGACGATTTTTGAGCGCTTCGCTGCGATTCAGACCATTCACCATGCAATGACTTTAGCTCGCATTCCGCTCCAACAAAGTTGGTGCCATTGTCACTGTAAATAGAGCTAGGTTCTCCTCGGCTGGCCATCATCTTGTGTAGAGCTTGTAGAAAATCAGGCGTAGACAATGACTCAGCAACTTCTAGATGAACACACCGGGTGGTCATACACGTAAACAGTGCCCCGTATCTCTTCGCTGACGTGTTACGGGTCAACCGAACCTTGATCGGGCCGAAATAATCCACTGACGTATGATAGAATGCTGGCTGCATAGGAGTAATTCTTTCGATAGGCAGTTCACTTAGTAGCTGGGTACCTGGTTTGGCGCGCCTTTCCTTGCACTGATGGCACTCCCGTTTGTGATGCATCACCTCTTGTCGTCCACGAATTATCCAGAATTTTTGACGAATCGCTGCTAAGACATGGTCAACGCCTCCGTGTTTCTCCAACTGATGATAGCTTTCAACAATTAGCTCTGACAAACGATGTTTCTGCGGTAAAATGATTGGATGTCGTACTTCGTAGGGCAGCTTTGCACGATCAAGTCGTCCACCAACACGAATCACGTTGCTGTCATCTAGATATGGCGTAAATGGCAGAAGCTTGGAACGCCTACTGACCGTTTTGGTTTTCTCCAGGGATTCGAGCTCCTCGGGAAAAGCTTCTCGTTGGCATTGACGTACTAGGGCAGTCATTGCTAGCCTCAACTCTTGAATCGTCAGGGTACTGCTATCAGGTTTTATTCCTTTACAAATCGCGAAAAAACGGTGGACTTGCGCCGTCACACGTTGCGCTTTCCACAGAGAAGAGCACCGTCTTAAATCAAAATTAGTATAACAATAAACGCACTCGTTCTTTGAGCTTGCAATGAACACTTTGCTTGGTTTGATCTCTTCGTATTTGTGTGATTCGTCAATAGGAAACTCTTTGGGCCAGCCATCTTCGCTTTGGTAGAGAAATTCGGGACCGCTGATCCATCGGGTAGGAATCAGTTCGGACTTGCCATCAAATCTTGATCGGCTGGCGTAATCACTCACGTTCAGCCGACCAGGCAAATGACGCCAAGCTTTCGTTTCTGTTAGGCTTTGGATTTCACCAACACGATGGGCGACGAACGGCTTGTACCAAACTGCAGTGGATCGTACCCAGCCAACGACGCATTTTCTGTCTGTCCAGAAAACAACACGATCGATATTTCTGGTCATAGCTTCTTTGGCGTAGGTCGCTAAACGAGCACCAAGGAGCGCAGCTTGCAATTCAAGTCTTGCGACGCTCAAAGCTTTCTTGGGGGCTATTTTCGTTTTGGCCATTACAATAGAACACACGACATTTCCATCTTTATATAGGCTCATGGCTAGAAATCCAGGACACTCAGCGGCAGTGGCCTGTGGGCTCATATTTAGATGGAATATTAATTTGAAAATTCTGATGGCTAAATATCGATCATTTCGGCTATAAACAGAAGCCTATAGCAATAAATTAAAGTAGAGTTATTCGCTAAAATGTCTTATTGACCCATTTCTTACCCAAATATCAAATTACAAAAGATTTAATCGTCTAGACAGGCCTGTACCCTCATACTCACAAAAATTGCCGCATAAATTTCGGTTATTATTTCTGAATCCACAGTCACATTTAATAATAATAACAGCGCTTAAGACCCTGGCAACCTCGCAACAGCTCCATAAGAAATGGTGGACAAGAACCCGAAATTATCGAGGAATGCATTGCTTCTTCACGCCAAGTTCAGTATTTATCTCGGCGCTTGATGGATTAAATTACAACGACTCGGCTGCAATAAATCGTACATTTTAAGGTCTTTGGGAACCTATTAAACAACGAAAAAGTGGAACGAACAACTCCGCAAAACAAAGTAACGTTTATCATTCCCGAGCAAATTCAGACGTTCGCATCGTGGACAAACAACACAGAAGCAGCCAAAATTGGAGCTCCAAAATAAGTGATATAGCAGATTAATAGACTTTAAACAGCGAATAAGAGGTATGCTTGTGAGGGGCTCGGGAACCTATTTAGGACGCTCCAAACTTAATAGAAATTGTAGTGCTGAACGATTGTTCAATTTGGTGAAGTTTTGGACGTTCGCATGTCGGAATTTACAATAGTAAATAACCGAAAATGATTGTTCTTTATATTTCCTTAAGAAATCTATTGAAGGACGCCATATTGAATTAATTAAAAAGGGATTCAGTGCGCATGCTTTGCCGCCATGTTGTCCTCGATTTCTGGCCATGTCTTAGGTAGACCACGACCGCGAAAGCTTCTTCTGATGCATCACATAAAGTATGGAGTTCCGAGCTCGGCACATTCGTCTTCTGCGGTTGTATACAGCGGGGTATTCTGATCTGCTCCAATTCTGGCAACTTCAGTAACCAATTCCTCCACTTGTTGAGATGAGAGGAAGGGATTGGATCATCCCAGTCGAGTCCTAGAAGGCAAAGCTGCTGGGTAAGGATCTTCGCTTTTATTGTGAAGGGGGTGCGAAACCAAGAGGATCAAAGACTCCTGCCAACTTAGTCAAGAGACCTCTCCGAGTATAGGTCACATCTTGAACGGGTGTCACTGCAAAGGTAAGTTCGTCCGATTCAGTGATCATCGGGTTCGCGATCAACAAGACTGGCAACAACACTCGTTCCACTTTCGTAAGCTTGATCTGTAGCTGCATGTGCTGCTGATCACTGGCTCACCACTAAGAACTAGAAATCCATTTCCTTAGATGGAAATCGCCCTTGGCTAGGATACCTTTCACTTGTTGTCCTCTTTGAATTGCCTCTTCCTCTGTCTCTGCTGAATCGAGGTAATCATCTACATACATATTCTCTTCGATGGCCTTAACGGCATCTTCTTGTCCCTGACCAAAATCCGCAGCGGCGCGATGAGTGATATAAATAGCTTCACATGCATGGTGACGATGTATCGCCGAAAGCTAAGCGGTTCATCTGATAAGTTTCAATCTTGTCGTTATTTTTCTCTTTCCACAAGAAACGATGATACCTTGCGTCTTCTTCACGAAGTCGAACTCTGCTAAACATGGCTTCGATGTCAGCACCGAAGGCTACGTCACCTTCACGAAATTTGGTTAGAACGCGAGGAAGTTCGTTCTGCAGAGCTGGGCCAGGTAACAGAGCATCATTTAGGCATTTACCGTTGTATTTTGCTGCAGCATCAAAGACTACTCGAATCTTCTTCTCGGCCGCCGACTTTTTGTACACCCCATGATGTGGAAGGTACCACTGGTTTGGACCACTGACGTTGTCATCTTCACCAACCTTGTGGGCGTAGCCATCCTCTACGTACTTCTTGATAGCTTTACGGTAGTCCTTCTCGTATTCGGGATCTCGCTCAAACCGTCTCTGTAGGCCATCAAATCTCTTCAGTGCAATCTGCCGATTATTCTCTAGCTGTGGTTCGTTTTCTTTCCATAACAAGGGTACTTGGTAGCCCGTTTCCAACTTCTTAGTTCCCTGTTCCATTATATCCAGAGCTTGCTGTTCGTCTTTAGAGTACGTTGGCGACTTGGTCAGTTTCGTCCCAAACGACTCGCTTTCCCAGAACTGTTTGAACGCGACGTCAAGTGGTTCGTTGTCAGTTAGAGCAACATGATGGACGTTTGGCTTGTTACCGGTCGACTTGCTTATAACACCAACGGCAGTCCAACCAAAACTCGTCTTCTTGGCGACTGGTTCTTGTGGCTTCCCCTTTTACACTTCCATCGGTACCAGTAGGTCGGCATGGTCTAATCCAAGTAAGATGTCGATTTCACCACCAGCGGTTTTCAAATCTAAACTCTCCAGATGTTTCCACTTCGTCTTGATATCAGGCCACGGTACTGTACCAACTGGGTTGCAGATCTTAGGAAGACTCCATGCTTTAAGGTCGACGTGCTCGGTATTGCCTTCCGGAGTTTTTACGCGTAGCGTTACGTGAGATGATTTTCTTTGAGCTTCTTTGCCTCCAACACCAGAGATTCGAAGCGTAGTTTTCACTCCTCGCAACCGTAGTTTTTTCACAAACGCTTCGGATACCAGTGTCGTGTCTGAACCGTCATCGAGCATAAGATTTCCTTTTACTTCAGAACCACCTGCGCTGACCACGGTTACTTCGATCACACCAAAGGCTACGCCTGACTTTTGTTGCTTTGCAGTACCGCTATGAGTGTTCTGTTCCAGATGTAGTAGTGGATGATGCCTTGCCTTACATTCTGAAATTCCACATTGCTTCTTACTTTGGCATTGTCGAGAAATATGAGATTCTTTCAAACATCGGAAACACAGTCGGTTCTCTTTGGCAAAATTGAAACGCTCTTCAGCGGACATCTCTTTAAACGTAGCGCAATTTTCTATCTTGTGCTTGTCGAGGCATTTTGCACATTTCGGTTCCTTGCCTTGGTTGTGGAAAACTCTTCTGCGACGCTCTTCTTGACGGTCTCTTCTTCGTTGCGTGGTAGGTTGTGGTGGGAGTGCTCCCCAGTACGATCTTCCTCTTGCTCCCAACCAAGTGCTGAATGCTTCTAACGTCATACTAACTTGTCCGTCATTCACCTTGGTTCGCCAGTCTTTCGCATCTTCTTCTGGCAACTTGCTGGTCAAGTCGTATATCAAAGATGACACAAACGGCGATTCTCCTTTGCTGTAACGTCTTAGTACTGCAAGATGACTTCTTGCTTGGTCGACAAATGATTGGAATTTCACTGGTACACTGTTTGGGTCCCCAGTATCCACCGGAGGTAGGTTCTTACTACCTGAAGATGGGCTGCTTGTAGTGTTGCTGGATGTCCGTATCGATCTCGCAATAACCCAAGGGCTTCGGCATATCCCTCGTCGTCAGGAAACAAACCAGCTATGACTCGATCACAGTCTTTCGATAGCTTTGTGCGTAGAAATCCCATCTTGGCTTCGGAGCTCATCTTCGTTTCGTGTACTAACGCCTTGAACAGACCACTCCATGACAGCCATTGCAAGGGATCCCCATGGTAAACGGGGACGTTTGCTCTAACAGGAATCTTTCCGGGATCAACCGCTCTAACTTCAACTTTACGGGTCTTTTCAAACTGCTTTATCCAATCCTCCTGATCTTTTTTATCATCAACGTTGTTTTCAACTTGGTTTTCTAAATCTTTGACTTGATTGACATGCTTCACGTAAAGTTCAGTTTTCTCTCTACTAGAAACTTCCTTTTCTGTTAGAATAGGTGACGTTGAGTCCCTTGGAAGATTAACTTTACTACTGATGATTGCTGATTGCCTTTCAGCAGCGTTGGCTTCGTTCTCTAATTGGGCAGCTTCAACTCTCTTTTGTCGTGCCAATTCCGCTAAACGGGCAGCTTCCTGTTTTCTGCGTTCTTCAGCCTCGCGATCTTCCTTATCTTGATTTTCAAGCTCCTCCTGAAGGTCACTATTTCTAGCTCGCAACGAAGGAGATGGACTGCTCTGCCGAGAACTAATTTCTGAATTGGTATAGGTGGAAGACTCGTCAGCTCTTTCTTCAAGGTGTTCTTGGATCATACCAGTGATATAGTTCACTTCTAATCTTATATCCGCTAGTATTATTGTGTCAGCCAATAGCTGTTCATCATCTTCAAGGTGTTCTTCGAGCAGGGCATGAAGGGCTTCTATTTCTTTGAATTTTTTCAAAATGTCATTCATGTTATGTTTTATAGCAGTTCGGCTGCTTCTTTGTTCCATGAATTTCTTCGTAGTATTGGCATACCTCGTAACCATACCTCTGGCCGCGCGTCGTTTGAAGCGGATTCCTTTGACCGTTTTAGAGACTGACTTCGCTTGGTTTCTTCTAACATTATGTGACGGATCTACATTCTCTGTATTCGATTCAATCTGGATACTTTCACCATTATTTGAATATTTGTCACCAGACAAGTGATGCTCTGAGGGGTCATCTTCGTTCTGCGATCTTGGAGTTGGAGCTACAGACATTGTTGTGGTTCAAAATATATTTTTCGGGGATTTACCAGTTGGGTTTCTAGATTTCTTCGATCCGGGCTCGAAGGACCAAATAATGGTCACGCTAGAAGGCCTCGTTGCGATTTGGTAGTCGCCGATCAACCCTCTCGCGCCTTCTGTTTCACTTGGGACTGTATGTGCGGATTACACCAAGTAATCCCAACGGACGAATGGCGAACACAGTACGAACGTTTACGAACGGTTTATTGTTTCACGCTACAAAGAACAGATATTACACTCGTATTTATACAGAACAAAATACACTGAAATCATAAATATAATAAGACAAATAGAGCTCTACAGTTACAATACATCGTTACAAGTATTTTACAGACTAAACCAAAAGAATGAAGACTCGACAAACAAGTTAACATGGGACAATGATTACGACATAAGAATCATAAGAATAATAAATCCAGGACACTTAGTTAGATGGTTTTAGTAAAACTAAATCGTACATTACCGTTCTCAAGTCACTATCCTCCGTCCTCCAAAGTTCTTTTACTAACAAATCAACGATATAAACTTAACAAAACAAACAATCCGTAAATCCGAGAACAACCACGCTGTTAGCTTTCGCTTTCTCTAGGCTCGAACAGACAAGTGAGCCCACTGTCTTTGTGGCTCGGCGAGAAACAGGTAATAATTCCATGTCCTACATAACCCAAGTACTTCATGAAAGCCTTACCCCAACACACAACCTAACCTAAGGATGGCAATTCGTGTAAATAGGACATGGACGTATAACCCAGAAACAGGTCTAAACCATTGAACTAAAAATAACTGGAACGCTACGTTCAACCGGAAGTTTGAAGCCAAATTATGCAAGTCGTACCCAACCTTTCCACGAAAAAAACAAACACGGCCAAAACAAAAAAAGTAGAAACACGCGTGGAAGTGCGTGTCTGGGAGTCAAAACTGGCTTCATGGGAGTCAAATTTTGGCTTCAAGATTTGTATGCGCAGTTTACTGAACGTAGCGTTCCAGTTATTTTTAGTTCAATGGTCTAAACTCCAGGGGGTAGCGGAACGCGGATCCAGGTTGTCTTATTGTTTTTTTGGTTTATTTAGCTATCGAATTAGACTGTCAACTGACCAAGAGTTAATGAGATTTAATTTTGTTAAATTGTAGGCTATAGTGTAGCGTAATTCAAGTTTCAGTTGTTGTGGAAACCGAAAAAGACAAAAAGTATGAACCCAAGAGTCTCTGGGCAGACTAAAGTGCATTTTCATTGATTATTCCGGCCGAAAGTTGACAAAGTTCAACCGTAATTGCTTTTTTCAACAATTCCTTCATTTTAAAGATAGGATCCGTATGTCGTAAGTCTTCAATGGCCTTCAAAATCTTCGGATATAGCCATGGCTATTAACAATGCGGTAGTTAATTATGCAAATTTATTCCGTGCGAAGTTTTGCCGATTTTTTTACAGGATCTTGCAGGCCCTAAATTCGGCGTGTGTGACCTGTCCATGATGCAACGAGGGCATGCGGAGGTGGCAGCGGGGGAGCGGAGATAAGACCCTGTGTGCGAGGTTGTAGTTTTCAGTGTGCTGTCTCTCACCCTTTTTGAACACGGGCACAACGTTAACGACGTTAGCCATTATCCACTCTTGCGGTAAGACTCCAAGGGGTACGTATAGATTTATTATGCAGCTTGCACAAAGATGGGGCAATGACGGAGGCCGTTTCTTTGACGGTAGTCTGGCTGGAATATCATCAGGTCCGATTGCTTTGGTGACATCAAGGGCTTTGAGTACGGTTTCCACTTCGTAATCATGCAGTTAAGATTAGTTCAGTCGTATTTGGATCAGTGGGTGCGTTGCATTTGTCTGGTTCCTCGTAGAGGCTCTCACTGTGAACATCGATGAAAAATAGGTGTTAAACATGTTAACTATTTCAGTAGGGTTATCAGCTGAACTCTTGGACAATGACTTAATTGGATCAGGAGCTGAACCGGTGGCAGTTGCCACAGAGATCTGATTTGGAATATTGCCGGAGTTTTTTATATTTGTTTTAATAATATACATGAAAAAATATCTCGACTGTGATTGGCAGATTCCAGTGCAGTTAATCCCAAACAACAGTGCAGAATTGTGTTATCACAGTGCAAAAATCTGTAATCACAGTGCAAAAATGTGTTATCACTAAGAACCAATCAAATTGATTGTACATCGGATTTTTCTCGACACAAAACAAACAAAGATGGCGGCCAAGATTCGGCGATTTTGGGGATAATTTGTTCAAATTTGAAGCTAGTTATGCTTTAATATTGCCAAGTGAAGTACTTACAAGAAGACCAGAAGCTTCTTTATGCCTCAAGTAAACGTTTTCAAGTAGTAAAGGAAGCGAAGCGTTTTTTAACAAATAAATACGCGAGGAGTGGACGGCTAAACACGTACGTTAAAATGTTAGTACAGTTGTTTTGAACATTTTTTCATGAATGTTATTAATAAGTAATAGCATGGTTTCTCGTGCATAGAGTTTTTAAAATACTTAAAATTCTATTTTGACAGTATTTGAAAAACTCACTCGTGCATGTTTTTTTCCAAATTGCACTCGAAACCATGCTATTACCTATACTAATATTGACCAGAAACGCTTTGGGTTATTCTTTAAGTTGAACTCAAATAAGGAAAATAAGTTCTCACGGCTTTCACGTAACAATCGTTTCACTTCTGCGCGCATAATTTTAAATAAGTGTCTGGTAGGTGCAGTTTTTAGTTTTCGTCGGATTGAATCTTTTTCCTTAATGTTATGGAGAATGTTACCATTGATCCACGCTACCGGATTTCTTCCTTTTAGCTAGCCTATTCATATATAGGGATGTCGGCTCGGAAACTGCCTCTCTCCTCCGCAGAGGTTAAATTTCGGAGATTGGAGGTTTCGGGGGTCGTCGGAGATGCTCGGAGGCGTTAGCTGGACATGACGCATCTCCGACGATCCCCAACATAGGCGATCTCCGTTATAGAACCTCTGCGGAGGAGAGAGGGAAACTGCCGCTAGGACGGAAGTATCCTTCCATTGCTGCCACAACCTGCCAGTCTTGGTTAATGTCTTCATCAAAATCTGCTATGGTTGAGGACAAATTTACTGCCTGTAAAGCAGCGCGCAGACCGTCAAAGTCTCCTTTTGCCTAAACGTAAACAGATCTAATAGGCTTCTTTGGTGCTTTAATGAAGGCAGATAACTCGTAAGAGATGACGTGATGATCTGTAAAAACAGCGGCTGTTGACCAATTCAAACGGACATGCAATTTAGCATAGCAAATCATTCTTGCGTATGTGATGTAAGTTGTAATAAGAAACTTCTATGTCACAAAACGTCATAAAATGGTTAACGTTATGAAAAATAAATATCTCAAATCGAGATTTCGTTGACTATACATAGGAATTAGTGCGTGTGACAATTAGATTTTTTTCATATATTTTCCTAAAGCCAATCTATTATGCAAACCTTAAATGAAGTAGTAATAACGACGTTTTCCTTTTTTGCCACGCAGATCAGTTGGAACGCAGGCTCGTTGCTATTAAATTTTGAGCAGCTGTTTTATATTTGACATATTTTGTTGGAAATCAAAAGCTGTCTGAAACGTGAAGGATCTACACTGAGTAATAATTCTGACTTGAAGGAGTTCTAGCATGAATGGAAAAAAGTCTCATAGGTGTCCAACCTGCACCAAGACATTTGGTAGTTTATCAAGTTTAAGACGTCATATGGTATTACATACTGGAGAGAAACCATTCAAATGTGATGTCTGTAAGAAGACATTTTCTTATTCCAGCACTTTAATATATCATAAAAGAACACATACTGGAGAGAAACCTTACAAATGTGACGTCTGTGAAAAGACATTTCCCTATTCAAGTACTTTAATAAGGCATAAAAGAACACATACTGGAGAGAAACCATTCAAATGTGATGTCTGTAAGAAGACATTTTCTCATTCAAATAATTTAGTAGATCATAAAAGAACCCATACTGGAGAGAAACCATTCAAATGTGATGTCTGTGACAAGACATTTTCCCAGGCAAGTGGCTTGCTATATCATAAAAGAACACATACTGGAGAGAAACCTTTCAAATGTGATCTCTGTAAAAAGACATTTTCTTATTCATGTAATTTAATAGTTCATGAAAGAACACATACTGGAGAGAAACCTTACAAATGTGATGTCTGTGAAAAGACATTTCCCTATTCAAGTACTTTAATAAATCATAAAAGAACGCATACTGGAGAGAAACCATTCAAATGTGATGTCTGTAAGAAGACATTTTCCCAGGCAAGTGGTTTAGTAGATCATAAAAGAACCCATACTGGAGAGAAACCATTCAAATGTGATGTCTGTGACAAGACGTTTTCCCAGGCAAGTGGCTTGCTATATCATAAAAGAACACATACTGGAGAGAAACCTTTCAAATGTGATCTCTGTAAAAAGACATTTTCTTATTCATGTAATTTAATAGTTCATAAAAGAACACATACTGGAGAGAAACCATTCAAATGTGATGTCTGTAAGAAGACATTTTCCCAGTCAAGTAACTTACTCTATCATAATAGAACACATACTGGAGAGAAACCTTTCAAATGTGATTTCTGCATCAAAACATTTGCTCGTTTAGCTACCCTGCATCATCATAAAAGAACACATACTGGAGAGAAACCATTCCAATGTGATGTCTGTAAAAAAACTTTTGCTCATTTATTTAACCTCCAAACTCATAGAAGAACACATACTGGCCATAAACCATTCAAGTGTGATATCTGTGACAAGACATTTTCTCAGTCCCGTAACTTACAATATCATAAAAGATTAACACATGCTCAAAAGAAATCTTACACTTGTGATATCTGTGACAAAGCATTTTCCCGTCATTCTAGTTTTGTAAATCATCAAAAGACACATACATGTAACACAGGAAAAAGTTTCAAGTGTAATTACTGTAACATGAATTTAGATTGTAAAGCATTTGATCAACATTTGTTGACCCATGAACTTGAAGCCACAGAACCAAATGGGATGAAGTACATATGTTTGAAATGTGATGTCACATTTGACTTAGCTAGTGCATTGGTAAAGCACATGACTGAACTTCACTAACCCTTTCCCAACCATGGTGGTCTCTTAATATTTTACTCTGGATAATGCCAGATGATTTTACTTGTCAAGGGAACTGGATAAGCCTATCTGAAAGTCTAACTGCCCAAAGACAGCATAGCTACCACGTGGATGATGGATGGAAGAATTATTTGTGTTCTCCATGGAAGTGAAACAAAAATCATTGTTGAACACCCAAAGGATCTGGCTAAGCTTCCTTCAACTGGATAATCAGATAATCGGATAAAGATTGAGGTATTTGAACTTAACTTGAAGAAGGTATATGATATTAACTTGCCTTGCCTGCTTGAATATGGATGACTGGATGTGCATTGACTCAAGTGGTTTGGGATATTTCTGACCATGCTTGATTTCGTTGTTGAATGCAAATTACATTTGGCAATTATATTGGGTGTGGTGTGGAGATGTCCTGGATCATGTGGGTTGATGTGGGTTCAATCAATACATTATAATAATATTACATCAAATATATGGATTATGGTGGTTTAAACATTAATTTTATAGTATTTCTATCCTTTGTGTACAATTTCAATTTTAAATTTATTATTAACTTCTTATTAACCGAGAGCGCGGTCATTACAGAAAAATATCAGACCAAGGTCTGTACATAAAGACTGAGGTCTGATATTTTTCCGTAATGACCAAGCGGCTAATAAGAGGTTTATTATATGGCATTTTGAAATAACACATCTTACATTACCTTGTCAATAGTGTGACTCGAGCGTGTAACATAGACTCATCGTTTTCAATGTTGTTGCTCTTGTTGTCATCGCTTTCGGAATCCTAAAACTCACTGCCAGATTGCTCATCATCCCATCATACATAATTTAGTCCTCAGGTTATTGAATTCTCGAAATTTTTGCGGTTTTCTTTTGTTGTTTAGTTGCAAACAACATGGCTGGCAAAATCCGTAACCGACCAGTCGATTACGGAAAATTATCGACCGGCACGTGACGCGTCTCAGCCAATGAGAACACACGATTTCAATGGAAGTAACTTGTGCCATATAATAAACGGTGTTATTGTCTGGGGCAAAGTAATGTTAAACCCCTTGTATTGCTCTTCATATCATAAGTTTTTCTAAATTTGATGCCCACACTAATTCTTAATCAATTTTATATACTAAAAGTACCGGATCTTATAACTTTTCAGACTGCCTTGTTCATGTATCAATTTCATCATGGTATACCACCCTTTGTATTTCACGAGTTCTTTACTCCCGTTTCTCACATTCATAATTACAATACTCGTTTAGCATCTAATTCTTCTTATTATTCCCACAAATTCGTACTAATTATGGTAAATTCAATATACGTTTTACTGGTCCTAAAATTTGGAATTCAGTAGAATGTTCTATTAAATCCATGACAAGATCCAGCTTCAAATCGAAACTGAAACAGAAAATGATAAATCAGTACTCCTCATAGTATGGCTTGGATCTACCACTATTTTCTATTCTATCAGTGTCCCAGCCATTATTTTCTTTATATTCGTTATTTATATAGTTATTTATAGTTATTTCGAGTGGCATAAGCATATTTTTTGTAATTTATAACTATTTTGCTTGCCACAGAACAAATATATTTAGCAGAGAGCTACGATGCAAATTAGTTTTATTATGCAAATGGTTTTGACAACTGCATGTGAAAACAGCGAATTTTAAAAGAAACGCTGGGAATACTATGACAAAGCAAAATTTACGAGCGACATTTGTAAAGTTTTAAAGTATTATTGCTCAATGACGTATAAAAACAGTTTAAAACGGTAGGCAAAACATACATAAACTTGTGAACACAGTATTTTATCACTAAATGAAACTATATAGAAGTATATATAAAAAAACAACATACCACGAGAAGACAGAAAAGCTGAAACCTTTTGATACTAAACTGTCATTCTTCTGTTCTCCAACTATACTCAACAAAACCGCTACAAGTCTTTACCCTTTAGTCAAATATTTTCCACATGCCAACCTCATCGTGTCATGTCTTTGAAAAAAGTTACAAATGGCTTACTACAAGCATTTTCGTCTTTAAACTCGAACGACCCACTTTCAATTTCCATGCAGTCAGCCGAGTATTGAAAGCGATTTCCGATCCCTGCGAACAGCCAAAAAACGAGCAAGGGACGAAGAAGAACGACGAAGAATCTTTATCAACTTTCAAGTTTTGACTGGTTTTTTTTTATCACAAAAGAGGTTCCAAGCTTCCCTGTCAGACTGCATGTCGGCAGTTGTTTACTGTCGAACGATAAACTTTGGACTTTTGAATATCACGTGTACAGTATGTCATCTCGATTACGCAATTCAATTATGTTAATTTACCTAATTATGTAAATTATAAATCGTACGATTAATAAAACAAATAAATATGTTATTTACCGTTTTGGTCGGTCCGTAGAGAAATATTTCCCTCGTTCTCAAAAACGACCATCGGCCTGCGGCTTCGGGCAGTTTTTGAGACCTCGGGAAATAACATATATGTATTTTTTATATGCTTGAATAAATAATGTTGTTGTTGTTGTTGTTGTATATATTAATTCTTTACTATTTAGTGATAGTTTCAATCTTTTTTCTCCTCAACATGGTGTTAAAGCACTACATGTATTGCGGTGTCTGTGTTAAACTTATTCAATCAAATCCAAAAGCTACAGAGTCCGAATTAGCGCTTCGCAAATCGCAAATTGCGAAGCATTTTAAAAATTGCGAAAATCTGCGAAGCAATTTTTCTAAAAGTTGCGAAGGTAATTTAGCGATGCTGTTCTGGGTTTTTTTGTGTGTTTTTTTATATATTTCGTGTAATCGCTGTATCACGCGCGTCACCAAGTCATCAGGCCAGATACATGTATACGGACGAAGTCTTGCCTTTGAGTTTCGGCATTGCAGCTGTAATCTCGCATGTCAAAAAAGATCGCACTTCAAACGTGATAGTTTAAAGCTGTATAGCTTGCGTCTCAGGTGTATTTGATATGGCGCAACGTGAAAAGTAGGAATGTGATTTGAACGTTACCTTAATAAAAAGTCTTAGTGCATGGAGATGGTAAAAAGGTTGAGAAATTAAGATGTTCTGTCCGCGAGGAGTTTTCGACAAGAATTCAATCAATCGCTGGATATTTGGAGACAAGTTTAAACCCCGAATTGTGTATGAATCGCCGATAGGAAGAGGTTTAAAGAAGATGGCAGAGATCGACAGAAAAACGTTATGCTTACTCGGTTCAAGACCTTTTTCGATGACGCGTGCGATCGCACGCTCACACGCCAGCAACGTCGCGCTGAAGGCAACTACGCGTGCTATTTTACGCACGTGTGAAAAGCCAATTGTTCATTTGAAAATGTGTGAAAGTTTCAGTAATGTCACATCTCACAACGTAAAGCAGGCTTTCCTTAAAAGCTGGCGAATTTGGTCGCGCGAGGCGATATTTCTATTTTCAAAATTGAATAGATTGGAATAGATTTCTAATTAGTTCCACTCGAGAGCTTATAAACAAAAGAAAAAGGTCGCTTCGCGCGACCAAATTCGCCAGTGGCAAACTGGCTTAACCTAAAATCTCACAACGTAACGTATATAAGGTCTCACAATGTAACGTAAAGTTTCACAACGTAACATCATCATCATTTTTATTATATAAAAAATACAACATACAATAACAACCCACCCACATTTAACAAGCTATTCGAGGTGAGGGGTTGCATAATTAACTATATTTACAAAAACACTCAAAAAAGCACAATAGCAGACCTGACTGCTACATGTATATTACCAAGATCTCACAACGTAACGTAAGATCTCACAACGTAACGTAAGGTCTCACAACGTAACGTATAAGGTCTAACAACGTAACGTCTCACAATGTAACGTAAAGTTTCACAACGTAACGCAAGTCAGATCTCACAATGTAACGTAAAGTTTCACAACGTAACGCAAGATCTCGCAACGTAACGTAAGGTTTCACATCGTAACGTAAGATCTCACAATGTTACGTAAGGTCTCATAACGTAATGAAAGGTCCCAAAACGTATCGTAATGTCTCACAACGTAACGTAAGGTCTCACAATACAACGTAAGGTATCACAATGTAACGTAAGGTCCCACAATGTAACGTAAGGTCCCACAATGTAACGTAAGGTCTCACAATGTAACGTAAGGTCTCACAACGTAACGTAAGGTCTCACAATGTAAGTAACGTCTCACAACCTAACGTCAGGTCTCACAATGTAACGTAAGGTCTCCCAACGTAACGTAAGGTCCCACAATGTAACGTAAGGTCTCACAATGTAACGTAAGGTCTCCCACCGTAAAGCCTTGCAACCGACGTACATCGTCTTTCAGCGTAAAGTAACAGTTTTCACAGCATATTAGGTTTTACTTAAAGCGAAGGATAACATCTTACAACAGATATCAAGCAATACAGCTTTCAACAAGAACAACACAGATGTGTAGAGAATATAAAAGTTAGGTCTGCCGTTCATATTACCGTGCCATAATAATATGCCGTTCATATTACCGCGCGAATTACTGCATACGTGCAGTTTTCCTTACGAAAAGGCCTGTTAATTATCCAGCGCAAAATCACTGCATGCACATTCGCTTTTGTGACGTTCTTAAAATTCAGACTCTCAGGGGGGTCTAAAATGTGTATTCTAACGAGAGATCTTTCAAAAAAATTGCGAAGCTGTTTTTGAGCGTTAATTCGGACCCTGAGCAATATTTTGTGACTTGTGTAAGAAATTAACCCATTTAAAATGCACTGAATTTAGCAGAGTAGACTACTTTAGTTTAGATGGTAGTCCAGATGAATGGTTCTGTTCTCCTTGTCTTCAAAATCTGTTTCCATTTAATCAAATTGATGATGACATTGAATTTTTCTTGGCAATTCAGGAGTATAATTTTTTTAATTCTTGCTACATTAATTCTTTCAAAGGTCTTGTATTCAATCCCTATGCATTCACCTCCCCATTAGTTAACTTATCTGATCTTGATCCAGATAACCAACTTTATTCTACAAATAACATAGTAAACAATGATTCGGAATACTTTACTGATGAAAAATTCATAACAGAATTTTCTTCAAAGTATAATGCCTTTTTTCTTATACATTTCAATGCACGTACATGTAGTCTTTCACAAAATTTTGATAAAATTACTGACTACCTAACCATCATAAATTTCCCTTTTTAGTGCAAAGTTTCATAGAAACTTTGCAATATTGTGATGAGTGGCAAAAATTCACACGATAGAGGTATACATAGTGTAAACTCGGGGGGTGCTCGCTTCTGGTGCGCTTTTTAGTGCAAAGTTTCACAGAAACTAAAACCAGTGAAAATGTGAAACACTAGTATCAGTCTTTCATATACGACAAATATTTATGTCGCTTAAAGCTCGTAAAGTCCTAAAGAGCGATAACAGACAGGTTTGTACCTTATCTATGGGTATTTCTTGAAAGACGTGTAAAATCCTGGTGCATTATTAATATATCTTAATATACCGAGAATGAAAGAAGTTTCCCCCCAGAATAGATTAGAATACCACTGCGCACGCGTGGTTTTGTTTGCGACTGGCGAATACAATGGCGGAGAAACGCAAAGGAGCGATCAATTTTCTTCTCGAAACAACGACTTTCTAGGCTTAGCTGCATCCAGATTATAAAGTTTGTCGTTCGCGGGGAACATCTTCCCCGCGTATTTTTTTAAAATTTGAACTGCATCCGCGCAAAATGGGTTAAATATCCGCATCCACACAAAATTTACAAATATATCTTGAGTATTTCGCGACAACCCGCATCGTATCCGCGCAGTTTTTACCCGCCATCCGCACAGTTTTTACCTGCAAGCGTGCCCGTCCACGCATTTTCCGATCCTTTGACCCGTCTTACCCGCACACTTAGCAAACTTTACAATCTGGAGCTGCATGGCTAATTAAATGTGGTCTGGACGAAAGGATTTATTTTTACTCTAGCGGAAGGTGCGAATAAATATTAAAAGCTTTATATTCAACTTTAATATGGTCTGGCATGTTGACGATGTTGTGAAGTCAGTTTCAGTGGAGTGTTGTTGGTTCGTGTCTGTTATATTTTACACGAATAGCGCTCGAGCAGTTTTGCACGTCAGCTCAATAACAAATTCTCTATACTGGAGATTGTAGACAGTAGACTGTCTTCACATTTTGATTTGGCGTTCCATAAACAACTGTACGAAGAACCCTGGCCATATATTAAACATGAATGTTTAAGTTCTACATGTATCAGTACCTGCGTGAACTTAGCGCGTGATTGTGCAGTGCAGACGATTTAACGCAGAATTTAACGTGACGCTAGCAGCATAATCATCAGAGGATCGTAATTTGTAAACGCAACAAAAACTCGTGTATCTTTACATCCATGCACTTGGCAGATTTTAGTCAATTTTGATCTGGATCGACTGGACGTCACACGATACGTATTAGTATCGGAACTCTTGTGATGCACCAAGCTTTTTATTAAATAATATCGAGGAGTTCAAAAAGATCTCTTGATGTTATTAAACAGACCGGAAAACAATAGCGAAGGGCACAAAAGCGTCAGTATTCATGTTTGTCGGAGTTTATAATTTTTTTTGGCCTTCTTGACAAGAGAAAATGACTCTTTAAGAATCCCTCGAGATTCTATTTTGGGTTGTTTGTCTAAGTTTTGGCTTGTATTATTTCATTATTAGGCTTTGCTTTAGAATATGGGCTAGCAGGTTGCGGGGTTAGCAGCTCTGTCCGTACACGTGGCAAAAATTGTTATTATCTTTGACTAGAAACTTTGCACTATCCTTGGGATAGATCCCAAGGATAGTTCAGTCATTCACGAATTATCTTAACAAACAGATGACATTTTTCCGTGCGTGTGTGCTGTAATAACGCACAGATGACGTCACAGCGAGTAAAGAACAAAAAAGTACGCCACGAGACGCAGTCGAGTGGCGTAATGTCATCTATTTGTTTTATACATCAAATTTTATTATTTTAATAAGAAATGTTTGATATTTTTGAATCGTCGAACCGGCATGCTATTGAAAAGGAGGTAAAATTTTCAATTCAGGTTTAATTACGTCATAAGTGATCTATAAAAATAAAGCAATTTGATTGGGCGACAAAAGAAATAAGGCTGTCCTGATTGGCTAATTTTTCAGCTTCCCGTTACGTCACGTATAATTTATGCAAATCATGATCATGACAAATTGAAAAGTTTATTCAAATTTCAAACTTCGTGTCTTCGTCGGCATTTCTAGCCAAAATATTTATCGTTGAACAAACAGATTAGTTCTTCTGGATGGGATCTTGCTGTCCCATGTATATTTCGACGCTTCTTATGCTGCAAATTCAGCTGGGAAAGCATTTATTGTTGGAGAAGGCCGAGAAGCACGCGTACTAACCAGCAAAATTATATGTTCTGTGTTTGGAAATCTTGTTGACAATGGCTGATATCTCCTGGATTTGTATGGCTGAACAGTATTTCCATGAAGAGGAATGGAAATTGTATCAGAAAATTTCTGAAGCTGTGGAGTAGATAGCGTTGTGCGCCGGAGACGAAAGTATTAAATGACCGTATTTATGTCGATAATTTTAATATGTCTGTGTCGTCGGACAACGACTTGATGATATGGCTGTGTCTCTCATCACTGGGTGATATGTGTAATGTTCAGACAGTTGAAATGCACTTTATTTTGTACCAAGTTGCATCTTCAAACGTGTAATTTGATCAAAATTTTATAAAACAAAATTTTTTTGCGACTTCGTTACGTCAGCTGTGCATGTGTACTTTAATAACGCATAGTTCTTAGCCAATCAGATTGTTTGTTTTTCTTAGGTTGTTGTATAATATAATATAGATCACTATAATCTTTTAACTTGCAGTCGTAGTGATCGTCACGGTGGCGGAGTGGGTTTATATCTTGAAAATAACCTCATTTTGAACAACTAAAAAATCTTGAAAGTAATGACAGTCAATTTTTGTCTTGCTAAAACTTAATAATTCTAGCATTATAATTGGAGTAATGTATAGACCACAGACCAACTAGCGGTGATTTCAAGAAATTTACTGAATACATTGACAATACACTAAGCACTAGCTTACCTCTCGTGTTCCCTTTGGGGCTTTGTTAATCAGTTTAGTTCATCAGCGCTGTGTTCTAAAAGTCGAAAGTGCGGCAAGAGTGACAAACATACTGGAAGATGTAATTCAGAGAGACCAGTTCATAAAATAAATAGCAGCTATTGCAAGTAAGTGTTTGTGCGTTTTGTCAAAAAGTGTTTTGACAACAACACTGAATGGGTTTACACATATTTTTGACTGTGTATTTGGTTATTGTATGCCATTTATCTTGGACTATACCATTCCAAAAACTGTGATATGGTTAGCATTTATATATTATTATTATTTTATGAACAGAATCTGACCTTGATAGTTCCTTCTCTAAGTAAGAAGAAATAGACAGCCATCTTGCTGAGCAAGAAGAAAAATTAGCAGAAATTCGTAGGCAGTATGAAGACCCTGTTGGACCAGAAAACGCACTCGCGCAGCCGTAGGAAAAATACTGCTACCACATTTGCCACAATCACCTCAAGTTCTTCTAGTGTTCGCTATAGAAGAAGACAGGAGAGCAAGAATGTCCTGGAATTTATTCATCGTGGGGAAGAGGGGGCATTATTTTTTATTTTCATCTTTATTTATTATTATTTGGTGCATGGAATGTTGTAGCTGCTACTGCAAATAAAGATACCATGAACAATTTGGTTAGTAGTTATAAGAGGGGGGAATATATACAAGGTGTAGTATCCCAAGCCTCGAAAGACTACAATCAGTCTGATAAGTCCCTCAAACAGGCTGTGACTTTTAAGTACCAAAACTTCTTGTCACAAAGAAAGTTTAACCTTACCTTATGTGTAAAACTCAGTCATCTGCCTTTGATGCTGACCAAGAAGTATGGGTACCTCATAACATGAAGTGTTTAGGTATAGATATGCAAGTTCCACTTCATCAAATATCTGATGAAAGTGTTGAAATATTTGTTAAATCCCTTGATATTGGTAATGTAAATCGGATTCCTAATACCCCTGGGGTAACTAGGACTGTTACTGGGCTAGTGTTTATGATAATTGATCTTTATTTGAGACTTCCACATCTTTGTTGTAAGCTAGTGTACATGTGGTTCAATGGTAATACTAATCATTTTATATTTCAGTTTTCTGATGATGGTGCTCCTGAAACTAGTAAGCTAACTATGTCAATAGGTAGTATAACATTCTGGAACTTAGGTGAAAGGGTTAGAAGTAAGGAGTTTCAGTATCTGTTGCATTGTGTTAGCCTTTGTGAAAAGCATGAAATTCTTGAATTGCTATGGCAACAAGCCAACAACACACTGATGAAATGTTGTTACTTAGACTTTTGCATTTTATTCTGGGAAATTCCAGATAATATTATTTACCTTGGGGAGAACCCCCAGATAGGAAGGAGTTAACAAACTATCTCATTTAATCAACTCCTTCTCCTCCAGGGGGACTTTTACATTTTATTTTGGCTAATTCCAGATGATATTATTTACCTTGGGGAGAACCCCCAGATGGGAAGGAGTTAACAAACTTTATTATATGGCTGGGCTTGTTTTCGGGTCATTACGCCAAACGGCGCACGCTGATTGGTTGCTGAGAAGTCCGGAAAAAGCCGTAATGCCCTCTCGGCACTGTGAGAGGGCATTACGTCCTTTTTAATGACCTGCGAGTTTTGGCGGGAAAACTACTGAGTTGATTTGAATGAAAATAAAAGCGAATTTGATATATTCGTTGGAAAATTTTGAACAATAATACGTCCTGAAACATCAGTGTTTCTTTTTATAAAAACTTCTTATTTAAAAACGTGAAAAATAAAAGCCTAACAGGTGTAAACATGAAGCGAAACGAACAAGCTCAAAAGTAAGAACTAAGGTGAACAACGACACCTGATCAAGACAAACGCAGAACTAAAAACAGATAAGAAAACAAACCAAAAGCCATATAATAAAAGGCTTATTAACCTCGTTTTCTCGGTCTGTACGGGAAAGTATTTGCCCTCGGTTTCTCTCGCACAAACCTCGCTCCTTCCTCACTCGGTCTGTACGAAAACCTCAGGCAAATACTTTCCCGTACATACCTCGAACTCGGTTAATAAGCCTTTAATCTCATTTAATTAACTCCTCCTCCAGAGGGACTTTTACAAAGTCACACAGCTTATTGCCAGCTTCAGTTATGTTATTTGGTAGCTTAGAAATTATTAATAGCTCATTGTGCCATTTATTTATTAGTTTAATCATTGTTGGTTTTATCATTGAATTACTTACTATAGCATTATGTGGAAAGGTGAGGTCACCACTCAAATGCAGATCATTAGGTCATTTTTGCTGAGCATTGTCACATGGTTGTAGGACAAATTTTGTGATTGTTGAGTGTAATAAAAGAATGCTACAGAAGTCATACACAGATGAGTAGAGTTTAATTAATCTCACCTTTATTTTGAAAAGCATTATCGATGATGTACATTTGCCCATTTTGTACCATGTTGCAAAAGGCTATTATCATAAACACTATTAAAACTAACTCATCCTCCTTCCCAGAGCCTCTTCGGTTTACCTGGATATTGTAGGCCCTGGTAACAGACGATAAATTATGTAATGGAATTGGCTATTACTTGGCTACAGATAAAAGACAGAACAGATGTCACAGAATCTTTTATCAGGGCCTCTGATTTCCAGGTAAACCGAGAAAGTCCTGGCAACAACTTTGTAGGGATGTACTGTACTAAACTAACTTTATATGTATGATTAATATTAGCAGTTACACTCAATTAGATGTTCCGGAAAAGTGTGATGGTGAAATTACCAATAAGTGTCAATTATTTGTAAGACCAGTTGTGAAAATACAACCCCAAGTCCTTTTGGTGTTAATCGAGGCCCATTTCAGGGTTTTGCCATAACACTTTTTCTGAACTTTATTTACACTGGACAACCATATCAGTCATATAGGTCCAGTAAGGGCCATCCCTCATTGGTCAAGTGTTACTACAGGAGGAAACAGGAGTTTTCAGAGAAAACCTGTAGTGTTTGGTAGAGTCAAAATGGAAGCACACTTCTCACATGCGGTCAAGGTAAAACCTTACCTGAATTTAATTGTGAAATTAATTACAATAAATAGTACAGTAAGTATTACATGAAGAACATTTAACTGGAATACTATATAGACAATAAATCTCCAGAATGTTCTAAAATTGTATTAACATTACCATTGCAAATGAATAAAATAATTATTTGGGGGGAATAATAGAACAGTCATCCACTAATTTGCAATATCTGAAAATTGCTTGCACATCAAGAATGGATTCGCTGACCAGTGAACAACAATGCCAACAGCCTCTGATTGAAGTCACCAGAGTATTAAAAATGTGTAGACCCAGTGATGGATTTACAGGGGGGTGCAGGGTGTGCACCCCCTGGCCCTTGGCCAAAGGGGTGCAGGGGGGGTGCCAATTACTCAATTAGTGCCTTGCTGCAGTGGGATGCGATGTGGATTTCATTGAAAATGTCAATCACATTTCTAATGTCTAGCTTCCTTGTGATATCCCTAATAAAATCCATGATAAAACGTCCACTTTATCCCTAAATTTATTTGACACCTTCCAGGTTTGATAAAATGCGCTATTGAAAACACGATTTAAAACTTTTAAATCTTTCTTCAAACTTCAAAGTGCCATCAGAATGCAGGAAATGCCATTTCAGAGGTCCAAATTTCGAAATATTTACGGGGGGGCATGCCCCCGGACCCCCCTAGGAATGGTCTGACTAAGATTTAAAAAATTATATATCCGCCCCTGTAGCTAGCATCCCCCCCCCCCCCTACCAGATCAAGGTGGATCCATCACTGTGTACTGCCAATTGTGCCATTTTTCGCCTCAACAATGGCTGGCCATAGTTCTGGCACAGTCAGCTATTGTGCTGGCACAAGATGGTCAGTCCAAGCCTGGTGTAGACTATAGCATAACAATTATTTTAAGCATTTAAATTACAAAGTGCTTGAAGCTGCAACTTCATAGCAAAGTCATCCATCAAACCCGTGTTTCTTGATCTCCCCAGTAAGTTTAGCTGCGAATCAGCCCTACGGATTTCCCGTAAGTAGCCATCGATCATGGGACCAGTCAACTCGAGCTTGAGTGAGCATCTTTCTTCCAGAGTCGCATCCAGATTCTGCATTCCATAGTTTGGCTTTGATTAACAACGCCAAACAGCATCCAACCACTCTTTTTCCACGCTAAACTTCATGGCTACTGAAGCGCGATTCCAGAAGAAGCCCGGTCTCTTCGTATCGTTTCCAAATTCCTAGAGATATCAACTTCTGCCATGTTGTTTTGCAGGGAAAAGTTTCACAATGGGTGCATCCGCTGATAATGTAAGCCCGCGCTTCCGGGAGAAAAGTGCATAGCAACCCACCACCGATATACAGCGCCAGATAACGTCAAGCGGAAAGTGCTAAGTTTATCGGCCAATCAGAAGCCGGAGGGATTCCTGCTAATAACGCCACGTGTGCCATGCTTTGTCAGCCACATTGAATATATAATACTTCGGTAACCCGTAATGCATGCCGGTATACTGTGGCAGCTCTAGGCCATGAGGAATTTTGAATTTATTTTAAAATGAATTGACTTTTATTTAATTTTAAATATTTTTCCTATACTTTTTTTTATTATGGATTTTTATGAATTTATTTCAAAATGAATTTATTTTTATTTAATTTTAAATATTTTTCCTTCATTTTTTTTTAATTGTGTTTTGTTTTGAGTTAAATGAGCTGTTGTGAATTTCGGATATTTTGTTGGAAATCAAAAGGTGGTGTGTGGAGAATTGATAAGATGAAGAGCTGTCTGAAACGTGAAGGATCTACAATGAGTAATACTTCTGACTTGACGAAAATTATAAATAAATAAATAAATAAATATATATAATACAGTGCTTTCAATGAATAAAATACGCCAGTGCGATGACTTCCTGTTACATTTCCTGGGTCAATTTTAACAGTCTATTATCATAAAAATGAACTTCAAACCAATGTTTTAAGTGTCATTTGTGGTTTTCATCTGCACAACTACAGTGTAGCATAACGTTTGAGATTTTGTAGTGTTTATCCCGATATTGCCGCGCCGGAACATGCAGCGGACGTCCCCGTGAACAAACGAACGCTATTTTGCATTTTCGCCGATTTCGGCTAGTTTTTTAATAATACGAATATCAATTAAACAATATGCAGCAAGACAATACAGTACGTCACTGGAGAGTGCAGTTAGCCTGCCACTAGAAACAAACTAAAAATATTTAATATCTAAACCCGTTAATTTAATAAAACCAAGAACAATTGATCTCCCTGTGATGCCATAATTCGTAATTATGCGTGCAATAAAGTTGTTCAAAACCACGCCGCCGGTTTATTGATTTGTTTTTATAAGCTAGACTGTATACTCCTGCACAGAGTAAACAAGAGATATTCCATTATTTTCATATTATATACAACTGAGCATTTATTTACTCCATTTCTAGGCAGTGGAAGATAATCTACGAGCGCATTTTATGACAAATTACTTATCTGCCAGCGCGATCAATCGCGCTGGCAGAACGAACTTGGGAGCGTGTGGGGATCGCGCTCGCCTCATTGAAAGCACTGATAATACAACACAACACAACACAACACAACACAACACAACACAACACAACAGGAACAAGCACAGTGAACACTCTAGTGGGAGATATTACAAATTCTTGAATTTCTGCCTGTAAAACCTTGTCTAGTTTTACAATCAATAATGTTATCAAACAACTAATCTTTTTAAAAACACAAACAAAATTTTCACTTTAATGAAGTGAAAAATTCGTTTAAAATTAGTATTTCCCGTTGGCACCCAGATACATTATAGAAAACATAAGATCCAAAATGTACACATCTGTAGTAAAAAGAACAATTGGTAATGTTTTTGTTCAAAAACGGTGTTCACTCATTCACAAGGTTGTATCCGTGGTCCCCAAATATTGTACGTTCCCAAAACACTATAAATCACCAATCAGACTGTAAATTCCAAAATCTCCCAGGGAGGACGCCACCAGAACATCCGAAAGAGCTCATCACAAATTTGCCATTGACAAGTGTGCTCAAAATAACTCTGGATATGGCACTGATTCAACCCTGATTCAAACTGTAGTGTATTTGACATATGTGGTTCATACACTCTTAAACCCATATCCAACAACATGGTGACGGACGTTACATTCAGATAATTTTTCAGACACAAATCAACTTATATCTCTTCAGCTATAATATGTTGGCACACAATTATTTCTACAATAATAAGTAATTACAATATCTATCTCATGAAAAAGTCCAATTTACTGAAATCTGCACTAGTCGGCTACAGTCGGTATTTGAATGTGCGTGACGGACGTTACACAAAATGGACAAAGACTTTTACCACATAATTTGTAATAAATTTTGTCTTCAAACTTTACTAGACCAGATAAAATGTTTATGACATAACATTTAACAACAGAACAAATTATATATATTGGAGGTAATTTACTGTCAATCTCCTTTCCAGGGGGGAGCAGCGGCCAAAGATGCCGTGACGGACGTTACGTGACGGACGTTACAAAATCGACCACTGCAGTAATAATATAAAACTAATTTGCCTATTATAAAAAATATAATGCCAAGACACCAAGTTCCAGAATACCTCTAGTCTTACAGTTATCTAACGTTTGAGAAATTGTAGTGTTCCCAAGCATTGACCAATCCTGGACAAAGACGTTTACCGTATAAAAATTGTTTAAATATATGTTGTCTTGCAAATTTAAAGATAAAAGATAAACGTTTCATGACATAACATTTAACAACAGGACAAATTATCTATATTGAAGGTAGTTTACAGTTACTCCTTTCCAGGGGGGAGGGGAGGCCAAAGATGCCGTGACGGACGTTACGTGACGGACGTTACAAAATTGCCAACTTTAATAATCAACTATAAAACTGTGGCAAAAGCCAAAGTAACTGTCAAATATTGTTTATAGAGAACTTATATATAAATATATACTAAGAATAAGATATCTTGGCGTGTCTTTGAGCAGCAGTGAGTGGAAGTGGCATTACTTCCAACAAATAATTTTAAATTTAGTATCTTTCCAGACAGCATGCCTAACCATACAGCATCAAAACTGGTCAGCAGTAATGCTATTAGGGGTATATCCTTCATGTAGTACCAGTGATACTATTTTCTTTTTTAAATGCAATAAAAGTTGTATTGATAAGTGACATCTCTACCCACTTTTGAATGTGAGGGACGTTACATGTGACGGACGTTACATAATTTAACGATTAATTGTTGTGCATGTGTGTAACTTTTTTTGGGTTTTATCAGTTTTTCATACTTGTTCATACATAAAGTAACAAAATAAGTTGTACTTCATTAATTCAGAGTACTACCTTGCAACAGAAATAAAATTTGGCAATATTTCGTGACGGACGTTACATGAAATTTTGAATGTCGTAGTTTAATTACATAATTATAAGTTCAAAAATATGTACTGACCAATAAACCATTTTTTCTTACATATATATGCCTAATGTTGCTAGCATTAAGAATATAACTCCTGTGTAGCCCTAATACATAACATTATTCCAGTCTCAAATAAGCTCTTATACTTACTACTCCAAAACTACAAAAAATGTCCTTTACTCTCGGACCCTTAAAAATTCACAGTAATCAATATTTTTAGGGATTCTGCTGAATTTATGTTATTTAGGTCTATTTTCTACCATAATCACTAAAATATTTTGTAAAATTCACAAATTTATTTTTTTACTGAATGCCAACTCTACCGTGGAATTGCCCAATTTCAAAATTATTCTGTGTCAAAGATAAAATTGTTAAAACAGTCAGTTTTGTTCTAAGGAAAATGCCCACCAGATGACAGCCATTTTGACAAAAAGTAAAGGCACAAAATAATACATTTCCCATGATGCATTGCAAGAATGGGAATTGTCCATTGCAAGTTATATTATGCCACTCCCATCATGGTTATCACCATGTTGAGAACTAGGGAACTGGGAAATCATTAATAAGATTATAATGGGGGTTTATCAGGTGTGACGACATGTTATGTACACCATGCCTGCTTCTGATTGGCCGATAATTGAAATTGTTGCCTACCAAAAATTATAGGCCAATTAGAAGAAGGCGTGACGTTCATGACATCAGACATGATAAACCATCATTATAATAAAATTTATTATTCAAAAGCAGTATCATAATACTAATTACTTACAGTACATCAACCAGGATTCATTGAAAGCAACAATTGTTAAAACGTGTTCAACCACTACCAGTGCTTTCAAAATACACTAGATGTATTACACAAATGCACTTAATTCTGGTGATCTAAACAAATCTTAACCATTTCCCTACTAGAGTTCTCTCCTTGACGAGTGAAATATTAAAAGGCCACCATGGTAGGGAAACGTTAACAAGATAGTTTTTAACCCTTTCCCTGATGAGTAAAATCATCTGGTGATAGCCAGAGTAAAATACTAAGAGAAAATTAAGGAAAGGGTTAATGAAATTCAGTCATGTGCTTTACCAATGCACTAGCTAAGTCAAATGTGACATCACATTTCAGACATATGTACTTCATTCCATTTGGTTCTGTGGCTTCAAGTTCATGGGTCAACAAATGTTGATCAAATGCTTTACAATCAAAATTCATGTTACAGTAATTACACTTGAAACTTTTTCCTGTGTTATGTGTCTTTTGATGATTTACAAAACTAGAATGATGGGAAAATGCTTTGTCACAGATATCACAAGTGTAAGGTTTCTTTCCAGCATGTGTTCTTTTATGATATTGTAAGTTACCTGACTGGTAAAATGTCTTCTCACAGATATCACACTTGAATGGTTTCTTGCCAGTATGTATTCTTCTATGAGTTTGGAGGTTAAATAAATGAGCAAATGTTTTTTCACAGATATCGCATTTGAATGGTTTCTCTCCAGTATGTGTTCTTTTATGACGCTGCAGGGTAGGTAAACGAGCAAACGTTTTGGCACATAAATCACATTTAAAAGGTTTCTCTCCAGTATGTGTTGTTTTATGATATAGTAAGCTACTTGACTGGGAAAATGTCTTCTTACAGACATCACATTTGAAAGGTTTCTCTCCAGTATGTGTTCTTTTATGATTTTGTAAGCTACTTGACTGGGAAAATGTTTTCTTACAGACATCGCATTTGAAAGGTTTCTCTCCAGTATGTGTTCTCTTATGATATAGTAAGTTAATGGACTTGGAAAATGTCTTCTTACAGACATCACATTTGAAAGGTTTCTCTCCAGTATGTGTTCTTTTATGACATAGTAAGTTACTTGACTTGGAAAATGTCTTGTCACAGACATCACATTTGAATGGTTTCTCTCCCGTATGTGTTCTTTTATGATATAGTAAGCGACTTGAATAAGAAAATGTCTTCGTACAGACATCACATTTGAATGGTTTCTCTTCAGTATGTAATACCATATGACGTCTTAAACTTGATAAACTACCAAATGTCGTGGTGCAGGCTGGACAACTATGAGGCTTTTTTCCATTCATGCTAGAACTCCTTTCCGTCAAGTCAGAATTATTACTCATTGTAGATCCTTAACGTTTCAGACAGCTCTTCGTCTTATCAATTCTCCACACACCACCTTTGATTTCCAACAATTGTAAAATATCCGAAATTCACAACAGCTCAAAACTCAAAAATCAAAATATGCGCATGAAGACAAAACACTGAGCCTGCGTTCTAATTGACCTGCATTTCAAAAATATATGGCCACTACTTCATTTACGGTCTGAAAAAAATAATATGGAAACAGTACAAAACAGTCCGTTCTGCGAATGACCGCAATGTGGTCCCCAAAACATGACATTTGCAGATAATTACATTAAGTAGGCAGGAAACCAAGCGATTCGGCGAGGATATCTCCTCGGATTTCTTCTACTTCTCCTGAAAATGTTTTGTTTTGGGTACAAGTAATGAATGGGAACCAAGAAAAGCTTACAATCTTGAATAAGGTATTAGTATTTTTTTTGTAAATTTAGATGTATAAAACATTAGTTTCGTACATGCGCAGAACGGACTGTACGTCACCTTATATATATATATATATATATATATACATGTAAATATAGTTTCTTTATCCTTCCTTCTTGATGTAGCTATCTGAATCCTTGGAGTTGATGTCCAGAGCTGGCCCTTTGACTTTAATATTTCCCTGCTAGCTAACAGAGGTCTTGGTCCTGTCGCGCATGAGCGAAGTTACCTTGATAACGAAGTTCAGAAAAACGAGATATGCGTGAAAAATTGGAATTTGTTACTGCATTTCATTGCAGTAACAAACTCTAGTCAAATATGTGTAATATTTTTCATATCAAATTATGTTAAATTTTCTTTTTCATATATTCTGTATTTTATATTTTTTCTATGTTGTTGTTTTTTTTCTCTTACGTGCAATAATGTACCGACTTTTCATAATTAACTTAAATGTAACATAATTTAGGGGTCTTAAGAAAAAGCCTGTATAGGATTCTAGTAGACCCCTAGCCATACAATAATTTTTAAAATTTTGTAATAATTTTCATATTGTATATATTTTATGGGCAAAATAATTAGAAAAAAAGAACAACACCAGGCGATAGACGAGTGTTTCACCAGTTCTGAGTCGTTTTGTAACTTCCTAAGCACTGGCTATAAACAACTTTACACCGACTGTGTGGCAGTGTTTCCACAATGAAATGTCGAAATTTATTTCCCATTCTAAAATATTCCTTTAATTTCCTTGAAATGAGAATGTAATTTCCTTCAAATTTCCTTCAAATTTCTTCAAATTCCTTGATTAACAGAAGGTAATTTTTTATAGTATTGTCGTGTTTTAGTCTGCCAAGTCTCAAAACTCCATCAGATTTTAGTATTTTACATCAGATGTATATAACAATCGCAAGCTTAAAGTTATTAAACACAACTAGCAATGTATTCTGGGAAGGTGTTAGGCTGCTAGGCTCAGGCCCCAGGATCGCGCAACCGGTCACAACATTTCTTCAAACTTTCTGATTTTTAATTTTTCCTACCTGAGCACTTTTCTTTTCTTTATTTATTTTAACCAGTTCAAAAACAGTAAAGTGCAAGTTAAACATTCATAAATCTTAAAATGAATCTTAAACAGTAGTTACAGTACACTAGTACACTACCTGTGACAGTGTGACTAACAGTACAGTTAGTACACCATATCACCATAACTGCATATCATAGTCATAGTCATACATTCAAACTAAAAACTAATTCAAAGTAAAGTAAACGTCAGTGACGTCACGTGATGTGCCATTTGTGGACAAGGGTACTTCATCTAATAATAATATAATATTTTCAATTTGTATTTTGTTAACTTGGGCTTGGGAATCGAACAAACTACTAAAAACATACAAAAATTTGACATTTGAAAATATTGTTTTACTTTTAGCAAAATTTCAAAATTTTTCAAAATTTTCCTTCATCCTAAAAAATTCCTTTTTACAGTCAAATTTCCTTGAAATATGAAATTTCCTGGAAGGTGGAAACACTGCTGTGTGGCAAAGTGTTCTTATTTCTTCATTGACATAATGTTTTTAATGACACATAAGAAAGATGTAAACATATATTAAAGATGTAAACTGTAAAAACAAGGTTCAGTGAAGCTCGCCTGGATCAGGAACGCTAATTGTTACACTCCAGCGCCAACACGTAAACAACTCGTTGGTCATTGAATAAGCACGCTCAGTAGCCAATCAGAATGTGTGTTGTACCAAGCCTGTTATTTTCAAAACTGTTTTGACACGTCCATGATTCTGGATGGATTGGCGGCTACATCAAACAAAGTGTCGAATGTTTGCAGAGGTCTCTTTCCTGTGACAGAGGCCGCCTCCCAGCAGCGAATTTGGGAAATCTAATATTGGCACCAATGGCACCTTCGGCATTGTATTTCTAAGCGTTTTAAATTGTAGAGGCTGCTAATACTTTCATGTAAATTCGTGGAGGTGTCCGCAGTTTCTATATTTATTAATTAGTCCTTCAATACAATTTTTATCTAGACTTTTGACTTCGTGCTTTGATATATAATTATAATTATCAAACTCATTAAGGATTCATGAGCTAAATCGCCAATCAGAGAAAAATATTTAGTCATGTACATTACTGAGTTTGAAACCCGGAAAAGGTCGCGCAAACTGACTTCATAAATAAGAAATCAGAATAATAAATTAAACGGCACAAACAAAAATTTCGAGGTAATAGGCAGAGTAATGTTTGTCGTTCTCGAGTGTTTGTAGCCCCTGGTAAATCACGATACAGTAAAAACCCGCTAACAAGAACCTTCAACTATAAGAACCTCAGGCTGAAATTAAGAATTTATTTATATAAGAACATATAAGAATATAAGAACCTATCCCAGGCTGATTTGGTAAAATGTAGGTTCTTGTTAGCGGGTTTTTACTGTACACGAGTTTATGAAATAGCTTCTCACTTATCTATTACTGGTAAAATTCGCGAGGGACTTGGTGATATTGGTCATATCAGATTAGACAACAATGGTGTATGTTAGCATAGTTAATAGAACATATACAGTGTGTATCAAAAAAATTCGAACCCTTAGAAAATGAATTAGCATTCTTTTCAAACAACCTATTGTAGTAGTTTGAAAACCCTAAAAGCGCTGCGTTATAAATTAATCAGCACATAAGTTAAGGCGAAGCGAAAAAGCTTTTAAATACTTTCACCATGAATACACTTCAAGTTATCCTAATTTCCCAGGTGTATAAGACCGTGTGTTTTACGCATCTGTGGGTACAGCGAAGTGCTTAGGGCTTTCAAACTACTACAATAGGTTGTTTGAAAAGAATGCTAATTCATTTTCTAAGGGTTCGAATTTTTTGATACACACTGTAGAGCGTTTTCACTCACGTGATCGGTGGCCCCATTGGGGTGGTGAAACAATAAGAAATATTTGAATCAGAAAGAGCTAATTCCCATACCGTACACCAATATGGCCGCCATTTCATTGTTTTGGTACACCAATATGGCCGCCGTGACGTCAGATGAAAACGCTCTATACATGGTTTGGAAGCTCGTCCAGAGTGATTGTTCTATATTTTTGTTCAAGTTTATAGAAATGTGTGCAATTTCACGGTATTGAATTTTCTGTATAATGAAGCTGTCATCCAATAGCAACGCTCGAGTTTAATTAGTGAGTTGCTTGATCGTCACGTGTTCTGGTGCTTCATCGTCACGTGTCCATAGAATTTACTTCTATATAAGGAACTCCATTGTCAGTTCAACATGACCATGCGCTTCATGTTGAAAGACAATAGAGCTTCCAAACCATATTCTATTAACTATGATGTTAGTCTCTATGTCTCATGTTTAATTATTTGTAATTAAGAAATGGAGATTAATGAAATTTGAACTGCACAGAGATGCATGTTACAGAGTGTTTATATGAGGGAAAGTTGTCCCTGCTAGCAGGGTGACCGTCGATTGTCCCGAACGGCAAAACAGCTTTTAACCAATCACGTTGAAGCTTTCCTTTGGAGTTGTCTTGGGTAGCTGAGTGAAACTGTTTACATGATGGAAAGTTGCCTCACCCCATAGGGTTACCCTACCTCGCAAAGAGGGTGACCCTACCGCCAGGGTGACCCTATACTGTGCCGCAAAGTATTATCAACCACAGATGAATGAGAATATATATAACAAATCGTATTTAGTAGTTTAATAATTCGATCTAAAATATAAATGATTTACAGGGTTGTTGTAAAGAAATTATAATAGTCAAAAGTTTTAAAGTAAATAACAGCTTTCGGTCCTTACTTCTGCCGCCGTACCCATCATAATCCAACATATATATATATATATATATATATATATATATATATATATATATATATGTTCCAAGCTACACTGATGAGCTGTTGTACAGCGAAACACCGTGTCTGTAGATTGAACTATGTACGCTCCTTCACTTCGGTGTTGTTGAGCACTCTGTGAAGTTGCCGTGGGTACCTATTAGCGATAATCAACGCTCACTACCCTTGTGGAAGTTTGAGCACTCTGGGCCCATGTCAACTTCACGCTATCTGAATGTACTTCACCGATGCTGTCCCACATGCGGTTGTCACCGACGATCGCATGTGTATAAGTAATTGGTGAAATTCATTCAGATTGTTCCAAGCTACACTGATGAGCTGTTGTACAGCGAAAAACCGTGTCTGTAGATTGAACTATATATATAGATAGCATAAATCAATCCAGGTTATTTGCCATTTAAAACCATTTACATAAATCCATAAATCAATCCAACTGTTAGCACTTTAAATTAACATCAACAGGTGAGCATAAAATACGAAAAGACGAGCATGCAACCTCGACAGGTTAGCAATAATAATCCTTGTGGTTTTTTATATCCAATACCGTCATGCATTGTTCTTAAAATAATGTCAACTAATTATGTTAATAAATGGCATAAATTAGATTAAAGCGTGTTCGCACGTTCAGTTAAACAACCACTACCCGAGACAAGTGTCTCGTTTATGAAATATTACATATTACCTTGTGCCTTATAAATATTACTATGTGTTTTGACTGCATTGCCCTCCTCGACTAGGTAATTGTTTTTTTGCGGGTAATGTGGGTATTGTACTTGTATTATTTTGCTACGTTTAATAACGTAGAGATAATTAATAAAATGAAATACCGTATTAACTCTATTCAGTATTTCAGCCCTCACTCTCAGCCAACCTGTTTATACAGAATTGTCACATAGTTTCGAGAATAGTCATCAATGTATAGGCGTACGAGGCGGGGGGGGGGGGGGGGGGGGGGGGGGGGGGGAGCAGGGGGACAGCTACCCCCCCCCCCCCCCCCAGACGAATGAAAATGTTGCTAAGTCGGGCAAATTTTCAAGCTAAGTCGGGCAAATATATAGGGGAAAAATTTTGAAATAGGATGAAAATAAAGAAAAGTAATCAAAACAATTTAATATCTGTGTATTGTAGGAGATAAAGTATATTGAACAACACGCACTTAGTGATTTTTTTATATCAAAAGTCGGGCAATTTCCGTTTCAGTCGGGCAAAATGTTCTCCGCCCCCCCCCCCCCCCTATAAATTTGTGCCCGTACGCCTATGCATCAATGTATAAACACTCCCTATTTAGACCTATACATTTTGTTAAATTCTCACCACCAAAAGGCAGGAAATGGCATTTCAGTAGACGTCTCAGAAGTCAAAAATTTCCTGAGGGAGAAACTGGACCAGCCCTAGCCTACATGTTGCAACTGGCTGATATGCAAACGTCAAATTTTGCCCTCCTAGGTGAAACTTCGTTCCTGTACGGCACTGAAAAAATGTTAATAGGGAAAACACGCTATCCAAATGAGAATTATATAACCTTTCTGCTAATTCTGAATACCAAAGGAATGGTTTCTTACCAATTAATTACTGGCCAATTTCAAAGGTCTTTGTAGTAAATTGCCATAAGACATCAATAATACCAGTTTCAATAGCAATTATGGTGTACTTTAGCAGTGCTTCAACCGTCACAAAATCTCTATTATATTTGGGATGGCAACTGATTTGCTAAGTCACATTTATCTTTGGCACTGAAAGGAATTTTAAAACTGACATACTATTGGGTTCATCGATATCCTGAACTAGAGTTAGTTATCCACCAGGCTGGGACTGGCCTATGTGCCATTGTGTCATGGCACATTGGCCCCTTCTGGGACATCAAAATGGACCCCTGTCCCCTGACCAGACACACCCATAAAATATCAAATTGGAAGCATTGAAGCAATTATTTAATTCCGCATTTGTGAAATTAGTGATAAGGAAACTACTCAAAATAGTTTGCAACAGACCAACAGTAACACTTTGGAAACAGTAATGATTTGTTCTATATAAGTTGATTTACTTAATGCTGTTGATAACGAGGCAGTGTATCGAAAACTTGCGTCAAAGTCCTCGGAAATGGAACAGCTTCTTATGTTCTGAACTGTTAATGTTGAAAAGTCCTTAAATCTGTTGCATTTTGTGTAAATTGTGTCTTTTATATGACGTTTTAATTAATCTTGTATAATCTCCAGAATTCTATAAAATCTTCCCCCAAAACGCAGGAAATGCCATTTCAGAGATTCTAGATTTCAAAATTTCCCGGGGGGGGGGGCATTTCCCCTAGAGGCTTCTCGGATTGTCCCCCTAGGCCTGGGCCCCCTCACAGCTGAAATGGCAAGGCCCCTAAATTGGGCCCAGTCCAAGCCTGTTATCTACGAGATGAAAATAACCAGTTGGTTAACTTTGGTATAGATAGACTGGTACAGCTTCGCCAGATAAATAGTTTGCGTATATAGTAATCCAAAGAAAAACGATGGACCAGGAAAACACTGAATATTCGGCGAAAAAAATATCATCCTGGGGAGCGTTTCGATGGTGTATGTGTTTTTTGTGGGATCGGGCGCTAGTCCAAGAAATGCTTTTTCCACCATGGTTCAAAAGCGACTGATGTCGAGACGTTCAAGTCAGAATTATTACTCATTGCAGATCCTTCACGTTTCAGACAGCTCTTGATCTTTTCACTTCTCCACACACCACCTTTTGATTTCCAACAAAATATGTCAAACATAAATATCGGCCGAAATTCACAAGACCTCAAAACTCAAAATTTAAATATTTAATAGCAACACTGAGCCTGCGTTCCAGATGACCTGCGTGGCAAAAAAGAAAACGTCATTACTACTTCATTTAAGGTTTACACTAGAAATACATGAACGCAACAACCCCTAGCCCCCTAGCCAGGAACGCTAACGCATAAAAAAAGATGAGGCAAAAAGTTCCAGGCCCCTACGCGGTTTGCAGGTATTTTTCAGTCTCCCACAAAATGTTTTTACACGGCCGCCCGTCTTGAGCGAAGTGCAGCGAGCTACGAAGTCTGGAAAAAAGGTTTGAAAAAATTATTTATCAAATTATTTTGTCAGACTCAACGTGCATTTAATGGTTTCCCATATTGTTGTGCAGTGCTGTTGTTGTTTTATATAGCGGTCCAAAACTATAAAGTAAATTAAGCTAGGGATCAAATAGGATGTCTAGGATGAAAACAGCAAGCTAAAAAGGTGAGAACAATTCTTGTACGAGTCTGAAGATGTATTGATACTTGATATTTCATAATATACATCTAATGTCATTTCTTATTTCTGCTCCTTTAATTTTTTGTTGGAATGGGTTAAACGGCCTTTTGTAACTAATGATATTTTAAGAAATAACTGACAACTAGATTGTTTACTCATGGCTAGTTGTTGTTTTCGGTACGAAGGCGAAATGCTTTTTAAACAAAACGACACATGAAACTGATACTAACGACATATTCTATATATACTAAGTTTGTGTTGATTTTTTTTTTTTCCCTCTTCGGAGTAACGAAACTCTAATATATGGTTTATATTATAACGAAAAGTTTGATTTAATTTCTTGACTGACAAACTTCGTGCACGTTTTGTAAAGACAATGGCTTTTACTATAGCAACAAATAAACAATTACTGCATAATTAGTTCGGCAGCATAGCACAACCAATCAAAATTTAAAATGCACGTTTAGCAAAGCGCGTTAAAATGATTCAATAAATATTTTTTTCAAATCTTTTCGAGCCTTAGGCCCTTCGCGGTTCACTCAAGACCGGTACGGTGGCCGTGCAAAAAAATATTTTGTGGGTGACTGAAACCTACATGCACACCGCGCAGGGGCCTAGAACTTTGCCTCACTTTTCACCCCAGCCACGAATGACTGGACGTTAGCGTTCCATCACATTTTAACATTACATCGAGTTCACTGCCGCTCTCCCGCTTTATATGTATTTTTGTAACCCCCCCAAAAAAAAAATAAATTATGTTTTTTGTTGTATTAATACACACAGAAAACACCCCAGAATATTAATTAGCAAAGTTAAATAATATCTTGTCTAGAGTTGTCTTTGGACGCTAGCACGTTGGCATTGTGTCTTTTCTTGGCCACTATTATCTATTTTTGAATGATAATCTTTTATTTCGTTCGTCTCGTTTTGTTTTGTTTTTTAAATTGACTTTGCATGCTTTTTCGGTCTGTCAAGTGTGAATACATGACAACAGATGATATTGATTTTCATTTTCAAGATTTCTTCCGTCTTAACTCAGCTAAACTGGTAAATACGAATCTCCTAACGTTAAACTTTCTTCTGCTTTTGTCACCACAAACGGCTGCCAATTCAGTCTACTCTTTTCAGATAGTTTTTCTCGTTCATGGTTTCTTACTTTTTTCGTTGTTGACAAATAAATATGACAAGGCATCATTCAGTTCTCTTCATCATCTAAAAGCCGTTTGTTTCAAAATTTCTTCATTGTTCCGCTCTCTCGAGTTAAGTAGAATACACCAGAGCAGAATTCTTTACCAGCTTTGAACAGCTTCAGGACACATCATAGGCAGCCCAAATATATAGGTCGTTTAGATTAAAACTTGGGGGGAAATTGTTATTTATTACAACAACAACAACAACAACAACAACAACAACAACAACAACAACAACAACAACAACAACAACAACTACAACAACAACAACAACAACAACAACAACAACAACAACAACAACAAAATAATGTTGCCGTGAATATTTCCTGTGACCAGGTCGTAGGAATGAATGTGTATTAAAAGCAGAAGATTTTTGCCTTTTAATATTAAAACGTTGAAAACACTCTTTTAACATTTTCAAAAACAAGTAATATATAACGACCAGAAATATGCTTTTTCAAGCCCGGTTATACACTAAGCAAATTTCTCTTACATTGTAGCTACTAAAAAGCGAAATTTTGTATATTTGGTCTGATCGAGGTGTCAGAAGCTTGAAAACCGAAAAGTAGGATCAAACGACGCCTGTATAAATATCAGCTGAAGTTTTGAATCTTGTGCAGTTGTGGCGTAAACAGTTGAATGAAAACCAACGCTCTTGTTAGCTTGTCCTGAAAAAAAAACACACGTCTAAGATAACAAAACCGTCAATCATTTGTTAAACAAGGAAATACCTGAGGATGGTCCAAAAAAAACAACCATGCAACAGTCGATTCGAAATTTGAAATTGTTTCTGCAAGTTCCGTGCACTGCAAATGTTTATCGTATTTACACTGACCTTGTGTTGTTGTACGGCAACATGATCTTTATAAATCAGTTTATCAAATTCGATTCGTTGTAAAACCAAGACACATTAAAAAAACATATCCAACGAACTCGGCAAATTTGGTCTATAGAAGTATAATCTTCAACGCCAGTCAACTGTCAACTGAAAACCAAAAACCTGTCAGCTGACGGGTTAGCGACCAAGCCTGGTTTGTTCCCAAAACCGCGTGCGCTATACTTAACATCGCGCAGATGATGACCCATCAAGTAAAAATGTCCAGTAAGCAATACAAACACATTTAAAAATATAAATATAAATATAATACAAACACCAAGTTCTAATTAACGAACACACGCACATGCACACTTCTCTTACTTTATTTGTGTCAATGAAAGAACACCCAATTGAACGGGTAGTCTAAATGCAGTTGTTATATAATTTGTTTTAGGATCATTTGCAAACGAAAGTGATTCTTTGACCACAAAGTCAATATTGGACGACGCTGTCAGCAGAAACCAAATTATCAATGAAATTTCCCAGGGACAAGTTATCAGCGATATTTGGGGTGAAAAGTAAAAAAAAAATGTCGACAGTCTCAGGAAGGGGATCCGGTTACCGCAACCGAAGAAAGCGTGTAGTGAACGAGGGAGATAAGAAAATAATTGAAGCGCTCGATCAAGAAATTGTAGACAGCATAAAGTTGCTATGTGCCAGTTACAGTGGATGGATCGTGGATTGTCCACTCCTAAAAGAACAGGCAGTCACGTTATTAAAAGTTCCAACATGAGCGAAAAGAACTGTAGAAGGTCGTCGTCTGGTATGCGAGGTTGTCGTCACGCTAGATCCACCCAACATAGCATTGCGCACGCATGGGGACGCAGTTCTGCTGAAAGATATTGCAGAAGAGTTAGGAGTCTCTGTGTCACTCTATTTAACTGGTACCGTCATTCGTCTGGTGGAGGCAACATCATTTTGCTTAGGACGACTGATAATTCCTGAACGGAAACTGATAGTAATATCAAGTTCTTAGAGGTGCCTGTAGCTGGTACCAGGGTGTTAATACCATGCCACGACAAGCGACTCTCGAAAGGAAAAGAGGTTAATTTCGACATCTTGCTTACTATTTCCTCAGGTAGAACCGAATGCAGAAATTGCGTATACGCTTCAAAGTTATGGACAAACCGAGAGAGGAAAAGGAAGGCAAAAGAGCTAGACACGCCACACAGAAAATGCAACTTACGGTATATGGCTAGAGATGGATTAGAAGAAAAAATCAATACCCAGCGGAAAGAGTTAAAAAGCGTTGGAGCAAGAGAAAAAAGGTTGAGGGAAGAGGAGATGATAGAATTTATGGAAAACGATAGTTCAGACCTGATGAAAATATTTGATCAAATCGAGAGCAAGGACGTACCTCCAGACATGAAGTTACTTTGGGACATGCAAATAAAGCAGTTACTCGTGAAGCCACCCAAAGGCGATCGCTGACACCCAAGGTTGTTTTTATGTCGATTTGACTTGTACTTGTAATGTATTGTTTGTGACGTGACCGAATTCTTAAACACGCTATTTACAGAATTGTAAGATTTGCTCTTGATTTGTATTGCAAGAACCCCAAGGCACTAGCCTCAATGCGAGAATTCATCGTTCTTCCAAGCAATCGTCTCATAAAGTAAGCTTTAAACTGATAATATTATGGAATTTTGAAACGTTTTGTATAAAAATCAACAAGCACATTTACATAGAAAATAGGGCGTGGCATAGCGATACAGAGAACTAATTAGTCTAAGACTAAGAACATGCAACTTTATTTTTAAGTAATTCTGGCTGGGTTTTTTTATTTAGAATATTTAATTTAGTCGTAGTTAATGATTGGTTAATGTTAATGGACTATTTTGCTTGATATATTTTCTATTATATATTTATTATAATTTCTGTTCTTTCTATATTACATATATTCAGGTATTACAAGAACACAGTCAGTCAGGAACCGGGATGGAATCAAGAAACTATCAGTTGGTGTCAGTGGGAACATGGGCAACAATGCTGACAGCCTGACACAGAACAAGACACTCTTTCAAAACTGAAACGATCACTTCAGCAACGAATACAAGGCCTCTGATAAAGACGTTTTCCCAACGATCCTCAAAAAGTCACTCGCCCTTAGAAAGTAGAAACACAATACGGCTTAAGCCTGGTTTCCATATAACCGCTACGATCGCCGCGATCGCTCAAAAGTTAGCTCGGCGATCGCATGCAACGATCAACATTCATGTCGCTGTTTCCATATGATCGCTAAGGTGGCCATGGTTGACCGCGGCTGTGGTCCTCTGGGATGCATACTGATCGCCAAGATCGCTGAGATTGCAAAATCACCGTTTCCATATAAAACGCAACGATCGCTGAGATAGAACATTTTCTATCTCGGCAATCGAGGGGATCGCGATCGTTCCGTCGGTGGTTTCCACATGATCGCTACGATCGCCATGTTCTTTTTTGAGCGATCGTAGCGATCATATGGAAACCACCGACGCAACGATCGCGATCCCCTCGATAGAAAACGTTCTATCTCAGCGATCGTGGCGATCGTTGCGTTTTATATGGAAACGGTGATTTTGCAATCTCAATGATCTTGGCGATCAGTATGCATCCCAGAGGACCACAGCCGCGGTCAACCATGGCCGCCTTAGCGATCATATGGAAACGGCGACATGAATGTTGATCGTTACGATCGCCGTGCTAACTTTTGAGCGATCGCGGCGATCGTAGCGATTATATGGAAACCAGGCTTAATAAGAGCACAACCCAACTTCGTCTTCGACTGTCCAGATCACCATGCAGATGTCAACAACTTGGCGTTGTCCATATTTGTCCATTTGAAGGTTGTGATCGTTTTTGTCGAAGTGCAGGAGGCTTGAAAAAACCATTCACGTACCCATAGAGAAGTTCCATAACGTAATCGAATAAAGATTACTCAAAAGATCGCGTAAAACTTTAAATATACACTCCATAGAATGTTGTTGACATTTGCAAACCTTGGGCTCAGGGCGGCAGATTTCACGTCTGCGCAAGCGCATTCAAGGAAAAGTTTTGACCAATCAGCGGTTTTTCTCAACTGTCCTCAGAACCCAACTTCCGTATACTACCACTGATCTCTATACTAACTGCAAGGAAACTGGATGTGCGGTCTAGAACAAATCGTCTTGCGAGGTTTGACCCCACCGGCAGCCATATGTTGGTACACCCAAAAGATCCTCTCAACCAATCAAATGTAGTAATTTTGTCATGCATATTATAAATATAATTATTGTCTTAATACAAGATGGACGCCAGGGTCAGGAGTTGGGGGGAGTGAAATGGCCGAAATCTCGAATTCAGCCAGGATTTTAAGCACCAGAAATTGCATAATCATTGCAAATTAAACGAACTTTGAAACTCGAGCTAGCTATCTGCATGGACCAACCTGGTGGAGTATTGCAGTCGTTGATCGAAGCAAATTAATTTTATTTAGTTCATGTTGTTTTCGTTCTTTTGGGTGAACCAACATGGCCGCCGGTGGGGTCAACCGGTAGATCGTTCCCGCCTATCCAGCTAGTATAGAGATCAGTGTATACTACTAACGCACCTGACAGCGATCTCTCCAGTCAAGCTGACGAAAACCACGACGACCTAACGGACAACGAACCTGACAACGATTTCCCCAGTCAAGTCAACACAAGCCACGAAGAGGACGACTCAACTAGAGGAGATGATGTCAGCGACCAAGAAAAATCTATTTCAACTCCTGAGCAAAGCGACGAGTAAGCATCCATGCAGATGGCCGTCCCGCCAGCGAAACCCACCAGACCTCTATGATATGGTGATTGGAACACAAGCATTTTGTCAGTGATGAAAAATCTTGCAGGACATTACATATCACAAGACTCAAGGAGAAGGATTAGATCGAAAGGGAAAGAAAATTTTAAAAAGGAAACCTGGGTGGCTTAGAAAAGGCAGACACTGCGTCTTTCCGCTACAAATTAAACTAGCATATTTCAGGTATATACATGTAGTGTCCCATGTATCTATTCATTATAGGGGTGAGTGATGTAGTAAATAGGAAAAAAGGTGACGTCACCGGAAGAGCGCGAGCTTGCATGACATTATATGGCATATGATTATGATCCGACAATATTGAGTAGAATGTGTGTTAGTTATGTCGCGGTTATTGCTCGAGACGCTACCATTTTAAGTTATCTTAAATAAAGTCTTTAAAAACCGCGTTGATCGTCAGAGCGATGTTGATCGTCAGAGCGATTTATTACACAATTCATCTTTTTAAATCACAAGGCTGTATCCAAGGGTGTTGACATGCCAGTACACGAGTTTGGGTCTCCAAATATTGTGGGTGAGCTCAAAACACTATAAATTACCAGACAGACTGTAGATTTCAAAATCTCCCAGGGAGCACGCTGCCAGAACCTCCCAAAGAGCTCTAAATATCATCACAAATTTGCCATTGACAAGTGTGCTTAAAATATCTCAGGATATGGCACTTATTCAATACTCTGAAATAATTTTCTTGCCAGTATCATTGATGATAACCTTGTATTTGACATATTTAGTTCATTACCCTCTTAAACCCACATCTGATAATTTCAAAATTCTTCTGTGTCAAAGATAAAAGAGTTAAAATAGTCAGTTTTGTTCTAAGCAAAATGCCCACCAGATGACAGCCATTTTGCCAAAACGTGAAGGAACAAACACAACTGCCATGATGCATTGCTAGAATGGGAATTGTCCATTGGAAGTTATATTATGCAACTCCCATCTAGTTATCACCAAGTTGAGAACTGGGGGAAATCATTAGTAAGATTATAATGATGGTTTATTATCAGTCTGGTATAACGCCTTCTTCTGATTGGTCCATAATTGAAATTGTTGCCTACTAAAAAAGTATTGGCCAATCAGAAGAAGGCATGATGTTTATGACATCAGACCTGACAAACCCTCATTATAATAACATTTATTATTCACAAGCAGTGTGATACTAATTACTTACTGTACATCAACCAGGATTCATTGTAAGCAACAACTGTTATGGTGTTCAACCACTACCTGTGGCTTCAAAATACACTGTATCAGGGTTCTGCCCAGGGGCATGTGAGTGCCGGGTACCTACAGGGGTACCCAGGGGTACCCCCCCGAGAATATGTGAAAATTAGTAATCTGAAAATGATATTTTCCAAATGTGAGCAAGTGAAACTCATAATCCTTTACATCATGCGTCTCACAATTTTGTCAGACAAAATATTACTATCAAGTATTAAGTACTTACAGTGTATTTATTATATATTTATATACATGCTAGGGCATGCTAGAATATACCGCATGACAAATTCTCTAAGTAAAGCTAGGGCAAGGTTTCCTGCATATGTTCTATGACTACCAACGCCGGTGTATCATCTTACAGGCATTAATAAACAAAGTGTGAAGTGATTAGTGCCTTACCCAGTATCAGACAATCCAATCTGGCTTTGAAGGAATATCATATTTCACCAAATCACAAGTCTGGTAGCTAATATTGTGTGCATTGTGGTGCTGAATTTCACCAAATAATATTGTTTCAATAAAAAAAAATTCACCAAGGACAAAAAAATACAAAATGATGTATATTAATTAAAAGATACAGTATATAAAAAATACAACACATCGGGTTTTCTTATTGCATATTTCCAATTCACTAGCTAAGTCAAATTTGAATGTGACATCACATTTCAAACATATGTACTGCATCCCATTTAGTTCTGTGGCTTCAAGTTCATGAGTCAACAAATGTCGATCAAATGCTTTACAATCAAAATTCATGTTACAGTAATTACACTTGAAACTTTTTCCTGTGTTGTTTCTTTTGATGATTTACAAAACTAGAATGATGGGAAAATGCTTTGTCACAGATATCACAAGTGTCAGGTTCTTTTATGAACCAGTGTGTATTCTTTTATGATATTGTAATTTACCTGACTTGGAAAATGTCTTGTCACAGACATCACATTTGAATGGTTTCTCTCCAGTATGTCGTCTTTTATGAGATAGTAAGTTACTTGACTGGGAAAATGTCTTGTCACAGAGATCACATTTGAATGGTTTCTGTCCAGTATGTGTTCTCTTATGAACTGTTAAATTACTTGAATAAGGAAATGTCATCTTGCAGACATCACATTTGAAAGGTTTCTCTCCAGTATGTGTTCTTTTATGATTTATTAAAGTAGTTGAATAGGAAAATGTCTTCTTACATACATCACATTTGAATGGTTTCTCTCCAGTATGTGTTCTTTTATGATTTATTAAAGTAGTTGAATAGGAAAATGTCTTCTTACATACATCACATTTGAATGGTTTCTCTCCAGTATGTCGTCTTTTATGAGATAGTAAGTTACTTGACTGGGAAAATGTCTTGTCACAGAGATCACATTTGAATGGTTTCTGTCCAGTATGTGTTCTTTTATGAACTATTAAATTACATGAATAAGAAAATGTCTTCTTACAGATATCACATTCGAATGGTTTCTCTTCAGTATGTAATACCATATGACGTCTTAAATTTGATAAACTGCCAAATGTCTTGGTGCAGGCTGGACACCTATGAGATTCTTTTCCATTCATGCTAGAACTCCTTTTCGTCAAGTCAGAATTATTACTCATTGTAGATCCCTCACGTTTGAGACAGCTCTTCGTCTTATCAATTCTCGACACACCACCTTTTGATTTCCAACAAACTGATATGTCAAATATAAATCCGAAATTCACAACAGCTCAACTCAAAAGTCAAAAACTCAAAATTTAATTGAGCCTGCATTCCAACTGACGTGCGTGGTAAAAGGGAAAGTCGCTTCTACTTCGTTTAAGGTCTACATAACAGTTTGGCTGAGAAAAAATATATTTCTGTGTCAGCGTGTCTCATGTCCAGACCTCTTTGCCGAGCTATGTATAGTCAAGCTATGTATAGGCAACGAAATCTCGATTTGAGATTTATGAAGTTTTGTGACGTCGAAGTTCCTTCCTACAGCTTAAATTGCATTAGCCTGCGAGCAGGCTGCACGGATCCTATTTAAATTTGAATACCATCCCAATCATAAACCAACCTCGTACCCAGGCTCTTTGCTCGGCGCCCCCGAACACGTGGCTGGAGCAAAGACCCACGACACTTTCGGAAATGGCGGCTGTCGAGGCTCGCGAAATACGGGCTGACCCGTATTAGCTACGCATGGGTAGAACGAATATCTTGCGTGTAAACGTCATCAATACACGGCCGACAGGCTGCGCACTTCAGTGAGGACACCCCGAGCTCAAAGTCAAACATCTCCGCTCAAAATCGTCGCTCGACCATAATTCTTTCACCTGCGCATAGCACGAAGGTTGGGCTTGCCATAGAATACGGTTTGTTGACAACTCGTGGAATTTTCGCGATGTACGAAGCCATTACCCTTCTCAAATTCATCAGTTTCAAATGTCCTCAGAACTCACTTTGACGATAGAAAATCGGCCACTTTCATGGGGCAGTTCGCAGTCCACGTGCGTGCTGGCTCAAGTGAGTTCTGAGGACATTTGAAACTGATGAATTTGAGAAGTAATGGCTTCGTACATCGCGAAAATTCCACGAGTAACACTGTATGTTACCGTTCGCCGTATTTATTGCTCATTTGATTTTTTCAAAAGTGTCTCCTATATGTGATTTGAGTTCATTTTATCGCTAACAGTGTCGTGATCATTCTGTGATATTTTTTTGGAGCGATTTATCATTTCCTCTGGTTTTATTTTGGATTACTTATCTCTTGCTTGGCCTGTCGCCTCTCAGAAGTTAGTGATTTGTGTATCCGCAGATTCTACGTTTCCTTAGCTGTTGATGAGCCAAAACGTCTACATTCGCTTGGTTTTGGCGCTCCTTTCCCGCTGTTCCAATATTGTTTCTAAACAATCAGTGACTTTTGAATTATTCAACGTACCGTATTTGACCGTTGGTTTCATTTTGGCTCAACCACCGTTTCCAAGCAACAACTAAATTCAAATTTTCTTCCTGAATTTTGGTCTCATCGCTTCATAATTGACACCGTTTTCATCACCAACAATTCATCCTTCTAATTGTATCAGTTTGGTGGGTTGTAATCTTACAAATTTTGAATTTTGAACAAGTCAATTCCTTGTCAGGCTTTAACTGTTTCTATATATGAATATCGAATTACCGTCTGATCGTTACCGTTTGTTTACCTCCTCGCTACGCGCCTACGGCTTACCCTCGATGCCTACAAACTTTTTATCGCTTTCTTCTTTATTGGTTGACTTTTATCTACACTTCGTACAATTTTTACCCCTTTTTGCCGTCTGGTTTAGTTTTTATTGAATTTTCGAGTTATCGCGTGTCCGGGGTTTTCCCTGACATTCACTTTTGACAATTGGTCACACTGAATACACGGCGGAAACAATTTGTTGGCAACGACAAGATTCGACTAAAACGAAGCTGCCAAGAAAACCAAACGCGAAGCTGCCAAGAGAACGTCTAGATTTCAAGGACTTTACTCCGCACAATTAAAACATGATTTCGAAGAATGTTACAGACGTCGGGAGAAATCTGGCGAATTTTGGACGTATCCTAGTTCACATTCTGCTTCTTTTTTCAATTTTCTGGCTGTCCTTGAAACCAAAACGAGTCCTTCATAACATCCAAATTACACCGAAAAACATTTTTATCAGCTCAGAACTTGTAACCTTACCTGAGAAACTATGCTATGTTTGGGTATCCACCCGTGATGTGGTACTAAGAAAATACAACTTGCCTTGCAATAATCGACATCGATACGGTTTGAACTTACAACTAAATCGTAAGATCTCACATGCAGCTATTCTTCTCCTGCTTGCGGGTGATATAGCAACTAATCCAGGTCCTTTCAACCAGAAAAATGTACGACTCAAGAAACAACCTGACCCGAGTAATAGCCAACAACCAAATCCAGAAACCTCGCAAGAGACTACAACCGGATTTACTGATGCTGTAAACTACCATAACATCAAATGTCTGTACTTCAACGCTAGAAGTTTAACAAACAAGACCAAAGAATTTCAAACTCTAGTAACTGATATAGACATGATTGCTGTAACAGAGACCTGGCTTAGATCCGATATTTTAAATTGTGAACTCTTGCCTGGTAATAATTTTACTATCCATCGACAAGACAGAGTTGATAGAATCGGTGGCGGAGTCATGTTAGTAGTAAGAAACACTATCCTGAGCCTCCGTAGAAAAGACCTTGAAAGTAACGCGGAAATGTTGGTTTGTGAGATTCGCCCAGAATCTAAAAAAAAGCTTTTGATTGTTGTATTCTACAGACCCCCTAACTCGGATCTGAACTACATCAAGGAGTTCAAAAAATCGCTCCAGCTTGCCTCAAAGGGCAGGTTTGATAATTTAATCATTTGCGGTGACTTCAACCTTCCACATATCGATTGGTCTACTGGAACAGCTACTAACAATGACCCTATTCACAGTTACTTTACTAAAACACTTAAAGACAACTATTTGTGGCAGCTTGTTAACTTCCCAACTAGAATTAACAATACACTGGATCTAGTTCTCTCCAATATTCCGGACAAAGTAGTAAACTTGCAAGGATTCGATGATATTCTAAGTACTGATCACAAACTCATAAGTTTTGACATCAATCTGAAAATTCATAGGAAACCTAAAGTCAAGCGATCGGTCTATAATTTCAAGAAAGCTAATTGGTCGGACCTCAAAGAATTACTCATGCATGCCCCTTGGGATATGGGCTTTGTTCCTGACAACGTCAACGAGTCGCTTTCTAACTGGTGTAATCTATTTCTCACAGCCGTTAATGATCACGTACCGAAATGCAACTCAAGGAATGTTTACGATCACCCATGGATTGACACGGAACTGTTGAAGATCATTAAAAGGAAAAACAATCAAAGAAAGAAAACACTGCGGACACAATCTCCTATCGACCTTGAGAAATTCAAGTCGCTCCGGCGTGAGACTAAACGACTAATCTCCAAAAAAAGGAAAGATTACGCCAATAAGCTAAGAGACTCCATGTTCGAAAATCCTAAACGTTTTTGGTCAGCTCTAAAATCTTCTACGAAAATACGTCAGAAACCCAATTTTCTTCAAATTGATCAATCCTTTATAACTGAAAGTCGTCGCAAAGCAAACATTTTAAACAATTTTTTTCAATCCGTCTTTAGCCCTCATGATGTGGAAGTGAGACTGTGGAACCACCTACTATTCCCAGCACCACTCAGTATCCCCCTTCTAACATCGAGCTCTCTGAAATCCAGCTGGATGATAATGAAGTTGCTGCAGTACTTCGCATGTTGGACCCGAAAAAAGCATGTGGACCAGATGGCATCCCAAGTCGATTGCTGTCAGAAGTCGCGAATGAGATTGCACCTTCGCTGTGCCGACTGTTCAACATGTCTCTTGCTCTTGGTGTGGTACCTGCCAAGTGGAAGTTTGCCAACATAACTCCTGTTTTTAAAAAAGATGATCCAACAATTCTGTCAAACTACAGACCAATATCTTTGCTTTGCGTGTTATCTAAGGTGCTGGAACGATGTGTCTTTAACCACTGCTACCACCACCTTGCACCGTGCTTCTACCATCTCCAATACGGTTTCCTTAAGGGAAGATCAACGACAACTCAAATGCTGGAGGTATATCACAACATCTTAGATTCTGTAGCAAGTGGTAAAGAAGTTGATGCCATCTACCTCGACCTGTCGAAAGCATTTGACAAGGTCCCGCACAAATTACTTTTGCTCAAACTCAGGAGATATGGTATCACTGGACCTCTTCTCTCGTGGTTTCGCAGCTACCTTACTGACAGACACCAAAGAGTTGCTCTAGAAGGTGCCCTATCCGACTGGCTTCCTGTTACGTCTGGTGCCACAAGGCTCCATACTTGGCCCACTCCTGTTCCTCGTATATGCTAACGACGCTCCAGATTACATTCAGTCTGAATCAACAATTGCTCTTTTCGCCGACGATTCCAAGCTATACAGGCCTATTGAATTCTCTAACTCGAGCAACCTTCTCCAAACTGACCTCGACTGCCTACACAAATGGAGTCTTGACTGGGCAATGGAATTCAACACTTCGAAATGTAAATTTCTACACATTTCAAGGAAGAAAACATCAAATGAAGTGCCATACTATAGTTTAGCTGGTCATTCGTTAGACTGTGTTCCATATATTACTGATCTTGGTATCACAGTGTCCAGTGATCTATCTTGGTCAAGACACATCGAAGTCACTGTCACCAAAGCCAACAGGTCTTTTGGTCTGATCAAAAGACTCTGCAGTGACCTCATCGATTCAAGCAGTAGAAAACTATTATATTGCGCCTTTGTGAGGCCCAAGCTCGAGTATGCCAGTAACCTGTGGTCACCATACACCATCAAACATCGCTCATTAATTGAAAATGTCCAACGGCGGGCAACTAAGTTTATTCTGAACTATCCCCAGGAATTATCTTACACTGCCAGATTGGTCAAAACAAATCTCCTTCCACTAGAATTTCGTAGAGAGATCTCTGATTTAATACTAGTATTCAAATCGAGGAAAAGACTTATTTCTTTTAACATTAACAATTACTTATGCACTTTTGAAAAAGGATACAAATTACGTAATTATGATGATAACAACTTTAATCTAATTATAAAACACAAGCAGGATTACTTTAGGAAATCTTTTTTTATTAGGTCAGCCGAACTGTGGAACACTCTTCCACATCATCTGAAAACCTGTGAAACAGTTTCTTTATTTAAGTCTAGTCTTCATAAAATGTACCGCACTAAATTATCTACCTACATCCCTCCTGGATACACTTAATGAGTTGCAACTTTGTCTCAAATTATGCCTTAGTTCTCTAGTTTAAGTCTTTAATTAGTTGCGTGTTAAGTTATAGATATGTTTCTAGTATAATATTCACATTATTATTTTTCTTATATAATTAAGGGGTTGGGTGTCAATTGGGACGTGAGTCCTGTTCCTTTCTCCTGTCACATACAGTGTGTTTTTTTTGTTTGTTTTTTTCTTATATCTTGTTAGTTATTTGTTTTTATCATTGTAATCATTTATTGTATAATTGTATAATACTGTGACAAACTCATTAAATTAAAAAAAAATTAAATTAGAGGCAGAGCGTACCTAGTATTAAGCTGTAGGATCACAGCCGCAGGTCGTTTCTTCGTTGACGTTGTTTTTACCGAAGAGTATGGCCAACAATTCCAACAAAGTAACCTTTGAATTATTTAGAGCGAGAAGCATTGTGTTAGATGAAGTTGTCAACGCAAAGCTAATCGAAAATAAATGTAAATATTTTTTTTAAATTTTGATTTCCTTCGGTGCATGAAGGTGCGTTTTGATCCAACTTGATTCTGTTGTAAATGTCGCCCGAATCCGTTTTTGTCGTACAGTTTATGTTTATATTGCCGTGAATATCAACTTTAATATGGATAGCGAATAATTTAGGGAAGTTATCTCCAACTTATATAATCACTGGCATTGTAGTCCGGATTCTCCGGAATAAAACAAGTCTTGTTATTGAGCCGTTGTGTAAACAATGTCAGGAAAAGAACATCTGAACATGTTGTAAGCCAATGTCAACTGGATATTGAACTGGTCCGGATAAAATAGAGCATAATTCGCGCATCATTTATTATTTGTCGGTTGCTTCAGAGTTCAATGTGCTATTCATGTATGTCAAACTTCATTGAAACTTTGACAATTTATTATCAAACGGAATAATACAATAGTGTTACAAATTATAGTGCTGCATAGGCAGTGTTCTGAATGTAGAAAATCGAAAAGGTGGTAAACAGCTGAGATTTTTAATAATGAAATACTCACGTTTTGAGCGGAGCGCTTTTACTCTGATGAAAGGCTCCGCACAAAACGTCTGTTCATTAAAAATATAATTTGGCAGTTTACCATCTTTTTGCTTTGCTAAAGAATAATCCAATACATGTACCCTATGTATGAAGAAAATATTCAGAATTATTCGACAATGTCAATTGAACAGAATCAAATCAGGTACCTCAAAACGTTCGGCTTCACCGCCTAGGAAATCAGAATAGAGAAAATATTTACGTAACAATGTACGGTTGGCTTCGTGTCAACAACTTTTGTATATATCGAACGTGAAACTACATGCCTTATATATTTCGCTCTCTTAATCCATAGACTCACTTTGCTTGGACTGTTAGCTGTGGGAGTCGTAATCAAAAAGCAATGTAAAGTAAAAAATACTTTACTTTCGCCCAATTCCATATTATGTAAAGTTGTTCCCGTTGTTATACATACTCGTATATTAGAGCTAGCGCTCCTGAACAATCTTTTGCAGGGTCAGAATGTCAGACCAAGTTCACTTACTTTACTGCAAAGTGCCAGAGCTCTTTACAGTCTTTTTGTGTTATTATTAAACCAGCTAGTCAACGCTACAGAAAGCGATTCAGCCATAGCGCAAAATTCACCCCTCCCCCACCTGGATTAGCTACGCATGCATAGAACGGATATCTTGCGTGTAAACGTCAATACACGCGGGACCAAGCGAGGCTGGCGCGAGATGAAATATGAATCAGGAGCGAAGGAGCTTTGTGGTACATGTGGGTTCATACGATAAAATTAGTGAAGATAAAGGAAAATAATGGATTCATTGAAGAGGATACTAGGGATATTGTAGCATTTGCTGACTATCAAGCATTTGATATCAAGCATTTGCTGACTTGAAATCAAATATGGCGGGAAAATTAGACGAAGAACAAGGTGAAGGTGCGATCTAGTATCGTAAACTTCTATGTTAAATTACTTGTATCTGTTGTTTGTTGACCACTACCCCCAAAAGAAGTCGGGTTTTGTTTTTTTCGCAGATGTGTGTACCCAATTGACCTTTATAATGGATTTTAAAGTTCGAATCAGTCGTGGAAAGTGTATTTGACGACTGAGGAAGTGACGAGTTGACATAAAACAAACCCAATCAATTATGGAGGATCAATAAACATCTCAACTATTGATTTTTTCTTTCTCTTGATTTTTTTTTTGTCTATATATGGACAGTTCACTTGTTCTTGTTTTGCGTGTGTGCTGTGTTTAGAATTTAGTAAATTTAATTTCATCAAGCTCGACCGACAACTCACTTGAGCCAGCACGCACGTGGCCTGCGAACTGCCCCATGAAAGTGGCCGATTTTCGATTGTTTCTCGATCGTGAGTCAGTTTGGGTTCTTGGGAAGACTGGGGAGAGGCTGGAAACGAGAAGGCCTAGCAACATTCGCAAAAAGGTCCTGCCCAGAATCGTTCTGGCCTTTCGAGTGTTCCTGGGATCTAGCATACAACACTGAGCGACAGTATAAAAGCACAAGGATGTCTGTGAAGATTTTACCAAAGATCTTGGCGATCGAAAGAAGGGAATTATGGAATATATTCCAATTGGAGCTCGGAATGAAAATGTAACTGTTTAACTTTCAACTTTTGGCGGTTGCAGAAGGAAAGCTAGTGATAAGAAAGCTATATAGGCTAGTGAAACTTCGTCGATCCGAGGTGAGCAGGCTTGTATTATTTTATGCAGATGGAATATTAAATGTCGAAAAACACTTAGAACATCATAATATCCTCAATAAACAGCCAAGCTGTAAAGTGAAAGTGTTTTCGAATTTTGCTAGGCCTTCCCCAGCGGGTCCGTTCGGATCACTTCCGAAATGTGTCAACCGAGAAAGGCCTAGAAACTAGGCTACGTTTTTACTACCCTTCCAGACGAAAACGTACGCTACTTCCTGTCTGCCGTTTCCCTTATTTCCCTATCTTTATTTCAATTGTATACGAAGGCGATTATATTTCGGGTGGAAGAAGGAGGCAGGGCCCTTGAGACTTTGAAGTTTTTTCAGCCATTGTTTACTGGCCAAATATTGTACGAACTATCACAGGCATCCAGGTCATGTGTTGCAGCACTATTAATAAATAATATAAATGTAAATATCACTATCGCTCTCGCCATCGCAAACAAAGGACGGATAAATATGCTGTGTTGACATTTCGTGCTGGAGACTTAAATTTATAGATGCTAAATGGGAAAACTTTAAATATATTGATGTAATTTTAATATTTGTAATTTGCTTTATTGCCTGGATTATGTATTGGTGTGTTAATAAAGCCAAATTCAACTGCTTCACTAGCTTTAACATAATTTCATTGAGTGTGTGCATTTTAATAGTTCCTTGGTACATTCGCTTGTTGTCGATCGTCTATGTAATATATTGCTTACTGAGTAGCACCAAATAATGCAAAAAATACTGGTAAACATATACTATGTTGAACTGTTTGCATGTCTAGATTAACGCTGTGAAATTATAGCTGCCAGTTCACTGCTGCACCAAAGTTTTGCCGGTCTTGTAGCTCATTCAATCCAGCTTTTTCGCTAACGGCTGGCGAACTGGCAGCTAACTTAACGGAGTTGTCTAATGATCGCTTGAATCTACCGAATCTAGCACTGTAGGTTATTTTGTACATTTTAACAAACACTTAATGTGTGCACGCTGTTGCACTCTTTCGTGCATAGGCTATGCCAAGCTACATTGCTATGAGTAGCCCGACTGAACGCCTAAGCAGCCAGGGGCCGTTCCGTGCATACCTCACGCCAAAGATACGCCAAGGCCTACAAAATGCCACGCCGAGACCTTCAAAATGCCACGCCAAGATCTTCAAAATGCCACGCCAAGATCTTCAAAATCAAAACTCATTCCTGTCCGAGGGCTTCCCCAGAGGTGAATAAAATCGTCTGGCGTTAGCCAGAATAAAATACTAAAGACCAATTCGGACAGGAAAGAGTTAGAGAGATAGTTTATAACTCATTCCTGTCCGAGGGCTTCCCCAGAGGTGAATAAAATCGTCTGGCGTTAGCCAGAATAAAATACTAAAGACCAATTCGGACAGGAAAGAGTTAAAGATGCTGGGAGTGCGTTGGAAACAGCTCCCCGTAGCAATTTCTGCAATGAAATAATGACGTTGTGCGGTGAACTGATTGCCAACGCAAAATTTCCCGAATTTGCGCCAGGAAATTTGGATTTTCTTTATGTAAATGTAATTTTATACTAAGAAACATAATACTCATTTACTCTATGAATTTGGTCGATTCATGGGTCTGGAAGGCACAGGATCCAGCATATGCATAGAAATCCTTTGAAAATACGCCAAGCACTTACACGACCATACGCCAGTACGCCGCAAACACTACAATTTCACACCAGTACGCCGAGCTCTCCTGAGGTCCACGCCAAAGATCTTCGGCGTGACTCACTTAAAATGCACCCTGGCTAAGCAGACGTCTTGTTTATATTACGTCATCCTTGGCGCGGCGGTCGGAAGTATTCGGCGTATCTCCGGCGTGTGGTTATCTTCGGTAAACTAAAATCTTCGTAAGACTTACTTTTTGTTGACACGAGTCTTGCTAAATCTTTCTTTTAAATATTTCTTTTCTGAAATATATTGTCGTTATGGATGCTTCCAAATACTCATGATATTACTTCCTCAGTAGTAGCCTGAAATGTAATCGTCCTCCTGCGCCGCCATCACCGCCATGTTTACAAAAAATATTTGCAGTTAGCGCGCTATCACTAATGCGCATGCTCCGAAAAATATTTGCAGCTGAAAATTATTTGCAGGTAAATTAACCAATCAGAATGCAAGATAGAAACGAAATGAATGATAATATTTATTCAAGTAAAGCAACATGTCTAACTTTACAATATTGTATATACTGTACGGTACATGTTTACATAGTGTATTTTAACCCATATACCATAGCTAGAGATTTTACCTTATAATCTGGAAATCTCACAACCTCAGTTTCATATGAATGCATGACAGCGGAGCAGTCTAATTCTTTGGTACCGTGCTTCTAAAAGCCTCTCTTTGCAAATGTAAAATCTCCATCCTGTAAAACAAACAAAAAAGAAGAATCCGAACATTATTTGACTTAAAGATGACCATATAAATATCCAAAAACTCCCATTGTTTGATTTTTTGGCTTACAGCTGTGCAACTGAAAATTTTATTCTACACTGAAATTGATACAATGTTCTCTCTATTTTTTTTAATCTTTGATTGTCTTAAGCCCTAATCTTAAGCCCTAGAGTGCCAGTTTGGCCAGAGTAACATTATATATTTGTCTGTTTCTGCCAGAGTGGCCAGAGCGCCAGTTTGGCCAGAGTAGGGATCATGTGGCATTTCTAATGCGCTGCAATTTTCTTTATAGTATAATATAGTATAGTATAGTATAGTGTAGTGTAGTGTAGTGTAGTGTAGTGTAGTGTAGTGTAGTGTAGTGTAGTGTAGTGTAGTGTAGTGTAGTGTAGTGTAGTGTAGTGTAGTGTAGTGTAGTGTAGTGTAGTGTAGTGTAGTGTAGTGTAGTGCAGTGCAGTACAGTACAGTAGTGCAGTGCAGTGCAGTGCAGTGCAGTGCAGTGCAGTGCAGTGCAGTGCAGTGCAGTACAGTACAGTACAGAACAGTACAGTATAGTATAGTATGTAATATATCATATACGAGGAGGAGTGTTTCATCAGGATATCCAAACACTGAGACGTTTGTTGAAAACCGAGGCGAAGCCGAGGTTTTTTAACAAAGTTCGAGGTGTTTGGTTATGCTGATGAAACACTCCTCCGAGTGTATGATATAGCATCTCAAACAAATCAGTATTTTAAGAGAAAATCAAGATGACAGTTTTCTTAATTTATGTAATTTCTTCCTCCGATATCCAAACCACAAACACGGTACTGATTTCCTTTGTGTTTTCTTCATGAATTATTAATGAGTTTGAGATAGTATAGTATAGTATAGTATAGTATAGTATAGTATAGTATAGTATAGTATAGTATAGTATAGTATAGTATAGTATAGTATAGTATAGTATAGTATGGTATGGTATGGTATGGTATGGTATGGTACGGTACGGTACGGTACGGTACGGTACGGTACGGTACGGTACGGTACGGTACGGTACGGCACGGCACGGCACGGCACGGCACGGCACGGTATGGTATGGTATGGTATGGTATGGTATGGTATGGTATGGTATAGTATGGTATGGTATAGTATAGTATAGTATAGTGTAAGAATACAAGTTACGTCTAAATTTTGTCAAAAACGACTACACATGCAGCGCGAGTAAATTTACAAGTGAAGTATTGATGCTATAACTCATGTTCATATATATTGGGCATGCAATAGCTAGCGCAATCGCGAGTCGCCCAATGGGTTCAGCCGGTAAATTGCCACTATTAAAAGTAAACCTTGTGTGTACCGTATATGCTGCAGATTAACTAAACACTGGGTGAGTAGTGAGTACACTGGATCTTTACGACGACCTCTGTTACAGCAAGTCTATTAAACAAGCGCGGCCACCCTCGTATCGTTCTACTCGTGATTGGCTACTAAGAGTCAAGTTTGACATTTCCTTATCACACATTGCTTTTATTAGTGTCAAGGTGTATACTGATCAAACAAACATTGCCCGGCAATGTTGTAATATGCATGCCAACGTTAACATTTTCAAATACAGCACTGATTCATTTCTACAAGTCATGCAATGATAGAACTTAAAAGATACAAAATATGTTTTATGACATTTTGAACAATAAGAAAATGTAAATCTAATGTAGGTATTTAGTATTTCTGCATTTTGGCTGTCTTCACTTGAATCAGTGTTAATCAGGATTAACAGTTTTAACATATGCCTATATGGCTATGCGTCGGACGATTTGAATTTGTCAGCTGTACTAATTTGGTCTTTTTTACTTGTCTGAGCAATTTTCAAAAAGAGAAACAGCAGATGCATGCGGTTATAATATTAGACTGGAGTATAACCATGATGTAAATGTGTTTATTCATATTTCATAAACCTAACACAAACCGCTTCCGCTCAAATTTACAGTTGAGCAATCCGATTAATAACAACATCAAAAAAAAACATTGAAACTTTAACATATAATATAACTAATATAACTTTTTAGTAACATGACGTATAGTATACAATATACTATCTTGTTACTTAGCATAATAATCTTTCTGAATGTTATACTAAATTACTATTTTCTACCTCTTAAGTTAGCTATTAATTTTGTAGTTTGTTCCTGATTTGTACATATCGACAGGGTTCTTTGGAAGAGCATTATTATGACTAATGATGAGACGCCATAGTTTATCTATCTTAATAATGCATAAATTACATTTTTAGGCCTGCGCTAAACGTCGCACAATTAACGAATTTAATTCAGACGAATTTAATTCGAATTATAATGCGACGTAAATGCGACGTCGAGTTAAACGTCGAATTTCAGTCGAATATAATTGTTTTTACTTGGACTCGTGGAGCCTGAAAAATGACTTCTTGAAAATATGGCGGCGAATTGTCACAAACAGCGTCTATTGTGCGACGTTTAGCGCAGGCCTTATGCATGCATGCATGGTTCCATGCACACGTTAATTATATACAACAATACCTTGCAGTTTATACGTAGCCGTATAGTTATATGAACAGTGCAAAAACGTTTATATATAAAAAGGTAATGTTGTTTCTAGTTACTTATCAATGTCAACCTAAAAGGTACAAAACATCCAATAGTAGCACGTTCTGTACATGTATATTTATTACTCTTCATCGTTACTGTCTTCTAAGTCCGCAGCAAGGATTCGTGCAGCGTTTTCGTCGTTTGCCATTAGTCTCTCTCGAAGCCTGTTCGAAATGTCCATATTTTGGGTGGAAAAGCATTTGCCGTACTCCTCGGCGGATATCTCATGTCTTGCGAGAAGAGTATGGTCCACGTGTGTTGGTAGCTCTTTGATGAAAGCAACAGTAGATCCACTGCGAACAACGAAGCCCAACCGTTCTTGTTCGAGAGATGCCATAGTTTCCTGAACTTCTGTTGACGTCGGCCTATTTCTGGAGCTAAATTTTTCTCTTACCAAATTTGCCACAACAACTGGACCATGCATGGTAGGTAAGAATTTTTGGGGAAACTTTTACTGTCGAATCTACGTTGGCACCTGTCAGATGCTATATAAAACATAATAAACACAAAAATTGGAACGTTTTTAGAACTTTATATAAAGGATATTAAATGTGCAGCTGTATATTTTACATCTTTTTATTTATCGTATTAAGATAGGATTATAGGTCGTGAAAACTAAAATTTACCTGTAAAATGACGCAAGATGCTAACAAAAACGTTTTTTAATTTTTCCAAAAATCTTTCTATTTAAATTTATAAAATAACAGTTGTCCTATACGCACGCTCTGATTGAGAACCATTTACACTCAGAGTACTTTAATTTGACGTCATTTTCATTTTATATTGTACAACGCATGCTCTGTTTGGTTAAATCTCACGTAATCACTGGCGTAATTATCTGATTGCGCCATTATTCGTCAGCAGAGTCTCGGTCACGTTGGTGGCTTATCCTTAATTGTACGTTTAGTTATTTTATAAAACAAATAGAAAATGGATTTTGTAACTCTATGCTGTGATAGAAACACGAATGATGCAATTCCAACCGGAAAAGAATGTGTAGGCATTTTCGTGTTTCTATCACAGTACATGCAGAGCCACGCAAGCAATTTTCTATTTGTTAAATAAATCACTGCTTAATGTTTATACCGTATGAATGTGTGTTATATCCGTATATCAATTCTATTTTTTTCATTTTCTATTATATTTATTTATTTATTTATTTATTTATTTATTTATTTATTTACCTATTTATTTATTTATATTTTTTTTTACTCGACTTTCATTGTACTGAATAAAACAAAAAAACATCTATGAACAGATGATTCGACAGGCTGAGAGACATGTTTGTGACATTTTGAGCAAATTGATTTCCAAGTATAAACATTCTCTATATCAAAGTAAGTATTAAAGGTCTGATAATTATTAGATAATTATTAGTGCTTGACTTAAAAATGTTAAATGAAGAAGAAAGTCTAATCGAAGAAGGTAGTGAGTTCCAAAGATTTACGATTTATTTAGTTAATTATTTATTTATTTATTTATTTATTTATTTATTTACAATAATTTTGACACTCAATATCTCAACTAAATTCCAAAGTAAAAGAAAATACTAGCAATTTTGTAAACTAACCTTTTCAATGATATCTTTTTGTTTCGTGAAATACTCATTCAATTTAATTGCTTGTTTCAGATATCTTTTTGGAATTTTTCTAGAGATTGGCCCGTATGCTTCAAAGAGAGTCCTTCGCGTGTATTGGTAAAGAACGTACAAGATCACCGTCCAGCGTAAAACATGGCGACGTTCTTTTGTGGCTCTTGTTACCAAGTTGCCTGTCTGCCAATTGGAATTTAACTGCATACAAACCTGTTCGTCAAAGTTATCAAATTCTGCCAAGGCCTCCTCGTCAAGACAGTATTCAATTTTGATGTCATCTCCATTGTGGTCACAATAAATGGTATTAAAAAGCTGATTGAGATCTTGCAATTTTGTTCTCTTGAGAGATATCTCAAAACTAGCACTTTCTTTCCGAGTTAGAGCTTCGGGTTTAACGATAGCGACGTTAAATCTGGCATCAAAGCCATTTTGCCCAGCGGACATTAGGGGATAAAGATCAACCAGAAAATTTTTAACCTGTGTTCATAAAAAAAATTGTATACATATTAATATATATATATATATATATAGTTCAATCTACAGACACGGTGTTTCGCTGTACAACAGCTCCTCAGTGTAGCTTGGAACAATCTGATATATATATATATATATATATATATATATATATATATCACAACAAGTATTAGATGTGATAGTTAGCACAAGCTAAGGTAATTAAGTCATGGACTCGACTATTTTTTGTCGTATTTTTTTGAGAAAATTTTCTCTATATTTCTTTTCCACGAATGTTTGCACCAACTAAATTCTGCCTTTGATCCAAGTGACATTAGTAGATCCGAACTACTTGTGGATTCCGTAACTCTATTAAGACTCTATTGGCTTTTTGTACTCCTCACTGAGTGCAAGGCAATTAGACATTATTGCTGTTATATTATGACTTGGTCGCGCCGAGTCATTTGGTACCTCAGAAGCTATACGTATAGTACGATGTCATTTGAAAGGGTGCAACAACAAACAAGTAGTAAAAAACAGATCATGCACCTTTTGAAATATTTGATACAGTCGTGCACGCAAAGTAAAAATTTTGTTAGAAATTCATTTGTTGTCTTAAGCCGTGGGCAATATGATCTTGTAAGTAAACGCAACATACAAGACAGATAACCCGGAAGAGAAATCAGGAAATGCACGGGAGATGTGTTCCGCAAGTAGCTAGGACACTACATCATCGTTGACACTTCGGATAGCTACGAAATCCTACGATAAGCTTTTCGGATAAAGCAGGAAGTCTCAGGATTATTGATTTACTGCACATTCATCTGACTCTGAGTTTCAGTCGGTTTCAGTATTCTAAAGGTGGCTCCCGACGATACGAGATGTCCTGGCTACTTGCGGAACACATTCCACGTTGAACGTTTGGTGTTTCATCCCTTATATTTTTTCCTCTCCCTCCCCCCCTTTCCCCCCGTTTTTTCCTTTTTTACGCCTTTTTCCCGCTTCCGGTAACCGTTTTTCGTTTTTTAAAATCCCCTGCCACAGTCCCCCGCGCGTCTTTCGAGTCCGCCACAGGGTGCCCACGCGCTGCCAAGATGGGCTCCCTGTGTTACGACTCCTACGTTCTCTGTTAGTTCGGTAGTATATCTAACCTAAACTATATTTCGATTAATGCAGGTTAATGCAGTGTAATGAAACGTAATGCAGTGTAATTGGGTCTACTGTAGTGTAATGCAGTCTACTGCAGTCTATTGCAGCGTAATGCAGTGTAATGCAGTTTAATTCAGTATAATATAGTCTAATGCACCCTAATGCAGTCCAATGCAGTGCAATGCAGGTAATGCAGGGTAATGCAGGGTAATGCAGGCTACTGCAGTCTAATACAGTCTAATGCAGGTGAATGCAGTCTAATGCAGGTCAATGCAGTGTAATCAGGGTAATGCAGTGTAATGCAGTCTGATGCAGTCTAATGCGGTGTAACGCAGCCTGATGCAGGTTAATGCAGTGTAATACAGTGTAATGCAGTGTAATGCAGTGTAATGCAGTGTAATGCAGTGTAATGCAGTGTAATGCAGTGTAATGCAGTGTAATTAATGCAGTGTAATGCAGACTAATGCAGTCTACTGCAGTAGACTGCAGTTTACTGTAGTCTACCGCAGCCTATTGCGGTAGACTATACCTCACTGCAGTAGTTTAGCATAGTATAGTCTAACTCTCCGCAAACCCGTCCCGAGACGTAATAATAGACATACATAAAGTACTTACCACTGTCGCCTTCGCTTTTTCCAGAGCGGGAGAAAAGTAATGTAACAATAAAACACTACAGAAGAAGTTGTAATAACGTTTCTTAATATGTTAATTTTGAAAGGAAGAATATACAAAATAACCGAATCAAACCCGAAGCTGTGCCACACGGCCCACATGAGTGCATGACTCTTGACTCTATATGGCCACAGGAGTCCGATCCATTCACTTCAACAATCCTGTGTCTCCAAACAACCTTCCTAATTAAAAACATGTTCTTTTTCAACCACTAGTAACCACTAGTTATTATTATTATTATTATTATTATTATTATTATTATTATTTTGTGCTTCACACCATTAGTTGGTATAGGTGGTAATTAGCCTAGAGCATCAAGCTATTTCCCATAGCCTCAGGTGTCTAGGATCCTACGCAAAATCCTCGCTGTTCCCAGCAAGCAAGCCTTTTGAAGTAGATCAATGTTTACAGATGCTCCAAGCTTCGCAACCCAGGACTTCAGGTTTTTGCTCACTGTCCCGAGTGCTCCAATTACAATAGGGATAACAGAAATGCGTCTGCAGTTCCAGATCTTTCGAACTTCCATTTTTAAATCCTGATAATGCTCAATCTTCTCCCTTTCCTTCTCTAACACTCGTGTATCGAAGGGACAAGCTACGTCAATAATCGCGCACACTCTTTCTTTCTTTTCGAATACGACAATATCAGGTCTGTTATGATCAAGATGGCGATCTGTCTGAACTTTAAAATCCCACAAAACCTTCACTTGCTTGTTTTCTGTCACTGCCTCTGGGACATGGTCATACCAATTTTTGCTACACGGAAGACTGAAGTTCTTGCAAAGGTCCCAATGGATAGCTTGAGCTACCTTATCGTGTCTCCAGTTCTTGTACTGGTTTTGTGCAAGCTTCTTACATTCGGCCACTATGTGGCTCACAGTTTCCTCCCTCTCTCCGCACAGTCGACACACTGGGGACACATTTTGTTTGTCAATCTTACTCTTTATGTAGTTTGTTCGAAGGGCTTGGTCTTGTGCCGCAGTTAGTAGACCTTCAGTCTCCTTCTTCAGGGTTCCCCTCTTTAACCAATTCCATGACTCTGGGCCTCTGACTTCTTCAGTGCCCCTCACAAACTGCCCATGCAATGCCTTTTCTCGATAACGGTTTAATCTCCTTTGTCCTACTCTTTCCTTCTCCTCTCCTTCATCCAAGATATTTTCATTCTTAACAGTCATCAGCAATCTTTCATGACTAGCTTCCACATACTTTGATAAACTGCCAACTTCAACATTAACACAGTCCTCAACGCTTATCAACCCTCTTCCTCCTTTTGATCTCTTGACATAAAGTCTGTCTACATCTGCTTGTGGATGAAGTGATCTGTAGATGGTCAGCAGCTTTCTTGTCTTTCTGTCCAGCACCCTTAGCTCTTCCTTACTCCATTTAATGATTCCTGCCCCGTATCTTATCAATGAAACGGCTCTTAAATTAATGGCACACACAACATTTCCACTGTTCAACTTTGATTTCAAAATCTTCCTTATCCATCTTGAGTATTCCTTGGATATAAGTTCCTTCATGTCGCTGTGTTTCATACCATCCGCCTCCAATATTCCAAGGTACTTATACCCATCTCGTTCTTCCAGTCCTCTGATGACTTGGGCATCTGGCAAAACAATGCCTTCACAGGTAGATACCTTTCCCCTCTTCAAAATCAATACAGCACACTTACTAATCCCAAATTCCATTCCAATATCCTTACTAAAGATCCGGACAGTGTTTATCAAAGTGTCAACTTGTTTCTCATTCTTTCCGTATAATTTTAAGTCGTCCATAAATAAAAGGTGATTTAGGAGACCATTCCCATCCCGCAAGTCGTAACCAGCCTTTACTTTCCTTAACACCATAGACATAGGGATCAGAGCCACCACAAATAACAGTGGAGATAGACTATCCCCCTGAAAAATTCCTCTCTTTATATTTACGGTCCCCAGTGTCTGCCCTCCCGCAGTTAATTCTGTTTTCCACCGATTCATGCTTTTTTCCAGAAGTGCGATCATATTTCCAGCTGCTCCAAACATATGCAAGCATTTAATGACCCACGAGTGTGGGATCATGTCAAATGCCTTTTTATAGTCTACCCACGCCATTCCGAGCCCAGTTTGTCTCCTTTTGCAATTTCTAATAACCATTTTATCAATTAGCAGCTGATCTTTCGTGCCCCTAGACTTTCGTCTACAGCCTTTCTGTTCTTCAGGTAACAGATTCTCCTCCTCCAGGTGTTTATATAACTCATCCCCCATTATGCCAGTGAACAATTTCCACATTAATGGCAAACATGTTATTGGTCTGTAATTTGACACAATGTTCCCCTTTTCCTTATCCTTAAGGATCAGTGTTGTCCTGCCTCTAGTGACCCATTCAGGCACTTGGTTCGTACCCAAGCAATCCTGCAGCTGCATTGCTATTCTTTCTGTGCATGATGTGAAACTTTTCAACCAGAACCCTTGCAAACCGTCAGGTCCTGGAGCTTTCCAGTTAGCCATCTTCCGCAGCTGCTTGGTCACCATTGCTGGTGTTATCTCAATGTCATTCTGCTTCTCCAGTCTATTGCAGCGTAATGCAGTGTAATGCAGTCTAATTCAGTATAATATAGTCTAATGCACCCTAATGCAGTCCAATGCAGTGCAATGCAGGTAATGCAGGGTAATGCAGGGTAATGCAGGCTACTGCAGTCTAATGCAGGTGAATGCAGTCTAATGCAGGTCAATGCAGTGTAATCAGGGTAATGCAGTGTAATGCAGTCTGATGCAGTCTAATGCGGTGTAACGCAGCCTGATGCAGGTTAATGCAGTGTAATACAGTGTAATGCAGTGTAATGCAGTGTAATGCAGTGTAATGCAGTGTAATGCAGTGTAATGCAGACTAATGCAGTCTACTGCAGTAGACTGCAGTTTACTGTAGTCTACCGCAGCCTATTGCGGTAGACTATACCTCACTGCAGTAGTTTAGCATAGTATAGTCTAACTCTCCGCAAACCCGTCCCGAGACGTAATAATAGGCATACATGAAGTACTTACCACTGTCGCCTTCGCTTTTTCCAGAGCGGGAGAAAAGTAATGTAACAATAAAACACTACAGAAGAAGTTGTAATAACGTTTCTTAATATGTTAATTTTGAAAGGAAGAATATACAAAATAACCGAATCAAACCCGAAGCTGTGCCACACGGCCCACATGAGTGCATGACTCTTGACTCTATATGGCCACAGGAGTCCGATCCATTCACTTCAACAATCCTGTGTCTCCAAACAACCTTCCTAATTAAAAACATGTTCTTTTTCAAAACCGTGAATTTTTCACGTGTAACCACTAGTTATTATTATTATTATTATTATTATTATTATTATTATTATTATTATTATTATTATTATTATTATTATTATTATTATTATTATTATTATTATTATTATTATTATTATTATTATTACTATTATTAGAAATTGAATTACAAATTCAGAATGCTACCCAATCAGCGTGCCTGACGTTCTGATTATTCTAATTCGCATAGAATTACAATCGTTTTGTTACAAGCAGGCAACCAGCATAGAAATGTAGCTTAGACATTGATCAAAATTAATAGGCCGGTTGCCTTCCGTGTACCACAAGATAGTACTGTTGAACCGGTGAGTTAAATGCCCAGAGGCCGCGGAAGCACCTGCTGAAAAGTGTGTGTGTGTGTGGGGGGGGGGGGGGGGGGGGGGGGGGGGGGCACCGTCAAAAAGGGGCACCTTGGTTATTTTCAAAATAATTGTATAATTTAAAACGTTGTAACTGTACGGTTGTAACTTCCATTTGATCACCACCATTTTGTTTCTAACATAATTTCTTGGCCATGGTCAGTGGCATTTCTTTTAGAAATAGAATACTTTAATAGCGCCAATGTGCTGGAAACGTACATTATATCATATTTTATAAATAACTCTTCTACGTCACCCCTCGGGCAACGGCACAGTCACTCTTCAATGTCATACTTCTACGAAAAGGGTACGATAATTCTTCCCAGTATAGGCAATATGCTGCAGTAAACCTTAACCGCTGTCGTATTGTGAGTGACGTGCACTCACGTGATAAACATGTGACGAACCTGTGTGTAGGATTGTATTCGAGACTGCGAGTGAGAATGAAGTAATGAACCTCAGGTGATCTGTCTGTGTTTTATTGTATATATGTTTTCGTATTAAAGTGTTTATTAAAGTTATCTCAAGCATCATTATATTGGGGACGAGGATTTTTCGAACAGTTTTGGTTCAATGGCAACGAAACTATCGCATCTTGCTCCACCTCCACCTTTCGACGCCGAAAGTGAAAGCTCGTCGTTGGCACAACGATGGAAAGAATGACGTGAACATTTTGAAATGTACCTACTAGCTGCCAACATCACCGACGCTAAACAAAAACGCGCTCTGCTCCTGTATGTCGCTGGACCAGCTGTCCACAATATTTTTAACACGCTGACCGATACCGGGACGGATTACAAAACCGCCGTCGAAAAGCTAGACGCTTATTTTCAGCCAAAGAAGAATCTGATTTATGAAAGATACATATTCAAACAAACAAGATCCAATCCCGATGAATCAGCTGATCATTTTATTACACGCCTCCGCCACCTGGCAGAAACATGCGAGTTTGCTAATCTTGCCGACGAAATTCGTGACCAGTTTGTTATTGTCTGGCCTTCGAAGACATTTCGTACAAAACTCCTTCGAGAACCATCTCTGACTCTTGACAAGCTTCAAGAACTGGCCCGTGCCCAAGAGCTTGCTGATCACCAGGCACGCATTATGGGAAAACAAGGAGACAACGAATTTCTGAATCGCCTTTCCAACGATCGTGAAAGAGGTACTTCGCGAGATTTGCTCAACAACGAACGGAAGTCGACTGTCAATTGTCGGAATTGTGGGAATAATTTTGAGGCCGGTCCAGCCTAGTCCCAGGCTCTCTATCTTCGCTGTTTTAATATTTGCACGCTAGCATGGGCGCCCTATGCCCGAGCGCTGCGACAGAGAGCCTAGCAGATTTCGGTAAAATGGTCCCTGATTTTCAAAAAGTGGGCTCTTGTCACCAGGCCCCATCCCGCTCGTAAAATAATAGAATATATTATTTTCACAACGGCTACAAAACCAGGTGAGTAATTTTGATTTGTTTTATTACTTGTTCACTTCCAACCCAAGAAGAACCTGCTTGACCTCGATATGTGATTAAATTGATATTTATACCACTTGACCTGTATTTGAGTATTAGTGACGCTGTGTCTTAAATCGATAATTCGTGTTTGCAGAATGTTGTGATTTTGTCGCATTTTGTAATGTCGTGTGTATTTAAAATTGAATCGTTAACATTGGTAAGTTATTACAACGAATATATTTACGAAGTACAGAAGATATTGAAGGTGATGAACTCATTAAACTTTAGGTGAACTGTTGGACTTCGAAGACGAAATTTACTGACTTGTCGGCCGGTTAATTAAAGCCCTTATTTTAGAATTTCTTAGTTGTTAAAACGTTGCTTGTTTAAAAGTTACATATGGTGTACCATTTCTTTCCTATTGAAGGTATGCCAAGCGTAAACAATTTGTGTTTTAACCTTGTCAAGTGTATAAAAATGCTGCCATCTTGAAAATACTGAAATATGCTATGCGTTCTAGAGCACCTTGAGCGGTGACGTCGAACCTAGGTACCAGTCTCATCAAATACGCGCGTGCTTTAGAACGACGGGACTAGGTTGAGGCGGGTCATAAACAAGTCTGCCCAGCGAAAGGAAAGTCATTTCGTTCGTGCGGGAAATTAAATCACTTCGCAAAAGTCTGCAGTAGTTCCCCAAGATCAAAGACGAAACCAAAGTTTCATCAACAAAAGAAACCGAAGAATAACCAAGAAAATCGCGTCCATGCAACGACTGGAGACAATCAAGACAACTCAAGTGGTGATGAATTCACTTTCACTTTGTCGTCACAAACAATGAACGATTGCAACAGTCTCAAGGAGATTACCAAGACCCCCAAAGGCATAACTCTCACCGCAAAGATAAACAACACGGATGTGAAACTGACACTCGACTCTGGTGCAACAACGAACATTTTAGACAATGCCAGTTTTGAACGCATTCAAAAGAACGACAACAGCATCCGACTACAACCAACTTCGGTTAAAATTTTTCCTTACAACTCCAAAGTGCCGCACCCTATCAAAGGAAAGTTCGAAGCAAAATTTCGCAACGGTACGACGACCACCACTGCAACGTTCTATGTCGTTGAAGGAAATTCAGGATCTTTATTAGGATATCAAACAGCAACGGAACTCAGACTGCTACATGTTAAAATCAATCAAACGACGAACAATTCAGCGCCAAACGCAAGTAGAACAACCGCCATGTATAGTGACGCAATTCAAACACCTCTTCAAGGGTATTGGCAAATTAAAGAATTATCAACAAAAACTGCACATCGATGCTAAGATAAAACCTGTTGCACAGAAACCACGAAGGGTTCCTTTTCATTTACGCAAGCAAGTCTCTGCCCGTATTGACGAACTGAAAGAACTCGACATCATAGAACCAGCATCTGGCCCAACTTCGTGGGTATCTCCAATTGTAGCTGCGCCCAAACCGCACAAGCCGTCTGAAGTCAGAGTTTGTGGTGACTACAGACAACCGAACCTGGCAATAACTCGGGAATGTCACCCCATTCCTACTGTGGAAGAACTTATGGAGGACATGAGCGGTGCCTGTGTATTCTCGAAGTTAGATCTACGCGCAGGATATCACCAAATTGAACTGGACGAAGAATCGCGTGACATCACTACTTTCTGCACCCATGACGGACTATACCGATACAAACGCCTTCCTTTTGGTATCTCCTCCGCATCAGAAGTGTTCAGCAAACCCTTCAAGGTCTTCATGGTGTTCGCAACATAGCAGATGACATCATCGTGTGTGGGGCAACGCAAGCTGAGCATGACACCAACCTAGAAGCGCTTTTCAAATGTTTGGATGATAATAGCCTCACACTGATGGTGAAAAATGTGCTTACAATCAGTCAAGTCTTTATTCTACGGGTATGTGCTTTCCAAAGATGGTCTATCTGCTGACCCAAAGAAAGTCGATATGATGCCATAGTAAAGACCACAACTCCAGAAAATACAAGCCAACTAAGAAGCTTCCTTGGCCTAGCAAACTACTGCACCCGTTTTATCCAGGATTTCGCCAGTATCTCTGCTCCGTTACGCGCACTGACCAAAAAGAATACTAAGTGGCAATGGACCGACATCCATCAACGCGCCTTTGAGAAAATCAAAACCGCTATAGCTGATGATTGCATCATGGCTTTCTACGACCCATCAAAAGAAACCACTCTAACTGTTGATGCAAGTCCCGTGGGCCTTGGGGCGATCTTATCGCAAGTACAAGAAGATGGAACAATTCGCAACATATCGTATGCAAGTCGCACCCTTACAGCTACTGAATGCCGCTATTCGCAAACAGAAAAAGAAGCTCTCGCTGTGGTCTGGGGTTGTGAGCGATTCCACCTTTATCTCATTGGCAAATAATTTGTGCTCTACACTGATCATAAACCTCTGGAAATGATCTACCATCCGAAGTCGAAACCACCACCACGCATTGAACGATGGGTTCTCCGCATGCAACAGTACCAGTATCGAGTGAAGTATCGACCAGGATCTTCCAACCCAGCAGATGTACTTTCACGTCAACCCATTGAAAGCGACAAATGGTCTTCCAACACTGCTGACAAGTACATCAACTTCATTGAACGACATGCTGTTCCCAAGTCCATGACACTAGAAGAAATAGCTACAGCAACAAATCAAGATCTCGAGATACAAGCTGTCATCAAAGCTGTTCAGTCTGGAAAATGGTTCAACCACAACGATCCGAATCACGACTACGTTAAACCCTACCACAAACTCAGAAACGAGTTATCTGTTACTGACAACGGCATTCTCCTTCGCGACACCCGTATCGTAATACCCAAATCCCTTAGACAGCGCACACTGGCGATTGCTCACGAAGGTCACCAAGGTATTGCCAAAACGAAGGCGTTACTTCGTACCAAAGTGTGGTGGCATGGTCTAGATGTCCAAGTAGAAAAGCTCGTGAAAAACTGTCTGCCTTATCAATCTGCAACTTCACAAGCTCCGCAACCGAAAGAACCTCTACAAATGACCGAAATGCCATCCAAACCCTGGAGCGTTGTGTACGCTGATTTCTGTGGTCCGTTTCCCACCGGTGAAACTGTCTTAGTTGTAATCGATGGCTGTTCCCGTTTTCCAGAAGTAGAGATCATGAGAACGACGACAACCGCCGCTGTTATTTCTCGTCTCAAAAGAATATTCGCCCGGAATGGCTACCCTGAAGAGTTCACGAGTGACAACGGCCCTCCATTCAATGCTGAAGATTTTGACAACTATCTCCAACAGAATGGCATCCGCCACCGAAATATAACCCCTTATTGGCCGCAAGCAAACGCTGAAGCAGAACGTTTCATGCGTACCTTGGAAAAAGCTGCACGAACTGCCCATCTCGAGGAACGACGCTGGCAAGACGAGTTGGACTCGTTTCTTCTAAATTACCGGTCAACTCCGCATTGCACAACTGGTATTAGCCCTGCCAAACTCCTTTTCAATCGGAAGATAAAAAATAAATTGCCCAGTGTCAGCGATTCCAGTCCTTCTCAAGATAACGAAGCTCATAAGGAAGCTACACAACGAGATGCAAAACAAAAGGAGAAGATGAAGTCCTATGCAGATCAGCGCAATCGTGCCAAGAAGATCGAGTTGAAAATAGGTGACCATGTTTTTGTTCGAGAACGGAAGAACAACAAGCTGTCTACTCCTTTCAGTAAGTCCACGTATAAGATTACTGCAATAAAAGAATCCATGATCACAGCAACTGGACGAGATAGCACGGTTACTAGAAATGCCTCAACATTCAAACGAGTGCCAGCACACAACGATCCGATTCAAGACGGCGACACCTATGACAGTGACACTGACAACTCGAGTAAGGAAACAATGAACGATCGAAGACATCCGATGCGAGAAAATCGTTGCTCGCCAGACTTCTATAAATAAGTTAATGAACTACACCAATACCTTGCATCTGCCCCCAGTGCCCCCCCCCCCCCCCCGGTTCCGCGGCCGCTGTAAATGTCTAAGGATATTATGAGCAATACTATACTATAGTACAAAAGCTCAGCTTTATAACAGTAGATAGATGGCGGTATCGGCAAATTACCAAAATAAAACGAAGTAATTTACGAATATGAGACTTTCCCGTAGTTAACAGATCTAATAAATTTCTGATTCTTGGCAAGCTTACCTTTTTGTGGCCTTTCTTCGAAGTATTATATTTAGGTGTATTCACGCCATATTTCTTGTTTGTTTATGACTGTGGTTATGCGAATTAGGTTAAGCAAAACTAGAGGCACGCTGATTGGATAGCATTCTGAATTTAGCTAATTCAAATAAAACACAAACGTAAATAGGCAGCACTTTACAGATATCCCATCCATCACATTGTGCTTTCAAAAAGCTCTAAATTTTAGTATATAAATCAATAATTACGGCTGCCAACACCCCTCACCTTCAAAGTATACACTATCCGTTACGATTTAGCATGGTTGCCTGCTTGTAACAAAAAATGCCATCAACGGTGTTTTAGAGACACTTTTATCGAGGTTGGCCGGCCGTCTACAGCAGCTAAAAGGACCTCAGGTCTCTAAAATGATCTCCTTTTTTGGCACAATGTGGCGGAACTCCCAGTGAGAATACTTTAGTGTAAATTCGTGGAGGTGTCCGCACTTTCTATATTTATTAACTAGTCCTTCGGTACAATTCCAATCTAGACTTTTGACTTGCATGGTGCTTTATATATAATTATAAATATTACCTTGTGCCTTATAAATATTACTATGTGTTTTGACTGCATTGCCCGCCTCGACTAGCAAATTCATTGCTATCTGCGGGTAATGTGTACTTGTATTATTTTGCTTCGTTTAATGCAATTGTTGTTGCTGAAATATTTAACAAAATGAAATACCGTATTAACTCTATTCAGCATTTCAGTCCCCTCTTTCAGTCAACCTGCTTATACAGAATTGTCACATAGTTTCGAGAATAGCCATCACTAAACACTCCCTATTTAAAGGTGCTGTCCAGTCCGTTCTGCGCATGATCCGCATCTTTGTTTATCGGGACCCTCAAACATGACATTCGTATATAATTACATGAAGCACTCAGCTCAATGTAAACCGTTAGAAGCGACATGGCAGAAAACCAAGTGATTCGGTGAGGATATCTCTACGGATGTCTTCTATTTGTTCTGAAAATGTTTTGTTTTGGGTACAAGTAATGAAGAGGAAGCAAGAAAAGCTTACAATCTTCAATAAGGTATCAGTAAATATTTTTATAAACGAAGAAGTAAACATTAGTTTCGTACATGCGCCGAACGGACTGGACAGCACCTTTAAACCTATAAATTTTGTAAAAATCTCCGCTACAAATTAAAGGTCAGCAAATGGCATCTCAGTAGAGGTCTCTGGGAGAAAAATTGTGGGGCCCAGGCCAAATTATCGATTTGGCGCCCTTGAGGACGTCACATGGGTTGATTTTTTGGGGTGGGGTGGGGGTGATGACGTAACACGTCATAGGATTGTCTCTGTGTTCTCATTGGTCCCCTGGGTTGGCTAAAAATTAAGTTAGTGTTACTGATTTTTACGCTTTTTGGGCCTCATGTTTTCTTACCTCAAAAACTCAAATAGGGGCCCTGCTCAAGTTGGGGGTCTGGGCAACTTCCCCCCCTGGGAGAAGCTGGACCAGCCCCCCTGTATGTTGTCACCGTCAAATTATGCCCAACCAGGTGAAACGTCGTTTCTATACAGCAATGAAAAACATAAGATATGTTAAAAGGAAAAACAGGCCATCAAAATGAGAATTATATAACCTTTCTGCTAATTCTGAAAGCTTAAGGGAATGGCTTATTAGCAATGAATTACTGGCCAATTTCAATGGTCCTTGAAGTAAATTGCTATAGGACATCAATAATACCAGCTAAGCTTCAATAGCAATGGTGTACTTTGGCAGTGCTTCAACCGTGATCGCATGCCGTCACAAAATATCCATTTATTGTATTTGGGATGGTTGCTGGTTTGCTAAGTCACGTTTATCTTTGGCAAAGGTTTTAAAAATGAAATACTACTGGGTTTATAGCTATCCTGAAGAGTTAGTTATCCACGAGATGAAAATAACCAGTTGGCTCACTTTGGTATAGATTGGTACAGCTTCGCCAAAGAACTAATTTGCGTATATAGTAGTTCTATATAGAAAAAACGATGGACCCGGAAAAATAGTCGAAATTGATGAAAACAAATATTCCGCAAAAAAAATATATCACCCTGGAAAACGTTTCGATGGAATATAGGTTTTTGGTGGGATCGAACGCTAGTCCAAAAAATGCTTTTTTCACCATGGTTCAAAAGCAAGATACCGAGACATCGAAGAGTTTGTGAAACTGTTTGAACAACTATTATTTCTGACTGCTGGAAAACATGTTCATCTCCTCGGGAAGAGGGATAATTTCATGCACAAATACAATTGAATGTACATGGAGTGATGCCGAGAGACTTGAAAAAGTACAATTCGTATTTTGCTGAGTACTGCGTATAATAAGTCAGAAGATATGTTTATACTTACATTAATTTTATTAATTGGTTAACATTTAAATAATTATTTGCGAAATTTGACATAACCAAACTTAAGTGTTAAAAGAAAGCGCATTTTGGGAATTAAAATATTACGTATATATCCCTACAAAAAGAACAGAAACAAAGCAACGTTTATGTAAAAAGACCAACATTTTGCAGTAAAAGGAAACTTGCATGCTAAACCGAAACTTGAAAAAAGGGAAAAAACAATAGCGTAAAAGAAAACCAACGAACAAAAAGGGAAAAAAGTTACGTAAAATTTACAGTAGCCGCTCTAAAATTCCATTTGGCACTAGCAGCTGCAGAGGTTTAGTCCTATATACTTAACAATAATTATAATTGCTATACAAAGCTTCAACAAAGTATTTGCTTTTTGAAGGTTTGCATGGACTTGTTATTAGATAAATCAAAACATTATGGGATATACTTCAATGCTCTGAAGACGTCCCGGCCTAACAAGATGAAAGCTCAGCATTAATAAAATTTATTGCCCAAAAACTAATCACAAAAATTTCGATTTACTTATAAAGTATTTGCTTTTTTTGCATTATGTGGTTAATTAGCTGCGAAATGTATTGAGTTTATTATTAATAACATTAAGAATTATTGATATTGTAGCTTCTATAATTGTTAATTTCTTGTTGGGTGTAATTACAAAGTAAACATAGATAAAATATAATACAACAGGAACAAGTTAAGCCAGTGAACACTCCAGTATCCTCCGGATCCACCTGGAGATGTTACAAATTCTAGAATTTCTGCCTGTAAAACCTTATCTAGTTTTGCAGTCTATAATGATCAAACAACTAAATAATCTTTTTTAAAAACTCCTGGTCCAACAAAATTTTCACATTAATCAAGTGAATAATTCGTTTAAAACTAGTATTTCCCATTGGCAACCAGACACATTCAAGAAAACATATGATCCAAAATGCACACATCTGTGGTAAAAAGAACAATTGGTAATGTTTTTGTTCAAAAGATGTTCACTCACTCACTCACTCACAAGGCTGTATCCAAGTTTGGGTCCCCAAATATTGTAGATGTCCAAAACGTCAGACTGTAAATTCCAGAATCTCCCAGGGAGCACGCCACCAGAACCTCCCAAAGAGCTCTAAATATCATCACAAACTTGACACATCTAGCTGCTCAAAATATCTCAGGACTGAGGATATGGCACTTATTTAATACTCTGAGGTAATTTTCATTAATGATAACCTTGTATTTGACATACAGTATGTCGTTCATACGCTCTTAAACCCACATCTGAGAATTTCAAAATTCTTCTGTGTCAAAGATAAAACTAGCTGTTAAAACAGTCAGTTTTGTTCTAAGCAAAATGCCTAGCAGATGACAGCCATTTTGACAAAAAGTAAAGGCACAAACACAACTTCCATGATCCCATGCATTGCTAGAATGGGAATTGTCCAATGCAAGTTATAATTATGCAACGCTCATCATGGTTATCACCAAGTTGAGAACTGGAGGAAATCATTAATCCTCGCCGGGCGTAGGGCCAAAGGCCCGGGGCCTGGTGATGGTGCTAATCTCGATACGCGTGGAGTCCATTTTACACGCGTGTAGAAAAAGCGGAGACGAAATCTGTGAAATAGGAATTGCAGTCGTTTCGCCCCCAACTCAAGGTTATCTCGAAGTCGTTTTTCCTGAGATTTTGCAATGTTCTTATATATTATTTTCGTAAGAAACAGGAGAAAAGGCTAATAGCAAAACACGCTAGCACATTCAAAACAAATATGACAGCAATATTCGTCGAGAATGTACATGTATTTAAAGGAGTACAAAACATCTTGCCTTGTAAGAATTTACCGATATTTACCAAGATAACGTTTTATTAATCGACTTTATATCTTGTTATCTCCTTACCTAAAAAAATGGTATTTATCCGGTATTTCTCATTTGAAATTAGTGTCCCCAACCCGCAAGCTTTTTGGTCTATATTAGGTATTAACTGTGCTTTGAGATGGGACGAAACGACTGGGGGCGAATATTATCGACTCGGGGGCGAAACGACCGGATACCGTGAAATAGTTTATATATATATATATATATATATATATATATATATATATATATATATATATATATATATATATATATATATATATATATATATGCGTGTTTGGCACGACGTCACGCGGTAAGAATAGCGGGACACTCGTAACTAGCGATGCAGAAAACGGAATCTGTCACTGTCAGTATTTTGCTTTCGTTTAACGAAATGGAGCCTGCTCTACTTAAATTAAAACAAGAGGCCTGCTCAGGCCTTCACTCGGGCTACAGACAGGCTCGTATGTATAGTATGCATATCCTAGGCGGTTATAATGCTTAGTTAAAATAGGCACACTATGTGTGCACGTGTCCCCATCAAAATATTTTGTTGTTTTTTGTCTTGTATTATTTGCATGCGGGAAAATGCAACCTAAGCAATTGCTTGAAAGCCACAACAAAAAAACAGTATTTTCAGTAGTGTTGTCTACAATTAACCTCTCAAGGACTAGTTTACTAGAAAGAGAGGTAGAAGACAATGTCCCTTGGTATCTTGAGCTATATACTACATCAATATCTGCACCATATATATTTACTGTGGTTGGCAAATAATTACATGTAAACTCATTTCCATCATTTGAGGCTCCCTGGTAAATGAACATGCCATGTTCTGCAACAGCACTCAATGTCAGATCATTCCAGTAACTACATGTCTTAATAGTAGAAAAGCAAATAGAATAGAGGCACATTGTACAACATTGCCGAGAAGAATTTAAATTGTCATTAAATGTCTCATTATCACATATTGATGAAGAGCAACTTAAACTTGATTCAAATGTGTTGGTATGTAAAGTTGTAATTTCTGTGAATTGTGCAACAGTAATTTTAACACCTTTAAGCTCAAATAAAACATCAGGTTTGTATAAGTTTTTGAAATATTCTATCAAGTTATTAATTGAATTTACTTCCATGAATGTCAGCCATACCAAATGAATCTCTTGCATGAGAATAAAATATTTTTAATAAACCATTTGGCATACTATAAATAGATACAGTATTACATCCGATTGTCAACAGAAATGAATTATAACCTTCTTGTGACAAACTTTGTACAGTATAGCACAATCTAAAGGCATCACATATGGGATGACTTCATTCAAAGTAGCTGCATGGAGATAAGCAGAGTAACTTTCACTGAACTCGAGTTGGTAATTTGTGTTTAGCACTGTAACCATTGCAGGTAATTCTGTTAGCAATAAATAAGATTGCCTTGACAACCTCGATAATGCAGAATATAATTAATTGCCAATATTCATAATTTGCACTAGGTGTCCTGAGTGAATTATAGTGTAAGTCATTGATTTGTTTCTGAAGTTATGTATCAAAGCACACAAACTCATAGCTATACATTGCTGTCCTGCATTTTGGCCAAATACAGCAACATTTCCTTGACTATAAGGTGCATGAACTGTTTTACTTGGGTCAATTATGAAGGTAGGACCAGGATTTTTCTCAATGTCTCTACAAAGGTTAAACATGCAGTAATAGACCTTTTTAATAAATCTGGCGTCAGCAGCCTTATGACGTAGTTTGCGGATAATGGGAATCCCGGGCGGCCACCTTGTTTGTTATTGTTTTAAAGATCAAGAAAGAAAGCTCCAGAAATGGTAAGTTTTACCAAACTCTCTTTAGTTAAAGCTGAAAATAATTTATATGTTTATCATAGCTTATATTGCCTTGGTTGAATTTTTAATTCTGACATTGGTTTATTCATAAATTCGTACATTCACCGACGTACGATCTTTGCTCACACCCGTTGTTTACAACTCTTTGCTACAAAAAAAAACCTAGCATTTCCTGTCCTCATTTCTCAAATTATCCAGTCTAATCACCGTGTATGTGCTGTACCAAAATGAAATCTTCAGCAAAATCTATCAATCCGCGCACTAACCGGGAATAACATTCCACAAGTTTCCTTTGTATGTACCAGGAAGAAGCAGTGGCTGTTGAAAATAAGAAGAGACGAGAATAAACACTTCCAGTTCCAGGTAAGTTTCAAAGTTTAGTCGCAGAGATGCATGAATTAGACTCTGTAGAATGTATTGTACTTTAATAAAACTGACTTAGTGTTGCTTGAGTCTTACAGAAAGTCTTTTAACTCCTACATTTAATTTGATTTGGTTATAACAAGTGAGAAGACATACCTTTGTTTGTTCACTTCATTTTAAATCTTTTTTGGCATTTGCATGGAATTGCATGATATTAAAAGGATGAATTAAACCAAGTAAAAATAGTTATTTAACACTTTATTAATTAAACTCTATGTTAGCTCATGTGTATATTGTATAACACTGACACATAGCATTATGAACATGAGATAAATAGACACATATATAATATGGAATCCTGAGTCACATATGCAGTACATTACAGAAAGGATATGAACTGTTTTTCTATGAGAATTATGTTTTTGATGTTTTGGGGAAGTCCAGCATTTCTCCTCAAAAAACCAAGCTGTCCCATGTCAAATACAAATGTTACAAATCCCCCATTGAACAGAATGACCGCCCCCCCCCCCCCCCCCCCCAATACTGTTGACATAACAAGCCACCATGAGCACATATTACCCATAATTGTATGTCAACCTTATATGTTAAGTAAATAACATTTTCTTTTTAAAATTAAATGGTTTCACTATGTACAATATTAATAATATAACACATGTAGTTGAAATTAAATTATATGTTTACATTATTTGAATTTTTCAATAGTAACATTTTGAATTAATTATTATATTTGTACAAACACTGTAAATAGAATATTATATGTAATGTGAATTAACTATAAATAATTATATTTGTATAAATACTGTAAATAGAATAATATTTGTAATGTGAATTATTTATAAATAATTATATTTGTACAAATAATGTAAATAGAATATTATTGTTATATATATTGTAATTTCTTACAATTGTATTTAATTAATGTTCGTTTATATAACAAGGAATTGAGTTAATAATTTAAAATAACGACTTTTTGACAGTGGTGTAGTCATGCAAGTTTGCATTTGTGTACTGCATATGTGACTCAGGATATATAGTGTCATGTATTCAATATTATATATGTGTCTATTTATCTCATGTTCATAATGCTATGTGTGTTATATAATATACACATGAGCTAACATAGAGTTTAATTAATATTTTCAGAGTGATTCAAATTTTGTGTTGAATAACTATTTTTACTTGGTTAAATTCATCCTTTTAATACCATGCAATTCCATGCAAATACCAAAAAACATTTAAAATGAAGTGAACAAACGAAGGTATGTTTTCTCACCTGTTATAACCAAATCAAATTGAATGTAGGAGTTAAAGGACTTTCTGTAAGACTCAAGCAACACTAAGTCAGTTTTATTAAAGTAAAAAACATTCCACAATGTCTAATTCATGCATCTCTGAGTCTGCGACTAAACTTTGAAACTTACCTGGAAGTGTTTATTCTCGTCTCTTCTTATTTTCAACACTGCTTCTTCCTGAATCCTGGTGAAATCTAGGGGAAACTTGTGGAATGTTATTTCTCGGTTAGTGCGCGGATTGATAGATTTTGCTGAGGATTTTCATTTTGATACAGCACATAACGGTGATTAGACTGGATAATTTGAGAAATGAGGACAGGAAACGAGATAGTTTTTTTTTGTAGCAGAGTTGTAAACAACGGGTGTGAGCAAAGATCGTACGTCGTTGAATGTACGAATTTATGAGTAAACCAATGTTAGAATTAAAAAGTCAACCAAGGCAATATAAGCTATGATAAACATATAAAGTATTTTCAGCTTTAACTAAAGAGAGTTCGGTAAAACTTACCATTTCTGGAGCTTTCTTTCTTGATCTTTAAAACAATAACAAACAAGATGACCGCCCGGGATTCCCATTATCCGCAAACTACGTCATAAGGCTGCTGACGCCAGACTTATAAGAGGTCTATTTGTCCTGTGATTTAAATTTTTGTAAGTAGTTACTTCTGAATTTATACTTGAATCTAGTAGGTTTGTGTAAAACTTTAAAAAAATGCTTTCGAACAAGCTTTCTTAATTTTCTGCTTTTATTCAAAAGGCGAGAGAATTTCTTGGCTGGAATTCTGCTAGGTTCTCGTTCACGTCGATGGCGGATGTGTCTTTTATACCGTGAGGGCTTTCTTCTGATAAACAAACTTTTGATTATAACGAGATCGACAGTCAGTAATTATTGCAAGAGACTTTGAGTTGTCAGCAGTATGTACTTCTACAGATAAATCTACATTGTCAAGTGAAACAGGCTTATCTGATAGTATAAACATGCACTGGGACTGATTCGGCAAAATACGTAAATAGACAATCGACAACAAATGTCAACGTACCAGGAGATAATAATATACACATACGACGAAATTATAAGTTGTTGAATCAGCTCAGTCACATCGAGTTTATTTTGCATAACTTTATTAAAACAACAATGCATAATCCAGGCAAAAATTAAACAAATTACAAATATTAAAGTTACCTTAATATATTCAAAGTATAATATCCATGTAGCGTTTAAGTCTCGAGTCGCTTCGGGCAATGCCAATACTCCCAATAATGTCACAGCATATTTACCTGTCCTTTGCAAGTTCTCTTCGCTCATAATTGTCTTAATCTTTCATCTTGGATTGTATTTGCAACAGTGTTTAGGTTTAGAGATTTTGAATAGCATTTTGCAGTGATATATATACATTAATTTAATGAGATTTTTAAGTAGCATTTTTTGTATGAGATTGTACTCGAGTTTGTACGGCAGATTTTGAGATCGCGGTCTGTGAGCGTAATCACGATCAAGACAGTTGTTAGCCACATTGCTGATTAACTTGATTAAGTCAGTCACTTGACTTCCAAAATATGAATTTGTACCAACATAGTCAGAGAACAGCTAGTCCAAAGGCAGACTCGGTTCGCAAGGCCTGATGGCATGATGCAATAATGAAATTTGTGGACACCCCCCCCCCCCCCCCCCCCCCCCCCCCAAAAATAAATAAATCCGAAACCTTAGTAAATTTGTGTCCCAGTAAATTTGTCCCCCCCCAAAAAAAAATATGTCCCCCCAGGGACACATTTCCTAGGAAATATGGCCCCCCAGGGTGACATATTTCCTAGGAAATATGGCCCCCTCTTCGGAAATTTGTCTCCCCCCCCCCCTCAGAATTATTCCTTACAGGATAATTGATATATGTGTGTGGACAAAACGTTTTAAAAGTAAAGAAATATATATATTTCTGAATGATAAACTATAACAGCTAAATATATATTTAGATAAGAAACTATTTTTTGCTTTCTAAAGAGCGTGTTGGCTCGAGGTTAATGAAGGGCCCCACGTGAAACGTCAGTATTTCGTTGTCGAAATTCTCGGCAGCTCACCATTTTCTTGCTTTGTTATTCATTCTTGTCCGGGTCGAAAACCAGTCACAGCAGGTGGTCTTGGCAATTTGTGAATTAACATGGCATAATAACACAAAAATAATACCACAATATATCATTTGAATCGTTTTTACCTCTACTATTCAAAATTTGGGTTTTCGGGTCTTGTCAGACAACCCATTTTGCAAATTATGCTAATTTATGCTAATTACTATTATTAATAATATTATTATAATCCAAAAAATGTTAAATATTTAACGAGAAATGACTTTACAACCAAACTTTGGATCATGTAAAATGAAAAGCACCATTTCACAAATTCAAATTGAAAAAATTGAAGCAATACAATAAAAAGCAAATATTATATTGATTTTTTACGATTTTCCATTGAGACCCCCCATTGTGACCCCCCATGGTGCGCCCGCGCGCGATCATATAACTTATTTTGAAATTTACAAATTAAAACAGAATTATACAAGAAACATACGACCAAAATACATCAGTAAGATCGTTTTTAAGTCAGCTATTCAGATTTTAAGTTATTTTGAGTGATATTTACTTCTGTTTGCCATTACAACGCCGACAACTCGCCGACAACTCTCGGCAAATTTCCTTCTATTTTGCCTGCTCGGCCGAGATGGTTTTCGTCAAATTTTACCAAATTATTGCTAATCTACGAAATAATTACAACAAACAAATGCTTATACTTACTTTCGGAGTTGTTAGAGCCTAAATTTTCGTTGGTTTCGCTTATATATTGACAAATAAAAGCCACTTTGTTCTTGTCCATACGCCATGATCCTCGCGGGATTTTAACAGAAGGGAAGTCAGGTCAGAACTCGGGTAATACTTCATGGCATATCGTTATAAAAGGATTTGTGCACCTTCGTGTACCTTTCAACATGAATCGTAGCTTGATTGTTGACCGCTTTGAAGTTTGCCGGGTTTCCAAACCATGTTTAGAATAACTATGGCTTGACTAAAGCTAACTTAAAACACTACCTTAGGCTTATGTGGACGTGATGTTTTTCATTGACTTTGCATGCACTTTTTATTATTAAAAATACTCATGGGCTTTGTCGGTTTTCTTGGCTGTATTTCCAAATTTTCGACTGAAACGTTGTCCGTTTAATACTTCTTGATGGAATCCGATTCTACTGAATTGTTTTTATCTCAGACTCTATAAAAATGGCCGCGAGGGTGCATTGTGAGCGCGAAGGCATTAGCTGGCACTCATGCTTTAAAAGTTAACAGCTCAAGAATTACATTCATAATATATTATAAATGTAATTCTTGAGCTGTTAACTTTTAAAGGATGAGTGCCAGCTAATGCCTTACGCGCTATGCCTTGCGCGCTCACAATGCACCCTCGCGGCCATTTTTCGGGCCACGAAATTCAACAAGTGAAGCAATCCCTCGATATCTGAGCAATCCTTGCAGTAAATTACTCAATTTATGTTTTTCGTGAGAGCAAAGATGATTTAGTAAGTAGTTATTGTCATATTTTTGATAATATTTGATTACACTCAGAGGGCCGCAAAGTTGTATTTCGAGACAAGTATTCGTCGATCGGCGTTTCTTACAAAACCAAACGAAGGCCAGACAAGAGATCGTAACTAAACGTAGACACTAAATTAGATGCCATTAATAAGAGCTAGCTAGACTCAAAGTTTTGTCATTTCAATAAGACGCATTCATACTTGTTTACTCTGAGTGTAATCAAATATTATCAAAAATATGACAATAACTACTTACTAAGTCATCTTTGTTCTCACGAAAAACATAAATTGAGTAATTTACTGCAAGGATTGCTCAGATATCGAGGGATTGCTTCACTTGTTGAATTTCGTGGCCCGAAAAATGGCCGCGAGGGTGCATTGTGAGCGCGCAAGGCATTAGCTGGACACTCATCCTTTAATTCCTTTAACTCATGCCTTTGCAAAACATCTATTGCATAATGTCAGGAGCGGATTTAGCGTTAGTCAAATAAGTCATACGACTAAGGTAAAAAAATCCGCAAAAAAAAATAATTGTCGTATCGTTCTTCCCTCAGTCCAACCTCGTACCCAGGGTCTTACCTCCACTCCCCCCTCCCCCCTCGCTGCGGAAAGACCCTGGTACACGCTGGTCACGTGTCGTCTAACAAAATTTTCGACTGTGGGAGTGTCCCCAGCGTATCAATGCTTGACCTCGCTGGAATAGTCGAAGAAATGCATGTATACGTATCTTGTTTTGTTTTCTGGTATTAGATTTTGAAATGAATGGTTAAACCGGTGATACGATTTTATAATTGAAACAAGTTGTTTTGACAGCTATTGTTTTTAGTTTATAATAAATCGCTGTGTTTATTTAATTTTACAATGAAGAAAGTTTTTGATGTTCCCATTCGTTTAATAATCGTTAGCCTGGGTGCTTAAATTATACAATATATAGTCGATTAATCGATATCTTATTATCATTTTTCTATTTATATAAACTCCAGCAAAGGTGAAATGTTGAACCTTTGTTGTCATCTGCCTGCATTTCTGAATGCGCTGTGTTGTTTACTTAAAGAAATAGTACTTTCAGTAGACTTCAAGAAAGCGGGCGAGTCTTATCGATTTTTCTGCTTCTTTGCTGTCACAAACTTCTTGTCCGATAAAGAAACCCCCGTTGTTGAATACCACACGCGAAAGCTGCCGTTATATTTAAGTGAATACGTCCAGTTAAAAGCCTCGCGATTCGAATGCTTAAAACGAATATTCTCCCATCAATAACACATGTCGCCAGCGCTACAAAGCCAGCAAAATATTGATCTTTGAGACTTTGGCATTCTTATTAAATTATATCTCGTTTCGGATTGTTTCTCCAAGCCGTTGTGCACCTTTTGTGAGTCGTGACATTTCATCTGGCCAGATGTTTTGCGTTTTGTATAAACACTAGTCCAGGGGCGGATCTAGGAAAATATGTGACTGTTGCACGCATGGACCGCATGGTGTGATCCACCCCACCCCGTCTACGGGGTACGGGGGCATGCCCCCCCTGAAAATTTTAAAAATTAGGACCTCTAAAAACGCATTTCCCGCATTCTGAGAGCAAGTTAATATTAAACAAGCAAATAGAATACACTGTAGCATATAAATCAGATTTAAAATATTAACTGCATGCTGAATATAAAATGCATCAGATATGGAGTTCATTCAAGAGCAAACTCGAAAATTCAGGTTCATGACATTGCAATGCATTAAAACAAAATAGTTATAATACACAATTAAACATAAATACAACCGAGAAGCGCTTAGTAATACTATACTGTACAAATAATAAACGAGAGAAAGAGACTAGACTTGCCACTCATTGACCGCACTGCAGTAAATACTGAAACGGAACAGCGGAGAGCTGACTCCCATGAAACACTGAGTGAGGATTCATTAGCATGCAGTATATAATACTAATTTATAGAATATTATTCATAAGCTAAGCTGCTAAGGCTTACCTCACTGGGTAGTGATTCGAGGCGCGCGATACATGGCTCTTTGAGAACTGTATTAACCTTGAGAAGTGGCACAAAGTACAGCGTAGATCTTCACCAAGATACTTTCCGCATCCTTTTGAAATTACGGTCTGTTTCCTCTCGAGAATAACTTCCATCCAATATATTCAACAGCGGTTGTAACACATCGTTAAATAGAAGCCATTTATTCTTGAAAGAAGCCGAGTGGGTCGAATGAAGCGTACTCAATAACATCATCTGAGAGGCGAAACAGATTTCGCAATCTGTTGCACACTGTTGCACAATCTAGTGCACAAATGCTAAATATAGCCTGTTTCACGGACTATATTTAGCTCAACTGTTGCACAAACGACTTCAGACTGATCTGGTGCAACAGCGCGCCAGGCCTGTTGCACAAGGATGTTGCACAAGGAGATGGGGGAGGGGGAGTGTGTGTGGCCGGAAATATTGTATATTGCGGGTTTTCTGGGTGATGACAATCTCACCCAATTGCGGGTTAGAATTTCCCGGATATAGCTCGAAGCGAAGACTGGAGGACTGAGGCTGAGCTCTCGAGTCATAACCGTTAGGTAGTTTTGCAAATTAAATTATTCTTATTATCTTTTAATGTTTTCCGGACATTTTGACTGTTGCATTTGCAATAGTTGCAACAGTCTAGATCCGCCCCTGACTACTCCAGTCGGTAAGTCGAGAAAGTTTTTGTACCACCCTACCCACACTAAATTTATTTTGTACTGCCCATATTTTGGGCAGCACGTGACCAGCGAGGGGGGAGGGGGAGCGGAGGTAAGACCCTGGGTACGAGGTTGCCCTCAGTCCCGAGATCGCCTAGCCTGCGAACCGGCTCTCATTTAGGGGTTGTGGCCTGAGTGAAGGGGGCGGAGAGAAAGCGAAAAGGAGAACCTGCAGGGAATGTATTGTCTTGAGTCATACTCTGCGTTCGCGCAGACAGCTTTTGAAATTTGATAGATTACCTTAATTAATAGACCGTAGCTTTGTAAATTTGCAATTATTAAATCAATGCATATTTGTGCAAAAAAATATCATGCCATCAGGTAAATTTAATGTTCTTAATATCGTTGAGCGTTTGTTAAGGATTGTACGAACCGCACTGGTCTTCATTAGAAAAGAAATGATCCTTTTTTGAAACGAAATACTGACGCTTCAAGTCCGTCATCAAAGTTAAATATTCTAGAGGGTTGGAGAGAGCCGTGAGTTGTGAGAATCGTGAATAAAAGGATAAAAAACTATCGTGATTTTGTGTTGTGGATATAAAAGCTATTCCCGACAACACCTTTAATTTTCTTTTAATTTGCCACGGTTGTTAAACACTTTAGTGTGAAAGCAAATCGTCCACTCGTGGATAAGATACTTTAAAATTTGGTATTAAGGAGAAAATATCAATTCCAAAACAAAGGATAACATGTTATTAGGTTCGGGATACCTTTTGGCTTCAAGCTTCAATACACATAGTTCTTTGGGTTAGGACTGCTGGCATTTACGGGCTTACCACCAGTGGACGTTGTCTCATTCCGTTGAATTTTTAATCTCATCCACGCAGCACCCTTTAACAAACGATGAGATATTTGTGTAGAAATCCCGATATTATATAAATATATTAAATCGTTCTCGACGGCCAAACAAAATAACAACTGATAGCTTTTCATGCCATCCGCCCTATTTTCTGTAATTTTTTTAAAACCGATTTTCCGGCAAGGTTCAGATTGGCCAGATTTCTTTACACAGATTTTCCTGAAATTAAACAAACATTCGGTGGTTTTGGTATGCTTGACTTTTGAGTAAACATTTCCATATCAACAGACGGAGACGAACCAATACGCAATGCACAGGGAGCTCTAACATGTATTTTTTGTTTTAAACAGTATATACATCCATACACACATACATATTATATATAAATTACCGTATAGTTTAGTAGTGTCCTTGCTCTTCCTGGACAATCTCGTACACCGAGCCTGCGATCCTTTTGTTCATTTTCTCAAGAGCAAGGACACTACTAAACTATACGGTAATTTATATATAATATGTTTATGTGTATGGGATGTATATACTGTTTAAAAAATTAGCCTTTATAGCGATCTGTGATTGGTTTGCCGGGTGTTCGCCGGATTTCTTTGTCTTTCTCGACGGATTTAGACCCCTTGTAGCACCCTTCCTGATTGGCTTAATTTTGCAATAGCTCTTTATGAAGAGCACGGATTGGTTTAGCGGCGTTTTACTTTGTAGTTCTCAACTGATTTGTGGACTGATCAGTGGCGATTCCTCGGGCGATTCTGACTAACTTGCGCTAGTCTGGTCGTATATTTACTACAAGGCACAAGCGCATTCTTTCGTTTCGAACATGGCTTTGCCTAATACAAACGTAATAGATCTTGATGTGTTGCGAGAGATTTATAAAACGGGAAGTTTAATTTATTAATACCGTCGACTCGCAAAGCCGAGCATTTAGTTACCAAGATTAGCAAGACGCTTCAAAGGAATTTTGGCACTGAGATATACGTGGTAATATACGCCAACAATGACAAGAAGAAACCTCGTGCTGCTCTCAAGTAAGCAGATTTTTCTCCCTTAATTATTTTCTAATTATTTATAAATATTAAATACGACGATAACAACCTTCGCCACGATTGAGACCACATGGCATGTCTTCAAATGAAAGGTGACATTTATTATTGTTAGAATCTTATTTATTAATATACTTCTAGCTGTCCTTTCTTTCCTAGTCTTAAATATCTACGTGTTTGTAGCGCAAGTAGCTCAAATTCATTCAGGGTTTTCCCTTCTAATTCTTGTATTATTTCTTGGTTTGAAAACTTAATTGAAACATGTCATCACCTTATTTATATCAATGTGCTTTTGATGAGACTAGCATTGTAGCAAAGAGTAGCAAATAATTGAAATACAAGCTAAAGGATTTTGTCAAATTTGGATAATGTAGACTACAGTACTTCATAAATTCATAAAATAGATAGTGAGGTCTGGCAATCATAATCATGTTATTTTATGTGAGAGGCCATAGTTAGGGCCATTTTGGTTTTCAAAGTAGGGCTACCCCTTACCTAGCCTCCTTCGCAGGCGTTCTTTGCGGGCCTCGATATTTTCGTCCCCCACTAACGCATGCTCAAACGAGCAACACATTCCGTTCCGAGAGATTGACCAATCAGAGATAGGCTCCTAAAATCGGGGAGGCTGACCTTCACCTTGGCCATATACATGACCGAGCTTGAATCTGCTTGATGAAAGTTAACCGATCTAAATTCATATGAAAGGGAAGGGTTGGTGTGGTATATTTATAATTATAGTGAAGATGGAGTATTTATATAGGACCGATACAAAGAACGCCTGTAAATGAGACTACTGCGACGGATTCGTTGGACAACGAAAGAAAATCTGAATCGGCGAATCCGATACCTTTTGAGGCTTGAGCTGACCGTTTTAACCAATATTTCAAAGACTATTGCTTATACGGTTTAGTAAACATTTTGCGTGAATAGAATCAATAAGATGATGTTGTAACTGTGAATCGCGATACGAATACATGTGCATGAAATAAAGTTAAAAGCGTCACTGGAATATATGAAGCTGGCTAGACATCCAGGTAAATAATTATTATCCGCTAGATACATTTCGCCGAAACTTGTAGCTTTTTTAAAGCTTTTCGCACAGATTTATTTACACGACCAGCAAGAACATATTCATAATACCATTCTTCGTAAATTTTGTAAAGCTCTGAGCTATAGTAAGCGAAATATTAGCTTTCAAGTAAACTAATTCGGGCAGTCGCTTCAGACACTATATTAAGACACCTTAGCTTTGAGCTTTTGTTTACAATCTTAAATTTCTCTTACGCTCTTTATACGCTCTACACTAACTTTCACGCTTATTTGCTTGCATAGGCAGCAAGAACATAGTCAAAACAGTATTCTTCGTAAATTTCGTGAAGTTCTAGGCTAAACTTTTCAAAATATTAGCTTTTACTGTTATTACACATAACAATAACCAGCCCAGGACGGATTTATTTAGCACGACAATGGTGTAATTTCATTGGTCCATGTACACAAAAGGAACGGAATGTGTTGCTCGTTTGAGCAGGCGTTAGTGGGGGACGAAAATATCGAGGCCCGCAAAGAACGCCTGCGAAGGAGGCTACCCCTTACCCTGGGTCAAACTTATCACCCTGCTGCTTGGGTCAACTCCATTAGATGTTGGTTACCAAGCACTAATTACAAAAAGCCTGATACAAGTAAAATGTTGTCCTGGGTAGGTGAGTTTAATAACCCTACCAGCTACTAGGGTAACCCTGTGTGGTGATAGGGCTATCCTAGCACCCGGGTTACCCTTGTAAATAAACAAACAAACAAACAAACAAACAAACAAACAAACAAACAAACAAACAAACAAACAAACAAACAAACAAACAAACAAACAAACAAACAAACAAAAACAGGAAATGTATTAGAGTTACATGTAGGGTAACCAGCGTGCTAGAGTAACCCAGTGGTGGCTAGGGTAACCCTACCTCCTTGTAAATAAGCCCTTAGTATAGAGACTGAGTCAGGCCTACAACGTTTTTGAATTTGACATAGTATTTAAATGTTTTAGGTCTGAGGCATCTGGGAATTGCCTATACAGCTCTGTTTCGAGCTCTTGAATATAACAGCAGCAGGAGAGACGATAAATGAGATTGAGATTGCAGTAAACTCGGACTTAGAAAATCTTCGGAAATGGCTCATAGCCAATAAACTAAGTCTGAATGTAACAAAAACTGAATTTATATTGATTGGTTCACAACAGATGCTACAACGAATCAATGATTGTCAACTAAATATTAATATTGAAGGCAAGCAAATTAAGCAAGTATCTGAAAGTAAAACTCTGGGGGTTATAATCGACCAGCACTTGAATTGGAAAAGTAACACTGAAAGCATATGTAAGAAAATTACTTCGGGATTAGGCGCCCTTCGACGTCTAAAAGAATTTGTTGACAGGAAAACACTTTTATCAGTATATAATGCTATAATACAACCACACTTTAATTACTGTTGTGAAGTTTGGAATGTGTTTGGTGAAACCCAGTCTACACATTTACAAAAACTTCAAAACAGGGCTGCTCGTATTATAGCAGATTTATCTAATGAAGTAAGCCAAGAAACTGTTTTAAATGCATTAGGATGGGAACCATTAAAACAACAGAGGGAAAAGGCAAAAGCAAAAATCATGTTTAAGATACTTTAACAATATGGGGCCAGAATGTCTGAACAAACTATTTACTTTCAGGCAAGACGTCTTAAGTCACAATCTTCGTGACAGTTCTTCTAAAGTGTGTTTGCCACAACCACGAACAAACAATATGAAAAAAAGTATTATGTTTGATGGCGCCTCAATATGGAATTCCCTACCATCAAACATAAGAGACAGTAAATCCTTTTCAAGCTTTAAACGAAAAATTGCTACTTATGTTGACACAAACTAAGATTTTTCTCTATATCTATGTAAATACCGAAACTACAACCAATGTAATATAGCTGAGTACTATTCTGTTATTTTCGTTCTGTTTGTAAATAATGTAATTTTGCTTATATTGCTTTACACGCCCATCGTGGAAACCAGCTTTTGCTGACGATGCTAGCGTGGTTAAATAAAATCTATCTATCTATCTTGCATAGAGTGAAATGGTCCAACCTGCAATATGGTTATCAGTTACATATAAAATATTTGAAGTCATGAATCTTATTAAATATTTGTAGATAAAATTAAATAAGATAAAATAAGATTAAGATAAGTAGATGTATTGTATCTGTTGTTTATTTCTTGGTTAAAATAATTAAATCTGCTATTTTAATTACTGTACATAACATATAAATTGTAAAATTGTTTCTCAAATGAAATATAAATTTCCATTTGGACAAAATAATTTTTGGACATGATGGTACTTAGAAAATGCACATTTTCCTCACTGTAGTGCCCTCGAAATGCAGAAAATAGAACAAAATAAAACATTTTCTGGGGAGCATGATCGCCTCCCCCCCCCCCCCCCCCCCCCCCCCCACCACTCCCCTTAGAACCCAAATAGTTTGGACTAAGGTGACAAAAATCCTAGATAGGGAAGCCATTTAAAGGCTTACTAAAAATAATCCCTTTTGAAACGTCCTAAAAACAATAATTTTTACAACCAGAATTAACAATCCTGCAATGTCTGGCAACCCGCACTAGTGTGCCTAACAAGGATACAGTAATGTAAACTACGACCTTTGGAGGGTGTAGCTCCGTCGGAGAGGGTTTGCCCTAATAGCTGAGGAACAGTTTACAGGAACAGGCGATCCACCAAGACGGGAGTGGTCTTATAGGTAGAGCAGCTCCAGGCAAGGCTAAACTCCCAACTAACTTGTAGCGATGTTGCCGAGAATTACCCTCTCCTAACAGAACTACTGTCACACATAAAGGGGAGAAGTAACTTACCAAATGATAATCAATGGTTCCGAAATTACCATACCGACCTGGACCTAAGAAAGCCACCAGGGGCCAACCAACAGAGAAATGGTAAAAGCTGCAATTGAACGACCAACAGCCAGGTGACCATCAATGAACGGAACCTGTACGCAAAGCCAGAAGCAAAGGCCCACGCCTGCAACATAGAAAAGCAACAAACGGGCCCTTTCCAGAGCAGGTAGACAAGTACATAGCAAACAACGGCAAGCAACGAGCTGGACTTAAGAGCAGCTGAAGAGCCCAATAAACTTAAATTACACTAAGCAAAAACCGGACAAGCCGGTACTGTTAAGCACAAGCTACTACACATTACAGCACACTACGGCACATTTTCTCAGAGTAGCCAAGAACACACCCTACAAATTAAGTTATCACCCAGAGTAGCCGGGGAACAGACCCGATGTACGGGCGCGGCAACACAAACTACCAACAGCTAAGCACATGCTACTACTACACATAATTACAGCACACTACTGCACAATTTTCTTGGAGTAGCCAAGAACACACCCTACATAAGTTATCACCCGGAGTAGCCGGGGAACAGACCAGATGTACTGGCGCGAAACACACAAGCGAACAGGCCAGGACCAGAGGACCCCCCACATGACTGTGCAACAGCGCTAGGGGAGCACAAATACCGACCCACAACGTCTGTACGGCGAAGTTGCACAGTACGGACCCGCACACTGAGGACCCCCAACTTGACTGTGCAACAGCAGGGGAGCACAAATACAGACCCCCAACGTCTGTATGGCAATGTTGCACAGTACGGACCCGCACACACTGAAGACCACCACTTGACTGTGCAACAGGAGGGGAGCACAAATACAGACCCCCAACGTTTGTATGGCAATGTTGCACAGTACGGACCCGCACGCACTGAGGACCCCCCACATGACAGTGCAACAGCAGGGGAGCACAAATACAGGCCCCCAACGCCTGTACGATAAGCAGTGTTGCACAGTACAGACCCGCATAACGACATCGCCAATACAATTAAAGAGACCCCTGCACAACAGGGCAATGGCAGGGGAGCACAAATACACTGCCCCAGTGACAGTACGGCAGCAGAAAGCACAATACAGTTCCCAACGACTGTATGGCAGCATTCAAGATTATTTAAGTGAAGACATTGAAAAGGTGCAAAAACGGGCAATGAAAATTATGTTACCACTATGCAGTTATATACAGAGAGGCCCTGGCCTGTACTGATATCCTGTCACTAAGAATACGACGTGAAAAACTCTGTGAACATTTTTTTGAAAAGAACATGAATAATATGAAGTTGGGAGAGTTTTTACTTTATAAAGTTCCTGTCCAATATGATCTCAGAACTAGGAGTAAATATGATAACTTTTTATGTAGAACTGATCGTTTTCAGAAATCTTTTTTACCACAAATGATTTCAAAGAAAAACTGTCCATAATTTTAAATATACTTAACATTTTCGTAATAGAGAATCTTTTAATACTTTTATGAACGTGTGTAATTAATGTAATTTCCTATTTCCTATTCTTTTTAATGTACTGATATTCTTGCTGATGTAATTTAACCTTTTGGTTACAAAAAATTGGTTTTAAATAAAAATCTTTAATTAATTAGTAAAGCACATCTACAGTCACCCACAACTGTAGTATAGCAAAGTAGCAGAAAGGAGCCCGCCGCAACTGCAGATGACAGCAACTTAGCGCAACGTAGATCCCCAGCAACAGTACGACAGCGAGGCACCGTAGGACAAAGGCAGTCACCCAGGGTACAGGAGCACAAACACGGCCTCTGCAACTGTGGGATAGTAAATAGCACCAACGCAAAGCGGATCCCCCGAAACTGTATGACAGCAAGGAACATTAGCACAAATGCAGTCCCCCACCAGCAAGAAGATTACAGCAAAGTCGCACATGCAACCACGTAGCAACTGTACGATAGCAAGGTACATTAGCACAAATGCAGCCTCCCGCAACAATATGATAGCAAAGTAGTACACATGCGACCACCTAGCAATGGCACGATAGCAAGGTACAGAAGGACAAATGCAGTCCTCCCGCAACAATATAAGAGTAAAGTAGCACACATGCAACCTTAACCACCAAGCAACTGTACGATAGCCAGGCACAATAGCATAAATGCAGTCTCCCAGCAAGAACATAACAGAAAAGTAGCACACCTGCAACCCCCTAGCAACTGTAAGACAGCAATGAACATTAGCACAAGAGCAGTCCCCCCCCCCCCCCCCCCCCAGCAACAATATGATGCAAAGTAGCACACAGGCAACCACCTAGCATCTGTATGATTGCAAAGTAGTGCAAATGCAGTACCCGGCCCGCAACTGTACCACCGCAAGGAACACAAATATCATCTCCGCAACGATTGCAGGCACTAGGGTCACCAGCAGCAATACAAATCCTACTTGCACGACTGAGCGAGCCCAAGCCAAGGAATGGCAACGGCTAAACCACCTGGACGCCTACTACACGGGGTGGATGGGTGGGAGCAAAGTGTCACATACGGCAGTCAGTACACAAATGAGCTCTGAGCATCTACACTCATTAAACTTAGCCAAGGGGCTAGTGGATTTGATACCCCCAAGAAGAACCCCAAGGGACCTGTGGAACAACAACACATACACATCGCATGATGTTAATTATTTTTATTTCATAAATACATTTAACAATCCTGCAATGTCTGGCATAGGGCTTGATACCACACCATTAACTACTGTACCCGCACTAGTGTGCCTAACAAGGATACAGTAATGTAAACTACGACCTTTGGAGGGTGTAGCTCCGTCGGAGAGGGTTTGCCCTAATAGCTGAGGAACAGTTTACAGGAACAGGCGATCCACCAAGATGGGAGCGGTCTTATAGGTAGAGCAGCTCCAGGCAAGCCTAAACTCCCAACTAACTTGTAGCAATGTTGCCGAGAATTACCCTCTCCAACGACACCCTCCAGCTATGCTGGAGAAGGGATTCGAGGCACGAACCCTGCCCAATGGCGTTTCTACAACCCAAGAACCTCGTGGTGAGACTGCAACACATGGATAACTGCGAATTAATGTAACGACGAGAGGCACTGTTGGACCAAGAGAGTCCGGGAAGCCCGCTACAGCATGGGTCAGATACATCCGGCACCGCGACAAATATATATAAGCAACTACACGTGAGATGCAGCAGGAGAAAAAAAGGGGGGGGGGGGCAACAAGACGTGGCACGTGCCAAGAGCTCGTTGAACACTTAGAACAAATACAAGCAGCCAGAATGGCTAAGCATGCAAGCACTAGCAATCCTAACCTATAAGCCACCCCCACAGGCATGGTAACTAAACCTACACCCAGGTAGAGTGACAATGGTAACCAACAACCCAGTATGTGCCTCAGCAGTAGAGTGCAACCTAAGAGACGACCGCCGGCAAACAGCAGATGCAGAAGCTATTGACCCCCTAAACGCATCAGCCACACAAGCGTAAGACCCATCATACGCAGCGGCAGGTGGACACAACAATGCAGCACGACCACAAATGTAACACACCAAGAGCCACAGCTAGCAAAAAGTGAAAGTAACTCTTAAGCTAAAACACGGCACGCGCCGCAATCAAGGTAACCTAAGACATGTCTCGCGCAGCAGCTCTAGGAACCACAGGTTCGTCATATGCAGAACTACAGTAACCGAAGACAAGTAAGCAGAGCAACTATTGTAAAGACAGACACGGCGGGGCATGGTAGTAGTACCACAACCAATGTCACAGACCACTGTGATGGTAACCTAAGGCACGAACAGCAGCAAGTGTGACTTCAGAAAAACAAACACTACAGCACTGGACCCAGGGCTGACACAGTGGTGGTGGGGTAAGTGAACCCACCTAAAACAGCAAGTGCAGCGGGATAACTTAAGACACATCAGGTGTAGCAGCAAAACATACTACCTGAAACCACCGGGAGCGGTGGCAAGCAGGGACTCTGAGACTGGCGAGACGCAAGACTTGGCAACAAGAGACAGGGGGAGCAATGGAAGCATCAGAAACACATCCGATGTGGCAGCCAATTAACCCACAAGACATAACCGTGTATGATCTTTGATCTCGCCATGAAGAAAGGCTGGTAGTAAATCCCGCAGCAGTACAGCACCTAGACGAAAACAAGTAAGACCCGCATAATTCCATACCCTGTAGGAACCATGCAACAGTTAGCAGGCTGAAAGACGAAACGGGTGATCCCAGTGTGTAATTTCCACTGTGGGAAAGGGGCTAGCATGGCCCAACAACTCAACTCGCAGCCCAAGAGTGAGGGAAGGCCTACAACACATGTGGGCTCATAATGCGGATTGGTCCAGAACAGGAGGGGAGAATTAGCACTTCCCAGCATGACACCTAGACCCTGGACACTTAGCTCACGAAAGCAGATAATAGACGACAAAGCGCATACCTGTAATAGACACAATAGCACAATCCTAGCACACAAGGCCGAAGCCACAAGCAAGCATTCCCCACTGCAAATAGACAAAAGGCGCCTGAATGGCCCAAAAACAGCCTGAACGCAAGGCCATAACAAGGCCTTCTTGCAGAAAGCGCTAGCATCTGAACCACTAAAGTAAGCTGGCAATCTGGCACCCTACGACATCAAGTCGAGCAGCAAAATGAGCCAGAAACAAAGCTGCCCTAATGTGTGACGAGCAAACAATACAGAGTTTAATATAAAATGTAACACAAAATTAAAAAGACCGCGGTGTTGAGGAGATTATTAACATTGAAATAAGCAACCAGTGAAATAAGCAACGTCGAAGAAAAAACAAATGCACTTGGACGTCTGGTATTACGTGGTTATGATCTCTGTCACACCCATAAGGTGGCCACTTGGCTGCATTGTTTAGGAACAAAGGACAGATAATCCAGTGGGATTTTGCAGCCGGACGATGTCAAGCCCATAAAACAAAACAAAACATAACAGATAATTAGCAAAACAAATTTTTGCACATAACATCACCAACCCATAATTTCTTTGTTGCTGTGAGCTAAAGCAGTAAACCGCACAAAAGGCAGCACAGAAATAGGGCCTTCTGTAAGCCAACTGTATTAACTAATAAGAACATATATACTTGACAAGTTAGACACGGTATCGAAAAGACAACTTAATCGAGCATGCAGAGTAAAATATAACGCTAAGGAAGCCATATAAAGGATTTACCAAATAATAGTACAACAAATTGCCAGCGAAGAATAACTAGCCCCAGTGCGGACGGCAGAATAGAACAGGCCAGGCAATATTTAGATAAAATCGAACGACTCGACTCGCCTAGTAATTTATCCTAAATTAGGGAGTCCAACGACTTGACAAAACTTTCGACCTTTCGAACTTGTACGCCAGAGCGGAACAGTACTGAGATCTGAACAGTTGGCATATGCTACGAGCCGGTCAAACATACAAACGCTTAGCTCAAAAACACAAGCTGATTGAACTGCGCCGAGAGCCAGAATAAACAGTCTCCTTCGATAAGGCTATAGCTCAAAAACGCCACGAACAAGCTGTTGGGGAACTGCAAACAACACCAAGGACCAAGTGGCGGGCTGTGATCAATCAAATTCTCCGGTAATAACTGTGGAGAGAACGAACAACTGAACAAGCCACGGAAATGAAGACAAACAAGCTAGCGGCAAAACAGCAGCGTATAAAAATTGCAGCAAATCGAATAGACGCGACAAAAAACTGATAATTTAAGCACAAACGTGGCAATGAGCCACAGCTAAAAAAAAAAGTCTGAAAGCTAAGCTACAGTGTACAAACCATACAACCGGCATAAACCGGTCGGAGTGAAGAGCCAGTTGAGCCAAATTCTAAGAGCCAAATTCTAAGGCAGCATATCAAGCGACGAAGCACGACCAACAAAGGGCAAAGAAACCCTAGTTTCATGGCAGCTTTTCCCATTTATCTGCCAACAACGCTGTGGACGGGTAAATAGCTAACGGTCGTCTTAGACAGAACCCGAGAAATTCGAGAAACAGCATATAGACGAGCAGCCTCTTCTATATCAGGAGTGCTTATTTTAATCAGGGGTTGGGGGGTTGGGTGGTGTTTCAAAAAAGCATGTAAAAGTGGGTGAGGGGTTGTTGCATTTGAGAAGGCATGACATTCAAGACATCAGACCTGATAAACCTTCATTATAACAAAAATAAAAATCATTATTCACAAGCAGTATGATACTAATTACTAAATCATCCAGAATTCATTGTAAGCAACAATTGTTATGGTGTTCAACCACTACCCGTGGTTTCAAAAATACACTGTATTACACAAATGCACTTACTCCTGGCAAACTAGACAGGACCTTCACCCTTTCCCTACTATAGAGTTCTTCCCTTGATGAGTAAAATCATCTGGCATTAGTCAGAGTAAAATACTAAGAGGCCACCATGGTAGGGAAAAGGGTTAATGAAGTTCAGTCATATGCTTTACCAATGCACTAGCTAAGTCAAATGTGACATCACATTTCAAACATATGTACTGCATCCCATTTGATTCTGTCGCTTCAAGTTCATGGGTCAACAAATGTCGATCAATTGCTTTACAATCAAAATTCATGTTACATTAATTACACTTGAAACTTTTTCCTGTGTTATGTGTCTTTTGATAATTTACAAAGCTAGAATGACAGGGAAATGCTTGGACACAGATATCACAAGTGTAAGATTTCTTTCTAGTGTGCGTTCTTTTATGATATTGTAAGTTACCTGACTGGAAAAATGTCTTGTAACAGATATCACACTTGATTGGTTTCTGGCCAGTATGTGTTTTTCTATGATGTTGGAGGTTAAATAAATCAGCAAATGCTTTTTTACAGACATCACATTTGAATAGTTTCTCTCCAGTATGTGTTCTTTTATGACGTTGCGGGGTGGCTAAACGAGCAAATGTGTTGTTGCAGAAATCATTTTTGAAAGGTTTCTCTCCAGTATGTGTTCTTTTATGAGATAGTAAGTGACTTGATTGGAAAAATGTCTTCTTACAGACATCACATTTGAAAGGTTTCTCTCCAGTATGTGTTCTTTTATGATATAGTAAGCCATTGGAATAGGAAAATGTCTTGTCACAGACCTCACATTTGAAAGTTTTCTCTCCAGTATGTGTTCTTTTATGATATAGTAAAGTACTTGAATATGAAAATGTCTTCTTACAGACATCACATTTGAATGGTTTCTCTCCAGTATGTGTTCTTTTATGATTTAGTAAAGTACTTGAATAAGAAAATGTCTTCTTACAGACATCACATTTGAATGGTTTCTGTCCTGTATGTAATACCATGCGACGTCTTAAACTTGATAAACTGCCAAATGTCTTGGTGCAGGTTGGACACCTATGAGACTTTTTTCCATTCATGTTAGAACTCCTTCTCGTCAAGTCAGAACTATTACTCATTGCAGATCCTTAACGTTTCAGACAGGTCTTCATTTCTTCTTCAATTCTCCACACACCACCTTTTGATTTCCAACAAAATATGTCAAATCTAAATCCGAAATTAACAACAGCTCTGAAAACTCAAAAAATACTGAGCCTGCGCGAGTAGATGACTCCCCCCCCCATATAGAGTACAAAGGGATGCCGCCTCATTAAATATTCAGCATGACTCACGAATGACTCACACATGACACACGCATGACTCACGCATAACTCACGAATGACTCACGAATGACTCACGTATGACGAACACCTGTGACATGACTGGGCAAGATTGGATTATATTTTTAGGACCTAGATATTCAAACAGAGTAAGTCATCCTAGAATTATTGCTAACTAAACCCTAGTTCATGAGCGAGGAAATTGTAGGAAGATAGAATGAGGAATCACTTCGAGAAGTCGTGAAAAGAACGATATTAAGTGTCGTAATATGAACTAAAGGCAAAGCGATTTATTACTTTGAAAAGCGTTTGCTAAGGTTAATTAACTGGAGTACAAACAGAGTAAGTCATCCTAGAATCACTGCTAACTAAACCCTTGTTTATAAGCGAGTAAATCGTAGGAACATAGAATGAAGAATCACTTTAAGAAGTCATGAAAAGAAGGATTTTAAATGTCGAAATATAAAGGCAAAGCGATTTATTACTTTGAAAGCGTTGCTACGCTTTCTGTTACTAAGTGTGATATTTGCATATTTATCCTCAGTGCACGTGCAGGATACAAAAGAGAAACTCATTAGGGGTCATTAAGGAGATTAAGCGCTTAGGCAAGTCTAGGCGAGAAGGTCATTAACAGTGTTACCATAGCAAGACAGCGTCGCGTCATTCATTCGTCTCAGGCTCCTTTGGGACCCTCTACTGTTACTCAACCCCCCTTGTAATACGTCACAACCGATAGCTCTCCGACTAATTCCCGAAGATCGTCATTATCAAAAGATGCTCGACTTATATAAGTATTAGGAACCAAATTTCATTTATGCACTTTACCTTACTGATCGACAGTCAGCAGTTGTGGGGCATGTTATAATATTCAAACAGAATAAGTCATCCTAGAATCATTCCTTACTAAACCCTTGTTTATAAGTGAAGAAATCTTGAGAAGATAGAATGAGGAATCACTTTGAGAAGCGGTATATAAGAAGAACTTAAGATAGTGTGAGGAATCAATTCGAAAAGCCGTGAGCTAAGGGGTTTAAAGCGTATTAACACTGGCAAATAGCAACGTAAAGCTTGTATGTGAATATTATATTAGATATTTGGTTCGCTTTTGTTGTGTTTATACGTTTAAGAACTGTGCAAAGTTCATCAAGGTTCGCTTTGGATGATAACTATTAGCGAGTTGTTAGTCTAAATATATTTTATTGTCGGAGTCTACTTCGGAATATTACAGAGCTTGGTTAAATAATTCGATGCTATGGTTTGGTAGGTTATAAAAAAATCAGACTCGTACGTGTAGAACACAAAGGAGAAAAGCCATTAGAAACTCATTAAATGTTACTAATGAGCAAAACACCCCGGATTTGCATATATGGTGGAATATTTAATTGTTTTGGTGGGTTAAAGGAGGATAATAAGGGGCATGAGGAGGTATTAATGCGTGGGCATGTTCAGGCGTGAAGGTTATTAGCAGTGTTACCATAGCAAAACCGCCTGGGGTAAGCCCCAAACACCCAAGGGGTAAACCCCAAACACCCCTGGGATACCGCAATCACCCAAGCGGTACCCCCAATGACCCCTGGGTTAACCTCCAAACACTCCTGGGGTAACCCACAAACACCCCCGTTCTCCTCTTCCTCTTTCTCCCCCTCCTCCTCTTTTCTCCTCCTCCTCTTTCTCCTCCTCCTCCTCTTTCTCCTCCTCCTTCTCCTCCTCTTCCTCCTCCTCCTCCTCTTTCTCCTCCTCCTCCTCCTCCTCTCCTTCTCCTCCTCTGGAGGAGCAGGAGGAGGAGAAAGAGGAGGAGGAGGAGAAAGAGGAGGAGAAAAAGGAGGAGGAGGAGAAAGAGGAGGAGGAGGAGGAGAAAGAGGAGGAGGAGGGGAAAGAGGAGAAGGAGGAGGAAGAGAAGGAGGAGTATAAAGAGGAAGAGGAGGAGAAAGAGGAGGAGGAGGAGAAAGAGGAGGAGGAGGAGAAAAAGGAGGAGGAGCAGACAGAGGAGAAAGAGGAAGAGAAAGAGGAGGAGGAGGAGGAGGAAAAAGAGGAGGAGGAGGAGAGAGAGGAGGAGGAGGAGGAGAAAGAGGATTAGGAGGAGGAGGAGGAGAAAAAGGAGGAGGAGGAGAAAGAGGAGGAGGAGGAGGAGAAGAAAGAGGAGGAGGAGGAGAAAGAGGAGAAAGAGGAGGAGAAAGAGGAGGAGGAGGAGGAGAAAGAGGAGGAGGAGGAGAAAGAGGAGGAGGAGGCGAAAGAGGAGGAGAAAGAGGAGGAGGAGGAGAAGGAGAAAGAGGAGGAGGAGGAGAAAGAGGATTAGGAGGAGGAGGAGGAGAAAGAGGAGGAGGAGGAGAAAGAGGAGAAAGAGGAGGAGAAAGAGGAGGAGAAAAAGGAGGAGGAGAAAGAGGAGAAAGAGGAGGAGAAAGAGGAGGAGGAGGAGGAAAAAGAGGAGGAGGAGGAGAAAGAGGAGGAGGAAGAGGAGGAGAAAGAGGATTAGGAGGAGGAGGAGGAGAAAAAGGAGGAGGAGGAGAAAGAGGAGGAGGAGGAGGAGAAGAAAGAGGAGGAGGAGGAGGAAGAGGAGAAAGAGGAGGAGAAAGAGGAGGAGGAGGAGGAGGAGAAAGAGGAGGAGGAGGAGAAAGAGGAGGAGGAGGCGAAAGAGGAGGAGAAAGAGGAGGAGGTGGAGAAGGAGAAAGAGGAGGAGGAGGAGAAAGAGGATTAGGAGGAGGAGGAGGAGGAGAAAGAGGAGGAGGAGGAGAAAGAAGAGAAAGAGGAGGAGAAAGAGGAGAAAGAGGAGGAGAAAGAGGAGGAGGAAAAGGAGGAGGAGGAGAAAGAGGAGAAAGAGGAGGAGAAAGAGGAGGAGGAGGAGGAGAAGAAAGAGGAGGAGGAGGAGAAAGAGGAGGAGGAGGAGAAAGAGGAGGAGAAAAAGGAGGAGGAGGAGAAAGAGGAGAAAGAGGAGGAGAAAGAGGAGGAGGAGGAGGAAAATTGAGGAGGAGGAGGAGAAAGAGGAGGAGGAGGAGGAGGAGAAAGAGGATTAGGAGGAGGAGGAGGAGAAAAAGGAGGAGGAGGAGAAAGAGGAGGAGGAGGAGGAGAAGAAAGAGGAGGAGGAGGAGAAAGAGGAGAAAGAGGAGGAGAAAGAGGAGGAGGAGGAGGAGGAGAAAGAGGAGGAGGAGGAGAAAGAGGAGGAGGAGGCGAAAGAGGAGGAGGAGGAGAAAGAGGAGGAGGAGGCGAAAGAGGAGGAGAAAGAGGAGGAGGAGGAGAAGGAGAAAGAGGAGGAGAAAGAGGAGAAAGAGGATTAGGAGGAGGAGGAGGAGAAAGAGGAGGAGGAGGAGAAAGAGGAGAAAGAGGAGGAGAAAGAGGAGAAAGAGGAGGAGAAAGAGGAGGAGGAAAAGGAGGAGGAGGAGAAAGAGGAGAAAGAGGAGGAGAAAGAGGAGGAGGAGGAGGAGAAGAAAGAGGAGGAGGACGAGAAAGAGGAGGAGGAGGAGAAAGAGGAGGAGAAAAAGGAGGAGGAGGAGAAAGAGGAGAAAGAGGAGGAGAAAGAGGAGGAGGAGGAGGAAAAAGAGGAGGAGGAGGAGATAGAGGAGGAGGAGGAGGAGGAGAAAGAGGATTAGGAGGAGGAGGAGGAGAAAAAGGAGGAGGAGGAGAAAGAGGAGGAGGAGGAGGAGAAAGAGGAGAAAGAGGAGGAGAAAGAGGAGGAGGAGGAGGAAAAAGAGGAGGAGGGGGAGAAAGAGGAGGAGGAGGAGGAGGAGAAAGAGGATTAGGAGGAGGAGGAGGAGAAAAAGGAGGGGAAAGAGGAGGAGGAGGAGGAGAAGAAAGAGGAGGAGGAGGAGAAAGAGGAGGAGGAGGCGAAAGAGGAGGAGAAAGAGGAGGAGGAGGAGAAGGAGAAAGAGGAGGAGGAGGAGAAAGAGGATTAGGTGGAGGAGGAGGAGAAAGAGGAGGAGGAGGAGGAAGAGGAGAAAGAGGAGGAGAAAGAGGAGAAAGAGGAGGAGAAAGAGGAGGAGAAAGAGGAGGAGAAATAGGAGGAGGAGGAGAAAGAGGAGAAAGAGGAGGTGAAAGAGGAGGAGGGGGAGGAGAAGAAAGAGGAGGAGGACGAGAAACAGGAGGAGGAGGAGAAAGAGGAGGAGCAGGAGGAGTATGAGAAAGAGGAGGAGGAGGAGAAAGAGGATTAGGAGGAGGAGGATAAAGAGGAGGAGGAGGAGAAAGAGAAGAAGGAGGAGAAAAGAGGAGGAGGAGAAAGAGGAGGAGGAGAACGGGGGTGTTTGGGGCTTACCCCTCGCGGTTTCGCTATGGTAACACTGCTAATAACCTTCACGCCCGAACATGCCCACGCATTAATACCTCCTCATGCCCCTTATTATCTTCCTTTAACCCACCAAAACAATTAAATATTCTACCATATATGCAAATCCGGTGTTTTGCTCATTAGTAACATTTAATGAGTTTCTAATGGCTTTTCTCGTTTGTGTTCTACACGTACGAGTCTGATTTTTTGATAACCTACCAAACCATAGCATCGAATTATTTAACCTGAATTTTTAACATCGAATTATTTAGCTCTGTAATATTCCGAAGTAGAATCCGACAATAAAATATATTTAGACTAACAACTCGCTAAGAGTTATCATCCAAAGCGAACCTTGATGAACTTTGCACAGTTCTTAAACGTATAAACACCACAAAAGCGAACCAAATATATATCTAATATAATGTTCACATACAAGCTTTACGTTGCTATTTGCCAGTGTTAATACGCTTTAAACCCCTTAGCTCACGGCTTTTCGAATTGATTCCTCACACTATCTTAAGTTCTTCTTATATACCGCTTCTCAAAGTGATTCCTCATTCTATCTTCTCAAGATTTCTTCACTTATAAACAAGGGTTTAGTAAGGAATGATTCTAGGATGACTTATTCTGTTTGAATATTATAACATGCCCCACAACTGCTGACTGTCGATCAGTAAGGTAAAGTGCATAAATGAAATTTGGCTCCTAATACTTAAATAAGTCGAGCATCTTTTGATAATGACGATCTTCGGGAATTAGGCGGAGAGCTATCGGTTGTGACGTATTACACGGGGGGTTGAGTAATTAACAGTAGAGTGTCCCAAAGGAGCCTGAGACGAATGAAGGACGCGACACTGTCTTGCTATGGTAACACTGTTAATGACCTTCTCGCCTAGACTTGCCTAAGCGCTTAATCTCCTTAATGACCCCTAATGAGTTTCTCTTTTGTATCCTGCACGTGCACTGAGGATAAGTATGCAAATATCACACTTAGTAACAGAAAGCGTAGCAACGCTTTCAAAGTAATAAATCGCTTTGCCTTTATATTTCGACATTTAAAATCCTTCTTTTCATGACTTCTTAAAGTGATTCTTCATTCTATGTTCCTACGATTTACTCGCTTATAAACAAGGGTTTAGTTAGCAGTGATTCTAGGATGACTTACTCTGTTTGTACTCCAGTTAATTAACCTAGCAACGCTTTCAAAGTAATAAATCGCTTTGCCTTTAGTTCATATTACGACACTTAATATCGTTCTTTTCACGACTTCTCGAAGTGATTCCTCATTCTATCTTCCTACAATTTCCTCGCTCATGAACTAGGGTTTAATTAGCAATAATTCTATCCTAAAAATATAATCCAATCTTGCCCGATCATGTCACTAGGTGTTCGTCATGCGTGAGTCATTCGTGAGTCATGCGTGAGTCATGCGTGAGTCATGCGTGAGTCATGCGTGAGTCATGCGTGAGTCATGTGTGAGTCATTCGTGAGTCATGCTGAATATTAATGAGGCGGCATCCCTTTGTACTCGATATGGGGGGGGGGGGGGGGGGTCATCTACTTGCGCGGCAAAAAAGGAAAATTTTGAACTACTTTATTTAAGGTCTACATAACAGTTCGGCTTTAGGAAAAATTTTTAATCAATTAGAATTTTAGATTTTGTTTTTAAATACTAAACGCACAACCCTGAACTGCATATTTGAAACAGAGGATACTGTCAAGTGCTATTCATGTCAGAACTTTTATTTTTTTTGCTGGGAAATATTTTAAAATATGAAAAAAACATCATTATTTTGGTCTGGACCGTCTGAAATTTATGTCTTTCTTAAGTTTGTTTTGCCTTTTTCTGTTTTGGTGTTTGCAGTTCAGAAAGACTTCTGGTATGAACCTCAGTTATTTCTTAAACAGAAGCTAATTCAAATATGAATTAGGAGTGGAAATGTTTGCAGACTTCTAGTTGAAGTAGAAAAACGTTTTGGGGGCAAATTAGTAGTCATACGGATTCATAAGGATTCGTACCTTTTGAACATGTGAAAAGATAATAAAACTTTTATGGTCAATGGTGAGAACATTTTGAACATTTTAAAAAGTTACAGGTAACACTAAAGTTTGAACTATACACCGAATGAAAGCTTATAAAATTTCTAACAACATACGTACTCGATGTATTTCAACAATGCGTAGTTCCGAAATATTTAGCCATCTTTCTCTATAAACAAGTGTGTCGGCATCATCGAGAAATGTAAAACTCAGCTTCGTGAGTACAGGACTTTTTTGAATTGCCACGGACTTTTACCCGTAGTATCCGCGTACTGAAGTTTTAATAACCTCGTGGTCAAATAATTTCATCTCCAACGAAACGTTTTCTAAAGTAAATTACTTATTACTTAACTAAATATTACTTATATATGTATAGCTAGCAATATAAAGTTAATTAAAAGGTCACAAGAAGGCCAAGAGTAATTGATTACAGGAGCCCGAGGGTCGCAAGGACGAGAGAGATCATTTCCCGGGGGCACTTACTTTCAAAATGGCCGACTGGCGCATGCGCACAAAAATAATGGGACACTTTTTTTCGCGAGTCGGACTTCTGGTTAATCCTTATTCTGTGCCCGGGGATTATAGTAGTGAGTTAGTCGTCATGCATGACCTTTTTAAATACAAAAATGTTATATTGCTTTTTAACCGCCGTCGCCGTCCTAGCATCGTAAAGTCCCTAGGATGTCTGAGGGTTGCTGCCTTACTGTGGCCAGTCTCGAGGAAAGCAGTGCTATTTCATGAGTTTATCAGCGTTGTTAACAGCACAAACTATTCCAGTTATCGAGTGGAGCTCGACGACGACGACAACTGATCTCATTCCTCGTGAGGGATTTCTGTCGCTGAACAACTTTAATACCAACTGTTGTTTGTTGCCATTGGTTAGAAGACAAGTCAAAGAACTCGTCCATTGAGACATGTCGATCAGAAGTTGTCAACACCACGACGGCGATGGATTTTCTAAATTGGCAATGCCACGACACACTTGTGAACTGTCTTACAACTTCGGTGAGGAGAGTTTATCTTGTCGAGGTAGGATATCAGTTTCTACAACTGACAACTGTGTTCCTTGGCCGTAGGAAATTTCACGGTTGTTTTCTTCTATTTTTAGGTTTGTATTGGTGTGGGTTCATTGTGTTTGCGCTGATTAATATTCTGACTGCGTGTGTGTATGTTGACTAATACAAATTCTGAGCTTATTATGGTACATTGCTGTATAATTTTATTAAAGCTATAGATTTGTGAAAACATATTAAGCACGTGGAATTGCATTGACAGTTTTGCCACAGCATTAGAGCAAGAGGCTGATGATTATTTAATATTTGTATATTGTGTGTATATCCTGTCAAAACCTTGGCATATCATGTCAAGCGATAAGTTATAACAGTAACTTGTAGTTTTCAATTTTATAATTAAAAATTATGGAAGAAATGTGTAAATACTCTGTCTTGTAATTAATATTAAATTTTTGGACTTTCCAGCCTCCTTCGCAGGCAACTCTGTGGGCTCTTATCGTGAAGAGGTGGGAAAAACTTGGGTGGTGTCAGGGCAAACTCGGGTGGAGAGGGCAAGGGGGGTGCCACATTGGCCACAGACTACAGAGTTGCTTGTGGAGTAGGCTAAAGGTTTTTGTCCTATTTGAGCCAGCACTTCACTTGCGATGGTAATTTCTAGATTTTTTTTATTTATTATTTATTAACTTTACAACCATGAAAGAATGCAATATACAGGAAATAAAAAGTGCAATACTTGAACATGATTGAAGGAATGATCAACAGGACACGAGTCCCATGTGGAAGGACCAACCCAACAAAAAAAATTACATAATAAACGTTAAGTAAACACACGATAAAAAAAACCCCAACATACTAATACACAAATTACATAAGAATAAAGATTTAAGAGCAACAACTTGGATTGAAAGAACGACATTTAGAACAGAAACTTTTCCAGGTGCGCAGTCTATTAACATCGAAATTGGAGTCTAACTTAGAAGAGTAGTGAATATAAAGATCATGTTTTAAAAATGGAAACAGATAGTACTATTACGAAGTAATCGGAGAAAGATTGTTCCAGAGAAAGACAATTCTGTTGAAAAAAGTATTTCTAAAAAGAGAAAGTCCTACAAGGATTGGCTTGAAGCAAGTTGTTTTGACTTGAACGAGTGCGAGACGAGCGGATAGAAGAAAAAGTAACAAAACGGGAGATATCTAGGTCGTAGAGACCTTGTTTACACTTAAAAAAGAGAAGATCCTTAATTTCAAGCCAATATGATATAGGTAATAAATTAAGCTTTTTGAGACGGTCAGTGTAAGACGATTCATAATCTTGGAGTATGAATTTCGTGGCTCGTCTCTGAACACCCTCAAGAAGTGAAAGGTCACGTGACTTGTCCTGAGGAGCCCAGATTTCACTACCGTAAGACAAGTGAGAACGGACGAGCGCTAAATAGAGTAGACGACGGCAACGGACATTTGACATTTGAATACAGTTCCTGCGGAGAAACCCAAGCATACGATTAGCTTTAGCAACACATTTAGCAATATGGGGGGACCACTTAAGGTCATTGCTGATGACAACACCCAAGTCGGTTTGATTTGTTACACTTTTAACAAATTCGTTGTTGAGGTGATAGGAATGACTAGATTGAGTACGTTTTCGGGATATCCTTAGTAAGAGAGTTTTAGACACATTAGTTTACTTTATAATCTGATGCCGTCGACAAGCTCTGAATCTACATTTATAAATGCATGTGTTAATAATAATTTTTCAGTTAGATGTGTCCAAACATGGTTTCACGTATATCTCCGAACGAAACAGATCACCAGATTAACCTAATCCATAGTTGTGTGTGCTTCACTGGAAGAAACGACTGATCATGATCGAGCTGAAAGTGAAGTATTTCCGGAGTCAACATTAAACAACTGGGTTGTTGGACTACGGAAGTATAAAATTCGAACTTCAGTGTTAAATACTGTCAGAATAATAATAAAACTTTAAAGAAATTTACTAAGAACCGAACAGATCGCCCAAATATCGTGAAAACGTTCTCCAATACTAAATGAATAATTAATGATATAAATTAAAGCAATAAATGAAAGATACTGGACGAGCATGTTGTGGTAAAGTTGCGACGAAGCAAATACAAACTTGTTAACAGACATACTTCGAAGAAACCAGAAAGAAAAGATTCGCAGCTTAAATGACCAGTGATGTTCATTTTAATGAGTTTATGATTCCGTTATATATTTCTATTTAAACGACATATTTATAAAAACAACTGACTTTTGTACATGTCGCGGCTGGCTGCTAGCTAAAGACTAAAGTAGCTATTACTTGTATAATAATATACATGAAAAAATATCTCGACTGTGATTGGCTGATTCCAGTGCAGTTAATCCCAAACCAGAGTGCAGAATTGTGTTATCACAGTGCAAAAATCTGTTATCACAGTGCAAAAATCTGTTATCACAGTGCAAAAATCTGTTATCACAGTGCAAAAATCTGTTATCACAGTGCAAAAATCTGTAATCACAGTGCAAAAATCTGTTATCACTAAGAACCAATCAAATTGATTGTACAGCGGATTTTTCCCGACACAAAACAAACAAAGATGGCGGCCAAGATTCGGCGGTTTTGGGGATAATTTGTTCAAATTTGAAGCTAGTTATGCTTTAATATTGCCAAGTGAAGTACCTACAGGAAGACCAGAAGCTTCTTTATGCCTCGAGTAAACTTTTTCAAGTAGTAAAGGAAGCGAAGCGTTTTTTAACAAATAAATATGCGAGGAGAGGACGGCCTAAACACGTACGTTAAAATGTTAGTACAGTTGTTTTGAACATTTTTTCATGTATATTATTAATAAGTAAATAGCATGGTTTCTCGTGCAATTTGGAAAAAACATGCACTCGTGAGTTTTTCAAATACTTCAAATAGCACTCGTCCTTCGGACTCGTGCTATTTTGACAGTATTTGAAAAACTCACTCGTGCATGTTTTTTTCCAAATTGCACTCGAAACCATGCTATTACCTATACTTAGAACTTACAGAACATGTTTACAGCCGAGTCGGCCCTAGTGCAAGTGTTCTTCGGGTTTACTATAGCGTCCTTGAGTGTCTCGATAGTTCAATATATACAAGCTCATAAGAGAAAATAAAATAATTGTACCGATGCAATGGGTCGGCATGTAAATATATTGTCAGTCGAGAAACTGCTTGTCCGGGCTACTGAAAATACGATCGATTCTTAGACGTCTATTAGTACAGTCACAAAGACAAGTCATACGTACCTTCGTTGTTACAAATTAGCAAAATGTCGTCTTCTAGATACGGTGGTAATCGAACGTGAAAAATGTAATCCTTCCTGGTCGGGAACACTATCCTTTCGCTCTATATTGCAAACTACTGCCTGATTACTACTAGGCGGGGGAAAGTATAAAAGTTACTGAACCATATTTTCTTGAAAGCCCCTCTGGCTCAGTCTCTATAGAAACGCTGAAAAATTGAGGAGCGTTTAATAATCAATGCAAGCCATGTCTAGGAATATTAAAACCAATGAAAAATATTTTTTTAAATTTCTTGATTAGTTCACGAGCTCGCATGCCAAGGTCCCTTGAAGAGAAATAGTTTCGTGCGCGCGTATTCCTTACTGTTGCATGTTGCAATATAAGTTGCTAGTCATTTATTGCCCGTCCTGAACTTCCTGTTTTGAATTTTATTTGTTTTTGCTTCTTGTCCAGCCAATATGAATCACACGAGAATATACACTGGAAAAATCAACGTCCTTCCATACTATGTAAATAGTATGTATCTTGTTTGTAATAGACTGTAAATTGCATTTACAAACAAAGTGCACTTTGACATACTATGTAAACTGGTGTCAAACTTTGTAAATTGCTTGTAAATTGTTTGTAAACACAGAAAGCCTTTCGTTACTTGTTTGTAAATACTTTGTAAATTACTAGAAACTCATTGTAAATACTTTGTAAATTGCTAGGAACTTCCTTGTAAATACTTTGTAAATTACTGGTAACTTGTTGTAAATAGTTTGTAAATTACTAGGAAATTGTTTGTAAATAGTTTGCAAATTACTAGGAACTTCCTTGTAAATACTTTGTAAATTACTAGCAAATTGTTTGTAAATACTTTGTAAATTACTAGGACCTTGTTTGTAAATAGTTTGCAAATTACTAGGACATTGTTTGTAAATACTTTGTAAATTACTAGGACCTTGTTTGTAAATAGTTTGTAAATTACTAGGACCTTGTTTGTAAATACTTTGTAAATTACTAGGACCTTGTTTGTAAATACTTTGTAAATTACTAGCAAATTGTTTGTAAATACTTTGTAAATTACTAGGACCTTGTTTGTAAATAACTAGGACCTTGTTTGTAAATAGTTTGTAAATAACTAGGACATTGTTTGTAAATACTTTGTAAATTACTAGGACCTTGTTTGTAAATAGTTTGTAAATTACTAGGACCTTGTTTGTAAATAGTTTGTAAATTACTAGGACATTGTTTGTAAATAGTTTGTAAATTACTAGGACCTTGTTTGTAAATAACTAGGACATTGTTTGTAAATACTTTGTAAATTACTAGGACCTTGTTTGTAAATAGTTTGTAAATTACTAGGACCTTGTTTGTAAATACTTTGTAAATTACTAGGACCTTGTTTGTAAATAGTTTGTAAATTACTAGGACCTTGTTTGTAAATAGTTTGTAAATTACTAGGACCTTGTTTGTAAATAGTTTGTAAATTACTAGGACATTGTTTGTAAATAGTTTGTAAATTACTAGGACATTGTTTGCATGTAAATAGTTTGTAAAGCCATTTACAAACTATGTCAATGTCAATTTCCATACTATTCACATAGTATGGAAGGCAGTTGATTTTTCCAGTGATAACGCCTGAATTCTAAAAGCTCACACACACACTTGTAGTGACGTAACATTGATACTTTTATAATGACGTCATAAGAGTAATATAGGTACCAGTACTAATACGAGTAATGAGAATAAGAAGACTGAAGTGAGCGTGCAAGCAAGCAACTATTAAATGTATGTCTCAGTGTTGATATTAAATAAAGTTGTATCAGAGAACAACACAATATTATATTGGCGACGAGAGTAAAGGGTACTCATGGCAGAGGGCGAAGCAGCTCAACCGAATCCTGTGCAAATTCTACAGATGGCACAATCCGTGACAATTCAGCCAATGCCTGAATTTCGACCAGACGTCAAAATAGGGACAAGTCTTGCAACTCGACGGAACAATTGGCAATCGGATTTTGAGATGTTCCTGACCGCCAGTGGTATAACCGACAACATGCTCTCCTTCTTTATCAGGCTGGATCTTGAGTAAGGGAGATTTTTAAGCAATTACCTGAAACTGGTAACGACGACGAATATGAAACCGCCAAAGGAAAACTGACGGAATACTTCGACCCGCAGAAAAACCGAAGGTATGAAGTTTATCGTTTTCGCCAAACAACTCAAGCCCCTAACGAGACGCTTGATGAGTTCCACGTGACAGGGGCGTAGGAACCGGGGGGCATAGGGGGCACGTGCCCCCTCCCCAACTTTTTAAAAATGGCGAAAAGTGCCCTTTTCTTTTACCAAAGATATCACTGACATGCCATTTTGAAAGATATGAAATTAAAGTGCCCTTATCTTTTACCAAACATATCAAAGACATGCCCTTTTGAAAGATATGAAATTGTGCCTGAATTACTGTAAATATAAAAAACAATGGAAGCATTATGAAAAAAAATAAAAAGCAAATACAGTAACACTTTTAATTTGATGTCCGAAGCGTTTGAGCGACAGCACTCTATATCCTCTCTAGCGGTGCGGCATGGGGACACTTGTGGACTTTGAGAGCCTTTCGAGTTTTTTTGTCGGGGAGGCTTGGAAACGATTTTGTGTGTTTTGGTTTTGAGCAGCCATCTTGAAAGGTAGGAAATGCAGGGGCGGATCCAGGATTTTTCGTACGTTAGTCAAAATTTTCGTTTGTGAACATTCGGGGGGGGGGCACGGAAATTTCCCCGGGGGGTATGATTAGTTATTAATACCCACACTAATAATACTTTTAAAAATACTTTTTGTCCTGGAAAGCCAAAGGCTGTTGATTAAAATATGAATTTCATCAATTGATGTCTATATCACAAATCACAATTTATCACATCTGAACTAGAGATCGTATTACACCAAGCCATGTGGTCTAACAAGTCAACAAGACACACTGACACAGTCCATATACATTATATGGATAATAGATATCCAAATCAAAATCTTAAACTAATATCAGGCGACAAAAAGCATAAACAAAATGCTTACACTACAGTATATATTGGTTCGGCTGGGTTCGCGGTATATAAGTGAAATATTTAATATTAATAAACTTTTGACCGCATATGCTAATTTCATTTTATCATGCCAGCCAGTCATGGCGCACAGATTGTTCGGTTAATACAAGTCCAAAACTATTATAATAAGAGTCGAATTTAGTTAAAATAGAATATATTTACTTTATGGCTGTACAAGACTTGTTTTTCCTTTCTCGAACATACTTCGGGATGAAAGATTCGGCACCAAAATTTCTACTGAGGCAGAAGCTCGTGTTGTTGATAGCACTCAACAGCTCTTCAACAGAACTCTTCGGCAAAGCGTCGATTCGCTTCATCAGATCAGCGTAAACATCTTGAAGATATGGCCGATCGTTTCTCTCAAACGCGGACTGCACAGTCTCGTAAATACTACAAGACATTGCAGTATATTCGCTATTTCGCTTTTATATTTCTGCTGCGATCAGAAAGGCTATAGAATCATGCCGTATACATGATGAATATGCATATGATCGATCAAAAAATGTAGCCAATGAGAATTCAGATATTTTTTGAATTAGCCAATCGAATAGTTTGTATACGAGCCCCTGGTCTACAAACCGATCAGAACTCCCCACAGATCGATCAAAAAGCAAATTGGCCAATCGGATGGCTGGAATCAGACTACAGAGCGATCAAAACTCACGCGCAAGACCGCTGTTCTGTGACTTAATATATTACTTTATCGAAGGCCTTGCCGCTGTATGAAACTTGAAAACTGGACTATAAATTTTGAATATTAATGTTTTATTAATGAATATTAATGTCTGCTATGGACCGCAGTTTGAATTAATTAACTGCGCAATTTTTACCTTAGTCGCGTGATCGGTTTGACTACCCCTAGATCCGCCCCTGAGGAAATGCGTTTATGTAGATTATATATATGTAAATTAGATAAGCCCGATATAGGAGTCATTATTCGAAGTAACATAGAAAGTTTGAATGACCAGTGATGTTCATTTTAATGAGTTTATGATTCCGTATATTTCTATTTAAACGACATATTTATAAAAACAACTGACTTTTGTACTTGTCGCGGCTGGCTGCTAGCTAAAGACTAAAATAGCTATTACTTGTATTAGAACTTACAGAACATGTTTACAGCCGAGTCGGCCCTAGTGCAAGTGTTCTTCGGGTTTACTATAGCGTCCTTGAGTGTCTCGATAGTTCAATATATAGAGCCCTTGAGCCCTTGACGCTTTGTGATAAATAAATAAATTTTATAAATTGTGTTCGGTTACCGATCGACTTACCGCGTTTGGAAGTTGTTTGAAAATTGGAAGCTTATTGAATCATTTGAATGCCCTCAAACGACAGTAGCCCAAGCTTATACTAAGTCAATTCACTTTATGTAAGACCTATTATTTACTTCAAGAGTTCAAGTTTACATGTTTTTTTAAATTTGATTCTCCATGCATGGAAATTCATTTCATTTGTCAAAATGCTATATTATCCTGAATGTAGATATAAAGTTCTTGAATCATGTCTTTCCGAAATTCAACCGCTGAACGCTTGTATAAACGCTTATTCTATAATAAATATCTGTTATGAATATTAGTTTCCACTTTAAGATTTGTAACTGTAAGCTTATTTAGTTAAACTGTATCGTTTCATTAATTTAATAATGCATTTTCTTTCAACGCATTAGTTGAACTGTATCGTTTCATTCATTTAATGCATTTTCTTTCATCGTATGTTTTAAAAGAATAAAGTTTGCCGATGAAATATGCCACGTAAAGAGCGCTGCAAAAGAATACGAGAAGAGCTACTGAACGAGGCAGCATCGAGTGTACCGAAGCTCAGTAGATTTGGTTTCACTTTCGAAAAGCTATCAAACAAGTCAGCTCAGGACCCAAGGCCAAGTTCCCTTGACCAAATTGCATCTTCTTCATCCGAGGATACGACAACCTACATTCATGCGAAAACTTCCTGCTCGGTTTCAGACTTTCCTAATACTGCAGTATCAGACTCTGCCCTTGAGTTAAGGGGTGTTGGTGGCACAGTGGTTAGCGCACGTGCCTTTCACCTCTGCGACCCGGGTTCAATTCCTGCTCTCAGCAGTTATCTGATTAAAATTTCACCTTGGCCGCATGTGAGAAGAGTGCTTCCAGTTTGACTCTACCAAACATCGCAGGTTTCCTCCGGGTACTCCGGTTTCCTCCTGTAGAAACACTGGACCAATGAGGGATGGCCCTTACTGGACCTCTAGGGAGAACAGTTATCTATTAACTGATAGAGCTATCCAGTATAAATAAGATTAGTTTAGTTTTAGTTTAGTTAACACCTGAGCCGCCATTTACAGAAATCCAGTCTACTTCTCCTGATGAGTTAGTATACGAGACCAGTAGTAGCCAGTCTTCTCCTGTCGAGTTAGTACACGAGACCAGTAGTACCTAGTCTTCTCCTGACGAGTTGGTACACGAGACCAGTAGTACCCAGTCTTCTCCTGACGAGTTAGTACACGAGACCAGTAGTACCCAGTCTTCTCCTGATGAGTTAGTATACGAGACCAGTAGAACCCAGTCAACCGGTTGTACCCAGTCTTCAGAATCAGGTTGTCAGTCCTCATGCTGCACACAAGATTCTCCATACCAGCCAACATCAGCTGAATTGAAGGAAACATATGTCAAGCAGACTTGCCATGATGGAAAGTTAAAGTTTCGACAATGTCCGGCATCCATTTTCTCCAAGTATAACTGGGTAACATATTATTGCATGATGCGAGGTGCTATAGCATGTTTCTTCTGCAAATCAGGGAATAAAAAAGGGGTTATAACGTTTAGTTATCACAAAGAGAACGCATTCTGTTCGGGAGACTTTAGCAATTGGAAAAATGCCAAGAAAAACTCGACAAACATCAAAATTCTCATTTCCACCGAGAATCTGTTGAGAAACTTATGTGCCTGAACGACGCAAGTATGAACATTGGTGCTCAGCTTGATAAACAATATAAAGATGACCAAGACCTTCACCGAAACTATTTCTAAAACAGCTTAGCAGCTTAAGGTACCTGGCACGTCAAGGTCTTGCTATACGCGGTCATGAATCTATCGAGAGTAATCTTATTCAGTTGCTTAAGACAAGCTAAGGGCGGAGGATGTTCCTGAATTGAACCACTGGATTGAAAAGGGGCAATATCTCAGTCCTGTTGTAATCAATGAACTGATCGAAATGATGGGTAATTCTGTTTTGCGATCCATCTTGGAAGACATTAAAGGCAACTCGGGTTTATTCGGACTGATTACCGACGAGTCTCGTGACATCAGCAACAAAGAGCAACTTACATGCGTACTCCGATGGGTATACCTTTGATGACTCATGAAGATTTTATCGGTATGTACCTAATCGAGAAACCTGATGCTGAAACGATAGTAATCTCCAATTAAGCGACTGTCGATGGCAAGCTTATGATGGTGCAGCAACGATGAGTGGTCATCTGAGAGGAGTTGCAGCTCGACTCCTGGCTGAGAACCCGGCAGCTCACCGTATCCATTGTGCCAATCACAGATTAGATTTAGCTTTGAAAGGCTGCGCAAACGAAAGCAAGGTCATCAGTGATACTTTGAACTTTGTTCAGGATTTGGCAGTTTTTATTCGAAACTCCCCGCTAAGAATGTCAACGTACGAAAATATTGCCAAAGATTTCGAGCCCGACAAGTCTGTTGAGAGTCTCCATCTTCTTTGCCCAACTCGTTGGACTGTTAGAACAAAATCAATCTCGGCAGTGCTGAACAATTACCAGGCCATTTTTGCTACGTTACTGAGTATTTCAGAAAATGGCTCGACTCGTGAAAACCGCGACAAAGCTGCAGGCCTTTCGGAGAAGATGACGAAGTTTACGACCTTTTTGGATTGCATTTTGCAATGAACGTTTTCAGTGTCTCTGAACAACTTGCAACTACAATGCAAAGCAAAGGAATCCTTGCGCAGACTGTAATGATTGGGGTCAGAGCTTTGAAAGATAATTTACAGCATCAAAGAAACGATTATGATTTTTTTTTAATCAAACACGTGACAAGGCAGATGCAGTGAGCATGGTAGAAGAGCCAACTCTACCACGTCAAAGAAAGGTGCCTCGCCGTCTGCAGCATGGCGACGCTGTGCAACACCAGTTTGATTCGGCAAAATCAATGTTTCGGGCACAGTACTTTGAGGCAATTGATGCATGCCTTGCTGAACTGAATAGACGATTTGATGAAAGATCATACGCACCACTTCAACATCTTGAAGACGTTTTCCTGAATGCTGCTAACATGCAGCCATTCGAATTCAACGATGATGTTAGGAAAACGTACGGCAATGAGATTGATTTTGATCAAGTTACAGCAGAGCTGAAACTTCTCCCAAGTGTAATCAAACAATGTTTGCCAGAAGTTAAACAAGTAACATCAATGGACACCGTGTTTTCAGCAGCGTCCTATAGCCAGAATGGCACATTTCTCCTATCGAATGCTGTTCGTCTGTTGCAGATATACTTGTTGGCGCCGATGAGTGCAGCATCTGCTGAAAGATATTTTTCAGTCCAACGACGGATAAAAAGCTATTTGAGGAACACAATTACAGAGAAAAGATACAATAATCTCCTGGTGCTAAACATCCACAAAGAAAAGACATATAATATCAATCTTACCGAACTTGCAAAGGAATTCACGCAGAAAAATGACAGGAGATTAAGATTTTTTGGCAAATTCTAAGTTCTTAATAAAAACTACAGACATGCACTGCCTTTTTCCCGAGAATTAAGGATAATATCAAACGTTGATTATGAACCATATTCTTGCTATATGTTTTTGTTTAAACCAGTTAGTTAACATTTAGTTCATTATTTTCGTTGATCAAGATGAATATTTGATAGTTTTGTAACAGAACTTCTTTATCACATATGAAAAGTTCTATTTTGGAATGACTTTATGTGGACACTATTGTAACTATCAGTTGTTTTGCATTTTGTGTAATTTAACGTGTCTTTGAATTGAATGTTGGTACCTTGCTAGTTTTACCAAAAAACTATGTTTAATCAAAGTCAAGTAGGCCGTCGGAAGCGTGGAGGCAGAGGGGACTTTTTTTTGTAACATTTGAAGATGCAAAAAATCTGTTACATATTGCGTTGGATTTGAACAGAATTTTAAGTATTAACATCCATTTAAGGATTCTTGCTTAGCATGCGCAGTTATTGCTTTTTGGCGTGCGCGAGGGACTGGGAAATCCAAATCCATCATGGCATCTTATGATGAAGGCAAATCTCCATGAAACTCCATGAACATGGCATTTCTTAATCAACAAGTAACTAAGAGAAATATTGATAAAAAATTGGCATTAAATCCTCCAAGCTAGTAAATTATGTGTGTGATTCTTCGTTCTTATGTAAAATTTCAACTTGCCTGCCGCAAAATTAGCTGAAAGAATTTGCTCAAATTGCAGGAAATGGTGTTTCTGAGGTTCTATATTTCAAAAATGTGCGGGGGAGCATACCCCCGGACCCCCCTAGAAATGCGGTCACAAATTTCCCATACACAGAAACAAAACAGAAGTTACAGCCAAGAACAAACAAGGACATTACTTACGACGAAACGTATCACACTTTAAACAAATACCAAGAACTCATACAGACACAGATGATGAATACGTTCCAGATGACAATGCCCAAGTACTTAATGACAACACCAACAGCAGTAATAACAGCAACAACACAAACAACGGTAATAACACAAACAATGACAACAACAATATGCCTCTAAGAAGATCGACAAGAAGCAAGAAAGAACCTGTTAGATACAGGGGCGGATCTAGGGGTCGTCAAACCAGTCACGCGACTAACGTAAAAATTGCGGAGTTAAATAGTTAATTAATTAAAATTCGAATGATAGTCCAGTTATGATGAGTTATCTATTTTCAAGCAGCGGCGCCATTGTAGTCCAGTTATCAAGTTTCATGCTGCGGCTGAGTTTCTGTAAAGTAATATTATCAAGTCAACGAACAGCGGACTTACGCGTGAGTTTTGACCGATCTGAGTCAGATTCTAGCCATCTAATTGGTCAATATGCTCATCTCCATGGAGATCAGCAATTTTGACCGATCTGTGGGGAGTTCTGACCGATTTAGGAATCAGGGGCTCGTATACAAGCTATCTGATTGGCTAATTAAAAAAATATTCGTATTCTTATTGGTCACATTTTTTGACCGATCATGACTGATTCGCAGCGTGGGATATGATCTTGCTGTATACACTCAAGGGCTAACGAATCCAGCCTTTCTGATCGCTGCTTGGCCACTGAGGTTAGAGTAGAAAGAATTTAAACAGCAATGTCTTGTAGTATTTACGATACTGTTCAGTCTGCGTTTGCGGGGAACGACCAAAAATGTCTACAAGAAATTTATGCTGATCTGATGAAGCGAATCGACGCTTCGCCGAAGAGTTCTGTTGAAGAGCTTTTGAGTGCGATAAACAGCACGAACTTCTGCCTCAGTAGAAATTTTGGTGCCGAGAGTTTAATCCCGAAGTGTGTTCGAGATCAAAACAACAAGTCCTGTACTGCTATAAGGTAAATTAAACATATTTTGTCTTGTTTTAGAATGTCTATTAACAGAACAAGCTGTGCGCCGATTTTAATATTTAGGCTTGTATATGATAATCTCGATGGAATTTACCCAAATTAGCATATTTTTGCGGTCAAAAGGTTATTAATATCTAAATCATATAAATGCATTATAAAAGCAGCATTATATCAATTAATATCAGCTAAAGATTTCGACTTAGGTATCGATTATTCTATATATTTATTCACCGAAGTGACCGAACAAAATAAGTGGCATTGTATATTTGTATTTAGTCTATTTTGTTAGGCTATCAATAGACCGACAGCATGGTCTGGTGTAATACGATCATACCCTGCCAGGCTGCCAAAATTGCCTTTGGCTTTGCAGGAGAAAATGCTTTAAACTGATGGGCATATTGACTAGTGTCATAAATATATATTATCTATTATTCTATATATTTATTCACCGAACTAAATATGTGGCATTGTATTTTATAGTCTATTTTGTTGCTAATGTTAGGCTATCAATTGAGCGGACAGCATGGTGTGGTGTAATACGATCATGTGAAATAAACTGTAAACTCCTGCTTTAAGCCAGTTAATTTTTAATTTAATACTGAATACCTGGTCTGTTCTCTGATGAATCATACAAACCCCCCCAAAAAAAAATCCCCCCCCCCCCCCCCCCCCCCCCCCCATGAGTGTTGACAACTAAAATTTTGACTAACGTATGAAAATTCCTGGATCCGCCCCTGGTTAGATATGGACACAATGTACCTTCAAACGTTATACCATAACTTAAAAAAACAAGGGAGTGATGTAGTGACGTAACATTGATACTTTTATAATGACGTCATAAGAGTAATATAGGTACCAGTACTAATACGAGTAATGAGAATAAGAAGACTGAAGTGAGCGTGCAAGCAAGCAACTATTAAATATATGTCTCAGTGTTGATATTAAATAAAGTTGTATCAGAGAACAACACAATATTATAACACTCACACTCAATGAGTGGCCCCTCACACACTGTAAGTGAAAACACAAGGAAAACGAGGAAAACACAAAGGAAATCAGTACGAAAGACGAAATTTAAGTTACCTTAAATCATAGTCAATCGAGATATAGTATGGAAACTCAGCTAAAGTCTTTGGTTTATCTTTTTGTTCGCCTTTATTCATTTTTGTGCACGGTGCACGGTCACTGAACACATTGTATTTTAGTATAATGAACGAATTGTCCAATAGCAACGTTTCAGTTCAATCACTCAACCGTGATATTTAAATATTAATAAACCTAAAACAAAGGATGTGCACGGTGTAAGGCACGGTTCAACATAAAATCCCAGCTCATTATAGGCGCTTTGAAGTTTGCCGAGTTTCCAGACCATATCTCGATTGACTATGCTTAAATGGGCATTAAAGTTTAATTATTGAACCATTTTGTATACCTTTAGGGGTCAACTTAAATAAATGAACCTATAGTTAACATTTAACTGCTCACCTAAAAGCAATCTATGAACCATTTAAGGCTAACCTGAAATGTTCATTATTTTGCTTAAAACTAACATTTAATGTAGCTTTAAGTCGTTATTTAAATGTCTGGTAAATATATATTAAAGTCTACTTAAATCACCTTAAAATCTTAAATTCTTAACTCATTTTGATGTTCAAAGCAATTTTGAAAATTCATTATTTTCACTTACAGCTACACATAATGTATCTTTAGGGAGTTTATTTTTACTTTAAGTACTGTTGTAGCGCATGTCCGTGGTTTTATACCTGATAAAACTTCTTGACATCAGAAAGAAAACTAATGAACATACAATTTTATATAAAGAATACTAATGAACATACAATTTTATATATAGAATACTAATGAACATAACATCCAATAACGAATCGTTTTTGAACCATTCAAAACACTCGCATCGCGTGTTTTATCAGATCTAAAAGACTCGGGCTGCGCCCTCGTGGTTTTAAATCTGAAAAAACACTCCTGCTCGTGTTTTAAGTGATAGTTAAAATATGAGCGGCCGATCTTTATGGGAATTTACAATGGGGAGCCGAACACTTAACAAATTCTAAGTGTAAATGATGAACACTTTGTTTAAGAGTCGTAGGAAAGGTTAGATAAGATAATTTACAGTCAGAAAAGGCTCAATTTGAGGCACTAGTGCCTATTAACTTTGATGAAACATTGATGTTTTATTAATCAATGTTTTATCCGTAGTTAAAGATGCTGATTAACATTAATTTCTTTTGAATTTTCTTTATGAGTATGAGACTATACACTCACTCTCCAAACATTCAATTGAATGATTAGAGAGTGAGTGTAGTCTCATACTCAGTGAGGGTGAATTGAATGGTTAGAGAGTGAGTGTTGTCTCATAATCAGTGAGGGTGAATGGAATGGTTAGAGAGTGAGTGTAGTCTCATACTCAATGAGGGTGAATTGAGTGATTAGAGAGTGCGTGTAGTCTCATACTTAGTGAGGGTGAATTGAATAGTTAGAGAGTGAGTGTACTCAGTGAGGGTGAATTGAATGGTTAGAGAGTGAGTGTAGTCTCATACTCAGTGAAAGGGAATTGAATGGTTAGGGAGTGAGTGTAGTCTCATAATCAATGAGGGTGAATCGAATGGTTGGAGAGTGAGTGTAGTCTCATACTCAATGAGGGGAAATTGAATGGTTAGGGAGTGAGTGTAGTCTCATACTCAATGAGGGTGAATCGAATGGTTGGAGAGTGAGTGTAGTCTCATGCTCAGTGAGGGTGAATTGAATGGTTAGAGAGTGCGTGTAGTCTCATACTTAGTGAGGGTGAATTGAATAGTTAGAGAGTGAGTGTAGTCTCATACTCAGTGAGGGGGAATTGAATGGTTAGGGAGTGAGTGTAGTCTCGTACTCAATGAGGGTGAATCGAATGGTTGGAGAGTGAGTGTAGTCTCATACTCAGTGAGGGTGAATTGAATGATTAGAGAGAGAGTGAGTGTAGTCTCATACTCAGTGAGGGTGAATCGAATGGTTGGAGAGTGAGTGTAGTCTCATGCTCAGTGAGGGTGAATTGAATGGTTAGAGAGTGCGTGTAGTCTCATACTTAGTGAGGGTGAATTGAATAGTTAGAGAGTGAGTGTAGTCTCATACTCAGTGAGGGGGAATTGAATGGTTAGGGAGTGAGTGTAGTCTCGTACTCAATGAGGGTGAATCGAATGGTTGGAGAGTGAGTGTAGTCTCATACTCAGTGAGGGTGAATTGAATGATTAGAGAGAGAGAGTGAGTGTAGTCTCATACTCAGTGAGGGTGAATTGAATGGTTAGAGAGTGAGTGTAGTCTCATACTCAGTGAGGGGTAATTGAATGGTTAGGGAGTGAGTGTAGTCTCATACTCAATGAGGGTGAATCGAATGGTTGGAGAGTGAGTGTAGTCTCATGCTCAGTGAGGATGAATTGAATGGTTAGAGAGTGCGTGTAGTCTCATACTTAGTGAGGGTGAATTGAATAGTTAGAGAGTGAGTGTAGTCTCATACTCAGTGAGGGGGAATTGAATGGTTAGGGAGTGAGTGTAGTCTCGTACTCAATGAGGGTGAATCGAATGGTTGGAGAGTGAGTGTAGTCTCATACTCAGTGAGGGTGAATTGAATGATTAGAGAGAGAGTGAGTGTAGTCTCATACTCAGTGAGGGTGAATTGAATGGTTAGAGAGTGAGTGTAGTCTCATGCTCAGTGAGGATGAATTGAATGGTTAGAGAGTGCGTGTAGTCTCATACTTAGTGAGGGTGAATTGAATAGTTAGAGAGTGAGTGTAGTCTCATACTCAGTGAGGGGGAATTGAATGGTTAGGGAGTGAGTGTAGTCTCGTACTCAATGAGGGTGAATCGAATGGTTGGAGAGTGAGTGTAGTCTCATACTCAGTGAGGGTGAATTGAATGATTAGAGAGAGAGTGAGTGTAGTCTCATACTCAGTGAGGGTGAATTGAATGGTTAGAGAGTGAGTGTAGTCTCATACTCAGTGAGGGGGAATTGAATGGTTAGGGAGTGAGTGTAGTCTCGTGCTCAGTGAGGGCGAATTGAATGATTAGAGAGTGAGTGTAGTCTCATACTCAGCGAGGGTGAATTGAATGGATAGAGAGTAGTCTCATACTCAGTGATGGTGAATCGAATGGTTAGAGAGTGAGTGCATGTAGTCTCATACTCAGTGAGGGTGAATTGAATGGTTGGAGAGTGAGTGTAGTCTCATACTCACTGAGGGTGAGTTGAGACCCATTGAGTGTTGTGTTGCACTTATTGAGCGTGAGTGTGAGAGAGCTTTTAGAATACAGGCGTTAGTTTCAATCAACCGGAGCTTGTCAGAGATGGCAAATGAATAGCAACAATATTTTAGAACCTCGCTTCTATTGCCACGCGATAATTATATAGAGTTCATGACAAAGTTTGAGATTACACGACTATAAAAGAAACGTCTCGCGGTTTGGGAAGTGAAATGAGATCAGTGAGTTGGATAGATCCAGTTGGATGATTAAAGAAATAGAGCTAGTGCTGGGTTCACAGTGTTAACGTTTTCGCGCCCTGTTTAAATTAATTTATCTAAAACACTTTGCGAGCACGGAAGAAGCTCTACAGTCGAGAGAAATGTTTAGGATAATGGAAATATTTACAGAACAAACACACTTGTATTAAAATGACGCGTGTTGGTCGAGATACTGATCGAAATACCGAGTGTTCTGCAAGATGGTGGGTTGCAAAGGGTCGATTGGCACCCAAGGTATAGGGGGTTCGTTCTCACTCCCCTCAACTACCGGCTGCTTACCCGAGCAGCAAATTCCTTTCCAATTGTTGACCAATCAGAGTCAGACTTCCAATATCTGGAAACGTGACCTTCGACCTTGAGCTGACCGTTTGAAAACTTAGGCCTGGTTTATACAGCGTGCTATGTGCGGACCGAACTAATTATTTGCCTAATTGGTTCGGTCATAGCACGCTGTATAAATCAATTTGGTTCGCTCTTTGAATTAGGTCCACTCTTAACCGTGCGGCTCGCTCGAACGCTCTTAGCACGGTGAAGCACGCTGGTGATTTATACGATCGTGCCAACACCGTACCTAAATAAGTGATGATTGAATATAATTTATTATAATCCATAATTTCATTTTAGTGTTATAATAAATTTGGTTCGTTCAAAATTTTTCATGTATAAATCGGACAACGTTCTACCAGCGTGCCAAAGCCGCAACAATTAATTAATTAGTTCAGTGCGCTCATAGCACGCTGTATAAACCAGGCCTAATATATTGCTTATAGTTCAATAAAAATTTTGCAAAATAGAATCAATATAAAGATGATGTTGTATTATCTGTGAACAAGATGCCTGCTCAGGCGTTCAAAGATGCCTGCTCAGGCGTTCATTCGGGCTACTGATTTCTGAAAGCTTCACGTAGCCTGCATGTGCGTACTCTAGCCAGACTACGTGGCAATGGTAATGGCAATGCATAATTGCATAGATTTTCACAAATAGAATCTATGTGATTATATGAACTGCTGCGGTGCAGGAAGCGCCGAAGCGTTGCTAATGAAGTATAAATGTAAACAAGGCCGTTTTTCTGAATCTAATATATTTAGTTTCCGAATGTATAAATACGACACGCGATATCTAGACATGCACTGAACAGTTCAACATATTGATATCTTACCGGTATTTGCTCTATTCGGTGCTTAATATTATATACTTGCATTTTGTAGTTGTCGGACTATAAAGCAGCAAGGCCAGGACCAACCTGTATAGGTTGCTAATATACACTTGTTGACTGGCGCCGAGGGAAACATCGAGTTTTACGGACCCGAAGGCTTCAATGTCACCCGAGGGTGACATTTAAGCCTGAGGGACCGTAAAACTCGATGTTTCTCGAGGCAAAAGTCAACAAGCGTTTTGTTATATACCAAAGACTTTTAAAATACAAAATACCAAAACACTTCGAAACTTGTAAAATGCAAAAAGACTTACCAAAACACTTTGACTTTGTCTTCGTACTTCAATTCAACCGAACAAATACACCAGACTCAACAAGTACAAAGAACAGCTTTAAATTTATCCAGATTTTCTTCAGACCTTCTTTGAAGATATGTATAGATATTCTTTCGTTTGGATAATGGACTATTTCGTACCAAACAAGCTCGAAACAGCTCTTGTTTTCAAAATGTTCCGAAAAGTCCAAAGTCCTTGATCTGATGCAATAATCATTGTGTATTCACGTGAACAACGCATGATTAAAGCTGACGTTAGAGGGAAACATTGCACTGTTTCCTTCTTCGTTGTTGACAGTGCAATGCAATGTTTCCCTCGGAAGAAAGAAACATTGAGTTTGTTGAACAACACGTGACCATGATTTGACAAATAGAATTTCATCTTTGGCAAACGAAAGTCTTTGGCAACCTCGTACCCAGGGCATTTTGCCTCCACGTCGGGAGGTCGGCGAAAATGGCCCTGGCATCGGCTGGTCGATTCTATAATCTGATTGGTCGGTTTAAGAACCCGATTAATTCAGATAGAGTATAATTTATTCAGGAAATTTGAATTGCAATGGGATCCACTCTGCAAAGTTTACTCAAAGAATGGAAACGATAGCTTTGGTTATAGTCAAGAACAACATTAGATGTATGTTTGTTCATGACATTTACATGTCTTCTACTGGATAATCGTGGGAGTATCATGATGAATAATGCTAGCCCAGTTGCTTTTCTGGTGAAGGCTTCACATGAGTGACTCGACAAAGCGTTGAATATTTCTATTTATTATTCATGCATACGTATTATACAAAGAGCAAAACACAAAAGCCGCATAAATTTTCTTGCCATAACACCCCAAAATTCTGGGTGTCACGTGACCAGCCGATGCCAGGGCCATTTTCGCCGACCTCCCGACGTGGAGGCAAAATGCCCTGGGTACGAGGTTGAGTCTTTGGTATATAACAACTATATTTCAATACTTCAATCTCGTTTCCAGAGCCCACGTTCCCCTTACCCAGCGGGCGGGAAACGAGAGGCTCTGGGATAATCCGTTCACGCCATCACAGGATTCTTGGTATCAGGAAGAAGAGTTATATAGAGTTCACTGTGTTCATCAGCCAATGAAATATCGATAAGAAACGGAGTATCCCAGCTGAGTCTCTCGTTTCCCGGGTGGGGAACGTGGGCTCTGGGAACGAGATTGTCAATACTTATGAAGTAACCGGAAGTAGATGGACGACAACACGCGACCCATTCTCGTCCCCAGACGCCCACATGAAAATGAAAATCTGAAAATCATTATCCTTCTTGTTGCATGTATACTGACATGGCTTTCATTTTGTTTATAAAATTCTCTCAGCGGTCACCGCTCAGGAACCAATCAAATTGCTGGATTTCACGTTCCAGACCGCTCACGGAAATAGTCATATAATAATGTTATTGCTTCTTTCAATTTCAAAACCACGCAACATATCGCTATCCAACGCATCAAAATTATGTTATTGCCTCGGACTAGTACTACATGCTTTTCAAAACCACGCGACATATCGCTATCCAAGAACTCAATAATATATGTTATTTTCTCGTTCTATTTCAAAACCACGCTACTTATCGGCTATCCAACAGGTCAATATTATATGTTATTGCCTAGTTCTCTTTCAAAACCACGCAACATATCGCTATCCAACACATCAAAATTATATTTTGTCGGGGACTGCATGCTTTTCAAAACCACGCGACATATCGCTATCCAAGAACTCAATAATATAATGTTATTTTCTCGTTCTATTTCAAAACCACGCTACTTATCGGCTATCCAACAGGTCAATATTAACTTCTTATTAACCGAGAGCGCGGTCATTACGAAAAAATATCAGACCGAGGTCTGTACATAAAGACCGAGGTCTGATATTTTTTCGTAATGACCAAGCGGACGAAGTTAATAAGAGGTTTATTATATGGCATTTTGAAATAACACATCTTACATTACCTTGTCAATAGTGTGACCTCGAGCGTGTGACATAGACTCATCGTTTTCAATGTTGTTGCTCTTGTTGTCATCGCTTTTGGGAATCCTAAAACTCACTGCCAGATTGCTCATCGTCGCACTCACACATAATTTGGTCCTCAGGTTATTGAATTCACAAAATATTTCGGTTTTCTTTCATTGTTTAGTTGCAAACAACATATCTACCAAAATCCGTAATCGACCGGTCGATTACGGAAAATTATCGACCGGCACGTGACGCGTCTCAGCCAAAGAGAACACACGATTTCAAAACCACGCAACATATCGCTATCCAACACATCAAAATTATATGTTATTGCCTCGGACTAGTACTACATGCATTTCAAAACCACGCGACATATCGCTATCCAAGAACTCAATAATATATGTTAGCATATACCTCGCAGGTGAATAGTGCTTTTCAAGCAATCTGATTGGTTCCTCTAGCTCGGGATATCCTGCACTATTCACCTGCGGGCAAAACAAAATGGCGGACAGTTTTGCTTTGTTTACCGAAGCAGGAGTCAAATTTTGTTGATAAACAAGGCTGATGTAGTAGAATAACGAGAAAAGTCAACAAAATTAAGTAGAAGAGTGTCCACAGGTATGTTTCTTTACAATTTTCTAGGCATTAATACATTCAAAAGTTGTAAAAACTGTTTTGTCGTCAAATATCGGGTACGCCAAGTGCCCAAGTTGCTAGCGGCCGTGTCTTGTATAAAATATCGAAAAATATAAGAATGTTAAACTAGTTATTTCATTTATGAGGTATATGCTAAAACAATTATTCACCTCAGTGTCGGTGAATAGTGTGGATATTCACCTCCACTTCGGTGAATAATTGTTAATTATTTTCTCGTTCTATTTCAAAACCACGCTACTTATCGGCTATCCAACAGGTCAATATTATACGTTATTGCCTAGTTCTCTTTCAAAAATCGCTATCCAACACATCAAAATTATATCTTATTGCCGCGGACTACATGCATTTCAAAACCACGCAACTTATCGGTATCCAAGGACTCAATATTATACACATACAACAACATTTTCAGCTTCAAAACTGTTTCGCAAAAAGTGGTGAACATGCGATGCGCGAGAAAGGGAAAACCGCTAGCGGCAATGTGTCAGAACCAAACAAAGTGCTAAAAAGCGGTGCCCTGTTTAGCGTTAAAAATGTAGGGTCAAAAATACCGTAACAAAAATGTCGCCTCAAAAATACAGCGTCAAAAATGTCGTGTCAAAATTATTGCGCCAAGAACGGCGAATGCTATTGATTCCGAACGAACGAACTAGACAATGCAAGAGTTATAATTATAATGAAATCTACAACTTCAGCTCATTTGTTTCATTGCTCACACAACAACTACTGAGCTAAACGTCTTTTTACATGTTTTCAACGTTTTAAACGTAAACATAGCTATAATCCCAGGACTTGCTACAACAATTATAAGCGTTATTTATAACATAGCCTCAAAGTTTTAGATTTAAACATTATAAGCCCAAGACGTACTACAAGAGCAATTATAAGCGCTATTAATAAGATATGTATGGTGGTTCGTGGTTGCGCTAACCCTAACACTGGCCCAAACCCGAACACTAACCTTAACCCAACCCTAATCCTAACTCCAAATGTGCCTAACCCAGTGAGCTATATATATATATATATATAACTGAAGTGTTATCTTATGATCATTGACCAGGCAAACCAGTAGAAGACATGTAGACCTGAAGTTTGTATACATCCATTCTTCCACGCAGAGATGAAAATTCAGCCTCGCTACTTTTAGAATACAGTGAAACCTCTATTAAAAGTGCTGATGAGGTGAAAATTAAGTCTGTCTTATTTAAAAGAACACTTAAAATGACAAAGTAACATCTTTTGCAGTTTTTCCTTTCCTTGCTTCATTGTCGAGACATTTCTTGTTGTTTGATATGCAAATATGTTTGACATCTAGATGTCACACGTGTTTAACGATTTATCGAAGAAGGTTATCAACCGCGTCCCAAGGCCATTTGTGGGGGCTGGGCAAAGATGGAGACCAAAACCAAAAAGGCCGGAACAAATGGGTCTGGCACAGGCAGCCCAAAATGCGCCATATAATGCCTCATTTTTTACTCGTACCCATTTTTCTCAAAGTTTATTGCGCCTAGTAAGGCTTTCGATTGACTTGCAAGATTCTAGATGTCACTCACGTTAAATGTATTCTTATACTACGTTCGATATGCTTTGGATAATTCTAATTACAGCGAAATTATCTTCTTTTGCCACTTAATACTAAAATACTCTTTGACTTTGTTCACCAAGTCTTAAGATTAAGAAAACAATTTGGTTGCCCCATGGACTGCGTTGTATTGCAGGGCACATTGCAGTTTTTTCAGTGATGTTTCCCATTTTCATTGTTTTTGAAGTTGTTTTTAAATTTGCCGCCATCACTTCTTTGTAATTTGAGCCCCTCAAACTAATGCCCGCTAGTTAGCCTGAGCGCCTGCCTTGCTTCCACCAATCAGAATACCTAAAACATATCCAATGTTATCTCGACCAATCCTATATGGTGATAGTTCAGTCTATGCCTGGGCCATTTGTTCCCGCCATTTTGCTTTTGCCCGCCATCTTGACCCAGCCCCCACAAATGGCGCTGGGGACGTGGTTGCATGGAAGGTTCTATATCTTTGCTATTATTAAACCAAACTAATTCGAGCGAAGCGCATGGGTGTGTTTCTCCCACAACACCAAACATGTAATTTTCAAGTAATAGCGTACCATCGAGCTGATATTTGTAGCCCATAATGCGGACAAACAAACCAAAATTGACTTCCAAATTATTGCAAATGAGCCATTATCTATTGTTCGGACTGCAAGCTAGAATTGTGGGTAAAAGCGGCAAACTTAAATAGTGACGTCACCAAGACGGAGCGCTATTATGTTTGATAATAGCAAAGCTATATAATATTCTCCAATGGCTCATTATATACGCTAAGATGTTAATTTGTGACGTCAATATGTTTAATTTGCTTATCAAACAACCAAGCAAAGCTAAGAATAAAAAAAAAAGCAAAATATGTTACTCTGTCATTTTTAGTGCTATTTCAAATAAGACAGAGTTGATCATACAAATAAGACGGAGGTTTCTTTTTCCACACCTTGGTACGAATTAATAAAGCTTGTATTGCCTGTGAAGTGAAACAGTCAGTCCGAAAATACGGAAAACAACAGATTAACGCTTAATGCAGGGTTAGTGCCAATCAGCTTTTGAAATGTTAGGTTTCCCGCTGCCACGAGTTACGCGGAAAACATCACGCTCAAATTTTTGGACTGTCACGCAAAAACTGCTCACCCAATCAGAAAATCAGAACCCTAGAACAACGGATTTTGACACCTGATTTATAACAAAAGTAATTATGATTACTAAATGAGCTTTTCTCTAACAATAACGCTGTTTTGTGTGAACAAAGATATTCTAAAAGTTGCGTGGCCTGATTTTCATTTCAGTCTTCTTTAAAGAATAGTTGGTTCCTTTCCAGCGATTCCAGATAACGCCTTGACCTTGTTTGGGAACGCACCACGAAGATACAAACCATTTAAGTTAGAGTGATGACAGTCTTTGTGCCACCAGGCACCTTTGAAAACCACAGCACAGTTTACACGAGGATGTTTGTCATTATCTTTATCTTTAGTGGTAAACTTCATTCCATTGTGCACAGCAAGTGCGTTGCCAGTATTACCTTGTAAAGAGAAAAAATGCACCATGTCCGTGTAAAGACGCGTTTACATAATTCGATCTAATATATCCAACACTCGTCAGTGTTCTTTCGCCAGTTTCTAAGTACAGTCAAGGAGGTTGAAAATACGAGACAAAGCCGCGTGTTGTTTTAACCAGCTTGACTGTATTTAGACATCGGAGGACAAACACTGACGAGTGTTGAATATAGCTTCTCACGCGAAGACAAAATCGACCAAAATATTTGCTAAATTTGCCCGTAATCTTCTTCCGATTTCTAAATGCTGATTAAATAATATGTATTTATTTTAAATTTTTCTCATAAATTATTAATGATTTGAGAATAATTACAGCTGAAGCCCCGTTTACACTATAATGTTGTCGGCACGGCACTGCCAAATTACGGCACGGGTACCTCTTGTTTTCACGGCACTGCACGGCACGTTTATACTTACCAATTTGCCGTGCCGTTGTAAAAATTGCGACCAGTGCCCATGCAGTTTTCAATCCAACAGCAAAGACTATTCTGTAGATTTATTATAAAAGCGGAAATAGAAGACTTACAATTACAAAGAGATTGGAACAAAGTAAAGCGAGTCACCGAAGGAATGTCCGAGCAATTGAAGCCCGGTACAGGAAAAAGAAAATGCTGTTAATTGCCTTTTTTCTACTTGTTATGAACGTACTAAGAGAACGATCATTGAGGATGCATCCATCTATATCAATGTTTTATACTCAGACGATTTCTGGAACTAGTAAATTCGAGCATGCGCAGTTTGATTTATTTTCTGGCACGGCACTGCTGAGCGTTTACATTTGTACTAAAAATTGCACGGCACTGCAATTTGGGGTGCCGAGACCGACCTTTTCGGTAGTGCTCGGCACGGCAAAAATTATGGGCACGGGTGCCGATGTTAAAACAGAGCTGCATCGTTTACACTGAAAAAATAGTGTAATATCCTGCCCAATGTATTGTCATTAATAAGATATGGACAGCAACTCCGGCCGGGACGAACCATGACCGGAGAGCGAAGGAGTGACCGCAGATTCGACTCGGCTTGGATGTGGGTAGGGTGGATGGTATCATCTCCCCAAACGTGTTCATCCACGGACTTCTTGCAAGTGCCAGCGGAGAGAATGGTCATCCACTTATATATATTAATGAATTCCCTAGGGCATAATTTCCATATTCAAATTGACTTTGAATAGTGTAATATCCTGCCCAATGTATTGTCATTAATAAGATATGGACAGCAACTCCGGTCTCCCGAACCTGCCCCAAGCTCACCTGGTTATTACCATCATCATCAACACACAAAACGACGTTCTATCTTTGTATCTTCTCTCCCATACCTTACTTCAAATCCAATTTAATCACACGCTGTTCTCTCCGATACCTTTAGGTTACCTGCTAGAAAACAAACTAACCTTGAAAGGCTCGTACGAAACCTTTCAAGGCATTAAAGGCCTTATATGCCATGCCAGTATCCACATCGAGAATAGCTAATCGTGCGGCGATTAGCTAATCGTCCGCCTCTAGACGAATGTCGAGATCGACTTTCACACGCTTTAACTCAAAGTGGTTTTTATTACAGCGCAATATACTTTTGATAGTGTTAGTATACTTGAATTAGTCTATGTAGCAACACGGGGTTTTCTATAAGAAGTCCCGCGAAATTCTGCTTCAGTGTGAACCTTATTCAAATCCATCTACTCTCTTCTTCGCTATTGTGCGAACGTAGCCCTGGTGGGACCCAGATCAATCTAAATTTTAAAGTCTAAAGTAAACGGTTCTATACTTTGAAACATTATTTTATAAATGTCAACTATATAGTGATAGAATAGAATAACTTACATTATTAGTATTGCTCTATAGAAAACCAGTCTTCGTTCCTCAAAAACACTATTCGTTATGGAAATTTAGTAAAACGCTTCTGGCTTTTAAGTGTGTTGTAGTAATTATCCTATTTCCTGCTCATAAATATTTGAAAAGGCAGACTGCGCATGTTTCAGAAAATTTACTATAGTTCGCAAATACTGCTTCAAATTTATTGAAACATTTCAAAAGTTGACATAAAATGATTAAATTAAATTAAATTAAACACTAAATACAATAGAGAATACGTTTGGTTATCTTCCGTACACAATAAATGTAGATGGAGTTAAAATGCATAATTATGCATGCATGTACATAAAAGCTGTTTTGTAAACATCATTTTTAAAAGTGAAATGCAATACAATTTTTTTTCTTTTTTATATTAAACTATATATTATAGCGTAAAGTAGCTTTAATGGAAAATAACTTAAATATTTAGATATTAATGTTTTTGTAATTGGAAATCTTGTCACGTTTAAAAGCTTATCGTTCTTGAAATACACTGAATTTCTCAACAAAACTTTATTTTACTTACTTTATAATCTACTTAAAATGTATAACATAATAAATACAAAAGACAAATAGTATTCATATTGTTTTGTTTTACTACCTCCGCCAGAAGGTTATGTTTTTACTTCTGTTTGTTTGCCTGTCTGCAAATACTATATATCTAAAAAAGAATTGAACCAATTTCGATGTAACTTTGCAAAAACGTTGCCCATATACCAAGCACCAACATATTACATTTTCGTTTACTTTAGTTAAGAATTGGATAAAAATAGACTTAACAGATTCATTGTTTTAGATTTGATATTTATCTTAAGGTTTATACGATAAACCAGCTGTGCACTGAAAGACACGCAAAGTTCGTTATTTCTTTTTCTCAAACTCATTAATAATTCATGAGCCGAAAACAAAGGAAATCAGTACCGAGACGGTGGTTTGGATATCGGAGGAAGAAATTACATAAATTAAGCCAACTTTCGCCTCGATTTTCTCTTAAAATACTGATCTGTTTGAGAAGCTATATCATACACTCGGAAGAATGTTTCATCAGGATTCCAAACACCTCGAAATTTGTTAAAAAACCTCGGCTTCGCCTCGGTTTTCAACAAAAGTCTCGGTGTTTGGATATCCTGATGAAACACTCCTCCTCGTGTATGATATAGTACATCTCAAACTCATTAATAATTCATGAAGAAAACACAAAGGAAATCAGTACCGTGTCGGTTGTTTGGATATCGGAGGAAGAAATAACATAAATTGAGCAAACTTTCATCCCAATTTTCTCTTAAAATACTGATTTGTTTGAGATGCTATATCATACACTCGGAGGAGTGTTTCATCAGGAAATCCAAGCACCTCGAAGTTTGTTAAAAAACCTCGGCTTCGCCTCGGTTTTCAACAAACGTCTCGGTGTTTGGATATCCTGATGAAACACTTCTCCTCGTGTATGATATATTACTTCTCCTAAAAACGAATACAATGAAGTATTTTATATTTATACACGTATAGGTCTGCGAATCTAGCCTGGTTAATAGCGGGATAGCCGTCGTTTCTCTTAATAATCCGCTGGCAGAGGTATGCAGTCTCTGGGTGCCTTTTACTGTGTTTACACTTACGGCAAACGTCTAGAACATTTACACTAGATTGTTATACTTGCTATTGCAAAACAACAGTCTAAATATATATTGGCTACAAACCGTGTTTTGAATTAATGGAGACATCTGTTAAGCGCTAAAGTTGTCATTGGTAATACGCTTTGCAAACGCTTCTTTTGATTACTCAAAAATGGCATACTGCATGAGTGATCTTTTTTTGAAATATAAAGCTAGATCCAAAACCTATGTTTTCCTACCTTTTTAAAGATCTAAAGCCACACGTAATATATCGGAATAAAATCGGAAAGTTTCTAACTGTCGTCGAAAGAACAGATGTCCGAAGTTTAAGCTTATAAAGTTCTTGAACTAAGCTTTTCGTACATACCGAGCGACAAAGAAGCGAAGTTTATTTGAAAACACCAAAGGCAAATACTTTCTAGTACAGACCACGCAAACAAGATTAATAAGCCAGAAGGTTTTTTGTGATTTGGGTTCTTATTTGTTTTTAACTCATTGTTTGCGTCTTCAGATGTTGCTGTTCATCTTATTTATTTTTGTTCGTTTCGTTTCATGTTTACACCTGCATGTTAAACATTCAATTTCCGCGCTTTTAATTAAGTATGTTTTATAAAAGGGAACCCTAATGTTCCTTAATTAATTGGTCGTATTATTGTTTAAAATGTTCCAACAAAATTGTCTAATTCTCTTTTACTTTCATTTAAATCAACTCAGAAAATTTCTGCCAAAACAAGCAGGTTATTAAAAGGGTGTAATGCACTCCTACAGTGCTGGAAGTGCATTACCGCTTTTCTAATTGGACCTCTCAGCAACCGCTCATGGACGCGAGCCATTTGGCGTAATGAAATAAAAACACGTTCAGCTATATACTGATAAATTATACATATATTATACAACGAGCTCTAAACACAAATAGACACGAAAAGTTAAAGTAGATTATAAAGTATAAGTATATCTAAAACAAAGTTTTGTTGAGAAATTCGGTGTAGCTAAATACTTCAGTTAATAAATAATTCAGTTAGTATAGGTCTGTAAAGATAAATGCAACAGAAACTAAAATTCACAATGTTTTGTTTTACTATCCCCATCAGAAAGCTATGTTTTTACTTTTGTTTGTTTGTTTGTTTGTTACTAAGATATCTCAAAAAGCATTGAACCAATTTTGCATGCGAAAAGTTTGCCCACAGATCAATAACTAACGAAAACTTAGTTTTCGTTTAATTTAGTTAAGAATTGGATAAAAATGTTATAAACATTTGACAGAACATTCTCCGTGTAAAAGAAAAGAATAAAAAGATACTTAAGTAATTGTGTTCATTGTCATTATATTATGCGAACTTTTAAGTGCATATTTAGCTGCATTGTTTATGATTTGATATTTATGTTAAGGTTTATACAATAAACCAGCTGTGCACTGAAGATGCACATAAAGATCATGTGCACTTGTAGATGCCCATAAAGATCGGACGCGAATATTTTAACTTACTTATCAAATTCTAAGTGTACATGATGAATACTTTGTTTAAGAGTTGTAAGAAACGTTAGATAAGATCATTTTAACTCAGAAAAAACTGAATTTGAGCCGCTAGTGTCTAATAACTTTGATAAAACATTGGTGTTTTATTAATCAATGTTTGAACAGTATTTACAAACACCTGATTAAACATTCATTTCTTTTGAATTTTCCTTATGAATTATTAATGAATTTGATAAGATAACTTAACGTCACTCTTTGCATTATGCAAAGTTATGACTTATATCGCAAAAGATTATACATCTTTGTTATTGTCAAACAAAAACACTTAAAATTTACAGACTCTGTTGTAGGAGAAACACTCGCACATGGCTCCTAATTCGCCAAGTGCTTTGGTTCGATAATAACAAAGATATAGAACACTTTGCGATAACTCATTATGCAAACTTTGACGTAAAGTTATCTTATAAGTCAAATTTGCATTTCAAACAAACTAAAATATCTCAAAAACGAAGCATGGAAACGAAAATCTACAAAATATGTTATATTGTCATTTTAAGTGTTCTTTCAAGTAAGACAAACTTAATTTTCGTTTCATAGGCACTTTAAGTGTGTTGAATCGACACTTACACGCGTGCTTACGTGTTAAACTACAGTGCCGTTAAAACAAGTAGTTTGAAAAAAAAACCCAAAAAAAAACCCACGTAGCACGCGTGCTGTTTTAGAGAAATGTGTTAAGTTAACACAATCACGCGTGCTCGCGTGTAAAAACGACACTTGATCAGAAAACCAAGAATTTTAAAACAGCACGCTGCACGCGTGTTAATTTACAACAATGTGATACATTGACACAAACACGCGTGTTAAAACGACACCGTTGGGAAAACTAAAGATCATAAAACAGCACGCTGTGCATGTGTTGTATTACAAGATACACTACTAGAAAACTTAGCGTGTTGTAAGCGTGTTTTAAAAACATTGATGCGTGTTATAAATACACGTAGGCGTGTTATAAATACACGTAGGCGTGTTCTAAATACACGTTAGCGTGTTGTGATATGTTACACGTGTTGCGCCGTGTTGTAACAACTCGCCAGAACACACTGACGTGTTGTTATAAACGAATATACGTTACAACACGTCTGCAACACGGCTTGCTCCACACAAAGCGTGTTGCAAACCAGTTAAAAACACACTGGCGTGTAAAAAGTCAGACATTTTGTAACATACTATGCGTGTGAAAAGGGAGACATTTTTAACACTATCAGGGGAAGGGGTGGGGGCCGTAAGTAGCTCGACCAATCAAATGCGAGAACAGATTGCCGCCAAAGGAAGTTTTTCGAAGGAGATCACTGCACCACTGATCTCAATAAAACTGGATGGGGCATGAGACCGGATTTAGCGTGCCAGTTGTATGGATCGAGCAACTATTGTTTGGAAAATGAAGTCAGAATCCCCCATTACTAGAGGACCAACTGCACGTTTGAAATGTCGCTATGGAGTTTGTTCCCGTTCATTTTTTTCTTTTCCCGCTTTTTACAACCAAAAACACATCATTGTGTCCCGAGGTTCCATCTTCGTATTGATCTACCTACACAATTGCCTGATCGACGCCATTAGTAAGGGACCAAATCGACAGTTGGCGAGCTTCATTTTCTGATTCTGTGGAACAATGAGTTACTCGATCCAGTGACCACTACGGCACTACCCAAGATGGCTGCCAGACAATTAAGAAAATTTAAACGAATGTAATGACACAAGAAGTACCCAATAAGATTTAAGACGCTAATTTCTTGCATTTGTTTCTATTACTGAGCTACAAAACGTTTAAATTTCGTTGCTTTTCTTCAGTGCCGACAACGAAGAAACTTCACGATAATATAAACTGAAAAACAGACTATAAAATCTACGAATAATTCAATTTCAAGTCTTAAATTGTACCTTTTATAGTAATCTTAATGCCTTAACAATATCTCGTGCTGTGTACTTGCCATCTTTTGACTGTATTTGTTGTTAAACAGTGAAAACTAAACGAACCGCCATCTGTTGTTTGCTTTACGGCTTTTCCGACTCCCCGGCACAGCGTACTTATATTCTTCCCTCCGGGATAATCTGACCGTGCTGACGTCAAGATTGCTTATTTCAGTCAACTTTGGGATTGGGAACAAGTTCTAAGGCCGCAATGGGTCATATGTTCCACTCAGGGCGCTTATATAAGAGCCCTGGTTCTTTCCCTGGTTCCACCATGTAAGATGGCCATAGGCCTATCCAGTTTATATAGAGATCAGTGCACTGCACTCGGAGAAGAAGGCAGACCAGCAGTGGCGTAGGAAGATGTGAAATATTGGGAGGGGGGGGGGGGGGAGGCTATAGCAAAGTAAAATTTCTGGCGGGGGGGATGGGTAATTTTTGGGTGTCCGGAAAAACGTTAAAAATTAATATTGACTTTATTTTTTGGCTCCTCGCCTCTAAAATCAACAATGCCATGACCTCGGCCATAACACTAGCAATCAAAGCGGCAGCTATATTCACTTCGGTGTTGTTGAGTGTATATATTCACTTCGGTGTTGTTGAGCACTCTGCGAAGTTGCCGTGGGTACCTATTAGCGCTAATGCAACGCTCACTACCCTTGTGGAAGTTTGAGCACTATGGGCCCATGCGCACTTCACGCTATCTGAATGTATTTCACCGATGCTGTCCCACATGCGGTTGTCACCAACGATCGCATGTGTATAAGTAATTGATGAAATTCATTCAGATTGTTCCAAGCTACACTGATGAGCTGTTGTACAGCGAAACACCGTGTCTGTAGATTGAACTATATATATATATATATATATATATATACATATGAAATAGAATGAAACATTAACTACTTTCTGCCTCAAACACTTAATAATAGTTCTAGAAACACGTAATAGTGATGTTGAAGGAATGAAAACCACAGTTGGCAGACTAACCTGAATGTCAGGCTTTTATTTGTTCCCACCTTCCGCTAAATCCAGCAGCGCGGGCAGAGGTGCGGGCGAGCGAGAAGGCGAGAAAAATAAAGACCTGAGGAAACTCTTATTAAAACCGTCGAGACTCCGTCATCTCATGGACGGGAGCTCTGATTGGCTGACTAATTGAAGTAAGGATTTTGATTGGTTGCTGATTCAGCATGAAACAAATTAAAGGTGCACCGTCAAGGTGCACACCGTGACAAGGTCATCGCCATTTCTCGAATCTGTTTATCGTGTACGTTTCTGTGACCAGTTCATTCATTTAATCTTTTATTATGTCGGAAAATCAAACCCTAGAAGGATTTTTCGAAACCGCTTTGTTAAATTCGTTGACACATTTCGGCTATGAATCTTTGAAACCAGAACAAACGGCGTGCATTCGAAAGCTCGCTGTTGACAGCCAAGATGTCTTTGCTGTTTTGCCCACTGGTTGTGGTAAAAGTCTGATATATCAGATATTGCCATTTGTGTTCTCTGAACTTCATCGACTTCAACATGGCACGGTGAGGAATTTCGTTGTAGCAGGTGAAGACCTTGCGAAAAGCAGTCTACTTGGGGCCTTCGTTCGATGATCAGGGACGATGGCTACTGAAGGCGAAGCCGATGCGAAAGTCCAAGTTGTTTATGGCAGTGCTGAACATTGGTTGTCAGAAAAGTGGACCCGTAAGTTACAAAACGGGAATCTCGGAGCAGTTATTCTAAGTTGTGGATGACTGAGTTTATACGGTTGAGACGTGTTTATAATTATGTATCAATATATTAAATGGCATAGCTGCATTCTAAAATTTAAATTCTAAAACTGTATAAAAGAATTCCCAAACTATTGCGTTTGTTTTTAATATAATATTATTAAGACATCAATATCCAGTCGATCCTTTTCTCCAACGTTCTAGCCTGTGCTACAAAATTATATATTTTATTAATTTAGTCGAAATTATATCAAGGCGGCTATCAAATCGTGTTTATCCTTTATTATGGTGGAATTTTGAAGCAATATATATGTGGCTATAGATTGACCAGGCGGAAAGCGTAATCTATTGATGAATATAAGAGAAAAACACGAACATAAAACACGAAGCAGTGGCATTTTTAAAATATTTATTAAGATCTAACGTTTCGTTGTATTACGTACAACATCTTCAGAGACTAAATTACAATCACAGTAAAACTAGATATTTGAATTTACATACAAAAACTAGATATTTGAATTTACATACATGTAATTTACATACATGTATGTAAATTGAAATATCTAGTTTTACTGTGATTGTAATTTAGTCTCCGAAGATGTTGTACGTAACATATATGTATACTCTCAAATTTCTTGGTTTCTTATCGTATTTTCCAATTCTTCGACTTCTTCTCTAGATCGGGTCTAGATACCATGGACAAACGCCTTCAATTCGAGCTCGTGTATTTATTGCATTTAGTCTGGGCTAAAACCAGACGCGGAGAAAGACTATATATTTCTGTGGGATAACAGGCGGCCCAAGGTTGTGGCGGGCGCCGTGCGGGCAATTTAACGTTCAAACTTTCAATTAAATTTATAAAACATTAAATGATAAAGTTATTTTATTGAAAAATCTTTCGTATTTTAGTTCATTTAATGTTCTAATTTACTTGAAAGTTTGAAACATAAAAAAACGTTAAATTGCCCGCACGGCGCCGGCCACAACCTGAGCTTGGGCCGCCTGTGGTGGGATGAAATCAAAACATACGCTTTGTTCTTTTACAACACATATCAATCATATCTCGTTAATTTTTAAAACACAACAAAGTGGGCGGAATCGCCTTCTCGCCCGCACCTCTGCCCGCGCTGCCTGGTTTAGCGGAAGGCGGGAACAAATAAAGGTCTGACATTCAGGTTATTGGTAGACTAAACAGTTGAGTTTTTGAAAGGGGGGGGGGAAGATTTTCCGGACCACCCGCATAAAATGTCGGGGTGGGTGCGGGCGGCCCACATCACAAGTAACACCAGACGTGTGTCGACCCTGGCTTAAAAATATAGATTAAGGTACTGTACTAGAGTAAATCCTAAGTAATTTCCATGCTTCTGTACTTCTATTTAGTGCAAAAATTGCTAAACTTTGAACCATTTAATTTTATAGCCATTTTACTCTGTTTATATATTTACTCAGTCGTATTTATGGTTTTTGTGTGGTTGAAACTTGACAGCAAACTTTGTTGTCGTTCGTTTTGATAGTTAGATGGCTCATGCTGCTAAACCAATAAACTACTATAGACTATTTTTCGGAAACAAACATTTTATTATTTAAATATTTGTAATAGTTTATAGCTGGACTGCATTTCATCTTTGAAAGATAAAGCTTATAATTTTCTGCAAGCAAGTAATATAGCCAATCAATATTTGTAACCAATCAATTGTAATTTTGTTGTTAACTGTAAATGCCAATTTTATATTAATCTAGTTTATTAATATTTCAAATCTTAATTTTATTACAATTCATTGTTTTTCAATAAAAAAGTGGATGTTTATCTAATGACTGAAGTTGTCTGAGTACATTTTCCTCACATTGTGTTTTTTATTCATGCACAATTACTGAATAATTGTTTATAAATATTTAGTCTTTACAATTCCTTTTTTGATTTATTGTATGTTAATTAGGACTTGTGTACATTAAGGCTCAAAACAATGTTTAACACAGTGCTTCTCAACACCCCATGCACCTGGGCAAGAATTCCTTCATCACACCCCCTCTCCCTTAAGCTGCAATCAGGCCTTCTATAGAGCATGATCGCAGGCTACCTCTCTCCTAACAATAGTATAACACTAACAGTATAACATAACAATTTACTGAATTTTGAGACAATATTTTATACAATGGCGCAGTTCACTAATCAGCTGGTGTCAGATTACACATCTTTTATTTCTTGCCAGATCTTGGCGTATCTAAATTTTATTATAGTTAATGATTAAATCATTAACAATAAATCTATTGATTCTATTTTAAGTGGTCACCCCATATTTTAAGTTATAATTATTTAATTTTGTGGAGATACCCACGTTAAGTCATGGTGACCCCATATTTTCATATTTTATATTTATATTTTTTTAGTATTAGGGAGATACCCACTCTTTGTGGTGATCCCATATAGTTTCCTTTTCATCTTATTTTTTTATTTTATATCTAAGAGATATATGTCCACAAAAGTTGTGGTAACCAGTGGCATAGCCAAGGGGAGGTGTGGGAGATCACCCCCCAATGGTCTCCAAGACCATTCTTGTGAAAAGTTTAAATATGTGGAGAAACTTGTTGTAGGGGGGGGGGGGGACAGTTGCTTTAAGGCCAAGTGAGTAGACTAGTAATGTGTTATATATATAGCAGGCATACATATGCTATAAATTACAATACTAAGGGTCTATACAAAATGCCTCCAACTTGTTTTTACATTTACAACTTGTTTATAAATAAATCTAAAGATATTCTGACATGTATCATTCCATTTTCTGGTTTTATAACAACAAAATTATGTAATTTATGGCTTTCAGATTACTCTTAAATACTTGTCTCAAAATGCAGGAAATAGTGTTTCAGAGTCCCTAGAAATGCAATATTTTCTGGGAAGGCATACCCCCAGACCCTCCTAGGAGATTGAGGTTCTTGCCCCCCCCCCCCCCCCCCCAACCCAAGCCCCTGGCTACGCCACTGGTGATAGCCTCAATTTATGATAAAGAACTTGACTGGTTTACACCTCAAACCTGCAGAGTTGCAATATATACACCATGTCTTTACCTGGTTTCTCACAAAAACTGTTTAATTTAATTTAATTTTTATTTGTAACCAACATAATTCAAGACTGTAGGTTAAATTCCAACAAATTTTGCCATTGACTGGTATCTACACGCTGTATTCTGGCTGTTGTTTTGATATCTGTATATATTCAACTGCTAAGGATAGAACATATTCTTTTGGATTGGGTATATACTCTATAAAATAATCTATATAAATCCTATAGAATATGTGAATGGATAGAATTCTATGGAATAATTAAAAAATGAGTGCCAACTTTTCATTGAATATTGCAATACTGTATAGTCTAATAATTAGCAGATTTTCATAAATTACATACTTAAGCACTTAGAATTGCCCACTGCTCCCAGTTCAGACAGTCTGTACCATACAATGTGGAAATTAATTACCTGAGTATCAATTTCCACATTGTATGGTACGTCTGAACTGAGTACAGAGTGTAGTAGTACAGTTCGATGCTGATGAAATGAGATAGTTTCAAAATTCAGTATTTAAACACCATTCCCTTGACCTTCTCCAGTGTTATATTCTCCAGTGTTATATTCTCCATCATCACTAGCTAGCATGCAATAATTCTACTTTTACATTGGATCGACAAATCTTCTTGAGTAAAATATTCAATTGAAAATTCCAAGAAAATTATGAACACAAAACAGGAACACTTCACATAGTGTCATCAAAGAAAATATTTAAAGTAATCAAAGGAAATTATTAAATCTTCTGGTTTGATAGCCAGAATAGCGAAGCGCACAGATGACGTCAAATTCATGTTTGTCTGAGTTTATAATTTAATCTTGCATTTCCAACAAAAGAAAATTGCTCATTAGAAATCCCTCGAGATTCAATTTCAGTTTGTTTGTCTGAAATTTTGTCTATAAATAGTAACTGCGTGCTTCGCTATTAATATGACATTTTACAAATCTGGTAGGGCAATCTCTGTTGCCTTGTGAAATTCTGAGGTTGGTTGGAATCTGTCAATGGGCTATTCCATTTAATACCCGTACCCCCCCTATTGAGGACAAGGGTTTATCTATACCCCTGAAGAATTCCTATCTTACAACAGCCCCCCTGAGGAATTCGATTTTTACAACAGCTACCCCTGAAGAATTCCTGTCTAACAGCTATTACCCGGGCTGAAGAAATTGATTGTTACCCCTGAAGAATTCCTAGTCAAACAGTCCCTACCCCTGAAGAATTCCAAGGCAAAATAGCCCTTACCCCTGAAGAATTCCAGTGTCCTCGATAGGGGGGGGGTACGGGTATTAAATGGAATAGCCCAATCTGGTAGAACAATTCAAAGAATATTATCCCTCAAAGTGTATAGTGCATTCTAGGTTTACAATTTTAGTCTTTCTGTTAAGAACTCTCCTTATTGACTTAATCTTCTCCTATTTACACTGGCTAGTCATTGTTGTAATAATGTTATAATTTTTCAAACAGCAGCACAAGTTCTTAGCAGGAGCTTTCCAAAGTCGAGAAGACAAATAAACTTTTCCATCGCTGAAAAATACGCCATCCAGTACTAAAGCGGAGCGAAAAAGTGCCGGATACTTAATATCATTATTGAGGGTCGTACAGGGGGGTCTGTGGCACGGTTCACGGCGGAAAGAAATAACGAATCACGGATATCAAAATGTTATTTTGCCGAATCACGAAAATAACCTAATGGCAAGAAATAAGTAATATAATAAAATAAGTAATGGCAACGCAAAGAAACGTGGCAAAGAAGGAGTGTTTGAAGAAAGGAAAATCGAGAAAGGCAAAAAAGACTACATATTGGAAATTGCATACCTTTATCGACCTTTATCATTATGGATAGACAACTCGATTAACCATTCGTCCACTTCGTGTAGTGAGTAGTGACGCCCCGAAGAAACGTCAAATTGTCCAACGTATCTTCCTCGTCACTGTCCGCCGTAGGATGGTCAGAATCTGAATCAGTGTCGTACTCTTCCTCGACTTCCTCATCTTCTACATCTCCTACGGCGTAAAATATAACAGACTCAATCGTAGAAATCTTCTTCTCCGTTTGCTGTCTTTGCTCTGCCATGTTTAGAGGACTCACTGAAGTCACAGAATAAGGATTGACCAGACGTCAGACTCAGTGTCGGCACCTTTGATGTAAGCGTCCTCGCGAAATGTCGGCCGGCGATCCCGGCGCCATTTTGAAAGTAAGTGCCCCCGGGAAATTAGCCCTCTCGTCCTTGCGACCCTTGGGCTCCTGTATTCAATTACTCTTGGCCTTCTTGTGACCTTTTAATTAGATTTATATTGTTATCTATATATATAAATAATATTTAGTTAAGTAAATAAGTAATTTACTTTAGAAAACGGTTCTTTGGAAATAAAATTCTTTGACCTCAAGGTTATTAAAACTTCAGTACGCAGATACTACGGGTAAGAGTCCGTGGCAAAAAAGTCCTGCACTCATGAAGCGGGTTTAACATTTCTCGATTATGCCGACACATTTGTTTATAGAAGAAGATGGCTAAAAATTTCGGAACTACGCATTAAGCTTTCATTCGGTGTATAGTTCAAACTTTAGCGTTACCTGTAACTTTTGAAAATGTTCAAAATGTGCACACCATTGTTCGTAAAATAAGAATTATATGATGGGAAATGGACTCCTCACAAGTGTTATAGAATTTTGGATATTGTTTTTAAATACTAAACGCACAGCCCTGAACAACATATTAAATATAGGATAGTGTGAAGTGACATTCATGTCAGAACTTTTAATTTTCTCGCCGGGAAGTATTTTAAAGAATAAAAAAACATTATTATGGTCTGGACCGTCTGAAATGGATGAATTTCTTAAGTTTGTTTAGTACCTTTTGCTGTTCTGGTGTTTGCTATAACCTCAGAAAGACTTCTGGTATGAACCTCAGATATTTCTTAAACAAAAGCTAATTCAAATATGAAAGGAGTGGAAAAGTTTGCAGATTTCTAGTTGAAGTTGAAAACGTTTTTGGTGCAAATTAGTGATCATACCTTTTCAACATATGAAAAAATATTACAACTTTTATGGTCAACGGACAACGGTGAGAACATTTTGAACATTTTAAAAAGTTACAGGTAACACTATGATTTGAACTATATACCGAATGAAAGCTTATAAAATGTCTAACAATTAACATACGAACCCGATGTATTTCAACAATGCATAGTTCCGAAAATTTTAGCCATCCTCTTCTATAAACAAATGTGGAGTTTATACAATTCTGGATTATGCCGACAGCTTCGTGAGTGCAGGACTTTTTTGCCACGGACTTTTACCCGTAGTATCCGCGTACTGAAGTTTTAATAACCCCGTGGTCAAATAATTTCATATCCAAAGAATCGTTTTCTAAAGTAAATTACTTATTTACTTAACTAAATATTATTTATATATATAGATAATAATATGAAGTTAATTAAAAGGTCACAAGACGGCCAAGAGTAATTGATTACAGGAGCCCGAGGGTCGCAAGGACGAGAAGGCTAATTTTCCGGGGGCACTTACTTTCAAAATGGCCGACTGGCGCATGCGCATAAAAATAATGGGACACTTTTTTCCGCGAGTCGGACTTCTCGTCAATCCTTATTCTGTGCTGAACTGAAGTCATGATATCGATTACTTTACGACGTCTACGAACGTCTACGAAGATTAACCGAAGATCACCGAGGATAGCCCGGCCTAGACATACTAAAAAAAGACCTTAAAAGTCTTAAAAGACTTAACAGACCTTAAAAGTCTTAAAATCACGTGGAATAAGTGGTGAAATCACGAATATCGGTTATTAGCAAATTTAAGTTCTTCACGGGTCACGCGAAACCTTTGCGATCACTAAGAATAATTTATTAAATTCACGTTTCTCTGGAAATAAAATCAGCTAATCACGCATCACGAGAATACCCCTGTACGACCCTCATTATTATGTTCACACGACACCGCCAAAGGTTCTGTTTTCTTCTAGTCGCTCCGTTTAGAGATCGTTTTCAAATCGCTCCGGTGAGAGCCACCTTTTCACACAATTTCGATCCGGTGCCATGTGAACGCAACGGCGTTTTGTGGCTTTTTAGCGCAGTTTTCAACTCGCTCCGGACTCGTGTTAACGCGCGGGGTCTAAATATTCGCAATCTTTTTACCGTTCAATTTGTGGCTATATTTTAAAATTTTCAAGAAATAAAAATCCAATGAATTTCACACAAACTCCATGACTATGTCAGCAGACACAAAAACAACTGTATAATTTGAAACTTTATTACATATCCTCAAGACAAAGATTTTCTAAGTAATTTAACAAAGATCAGTAGTGACAATACATCGTTACTTATTACACCAAGAGTATATATATATATATATATATATATATATATAGTTCAATCTACAGACACGGTGTTTCGCTGTACAACAGCTCATCAGTGTAGCTTGGAACAATCTGAATGAATTTCATCAATTACTTAAACACATGCGATCGTCGGTGACAACCGCATGTGGGACAGCATCGGTGAAGTACATTCAGATAGCGTGAAGTGCGCATGGGCCCAGAGTGCTCAAACTTCCACAAAGGTAGTGAGCGTTGCATTATCGCTAATAGGTACCCACGGCAACTTCACAGAGTGCTCAACTACACCGAAGTGAAGGAGCGTACATAGTTCAATCTACAGACACGGTGTTTCGCTGTACAACAGCTCATCAGTGTAGCTTGGAACAATCTGAATGAATTTCATCAATTACTTATACACATGCGATCGTCGGTGACAACCGCATGTGTGGGACAGCATCGGTGAAGTACATTCAGATAGCGTAATTATTCATAATTATCAACAGATCGCCTCGATCCTACAGTTCTACAACAATCCTTAATTCGATATCACCAGACAGCAAAAGCTTTTTTTCAGAGATACAAAATTGCTGATTGGTAAAATTATAATTCTCAGTCATAGATGGACTGTTTAGAACATATGGCAAGGGATGCTTTGCTGTCTCAGTGCTGTTATGAACTTTAACAATATTAACAGAACTTGTAAAATGCCCAAAGGATTGTCAGAGTAAAAAAGTGATGAATATGTAACTTGTTTAAAATAGATTATTTTGGAGTACATTTTCTGAAAACATTCTTAATTGTTGGTCGATTTTTTTCGCTTCGTCATGGCTAACATAATTTTTTAACAGGTATTCTAGATGGTTCACGGTCTCTATAGCGTCTAATGCATGAGTCAATATATTAACCCCTAGGTATCAATATCATATCTCAAAGTTTGTGTAGGTAGTGTGTTGTACAGTTGTCTGTACTCTGTATGTTTATTTAAAGGACATTATGTTATCTGCTTTTATAATCAGGGAGACGGCCCCAGGTAGAGGCCTATTTGTTGAGTTTTGTTTTCGAAATCATTCCCCAGGTATCGAGGCTTTGGTGTGTATTTGGGTGGTGGCAAAAGCCTTTCCCCGCGGGGTGAGGGAAGTGGGGGTTAATATTGACTCATGGATAACATTTGACTGTTTAATTGGTTTTCTTACAGTAGATCTGTATTAATATTTAAACGAAGATCAAAACTATACCTATTCTCTACATTATTTACGTGCCCAATGCTAGCATTATTTTGCTTCTGAACTACAACTGAGGTTTTGCAAATGGTTTCGAGGTAAAAGTTAAGGTTTACTTTTATCATTCAATTTCCTTGGAAGAGATTGATGTTTTCTCATAGCAGTATTAGCACTAACATGAGAGGCTCATTAATCCTCCGAAGAGGATTGTTTTGTTTCCTCCGAAGACGTAGAGGGTTATTTGTCCTCCGAAGAGGGTTATTTATCCTCCAAGTAATAGATAAATCCCGAGAACGGGATGTATGCTATATAAAGACCCGAGGACGCGCAGCGTCCGAGGGCTTTATATCGCATACATCCCGACGTTCGAGTCTTATTATTTCATAAAATCCCGTTAACAATTCGACATAACAATGTCCTTCGAGACTCGGTAAAGGCTATTTTGTAGAAAACCTTACTTCAATCGTGTCTTAAGTCGGATAAATACCTCGAACGTCGGCTTTAAGCCAGATATTAAAGCCACCAGAACCTCCCAAAGAGCTCTAACAACAAACAACAACAATTTTTTTCAATTAATTAGATTTATACAAAATGTGAATGTCCCACACGTAGCTATTGCTAATCTAGGCATCATTCCAATATTTACAAAAAAAGTAGATTTATAAAACTAGTGAGGAAAAGTATAGATTTAATTAGTATGATTATTAGATGCAAGAATAAGGAAGAAAAAGGAAATGTAATAATATATTATAGGCATATCATTGAAGATGATACTTTTGAAATTTATAATATTAACATATAGTTATATAACTCTTTACTTATACAATTTGATCTTTAAGATTATTGTTGATATATCAATGTATGAATCTTCTTGTTTAAGAACATCCATAATCATTTTGTGAATTGTTTTCTTGAATTTAGTTTTTATCATCTCTGTAAGATAACCTGGAATCTCATTCCACAGTTTTACGCCAAATTTGCCATTGACAAGTGTGCTAAAAAAATCTCAGGATATGGCACTTATTCAACACTCTGAAATACATGTAATTTTCTTGCCAGTATCATTGATGATTGACAATAACCTTAGCTTGTATTTGACATATGGGGTTCATACCCTCTTAAACCCACATCTGATAATTTCAAAATTCTTTTGTGTCAAAGATAAAAGTGTTAAAACAGTCAGTTTTGTTCTAAGCAAAATGCCCACCAGATGACAGCCATTTTGCCAAAGGCACAAACACAACTCCCATGATGCATTACTAGAATAGGAATTGTCCATTGCAAGTTACTGTACATGTATATTATGCAACTCCCACCTATCATTGTTATCGTCAAGTTGAGAACTGGGGAAATTCATTAATAAGACTATACTGTAATAGGGGTTTAACAGGTCTGACATCATGTACACCTTGCGTTTTTCTGATTGGCTAATAATTGAAATTGTTGCCTACCCAAGAATTATTGGCCAATCCGAAGAAGGCATGAGTGACGTTCATGAGCCCTCATTATAACAAAATTTATAATTCACGGTAAGCAGTATGATACTAATTACTTGCCATGGCCAGAAATTAGGGACAGTATGGCTGGCAGTTATGCGCACACAAGTAACCAATTTTGCGAATTCAAGATGGCGGAAATACTAAGCTTTAACACTAAAAACATACAAATGCGATGCGCAAACTGGAACAAAATAGAATTTGCAAAGTGCACACGTCTACAAATCTATAAAATACCTCAATGAGTGATCTTGTAAACTCTTGATATGTCACGATTTGCCAATACTCCGCCCGAGTAAGTCAATTTTACAATATTATCTCGCAACGTAAACTCCTATTAAGTACAGAAAAATCCCCATTATATGCTAAGTTCAGGCCAGTGTAGTGTTGTTCGAAGTGTTCGGCGACGAAATGCACACGTCCACGATCCACATTTCTTGTATGATGTTTGATTCTTCATTTTGTGTTGATTTAGAGACATCTTAGCTTGTATTCGCTCCGCCAAATACATTTTAAATAGTCTGATTTTTATGAAAACTGTAAGCTGATCCTGTTACCAATGCAAGCATGCCAGAGAAGACAAAATGCGAAATCCTCCAAAATTACGAGCGTTTCAGTGCCTTCTTGTCCACCATTGGTAGGTACGTCATGTTAGGGCACACATATAGTAGTTTTCAATGCATATATGTTGTTGTGTGTATCGTTTATAGTGGTATTATGATAGTTTATGGTAGTTCACGGTGTTTCATGTGGTTATGTGGTTTCTTATGGTGGTTCGTGGTGGTTTATGGTGGTTCGTGATGGTTTATGGTGGTTCACGGTGATTCATGGTGGTTTGTGGTAGTTTATGGTGGTTCGTGGTGGTTTATGGTCGTTTACGGTGATTTATGGTGGTTCACGGTGGGGTTTTTAATTTTCAGAAAAACGGCCTTGTTTACATTTATACTACATTAGCAAACCTTCGGCGCTTCCTGCACCGCGCTTCCTGCACCGCATCAGTTCATATAAGACCATAGATTCTATTTGTGAAAATCTATGCAATTATGCATTGCCATTGTCATGTAGTCTGGCTAGAGTACGCACAGGCTACGCCAAGCTTTCAGAAAATAGTAGTATGAGTGAACGCCTGAGCAGGCGTCTTGTTATATTTATTTTTTATTGATTTCCCATATAAATTCTACTAATTCTATAATTTATTTTAGGTTACATTAGGCCTAAGTGGCCTACTAGAAACCTTAATAGGCTTTTTACTTATTAAGACCCCTAGTTGTAATTATATTATGCTAATTACATGTAATGTTTACAGAAAATTAGTTCGAAGAAAATTTAGGAAAAGAAAGAAATTGATTATATATCTATCTATATATACTATAAAAAGACTCACTAGTAAATGTGCATATATAATACAGTGGGCTGGTAAGAATTTAGCAAAAACAATGGAAAATGTTCTACCAGATTCCAACCACTACATAATAATTCCCAGTGGTTTGGTTAGAGTTTGGCAAGGCAACAGATATTGCCCCACCAGACCCCAACCAAACTACTGTATACCAAACTATATACAAACTATATAGAAACAAGAAGATGTTGTGAAGAAGATATATATATATATATATATATATATATATATATATAAAGATTATGATTATTGTTAACTAATTGTATTAAATTTGTAAGACATGTTTTTTTGTTTCCCTTTTATAAATGTTACAAGATTTAATCTTTTTTATATAGAATTCCAAGCCATTCCAAATTCCTTTCCAAAGCCATTCCAAATTCCAGACTCCTTTGTTTGAAAGAGTATGTTTTACATAATACCAACCATTCCCCTCCACTACATACCACCATAAATCACCATAATCTACCATTAACTACTATAAACCACATGAACAACCGTGAATCACCATAAACCACCACAAACCACCATAAACCACAATAAACCACCACAAATCACCTGAACCACTGTGAACCACCATAAGCCACTACAAACGACCATGAACCACGACAAACCACTATAAACCACCATAAACCACTACAAACCACCGTGAACCACCATGAACCACCATTAACCACCACAAACCACCATGAACCACCATAAACCAACATGAACCACCATAAACCACTGCAATTAACCACCGTGAACCACCATAAACCACAGTAAGCCACTGTAAACCACCATAAACCACCATTAACCACCATCAACCACTACAAACCACCGTGAACCACCATAAACCACTATAAACCACCATAAACCACTACAAACCACCGTGAACCACCATAAACCACCACGAACCACCATAAACTACCACAAACCACCATGAACCACCATAAACCATCACAAACCACCATGAACCACCATAAGAAACCACATGAAACACCGTGAACTACCATAAACTATCATAATACCACTATAAACGATACACACAACATATATGCATTAAAACCACTATGTGTGCCCTAACATGACGTACCTACCCAAGCAGGTAGGTAGAAAACATTTATACCTACAGCCGCTGACTAACTTTATGAGGTACGAAGGGCTCCAAAATACAATAAAATCCCTCCAAATTCAATATATTTTGGTGTACTTTTGTACTTGTCAAGTTATAAAATATTGTCTTCACTTCATTAAAAGATTATACATTCAAGAAATCTTTGCCACATTGTTTAATTGATTTAAATTAATATTATTCTAAGTTCTTTTGGTTTATTTTAGGTTCTAAGTTCTTTTAAGATGTCTGATATTCCAATTCCAGGTGTAGAATTTGGCTAATTTATGCACCCACGATGCATTGCACTGACTGTCCCTCATTTCTGGCCATGATCAACCAGGATTCATTATACCTGTATTACACAAATGCACTTACTTTTGGCAAATGAGACAGAACCACCTTAACCCTTTCCCCACTAGAGTTCTTCCCTCATCTGCTGTTATAGGCAGAGTAAAATCTTAAAAGGCCACCACAGTAGGGAAAGGGTTAATGAGATTAGTTTTTAACCCTTTCCCTACTGTTCTTCCTTTGATGAGTAAAATCATCTGGTGTTAGCTAGAGTAATATACTAAGAAGCCACCATGGTGGGAAAAGGGTTAATGAAGTTCAGTCATGTGCTTTACCAATGCACTAGCTAAGTCAAATGTGACATCACATTTCAAGCATATGTACTGCATCCCATTCGGTTCTGTGGCTTCAAGTTCATGGGTCAACAAATGTCGATCAAATGCTTTACAATCAAAATTCACCTTACAGTAATTACACTTGAAACTTTTTCCTGAGTTATGTGTCTTTTGATGATTTACAAAACTAGAATGATGGGAAAATGCTTTCTCACAGATATCACAAGTGTAAGCTTTCTTTCCAGCATGTGTTCTTTTATGATATTGTAAGTTACTTGACCAGGAAAATGTCTGGTCACAGACATCACATTTGAATGGTTTCTCTCCAGTATGTGTTCTTTTATGAGATATTAAGCCACTTGACTGGGAAAATGTCTTCTTACAGACATCACATTTGAATGGTTTCTCTCCAGTATGTGTTCTTTTATGATTTATTAAAGTAGTTGAACAGGAAAATGTCTTCTTACAGTTACATACATCACATTTGAATGGTTTGTCTCCACTATGTGTTCTTTTATGACATTGCAGGGTACCTAAACGAGCAAACGTTTTGTTGCAGAAATCACATTTGAAAGGTTTCTCTCCAGTATGTGTTCTTTTATGATATAGTAACTGAATTGACTGCGAAAATGTCTTGTCACAGACATCACATTTGAAAGGTTTCTCTCCAGTATGTGTTCTTTTATGATTTATTAAAGTAGTTGAATAGGAAAATGTCTTCTTACATACATCACATTTGAATGGTTTCTCTCCACTATGTGTTCTTTTATGAACTATTAAATTACTTGAATAAGAAAATGTCTTCTTACATACATCACATTTGAATGGTTTCTCTCCAGTATGTGTTCTTTTATGATTTAGTAAAGTATTTGAATAAGAAAATGTCTGCTTACAGACATTACATTTGAATGGTTTCTCTCCAGTATGTAATACCATATGACGTCTTAAATTTGATAAAATACCAAATGTCTTGGTGCAGGCTGGACACCTATGAGACTTTTTTCCATTCATGCTAGAACTCCTTTTCGTCAATTCAGAATTATTACTCGTTGTAGATCCTTCACGTTTCAGACAGCTCTTCGTCTTACCAATTTTCCACACACCACCTTTTGATTTCCAACAAAATATGTCAAATATAAATCAGAAATTCACAACAGCTTAAAACACAAAAGCCAAATGCGCATATTAAACTCATAAAGACAAAATACTGAGCCTGCGTTTCAACTTACCTGCGCGGCAACGCGGCAAACAAAGAAAACGACCATACTACTTCATTTAAGGTCTACGTATGAGTTTGGATTTAAAAGTCCGAATTTAAAATTAGCATAAATACCAGCCTAGTCCCAGGCTCTCTATCTTCGCTGTTTTAATATTTGCACGCTAGCATGGGCGCCCTATGCCCGAGCGCTGCGACAGAGAGCGCGCCTAGCCTGGTAACCACTAAAGACTTCTGCTTTCCTATTGATTGAAATTTCGCGCGTTTTTAGTGGCTATGAGTAAAACTGCAATCGTCATAAGTGGATTTAGCCCTGATGACGCGAGAATGAGGTATTGAGGTTAGTGGTTACCTGGCCCATATTTCTTTTGAAATTGGGCCATGGTGCTGGGTACCAGGCTACAGAGAGCCTAGCAGATTTCGGTAAAATGGTCCTTGATTTTCAAAAAGTGGGCCCTTGTCACCAGGCCCCATCCCGCTGGTAAAAGAATAGAATATACAACCTCGTCCCCAGGGCCATTTGTGGGGGCTGGGCCAAGATGGCGGCCAAAAACAAAATGGCGGGAACAAATGGCCCTGGCACAGGCTGCAAAAAATGAGTCATATTTTGACTCATTTTTGACTCGGACCCAGGCTTCACTAAGTTTATCGCGCCTATTCAGGCTCAATTTTTTCTGAATATTTAGTTCAGCTTGACTGACCCAAACTGAAAACAATCAAAACATTCATTTCCAAATACATTGTAGAATTATTAAAATAATACACTTTTAATAAATATCTGTAAATGCTTATTATTTATCATTTGCTCCACCGTTGCACCAAATTCGCAAGAAACTGGATTGCCGTTGTCTGGGCTTGTTTTCGTGAGTTTTCGGTGGATTCAATTCAGCGTTTTGAAAAACATTTAGGCTTCGTTTAGTCGAGAATTCTTGTTTGAAAAAAGCCTGCTTCTCAATGGCCAAACACGTAAATTCTGCCCTGTGGTGTACTTTCCTTTCGCAGCCAAAATACAGTTTTTGACTTTCTTCATGCACCAAGTCTTTCGTTCGCCCGATTTGGAAAACACACTGAATTGCCATCCCATGGACTTCGTTGTATGGCAGCCAGGGCACAGAGACAACACGATCCATCATTAGATATTCTGCCGACGTTTTTACGGGTGTTTCGCCAGCTTTCCTCGCATTTTCATTTCAGCCGGCAATTCTGGTATAATTTGAGCCCAAAAACAAATGCCCGCGAGTTAGCCTGCCGCCCGCCTTGTTTCCACCAATCAGAATACCTAAAACATCCAAGGTTATCTTGACCAATGAGATGTGATGATAGCTCAGCCTGTGCCAGGCACTGATCTATATAAGAGACTGGATAGAGCATCTATTATCTGAGCGCCTTCAGAAATTGAAGCCGGAAGTTACGCCCTAATTTGTAAGCGACGCCATATTGGATGGTCCCACCATGAGGAGTGAGTTGCTATATTTTACTGTTGTGAATTCGTTGTTTTCGCATATAATCACGAAATAGACGAACAACACAAATCCATTTTGGTATTTCAAGCAACGGGACACATCATGGAACTATGGAGGACCTAAGAACGTGAAGGGAAACTGAATCGTAAGTAAATAACTTGATATTTTGACGAAATTTCGAAGGGGACGGAGAGCTCCCGAAGGGTTATTTACCAAGGAAACGGGAAACCCAACATTGTAAACGGCCGGTGGTTAATAAACTGATTTGTAGGATACAAATGTGAGATAATACTGTAATTGTGGAATGTTCACAATCGAGTAGATCATTTTAAAAAAGGCGAAGGACGTGTAAAATTGTGGCACAGAAGATAGATTGGCTTGTAGAGTTGTGAGTAGATTCCGACAAGCAGCATATTTCTTTGGCAACATAGGAGCATGTTAATACTCTATAAGTTTGTAATACTTACAATGTTTGGTGCTTCCATAGAAGTAAACTGTAGCATGCATCATAACAAGAACGAGCCAGTTTGCAGGGGCAGATCTAGACCAAAATCTGACTGTAGCTAATTAGTGATGACACCATTGTAGGGGGGTCCGGGGGCATGCCCCCCCCGGAAAATTTTGAAATTTCAAACCCCGGAAACGGCATTTCCCGCATTCTGAGTGAAGTTTCCAGCTAATTCTGCAGCAGGCGCAATTCAAATTTCACGCAATAATAAAGAGCCAAATACGACAATATTTGTTAATATTGCATTTATATTAAAAATCTACCAATAAAAACTGTTGACAACAATATCTGTTTGTGTAAAATATTGGTTGTCTGATAATATATTTATTGATCAACATACCTGCTTCTTGCATAAAACTAATTTATTAGGTACCACCTTTAAGACATCATATTTAGCAGAACTATCTTGTTCAGAAGTATTTGCAGCACAGGTACAGGATCATCTGCGACAGCAAGAGAACGCAGGAAGAATGTTCAGTTCAAAATCATTGTGGAACAGCAGGATGGTAGTTACGAAGAATGTTCAGTTCACTTTCGAACAGCAGCAGCATAGTACATTTAGTTAGGGAAAATGCTTAGTGTAAAATCATCCTTCAACAGCAGCAAGCCAACAGCAGCAGAATGTTGAGTTCAAAATCATCTTGCAACAGCAGCAGAGTAGTAGTTAGGAAGAATGTTCAGTTCAAAATCATCTTGCAACAACAGCAGAATGGTAGTTAGGAAGAATGTTCAGTTCAAAGTCATCTTGCAACAACAGCAGAGTGGTAGTTAGGAAGAATGTTCAGTCCAAAATCATCTTGCAGCAACAGCACTGCAGAATGGTAGTTGCAGAATGGTAGTTAGGAAGAATGTTCAGTTCAAAATCATCTTGCAACAACAGCAGAATGGTAGTTAGGAAGAATGTTCAATTCAAAATCATCTTGAAGCAACAGCAGAATGGTAGTTAGGAAAGTAGTCCAGTTCAAAACCATCTTGCAACAACAGCAGAATGGTAGTTAGGAAGAATGTTCAGTTCAAAATCATCTTGCAGCAACAGCAGAATGGTAGTTAGAATGTTCAGTTCAAAATCATCTTGCAGCAACAGCAGAGTGGTGGTTAGGAAGAATGTTCAGTTCAAAATCATCTTGGAAGAACAGCAAAATGACAGTTAGGAAAGTAGTTCAGTTCAAAATCATCTTTGAACGGCAGTAGCGCAATCAGTTCTTAAGAAAACATATTTCTGTTCAAATCACACGGAACACAACAGCATGGTTGTTAGAAGAATAATCGGTTTGATTGATGTTTAAATTCTGAATTATTCAGCGTTTAAAATGTCACTCAAGATCATCCTCCTTGGGTGCTTCATAGCAAAGATGTCAATAATCTCGTCTGTATCAAGTTTCATGCCCCAGTGAAACTGTAGTAGGGAAAGACCTTTCAATCGTTCGTGCTTCATGGAGTTACGTAAGAATGTTTTTAGTCGCCGTAGATTAGAGATGGACCTTTCACACGTACAAGTAGTGACTGGAATTGTAGCAAAAATTTGAAACGCTGTGTAGATATTGGGAAAGGTGCATTTGTCAACGAATGGTAAAACATCAGTGAGCGTTGACGGTAGACTACCATCAGCCCGGCGGCATCTCTCTTCCCATGTTTCCAACTCATTAGTGAGAAGACGTGGATGTGGAAGGTCATCCTTGTACATGTCGAGAAACTTGGTGAAGTGGGTTTTCCAATCTGAACAAGTGACAACATTCTTCGGCAAACCATAGGCAGCATCCATTACATTTAAGTTAGTATTGGAAAAGCGGGTTTGAACTTCTGATTTAAGATGGTCCAAAAAAGGAATGGTTATCGCACGACGAAAATATTCTGAAACTGATTCAGCAGGCACATTTTCTCGGTGCTTCTGTCTGCCCGTTGTCCTTGGTTTTGCGGGAACGGTACCAACACTTTGGGCAACGGCTTCAGCTTCTTGGAACCACAAATCATGTCTTGCACCAACACTCCCTGGATTACGGAGCTTCTGTAGCATAACAAATAGCAAAGACACCTTTTCTCTCGCTGATCCAGCATCAATGGTAGAAGACTGAAGCTGATGTGTAAGGGGTCTAGTTACTTCAAGACATCTCGAAACGATAACCAGCGTAACAATGAACTGGAAAGAAACGATGCTGTGGAATAGGCCACTCGCCTTCTGTGTAGATTCGCTATTCCAAGTGCGATCTTCGTTATCTCTAATTTCTTCGAAACACTGAACTATGGCAGGAAAGGATTCTACAAAAACGGCCAAACCATCAAGTCGCGCAACCCATCTGGTTTTACAGACGTTGAGAACATGAGTGTGACGTGCCTTGGGAAGTAGTTCCTTTATGGTCTTTTTCAATAATGCAAAGCGCTTTGGAGAAAAGTTGAAGAACTCAGAAGCAACGCGAATACTGTCCATCATATTTCTTACCAACTGCTGCTTACAGCATGCTGCAACACACAAATTCAAAACGTGCGAATTGCAATGGACATAGATAGCCTTATCCTGAAGATTTGTTAGTCGTGCTGCCGCTCCAGAATGTTTGCCAGCCATGTTTCCAGCTCCATCGTAGCCTTGTCCACGACAATGTTCAATGGATAAGCCAAGTTTATGAAGGAAATCCAAGATGGTGTTAGCTACTGCTTCACCTGATACACCAAGCGCACACGGAACAAAACCAAGGAACTCCTCTCGAATTTTCCTTTTTTTGTCTACAAAACGAATCACAAGCGACATCTGCTCCACGTTCGCGCAGTCGGTAGCTTCGTCTGCGAGGATTGAAAAGAATTTTGCTTCCCGGATCTCACTTACAATCTTGCTAGATATAAGTTCACCACAAATTTCAATTAACTCGTTTTGTGTGGTTTTGGACCTGTAGGTAGCATTTGCTGGCGTGCTGTTGAGGTATTCCTGATCTGACTGACCTGAACATCTTGCTCCATACTTTAAAATCTCCACAAGATTCCCAGGATTTGCATCATCAGAGTCATGGTACTGTGAGTCACCTCGGTGACCTCGAAGGGCTATGGCTTGCCTGCCACAGAGAATTACACCTTCAATGATCGGTCGTAGTTTCTTCCTGTTTTCCTCAATTTGCTTTCGTCTTAATTCATTTAACTGGACATCAATTCGCGTTGACATTTGCTCCATAGATGATTTAAACATTGTTGCACGTATGGTTGCTGTTTTATGGAGTTGTGACTTTTCAGAATGATCGCGGAATCTGGATACTGCTACTTTCCAGGAACGCAAAGGAGCTTTGAAAAGCCTCTGCAATTTGGAGGCGTTGTGGGTACTTTCACCTCCGAACAAAACACAATTGACACAAAACGCACCATCAAAAACCTCCGAGTATGTCAACCATGGAAACTGTTTCAACCATTCATGTCGAAACTTTCGTTTATTCTCGTTCACAGGAAAAGCATATTCTGGTTCAGGTCTCCAAACATTACAGAGAACATTGTACTTTTGTTGATCAGTTAGTGGAGATACTGGGCTGAGAAAATTACCAATATCATTGAGAAATCGAAATGAACCACAGATAGGTCCAATGGCGATAGTGTGAGAAGCTACTGCTGCTGCTGCTGTTGTTGCAGATGTTCCTATTGCTGAACAACTGGAAGTTTCCTGTTTCTTTTGTGGTGGTATCTGCTCACCGTGGTCAACAAGCTTTCTTTTTCTAGATGTACTTGTACTTAACATTTGGTCAAGAGAGACTTGTTTCTTCTTGGGCACACCAGAGCAATGGACAGATTTCTTGACATTTACCTGAGACATACCAGTAGAATTTTGTTGTAAGTTTGAAATGCTGTTGACCAAAGGCCAGGGACTAGAATTTTCTTCAGTGATTATAGGTTCAGCTGAATCAAAACAAACATTTGGAAATAATGGTATGATGTGAAAATCTTCTTGATGGATTTGAAGGGATTTCCTTTTGTCTGGCAAAGAGCAACATAATGATTTTTTCTTTCAGGAATTACTGCTGTCTCGTGATAACCCATGGGCATAGAAGCGCATCGAAAAATATGTATTCTCTCACTCATATCTTCCCTTGCTTCTCTTGGAAAAATGGTGCAATTAAACATAAGGGCAAGGGAATCCATCTCTTCAGTATTGGTAGTACCATGGGGTTCTTGCTGGCTATTCTCAGAAACTGGAATTGGATAATATGATTCGATAGGAAGTTTAACCACACTCGATAGTGAAAGAAGACACAGAAACGAAGAATACTCATGGTTGTGAGCATTATTGCAAGCTTCTGCAACAACTGCCTTTGAGGGATTTTCTTTAGTTAAAGAACCCAGTGCATTATCAGACAAACACATAGCAAAAGCATTTCCCAAACAATTAAATACACCTTTATTATGCTGCTGCTCAACCAATGGGTGGGAAGAATAATAGCGAGCATTTGTATAAAGTTCAATGCTCGTAAGGCATCGGAGGTAAATGGCCATATTCTCACAACCACACAGTGCAATAGAACATGCATTGTACAGACAATTGCCATCTCCTGTAGTGCTAGAGGTGGTTAAAAGATGCAAAATATATAAGGCCAAGACACCTCACATGCTGAACCATTTGCATGTCCAGCTTGTTTAAAGTTCACTGAGGACTGGTCTCCAGAAACTTTATTTTGTAGACTAGTTTTACCCTAGCTGCAAATGCTGTTTATATGGAGGTGAGCCAGCCCAGGCACCCAGGCTTGCCTGCTTTGCCGAGATTGTGGTTGTGCTATTATTTCTTTTATTTTCATTTTACTGTATGTTTATATGAGAGCCGAGCCAGCCCACCTAGCCAAGATCTCGCTTTGTGAGAATGAGATCTCAGTTACCCAGGCTGGGTTTTTTTCATGTAAACACGATTGACTGGGCATATAATAAATATACCTGCAAGAACTGGCCTACCTGGGCTGGCACTAAAACCTTCCTTCGTACACGCGACAAAATTTGTTTTTATCAGCTTTTTTTGACATATTAATAATTCACAAGTTCTGCTTGTTCATGTACAGTTCATATTTACAACAATGAGACTTCGTGTCTTACCAGAACTGATAAATTACACAATTAGCACAACAAGCAAGCCAGCCCAGCTAGGCGAGCTAGCCCTTCCTTCTCATGACATAAACATCATCTTAGAAAAGTGGGCTAGCTTGGGTACCCGGGCAGGTTGGCTCACCCCCTCCGGCAGCCTCCATATAAACACCCTCTTAGTGCAAGTGCCAGACAGTTGCCTAACAAACAATTTTAGTATAGTTAACAAGAGTTTTAGTCTACAGTACATTAACTATTAAACATGTCATGCAAACAAATTTTAATTAGCCTAGCTACAGTGACACCACAAGACAATAATATTGAATTTTAGCCACTGCTGCAAGGCTAACATATTAAAATACTGGTAATACCTGCAAGAACTACAGTACAGCGTAAAGTATAAGCACACATTTGATTAGTGGTCTATATTTATTACATAAACTTCGAACTCATTAACTGTAATAATAAACAGACAACGAATACTACGTTGACTGCAATGTTAATATAATACTGTATCTTACTCACTGACTACATATGACTGAGAAAGTGAGAATGAATTCGCGTTGACTTCAATCATATATTAAAATACAGTAATACACTGTCAACAAAGACTGATCTCAGTCATAAATTAATTTGCATATCTTATTATTCAAATAATAACCCAGGCCCGCAATTTATTATTCATGAGCTTCACATACCTCACTGGGTTGTGCTTTGAAGAGCGCAATTCTTGGCTGCGCGGGAACTGCAACTTCGAAAAGTTACACAAATATACACGAGGATCCTTCTTTCTTTCAAATTCGCTCGAAATACATTTCTCGCAGTAACGCTTAAGAGCAATCAACTCATCCGCCTTTTTCTTCGAAGAGTAACTCATATCATCCAAGACACGCAACAGTTGTTGTAAAACATTGTTGGACGCCATAGTGACAGTCAGAACTGAAGCCAAGGGAACGAACGAGTAATTATATCACATCATAGTCTATTCATCGGAGATTTCTTCGCTCTAGTGAACTGTAGCGGAAGTTTATGAAATGTAGCAAAACGTGACCCAAATCTGGCGTGTTGATTGGTTTGCTACAGTCAACTGTAGCGGCTACAGTCCAAATTTAGCACAACTGTAGCCGTCGTAACTCATCGCCAACACCTCGGAATGCGCCTTTGCGCGATGCGAAGTATTCTAGTGAGAGAAACGTGAGCTATGGGGCTCCATTATATTTTGGGCACATGCCCGCTGCAGGTTTGTAGGTTGTGCGGGCAATTTTTCCAACGCCGGTTACGTATATAACGCCAAGGGTTAATTGCGCGCATGAATATTATAATGCCTCACTGAAATGGTGGTTTTGAACTTTGAAAAAGCTGAATATTAGTGACATATGCAGATGGTGTTAATTTAATGTTAATTTTCGAGAAAATCTGACTGTAGCATTCGCTACAGTTGCTACAGTCTAGATCCGCCCCTTATTAAACTCCATGCCCAGTGTCCAAGTCATGTATTTAAGAAATTAAGTTGTCAACATTGTTTCTTATTAACAGCTGAGCTATTTTACTCCCTGTCATTTTGGTGAAAAAATTGTTTGTGAGTATCTGTAAAATTGAATGTGATATTTGTATGTTATGTTGTAGGTAGTTTAAAACAACAATGAATGAAGAACAATAAAGGTGAAGCAACATGACAACTTAATACAGAATATAATTGAACTATGTCATTTATAGTTTTCAAACTTTGTCAATGATTTGATTAAAGAAAATGTTTACAATTCATGAGTGTATTTTGTCTTGTGTAGTTTGATTCTGTATAAATGTACTATATAATAATAAATTTTTAATCTGTTCTCTGACTTCTGTATGTAAATTGTGGCAGAACTAATACTGTACTATCAGTGTGTACTAAACAAGTAGATCAACAAGGCCAGTGTTTGATGTTTATATAAAGTCAAGACAAATCAAGCTAATATACATGTTAAACTTCACAACGATGTGGCGGATAACATTTGTAAACTGGCTAAAAAAAAGCATCTTGGCAAAGGTATAGTCACAAAACTAATTATATTGTAAAATTAATACAAGATTTTTAGTTGTAGGCAAATGTAGGCCAAATTGCCCAAATTAGATAACCCTATCTCATAGAAAATAATAAACTCATTCTAATTAATCCTGTGAATGCCAGGATAACTTATTTGAATCATTACCCCGAGTTTTCTGTGAGTGAAAATATATTGTTCAACTATAGGCACATATATCCACTGATCTATACAGTTGGGCACATCGCATTCTTAAATTAATTGTTTGATTCCAGTCTTTTGGCTTATGATATAATAATACCACAGCAGTTGTTCGTAGTGTAGCTTGTTCAGTTGATCAAATTTCCCGAATTCATTCGGTCCTTTAGCAGTATTTCCATATTGTGAGTAAATTCTGAATGAGAACGGCCTTCGTCTGTTCAAAGTTGTCATCAAATGACACTTGGGAGTTCGCTCCATCGAACTCGCAAATTCCGTTTTCCCCCACATTTTGGGGCTAAATAACTACAATTTTTCTCTCTAAATGCTTCACGTGTCCTTTCTTCCTCGTGATAAAAAAGTTTGTCCGAACCCGAAGGAGAAAAATGCCTTAATATGCGAAAACTATAATTGTGCAACAGTAAAATATAGCGAAAGTGGGACCATCCAACATGGCGGCTGTTGCCAACTTCCGACCACTTCCGACTTCAATTTCAGACAACGGATGCTCTATCCAGTCTCTTATATAGATCAGTGGTGCCAGGGCCATTTGTTCTTGGCCGCCATCTTCGCCAGCCCCCACAAATGGCCCTGGGGACGAGGTTGTAGAATATATTATTTTCACAACGGCTACAAAACCAGGTGAGTAATTTTGATTTGTTTTATTACTTGTTCCAACACAAGAAGAATTTGCTTGACCTCGATATGTGATTAAATTGATATTTATACCACTTGACCTGTATTTAACAAATAGATGACATTTTTCCGTGCGTGTGTACTGTAATAACGCACAGATGACGTCACAGCGTGTAAAGAACAAAAAAGTACGCCACGAGACGAAGTCGAGTGGTGTGAATGTTGTTCTTTACACGCTGTAACGTCTTCTGTGCGTTATTACAGTACACATGCACGGAAAAATGTCATCTATTTGTTTTATACATCAAATTTTATTATTTTAATAAGAAATGTTTGATATTTTTGAATCGTCGAACCGGCAGGGTTTTTGAAAAGGAGGTAAAATTTAAATTCATGTTTAATACGTCATAAGTGATCTATACAAATAAAGCAATCTGATTGGGCAACAGAAGAAATAAGGCTGTCCTGATTGGTTAATTTTGCAGTTTCCGGTTACGTCACGTATAATTTATTCAAATCATGATCATGACAAATTGAAAGTTTATTCAAACTTCGTGTCTTCGTCGGCATTTCTAGCCAAAATATTTATCGTTGAACAAACAGATTAGTTCTTCTGGACGGGATCTTGCTGTCCCATGTATATTTGGACGCTTCTTAGGCTGCAGATTCAGCTGGGAAAGCATTTATCGTTGGAGAAGGCCGAGAAGCACGTTCTGTGTTTGGAAATCTTGCATGAAATGAATGAAGCATGAAATGAATGAAGCATGTTCTGTGTTTGGAAATCTTGTTGACAATGGCTGATATCTCCTGGATTTGTATGGCTGAACAGTATTTCCATGAAGAGGAATGGAAATTGTATCAGAAGCTGTGGAGTAGATAGCGTTGTGCGCCGGAGACGAAGGTATTATTAAAATGACTGTATTTATGTCGATAATTTTAATATGTCTGTGTCGTCGGACAACGACTTGATGGCCGTGTCTCTCATCACTGAGTGATAAGTGTGTAACAAGTTATATGTAAGTTCAGTTATTCACTATTAAGACAAAGGACAATAGACAAAGAACAATGTAAGGTGGAGTTTCCGGACAAAGCCCAAGAGACTAATTGACCTGCTGTTAGATCAGGCAGTGTGTATGTGACCATAGAGAGCGAAGGTTGCATGTAAATAAGTTTGTAAATAAAAGGAGTGTTCTCCAAAGCTCGGCACGTTACACATTGGTGGCAGCGGTGAAAGAAATACGGCAAGTGCAATAACTTCCTACAAAGTTCGAAGGCGACGACGTGGTTGCTTGGCTTCGGGAATTCGACGCGTGTGCCCTGGCAAATGGATGGAAAGACGAGGAGAAAATAAAGAAACTTCCAGCCTTCCTCCGTGGACGCGCCGCTAGTCACTTTCACACGATCCCTGATGACGAGAGGTCTAGCCCGTCTACCTACACCGACGCTGCCAAAAAGTTAAAAGAAGCTTTATGTCCACTTGTGGAACGCGAAATTTTTTTTTCGCAATTCGACGCCCGTATGCTGCGCCATGGCGAAGACCCCGCTGTTTACAAACGGGAACTCGAACAACTGCTCGACAAAGCCCAACCTACACTTGCTGCCGACGCCAAAACTGCCCTTGTTGCGGGACAATTCATGCGGGGTCTTCCAAGTGGCATCAAGGGAAAGTTGATCGAACACAACCCGACATGCCCGACATGTTGAGTTTCGTACAACGTTTTCGCGCAGTCGAAGGCTACACCTCACACACCACAAGCGCAAGTACAGCTACACAACCTCCACGACCAATTCAGAAATCGACAAGCTTGTTGGCCTAATGACCGATCTCGCCTCCCGACAGGCACGGTTAGAAGACCAAATGCGAGAATCCCACAGGCTCTACGCTGCAGCTAGTCAGTCCAACAACCGACGACCAGACAAGCCTTTCTCTTGCTACACATGTGGTAAACCTGGTCACATCGCCCGTGATTGTCGTAGTGATAGCCGCCAACGTAACTTTTTGGACCGAACTACTGTGCGTTGTTACGAATGCCAAGGTTTGGACATTTCGCTCGCGACTGCGCCAATTCTTTAAACTACCAAGGGGCGTCCCGAGAAGCAGGCCAGTAGAACACCCCGAAGCAAGTAAGACCTGTAGTAACAAATTTACTAGTAGTGTTTGTGATGACAGTTTACCTGTGCATCCGTTTGTAGAATGTTATATTGACGGTGTACGAGTTAGTGCACTTTTAGATACAGGGTCAATGAGATCGTTTATTAATGATAAGACTCACGCTATTATTGATTTTGAATGCCTTCGACTAGATAAGTCACAATCAGAACGGTGTACTTCGATTACGGGTGGTCATGGGGACTTAAATATCCTAGGGGAAGTTTCAGGAAGTGTAAAATTTGCCCACCAGCGACATAGCTATAATGACAGTTTTCTTGTAAGTAATAATATACGCTACGACTGTGTTTTGGGATGGGACTTTATTACGCAACATCATTTAAGTGTGCGAGGGCATTTGCGGGATGATCGAAGTAGTTATCAGTTAGTTGGGATCCACGGGAAAACCCCGATACAGGCGGAGCATCCAGCAGTGAGGGTACAATCGAATGGCGTTGTGACTTCTCATGTAAATCCACCAAAAACTCCCCAAAAAGCAGTGACGTGCGGTGACCAAAATTGATAGCCAAGCGAACCCCTCTAGGGGGGTCTGGGGGCATGCTCCCCCAGAAAATTTTTGAATTTGAAAACCCCAGGAGGGCATTTCCAGTGACTTCCGAAATAATTTTTCCAAAAATAATAATCTGTAAGGCCTGGCTATAGGCTGGTATTTTTGAAAATACACAGTTATTTCACTGCATTCACGAATCAAAAATTACAGAACAGCTATATTTGGGTCATCAAAAATAGATGCATAATATTATGACTAGTGACTTTGAGGTAACTACAATAATTAGAAATAATGATAGAGTATTATTATTAGCAATTATATTTTACAAATGTTATAAACTTATAATGCGTCTGCACAGTATGATGTAAATGTACAGACATGCATGTATGCAGTCATTACATACATGGCTATATCGAATTACATGCATTGCCATAATCATGAAAAAGTAACAAAGCGGAACTAATATTCTATATTTACTTAAACATAAATTCCATCCGCCTTTCCTTTGCGCAAAACTCTTTTATTACGTCCTCATAAAAACGTGGATTTCCTTGCACGAAACCGTAGCGGTAACAGTTAAGATGAGGACGCTTTTCCAGTGACACAGTCTTCGGTACAGTGCTTATTGACTAATAACATAGCAGCAACTTACCCTTGTTTATATATGTTTAGTTTAAAGGAGTGGCAATACAGGGCGTGGGACAAAATCATAGCGACGTTCATTGCTAACTTCCGTGACGTCACGTGTTACGTGTATCTCGCATGTTCTTAACTACGCTCCTCTTTATAACCATCTATGTCTTGTCTTATAAATTATAATGCACAGCAAAACGTGTTTTACATCTTCTAGATTATCCGAGAATAAACAGTGATGTTTAGTCTCGTGTGTTTTTAGTGATTAATTTATTTCAGCAACAGAATTGCACAATCAGTCATATGATACGCCGCATGTTTGCGCGCATTAGATTATTTCTGTAGACTTTAGTTCAAGCAATTTGTATGCTACAAATAAATGAATTACGGACATTGTAACTAGTTTTAAATGAACATTACCTTTTGGTTGCTGCGCAATTCACCAACAATATCACCATTCACCAACGACTTGCCCTTCATAACTTTATTTCTCAATTTTGAATGATGTACAATGTGTATGGTTTAAAACAACGCGCCTTGGGGCTATCTTTAAAACGGGGAACAGGGAATCGGGGAATGGGAACGGGGAATGGGAACGGGGAATGGGAACGGGGAATGGGAACGGGGAATGGGAACGGGGAATGGGAACAGGGAATGGGAACGGGAATGGGAACGGGGAATTGGAATCAGGGGGGTGTCAAACGGGGAATCAGGGGGTGTCAAACGGGGAATGGGAATCAGGGGGGTGTAAAACGGGGAATTAGGGGGGTGTCAAACGGGGAATGAGGGGGTGACAACAGGGAAACAGGGAATACATTAAAGCCCAAATTACATTTATGTAGACTGATATAAATGCATCCACGGCATGCTAATTCTCTACGTACTCGTGCAATGTAATCAAGATTTACTTGCTGCGTACAGGAAATTTTTAAAACAGTACGTTATTAAGTCTGGTTTTCGTACGTTGGCAATGTTTTTCTGGCCCCATTTTCAGTAATCATTGATGAGAAAAATGTATTGGCTGGTATTCTCTCTTTCATTGATCACCAAAAATGCCAATGGAACATGAGAACATCGCCGATAAATTGAGATGAATGAAAACCAGGCTTTTGTAACCAAATTTTTATTGTTTATATTGGTATTTTTTAAGCTTAGAAAATTTCTGCATACAAAAGTACGCATTGATAACATACAACCAATTTGAATTGACTTGGCCAACCTGAAGGCATTAAGTTTCATGAAAGTTAGTTATCCAAAAACAAAATATCTTGACAATGTAGCAGGGCAAATTAGTTGTACACACTCATGACTCATGCAACTGATATAATCATGTAGTGAAATAAAAGTAGCTAGTGTGCTGCGTAGGCAGTGTAGAAACAACAATCAAAATTAGTTAGGAGTCTAACATTTCGAGCGAAGGTCCTTCGCCAGAGAGAAACGTCAGTATATCTAACTTTACTATATTTCGATTGATATTACGATGGATATTTCCATGTTGTCTTTGTAATTTACCGGTAACAGGAACAAAAATTATCTACTGGTAGTAATAGAAGCATTATATAGTAATAATATCTAATATAGAGTAAAATGTTTCTTGAGTCTGGTTGTTTCCAGTGCAATATATTCCAAAGAACACTGCAAAAGTCTGATTTTACAGTGCAAAAATTTGTTCCCACAGTGCAAAACTCCGTTATTACAATTTACCGAAATTTATAGTGAATTTCGCTTTAATTTGGCAAGTGAAGTGCCTGCTAAAACTCCTAAGCAATGTATTAAAGTACTCTTTTCAAAAACAATCGAAATATAGTAAGGTTAGGTATACTGCCGAAACAGAGAACGTAGGAATCTAACGTTTCGAGCGAAGGCCCTTCGTCAGAGAGAAACGTAGAGTGTAAACAAACAATGAGCTTATATACGAAAGGTAATCATGTGACCAAAAATAAGCCAATCAGATAAAAATGACAATAACAAATTGATAATGAGATGCGAAAAATTAGCCAATCAAAGCAAAATAACAATAACAAATAGATGATGAGATGCGAAAGACATTTGCTATTCATACCGTCGATGAGTAAAAAGGAGGGGGTGTAAAAAGCATGAGCGAGAGTAAAAATAGATAAATTAATAAAGTGAAAACGCTGTTTATGTCCGTCCTTGCTGAACAGAAACAACGTCTTCAGAGGTGTTAAATAAAAGAAAAACGTTCGTTGAGTCCGTGAGGATGAATGGTACCACTATTGTTTTTTTACTCTTTACGGGGGCATGTGAGAGATAAACCATAGAAAACATTATTTTATCAATACGCTTGCCGCTTGAGTTTGCAAAAGCCGTCAAGCCGAAGCACATTATTCGTAATCGTATTTTTGATATGCTAATATTGCGGACTGCCGACACCAGCAATTAACAATTTTACCAGTTAACAATGAAATATAAACAATACTAGAATTATTAGACGACAAAGTCGCAGACTGTTTCCTTTTTTGAACCAAGAAACAGCTTTTCTAAATTACAAAGTAACTAAGCTTCTTGATATAGATTTCTGCATGCTTTCCTTTGAATAAGGTTGATGCATGTATTTCGTATTAAGGATATCTTATTCTTTAGCAGTTTAAAACAAAATAGTCGAAAATCTAACCGTACTCAAATTACATTTGCGGTCACACAAAACAACAACTCAAATTCACATGCCATAAAATACCATCAGAAACTTGAGATGTATACTACCCACTTTTGTATGTAAAGTTCACAATTATATAAAAATAATTGACAAATATCTTAATAAACAAAGCCTAAACATACTGCCGGTCTTTAAGTGTTATTAGTTTGCCATGCTGCGAACAGATCATTGCCTCACACGGCTTGTATTATGAATGAAACAGGGTTTATTACAAGTTCCAATAAAGGCAGCAAAAACAGTGAATATAAGACATATAAGACCGGATGTGAAAGCGTTAATGTGTTTCAAAGCTTTCTATATTTTGTTGCCTCGGTAGAAAACGTTAACCGACTTGTCCAGAGTGTAGATTTAGTTATACTGTAAGCTCCGAATATTGTCGCACAGCCTATCACGAGGTTGTGAATCCGGTCTAATGGTCTATAGTATATTATATAGTGTAGAAATTTGGTTTCGTGGTTAAACTCTGTTAAACCTTGCGCTAAATAGTGAAACCGAAAACTGTTATTTCTCTTTACTGATAATACTGTTTTTCTTTATAACATAGGATTTGAACTTAAGCTCTGAATGGCATTCCGAACGGACGACGTCGCAGCGATTTGTTTGCTCGAACCTTGCCTAAATACATATTTCAGCTGGTTCCCCGTTTTACACCTCCCTGATTCCCATTCCCCGTTTGACCCCCCTGATTTCCCGTTTGACACCCCCCTGATTCCCATTCCCCGTTCCCATTCCCCGTTCCCATTCCCCTTTCCCATTCCCCGTTCCCATTCCCCGTTCCCATTCCCGGTTCCCATTCCCCAATTCCCTGTTCCCCGTTTTAAAGATAGCCCGCGCCTTGGTGCCTATAATTCCCTTGTTTGAAATTGAAAACCCGACTCGTGCTGTCTTGCGTGCGTGTCATTGCTACGCTAAGGCCACAGAGGCAAGTGTTCATCGTATCGCACGTGTGTGTTGGCCAATCAGCTATCAAGCGGTGTCCCTTAGAAGCGCCGCTTGCTTTTGCTCTATATTTGTCCAATTGGAGGCTCCCAAACCTAAATTAGCGCATGTGCAATCGTTGATTTTAAGCTCTGAAGGCAAGCGCGCTTGCCTTGGTTAATAATCAAGAAATAACTAGAACTCTTAAGCAGGGTGTATCAAGATAAGTCTTCTTAATCCACTTGACTCTTTCTAGACAAAACATCTAGAACAATCACAATCACACAAACACTAGCAAGTGTTATGCAAGCAGGACATTAACTCGCGCACTAGGCAGAAGATTTAGTTTGATAATTGATATTGTTTAGAAGAGAACAATTAAGACTGATTTTGTTCAGAGATTGGTCCAGAAAATTTTTCATTCAGTAAAAATGTTTAGGCAAGCGGCGCTTGCCTACGCTTACATGACCGCACGCCATGCACTGCCAAAAAGACTCTCGCGGGAGAAGTGCTTTGCTTGTGCAGTCTCAGTTGAAAGGTGTTAAGAAAGTAATCTTGGGCGAAGGAGTGGCAATTCCGGCTCGGACGGAAATGATTGTTGAAGGTAAGGTACAGACGAAAGACGTGTTACAGGTTGGCATGGTATCATCTTGTCATTCTGCAAGTGTTGCCCATCTAAAAGGTTTGCATGTGGCTCATTTAGTCGTTACACCAGTAGGTAAGAGTGTGCCAATACGAATCGCCAATACATCTAGTGAGGCAACTAAAGGTTGCAAATTGACGGAATTTTGTCCTTTAATTGAACCCGCGAGTGCTACAGACGACAATTCAGATAGTATTCGTTGTAGTTCAGTAGAAGCGGATAACCTTACAGCAAAAATCTATGCAACCTTAGATCCAGAATTAAGCAGTGAAGATAAAGAACAGCTAAAAAAAGTGTTAACTGATTTTAGGGAAGTTTTTAGCGACACAATTAGTCAGACAAATGTAGTGCATCACAGGATTGACACGGGTAATAATCAACCTATAAAGCAGCGCCCCAGGCGAGTGCCATATGCATTTAGGGATGAAGCAGACAAACAAATTGCGGATATGTTAGACCAGGGAATCATACGTTCCAGTACCAGTCCGTGGTCAAGTCCTGTCGTCTTAGTCCGAAAAAAGTCAGGTGAAATTCGCTTTTGCGTTGACTATCGTAAACTGAATAACATTACACGCAATGACGCACATCCGTTGCCCAGAGTAGACGACTTATTAGATTCAGATGGTAACGCCAAATACTTTACAACCCTTGACCTGAAAAGTGGTTATTGGCAAATTCCAGTCCACCCAGACGATCGCGAAAAAACGGCTTTTGTAACGCATAATGGCCTGTATGAGTTCAATCGAATACCTTTTGGATTAGCGACCGCACCTGCAACATTTCAACGCGCCATGGCGCTAGTTTTAGCGGGTCTTACCTACAGTATATGCCTTTGTTATTTAGACGACGTGATAGTTTTTAGTAGCACTATTACAGAGCACTGTGATAGATTAAGAACGGTTTTGTCTCGTTTCCAAGAGTACAACCTTCGACTAAACCTGTCGAAATGCACGTTCGCAGCCCAGCAGGTTCATTATTTAGGGCACATGATATCCAAAGAAGGTGTTAGCCCAATTCTTTCGAAAGTCGAAGCGATAAAACAAATCCCTGTCCCTCGCTGTGTGAAAGACGTCCAAAGTTTTCTAGGTCTGACAGGTTACTATCGCCGTTTTATAAAGAATTATGCCAACATGTCTGCGCCACTGACAAAACTGACAACTAAAGAAAGCGCGAAGAAGTTCGAATGGACGCAAGAATGCCAGAATGCTTTTACAGAACTTCAGAATTCTTTGTGTTGTGCACCGGTGTTAATTTATCCTAAATTTGACAGGGAATTAATTTTGCAAACAGACGCGTCAGACACTGGACTAGGTGCGGTATTGTCACAACCTGATGACAACGGTACAGAACGGCCGGTAGCATATGCGTCTAAAGTCCTTTCTCCTCGAGAAAGAAAATACTGTACAACAGAAAAAGAAGCATTTGCGGTTATATTTGGTGTTCGCACTTTTCGTATTTACTTATTAGGTCGGCCATTTAAGGTAATCACAGACCACAGCGCATTGAAATGGCTCCACACCATGGACTTGAAAATACGGTTAGAGCGGTGGGTCATGGAGTTACAAGAATTTCAGTTTTCGATTATTCATAAGCCGGGTAAGCTCCATAATAACGCGGATGCCCTTTCTCGCCTCATAGCGCCTCACAAGGACCCGATAGTGGATCTTGAGCGCGCTAAGATCGAGCCAGGCGACGAAGACTCTGTCCAAGAGAACGGTAATTGCGCCATAACTGTCAACCCAACGCTTAATTTAAAAAAGGCTCAGGAAGAGGACCCAATTATCTCTAAGATAGTCGAGTTCAAAACAAACGGCAAACCAAAACCAAAACTATCCGCATGGAGTCATGATACAAGGCTAAAAGCATTTTGGTACCATTGTGATAAGTTGTTTGTTCGCCATGGTTTGCTTTATCGATCATTAAAAGCCAAAAATACGCATCCAGATCCAGTTGTTGTTGTCCCTAAAGCATTAGAAATAGAAATTCTCAAGGGCACTCATGATAGCCCGTTTGCCGGACATCTGGGCGTTACTAAAACTCTTGAACGTGTCAGGAAAAGATTTTTCTGGCCAGGTATGCGCGAGTCCGTCGAAGACCATATTCGTCAATGCACTGCATGCACGCAGAGAAAAACACCGGCGGCTAACAACGGCAAAACCCCTCTGAAGAGTATAGAAGTAAGCGAACCGTTCACATTTTGGGCCATAGATTACATGGGTCCACTCCCAGAAACTGCTAGGGGTAACCGGCACATATTAGTTCTGATGGACCATTTTACAAAATGGTGCGAGGCGTTTCCGACAAGAGACCAAAAAGCAGTTACGGTAGCTAAGATTTTGGTTGAGAAAGTTTTTAGTCGATTTGGTCCACCGGTTGTCTTGCATTCCGACCAAGGTGCAAACTTTGAAAGCAATTTAATGCATGAATTATGCGATGTGATGGGGATAACCAAAACTCGTACAACGGCTTACCATCCTAGATGTGACGGTCAGGTAGAGCGACAGAATAGGACTCTGCAAGATATGCTAGCGGCATTTTCAGCAAAACATGGAAGCGATTGGGACTTGTGGCTAGATTCAGTTGTATTCGCTTACAATACAAGCCAGCCGGAATCGCTGCAATTGTCACCATACCAGGTAGTTTTCGGACGTTCACCTAGAATGCCATTGGAATTAGAGCTGCATGGGGCTGCCACTTAAAGATCCAAGCACTCAATCAGGGTATGTGCAGTCGATTAGGAAGGTATTTAAGGAAGTCAGGCATTGTGATGTACGGATGAAAAATGTACCGAAATATCGAAGCGATCTAACAAGAATTTCTTAATTTTCAGCCATCTTTGCTTCTTTTCCAATTTTATAGAGGTAGCTAGGGATAATTTAGAAAAGGCTAGGGAGAAACAACGAAATGGTAACGAAGAGAAAACTCAGGCGTGGTGTCCATTTGTGCCAGGTGAGACTGTGTACTTGCAAAGACCGTAAAGGTGGAAGTGTGGGGCCAAATGGATTCGATCATACGAAGTTGTTGGTCGCTTAGGCGTTGATTATAAGATAAAATCAACAAACGGAAAGGTTACTGTCGTTCACCATGATCAGCTGAAGCGCAGCTATGTGCCATTTGGCAGCGGTAACGTTGTCTGTCCCGCGAGAGAACCGGGGACAATCAGGTGGTTTACAACATGCCCACGACTGAAATTCAACCTCACTGTCATAATAATGCTCCCCAGTTCCAACGGGTTAGGCCTAGGAATCTCAGGCAAAATGTACAACCGCCTGATCGGTACGGACGTGTTGCGCCGTAAGTCACCAAAGAAATGTAGTCGCTAATTAGTTAATTAGTATTATACCAATTATTGAATATTGTACATATAGTTTATTAATTTTACATTTTTAGATTTTGAATAACATGTTCTTGAGGGCAAGAACATAAAGTTAGGTAATGGTGTAACAAGTTATATGTAAGTTCAGTTATTCACTATTAAGACAAAGGACAATAGACAAAGAACAATGTAAGGTGGAGTTTCCGGACAAAGCCCAAGAGACTAATTGACCTGCTGTTAGATCAGGCAGTGTGTATGTGACCGTAGAGAGCGAAGGTTGCATGTAAATAAGTTTGTAAATAAAAGGAGTGTTCTCCAAAGCTCGGCACGTTACAAGTGTAATCCTCAGACAGTTGAAATGTATTTTATTTTGTACTAAGTTGCATCTTCAATCGTGTAATTTGATCAAATTTTTATAAAACAAATTTTTTTTGCGACTTCGTTACGTCAGCCGTGCATGTGTACTTTAATAACGCATAGTTCTTAGCCAATCAGATTGTTTGTTTTTCTTAGGTTGTTGTATAATTGGGTATTAATGACGCTGTCTTAAATCGATAATTCGTGTTTGCAGAATGTTGTGATTTTGTCGCATTTTGTAATGTCGTGTGTATTTAAAATTGAATCGTTAACATTGGTAACTTATTACAACGAATATATTTACGAAGTACAGAAGATATTGAAGTTGATGAACTCATTAAACTTTACTAGGTCAGGTGAACTGCTGGACTTCGAAGACGAAATTTACTGACTTGTCGGCCGGTTAATTAAAGCCCTTATTTTAGATGATTTCTTAGTTGTTAAAACGTGCTTGTTTAAAAGTTACATATGGTGTAACTATTGAAGGTATGCCAAGCGTAAACAATTTGTGTTTTAACCTTGTTAAGTGTATAAAAATGCTGCCATCTTGAAAATACTGAAATCTGCTAGGCGTTCTAGAGCACCTTGAGCGGTGACGTCAAACCTAGGTACTAGTCTCATCAAATACGCGCGTGCTTTAGAACGACGGGACTAGGCTGCATAAATACCACTGATCTCGAAATAATAGACTGGATAGAGCATCTATTGGTTCGCGCGTGGCAAAAATTGAAGTCGGAAGTGAGGCTAAAAATCTCGCGGCGGCCATATCCGGTGGAACCCACTTCGTAGTTATATCAATATTGCTGAATCATAGTTTTCGCTTTAAATGATCGGATTTTTAACGAAAACCAGCTAAATTTTACATTCTTAACAAGAAAATGTACCTGTCGCTATGGGAGAACTTAAAAGTGGCTGGGATCATAGAAAATCAGCCGAAATTTCACGATTTTACTGAACGAAAATCAGCACCGGCCACCAGGCTACAGTTTGAAGAATTATTAAAGGACTAAAGTATAAAACCACTGTGAAGTATGCACCACATTCAGCCTTCGATTCGGCATTCGATTCGGCCTTCGATTCGGCCTTCGCTTCAGCTACCGTCGATTCAATTATCGCATCCTTATTGCGAAGTTATCTCCATATTCATCAGGTGGTCGCTATTGCAGAATATCATACAAAAACACAATTTTCTCAGGCGCTATTCTATAGGATTTTTTTTTTGTACATATGTTGTTCAGAATTTCATGCTCTTTAATCTAGTATAAGTCTCCAGAGTGGCACAGACCCATGAACGACGCAGGCGAACTTTAAACAAATTGCGGCGCGGCGTCATTACACGATCGAGAATCGCCCAGAAAATCGGCCACTTTCATGGGGCAGTTTGCAGGCCACGTGCGTGCTGGCTCAAAAGTGAGTTGTTGGCTGAGCTTTGAAATTTTCTACAGTAATTCTATATTAAAAACACACGCAAAGCAATAACAAGTGAACTGTCCACATATAACCAAAAACAACATCAAGACAAAGAAAAAATCAATCAAAGTTATCTGATAGTTGAGATATTTATTCATGTTCCACTTCCATAGTTGATTGGGTTTGTTTTGTTTTGTTTCGACAGTCGTCAAGTATACTTTCCACGACTGATTCGAACTTTAAAATCCGTTTTAAAGGCCAATTGGGTATACACGTTGCCAACAAAACAACCCAACTTCCTTTGGGGTTAATAAAAAGCCAACAAACAACACATTTTAGTCATTTTACATGGAGGTTTACGATACTAGATCGCTCCTTGTTCTTCGTCTAATTTTCCCGCCATATTTGATAAATTTTGATTTCAAGTCAGCATGTATTGATGACGTTTACACGCAAGATCTTCGTTCTACGCATGTGTAGCTAATCCAGGTTGACCTGGATTAGGTCCCAGTCGACAGCAGCAATTTTCGATCGTGACACGACTAACGGTTGTTGTTTTGCATATTTCAGATTACCTCAGATATAAACACAATTTTCTTAGGCGCTATTCTATACAATTTTTTTTAATTTACATATGTTGTACAGAATTTCATGCTCTTTAATCTAGTATAAGTCTCCAGAGTGGCACAGACCCATGAACGACGCAGGCGAGCTTTAAATAAATTGCGGCGCGGCGTCATTTACACGACTGACGGGGGTTGTTTTGCGAATTTCAGATTACCTCAGGTATAAACACAATTTTCTTAGGCGCTATTCTATACGATTTTTTTAAATTTACATAATTTATATTGTACAGAATTTCATGCTCTTTAATCTAATATAAGTCTCCAGAGTGGCACAGACCCATGAACGACGCAGGCGAGCTTTAAACAAATTGTCGCGCGGAGTCATTAATACGACTGACGGGGGTTGTTTTGCATATTTCAGATTACCTCAGATAAGAACACAATTTTGTTAACCGCTTTTCTATTGTTTGTTTTTTAATTTACATATATATATATATATATATATATATATATATATATATATATATATATATATATATATATATACATATATATATATATATATATATATACATAGTTCAATCTACAGACACGGTGTTTCGCTGTACAACAGCTCATCAGTGTAGCTTGGAACAATCTGAATGAATTTTATCAATTACTTATACACATGCGATTGTCCGTGACAACCGAATGTGGGACAGCATCGGTGAAGCACATTCAGATAGCGTGAAGTGCGCATGGGCCCAGAGTGCTCAAACTTCCACAAGGGTAGTGAGCGTTGCATTATCGCTAATAGGTACCCACGGCAACTTCACAGAGTGCTCAACAACACCGAAGTGAAGGAGCGTACATAGTTCAATCTACAGACACGGTGTTTCGCTGTACAACAGCTCATCAGTGTAGCTTGGAACAATCTGAATGAATTTTATCAATTACTTATACACATGCGATTGTCCGTGACAACCGAATGTGGGACAGCATCGGTGAAGCACATTCAGATAGCGTGAAGTGCGCATGGGCCCAGAGTGCTCAAACTTCCACAAGGGTAGTGAGCGTTGCATTATCGCTAATAGGTACCCACGGCAACTTCACAGGGTGCTCAACAACACCGAAGTGAAGGAGCGTACATAGTTCAATCTACAGACACGGTGTTTCGCTGTACAACAGCTCATCAGTGTAGCTTGGAACAATCTGAATGAATTTTATCAATTACTTATACACATGCGATTGTCCGTGACAACCGAATGTGGGACAGCATCGGTGAAGCACATTCAGATAGCGTGAAGTGCGCATGGGCCCAGAGTGCTCAAACTTCCACAAGGGTAGTGAGCGTTGCATTATCGCTAATAGGTACCCACGGCAACTTCACAGGGTGCTCAACAACACCGAAGTGAAGGAGCGTACATAGTTCAATCTACAGACACGGTGTTTCGCTGTACAACAGCTCATCAGTGTAGCTTGGAACAATCTGAATGAATTTTATCAATTACTTATACACATGCGATTGTCCGTGACAACCGAATGTGGGACAGCATCGGTGAAGCACATTCAGATAGCGTGAAGTGCGCATGGGCCCAGAGTGCTCAAACTTCCACAAGGGTAGTGAGCGTTGCATTATCGCTAATAGGTACCCACGGCAACTTCACAGAGTGCTCAACAACACCGAAGTGAAGGAGCGTACATAGTTCAATCTACAGACACGGTGTTTCGCTGTACAACAGCTCATCAGTGTAGCTTGGAACAATCTGAATGAATTTTATCAATTACTTATACACATGCGATTGTCCGTGACAACCGAATGTGGGACAGCATCGGTGAAGCACATTCAGATAGCGTGAAGTGCGCATGGGCCCAGAGTGCTCAAACTTCCACAAGGGTTTATATTATATATATATATATACTTTTATATGGTATAAATTCTAATTACACCGTGTTTCTTGCAACATGCTTGTCCCAAACGTGGAGGATTTTAACCTAATCCGTCTTTTTAATGCACAGCACCGCAGCATGTCAAACTCGTACCCAGGGTCTTTTTACGAGGCTAATAAGTCGCTAGAGCGCCGAGATTAGACCCTGACCACACATGATTAAAGTATTACTTTAATGGATCGTAAAATCGTTCCTCCGTTTACGTCACACATTTGCTAGTGCCAGACTCTTTATACAACACGACTTTTTATGAAAATACTTCATAATTCGTCGATTCAACATCCCAAAATCAAAGAAGAAAAATTTAATTTCAATTTTTCCCATCATATTCAGATTCGATTTGCCTTTATAATACATTATATAAAGCGAAAAATGTAATTTGCCTTGACCCGACCTTTAATACATCATATACTAATAAAGACGTTGGTTTAATTGTTATTTGATTACATATATTAATATTTTCGCTTACTCAGTTTGAGTGTGAAATTATTTCCTTTTAGTATCTGACGTTTCTGTTTACCTAGGCTATTAACCATGCGAAATAATCTGCATCGCAGTTTCGTGTGGTATGGGCGCGTCCCGATGCACGTGATAATTCGAGTATATCTCGTGAATAAGTCTGTACATTGTTTACATAAATCTTGACAAACATTTCACATTTGCATTTGAATTTCAACCTTTTCATTTAGGGAACATTTATGTTTTGATTAAATGTAATTACTACAAGTGTTCATCGGCCTTGTTATAATGAGAATGGATGACGTCTCTTTTTCCACTCTCTTTGTTCCTTTGTTGGTGAGAGCCACTGTGAGCAAAGAGTCCACATTTTTTCGCAATAGGTCGGTCGCTGACGCCACAGTGCAAAGTTAATTGTGTCTTCTCCCTTGGACGAGTTCTTCCGTCAATGATGTCTGATGACTTTTCTGACTGTACATGTAGGTGTAGATATATGTTTTGGTATATCTCATAGTACTAACGATCTTTTTCAAACTTTTGCACCATGGTGTGGACTATTTATGTCATGCATGGGTAAGTTCTTCTCGTTGTGACTTGGAAACGGCCTATCATGCACACTTTATGGTTGATATCGGCGAACATGTCTTGTAACGTTTCGTTGGTTTACCCAACTCCTGGGCCCATTTTCATCTCATTATACTTGTATGGAAAATTTATTGGAAAGCGTACGTCATCCATTCCGACTAAATGACTCGATCATGCACTCCAGATTGCGTTTGCGGACGATGATTTATATGCTGTAACACTTTGTATTACACGAAATTTCAATATTTATAAAACTTTTTCTTCTTAATTTGTCCGCAGAATGTGTCTGGCGAGCATCTTTGCTAAAAAGCTTTTTAGCTTTTGAATGTTTGTACTGTATACATATAGTCTCCACTCCATATAATTATAATGATGCTATATGGTTCTTCCAAACCACGTGTACTGTAAAGTCTCTGAGCCTGCCAAAAGACAAGCTTGCTTTGGGAATTTTGGTAGCAATTTCATGATGAAGCTGCCTATCATCATACAAAATACTTATAGATAAAGAAAGGCTCTGGTGTTTATGTAATATATCAAACACGAGGAGGAGTGTTTCATCAGGATATCCAAACACCAAGACGTTTGTTGAAAACCGAGGCGAAGCCGAGGTTTTTGAACAAACTTCGAGGTGTTTGGATATCCTGATGAAACACTCCTCCGAGTGTATGATATAGCATCTCAAACAAATCAGTATTTTAAGAGAAAATCAAGATGAAAGTTTGCTTAATTTATGTAATTTCTTCCTCCGATATTCAAACCACCGACACGGTACCGATTTCCTTTGTGTTTTCTTCATGAATTATTAATGAGTTTTGGATTTATTATTGGCATTAACATGCAAGATCTTAGACCATTACCTGCATCGCATGGTTGATACTGTGCATGACCACGGGTTTTTTTGTTCTAATCCTTAGACAGAAGACGCAAACTTATTAGCACTTATTTACAAACTTATTATTAAATTCTGTACAACATATGTAAATTAAAGAATATGAAATATATGAAATATATATGAAATATGCAAAACAACCCCCGTCAGTCGTGTTAATGACGCCGCGCCGCAATTTGTTTAAAGCTCGCCTGCGTCGTACGTTCATGGGTCTGTGCCACTCTGGAGACTTAAACTAGATTAAAGAGCATGAAATTCTGTACAACATATGTAAATTAAAAAAAATCGTATAGAATAGCGCCTGAGAAAATTGTGTTTATACCTGAGGTAATCTGAAATACGCAAAACAACCCCCGTCAGTCGTGTAAATGACGCCGCGCCGCAATTTGTTTAAAGCTCGCCTGCGTCGTACGTTCATGGGTCTGTGCCACTCTGGAGACTTAAACTAGATTAAAGAGCATGAAATTCTGTACAAGATATGTAAATTAAAAAAAATCGTATAGAATAGCGCCTAAGAAAATTGTGTTTATATCTGAGGTAATCTGAAATACGCAAAACAACCCCCGTCAGTCGTATTAATGACGCCGTGCCGCAATTTGTTTAAAGCTCGCCTGCGTCGTTCATGGGTCTGTGCCACTCTGGAGACTTATACTAGGTTAAAGAGCATGAAATTCTGTACAACATATGTAAATTTAAAAAAATCGTATAGAATAGCGCCTGAGAAAATTGTGTTTTTGTATGATATTCTGCAATAGCGACCACCTGATGAACATGGAGATAACTTCGTAATAAAATGCGATATTGAATCGACGGCTGAATCGAAGGCCGAATCGAAGGCTGAATCGAATGCTGAATGTGGTGCATACTTCACAGTGGTAGTATAAAGGAACAAATCACAAGTAAGGGGCCGTCGACAAATATATTTCGTCCCCAATCGCGGACTTGTTCCGCGATTTGGGGGAGGGGGTAATCTTGAATCCGCGATAACAAGAAAAATTAGAACGAAATCTGAATTTAAATATAGACATTCGTTATACACCATGAGTCTACATCTATTACTATGCTATGTGTCTATATTCGTTGTCAAAATGGCAGTATTAGTACGGTCAACATACTCGTTCGTGTGTTTCAGATATCCACTGGTCCGCGATTGGGGACGAAATCTATTTGTCGACGGCCCCTAAGTTAACATCTTGTATTCACTTTAGCAGTTTGACAGTGACTTTATGAGAAAGTAAAAATATTACCGTTTCTATATCCGTCTTTTTCAACGTATCTTGGATCAGACGATCTGAGGGTTTTATACAAGATGTTTATTGGAAGTTTGTAGTTACTTTATTTAACAGGCAAATTTATAAGCATTTAAGTGTTTAACTCAACTGTTTTACTATTATTGACGAAGTCGGATGAAGTCCTGTTACTATAATATTGACGAAGATAATTCCTGTTCACCTAGCATTTATGGTGTGCATTTTCAATATTTGTAAATACATTAATTGTGCTCTTGTAAAAAATATATTTATTGCCTATTGGCTAACTTTTTACATGTCACCTGTGTGTTCTTGCTTTATATATATATATATTATATCTGTGAAGAACTCATGGCTGCCTAGGCTTGCTGGAGAGACTTGCAAAGGGTTTTCTATTTGACAAAGTCAAATTGTCTGGTATTTGAAAGAGTATAGAATCATCTGAGATTGAAGTACTGTAAAATTATAATAAAGGGGCATGGTTTGGCCAGCTCTGATTTACACACAGAAATAATTATTTATTTCATTATAATCTACTATATTCTTTTATATTTTATATACTTCAGTGTACTGACACTACTGTACTTTGTGTAGACTTATATTTGAAACAGATAATAAGTCATGAGCTTTTTCCTAAAATAAACAAAGAGAAGGATGATTCCAAACTATTATTTACTACAGAAGTGTTTTCATTTCAAGCTATTTTTGAAAAATTTTCAATCTTTACTACATTTATCATACCTCAATATCTTGCATCATACAACTTTTTAGGTATCATACCCATCTATATGTCTTTTCCTTATTAGATCCACACAATTTTTTTATGCAGAAATTATCACTAGCTGATCTTGGAAGAAGACAAGATCAGTCATTAGTTATTTTTTTTGAGATGAGTGATCATAACAATGCATATAGATGTTTATAAGATTTTAGTTTAATTGAAGCTAGTGTAAGCTGCTCTGGATAGTACAAACAATTTTATTGAAATTAATTTAAGTTTTCTCTAATACAGTACAAAGGCAAAGCCGCAAAGGACTAAAATGTCAAAACAAATTTAAATACTATCTAGCGCCAGTGGTGGCTGGAGCACTGGCACAATCTTCACAGAGCTTGACAACCATATGGTAGATTCTCTTGTTGATGAAAATCATGGTTTTGCTCTTATCAAGTCCATTGCAAAAAGCTACAGCAAAATTCGTTTTTACCATCTTGGAAAGGAAACCACAGCTAACCTTTCTGGTACATAAATAAGAAAAAAATTGAATAAGCTTGTCCTCTTCCAGCATCAGTAAGAATCAAAACAAAACTAATCTAAACAAAAAAGGAAAGTAAACTACAGGTAACTGTATTTACACTGGATATACCATAACTTTATCTAAGGACCAATGTTACTACAGGAGGAAACCGGAGTACCCGGAGGGAACCCGTGCTGTTTGGTAGAGTCAAACTGGAAGCACTCAAGTCATATGCATCCAAAGGAAACTGAACTAAACTACTGTAACAGTTAAACAGTCTTTACACTGGATAACCTTATCAGTCATATCTAAACTGTCCTTCCTAGAGATCTAGTAAGGGTCACCCCTCAATAGTCAATGTTACTACAAAAGAAAACTGAAGTAAACTAACTTTATTTATTCTGGATACTGATAACTCTATCAGTCATATCTAAACTGTTCTTCCTAGAGGTCCAGCAAGAGTCATCCCTCATTGGTCAGTGTTACTACAGGAGGAAACCGGTGTACCCAGAAGAAATCTCTGGTGTTTGGTAGAGTCAAACAAGAAGCACTCCTCTAATGTACATCCAAGGTGAAATTTTAATCTGATAAGTGCATCAAGTAGGAGTTAAACCCAGATTGCAGCGAGTAACATCCTTAGATCTACAGTAATCCTGGATGCATGTAACTGGAAAGACTTTTCTTGCTTTCAGCAAACTAGATAAAATTTTAATCTGCTAAATGCACAGTAAAACTGCATTGATCGAGTAGGAATCAAACTTGGGTGTAACTTCTTAATGGCCAGTAAGATGCTCTCTAACCATAATAAACTACCACTAACTCAAAATGTTATACAGTATGTACATATTTTGTTTGAGATATATATACTGTAGACAAAATGAAATACTATCAAGGGACAAGGGCTTGGGCAAAATACATACTGTAGTGTAACCATAATAAAACCATCTGAACTGGTTGAACATTAGCCCAAATTCGACAAAACTATAAAGTTCGAATATTTCATGTGAACAGTATCAACAGCGGGTAAGTTTATTAGTTTAAACAGACACAGTTTAATATGACTTCTTGGGGTTTAATCGGCATGAAATAAATCAAAAGTTAAACAAACACATCATCGTAAATCATCAAATAATACGCGTTACTAGAGTGAAACAAATACACAGGCAGTCACTTCCAGACATTTGTTTACCGACTTTACTACTTGCTAGCTGCTCTGAAGCAAATAAACAGGCAAGCGTATTTTGTAAAGAAAACCACTTTCTAAACAAAAAAATAGTTCAAAACACTAAACTATTACTTAAAATAAGATTACAAACCTCAATTCGGTGGTAACTCTTCGTAACATCCCAGAATTTGGCGAAAAACGCCGTTCAACTGCTTCGACTCCTATTTACGCCATATTGTATGGGACCCCACCGGAAATGGTCGCCGCTAATCTATTCCGACTTCACTGCGAACACCGGATGCTCTATCCAGTATAATGAGTATTTATTATATAGCATGCTATCGGATATAAGCTTTTGCGTAATCTGATTGGTTCCCTACTACCAGGCTATCAGCTCATATCCTACTAGTAGAGGAAAAACAAGATGGCGGCACGTTTTTTTAAACTGCCGAAAAGAGTTGAAATTGACGGATTTTTATACAGAAAAACATCAACACCCTCAAACAAATGTATAAAAAAAAAACATTGTGTAAAAATACATTAACAAATACACAATTTAGCATGGTAAATGGTAAAATTCACCTAAAAATTACGTATTTTTACTTCAAAAACCTGACTAAATTAACGGGTTGATATTAATTTGTTGCCAAACAAAGAAACTCACGGTTAAAATCAAGCTTACAACACACATTTCGTAGGAGATCACCAGTAAAGAGACATTTTTTATTTAGATAAGCATTTGGAGTAGTAAAAAGCATGTTCTTTTTCAAAAACAACCAACTAAGTAATTTAGTTTCACTGCCGAAGGTGTTTCAGTTTCATTTTTGCATGAAATCAAAACCTTTTTCACGACAGCAACGCTAATATAACTACTGACCCACCTTTTGACTTCATAAAGGTACCTTTTAATCTTTTTTGTTGATCTGCTTAACACATTTTTTGCCTCTCGAGCAACATTTATGCAACATTTCAAAGCTGTTTACCGAACAGCTCAGCGAGAAACTCTATGTGAATGCATCATTACGCATGGCGGAAGTATTAGTTGCCTATGCCGGAAGTTTGTCGTTTGAAACATTTCGCTGCATGTAATTTTGTCTCTTGTACAGTGCTTGGCTATATAATAAAACAGTTATACCATTCGCTCTCGTCGTATACGAACTAATAGCCAACTCGGCGAAGCGCCTCGTTGGCTATGAGCTCATATACGACTCGAGCTCATGGTATAACTGTTAAATATTTGAGATCAGTGATATAAACAGTGAAAGAGTGAAAGACTCGAGGTATAAAATTCGAATGGAGCCAAGGTGAACAATTGCAGATGTATTTACTTCCACAGCTATTTTGTGAAGTTGTAAATATATATTTAATATCTTTCCAATTTTCGTTATGGCTCACGTCATATAAGCAAAAACAAGTCGACAACCAGAATCACGTAATCTTTGTTTCTAGCCAGCGACAATTAAACACTCGGTCAAAGAATGAGGGAATTTGAATTTTTCCCCCCTTATTTCACAGAAGAGTCAGCCATTGAATAGCACTTGGTTAGCTCTCTTCGATCAATAATCCTGATTCCATTATGTAAATATGTAATTTAATTAATTTTAAAACTAGAAGTTATTATCGCAAGTGAAATGCTGCCTCGAATGCCATTTCAAAAATAAGCCTTACCCTCGTTAAGTCTTTACTCCTCGTTCACTCAGAAGTCAGAACAGAATTAAGTGGGTGAGAATAAAAATTCGAATTTATTCGACCGTGGACAGAAATTTCGACGAACATCGACAGAAATGTCGAAAAATCGACAGAAATCCAATCTATCAATCAGGTGTGGTCGCGTATACGGTTTTCAGTCGCCTCTATTCAGTCAGTTAGGTGATTGATAAGCGATTGTAACTGTTTTTCTGATCGAGTTTTGCATAAATATGTTAATGTCAAAATTGCTATGTAAACGCGTGTATGAACGTTTCAGCGTAAACAAGACACTTAAATTATAGGAAAACTATAGCCAGCCACGCAGGCTACCCTGACCGTTAAGGACAAAGTCGCAACCAAATATAAACCAGACTTAATTCTAATCTCGATCGTATATGCCAATATAGTAACACAGATGTTTCATTTAACAAGTTGTCATGCTATGTTCTCACGGATGTTTGAAGTTTTTTTAGTTAAAACTTTAAAGGGTATTGGCAATAAAAATTAAGTTTGTCTCATTTGAAAGAACTCGTCAAATGGTATAAGAAGACCTTTTACAATTTTTCCGTATCTGTTTTGGGTTTGGAAATATTTCGACCAAAGACAGCGTGCTGTCCACCATCTTGGAATTATTTCCAATATGCATGTGACATCATAAGCAGGGTAAAGTGAAATTTTTATCTTGCCAACCTTATGACATTATGAGCTAGAAACTCGATTTTGTTGCGCTATTTCCATTTTAAATTGACCCACAACATTTAAAAAGCCTTCCGTGGAAATTTGGTCACCCACGGAGTAGTTTCATCAGGTTTACCCTGCTTGTGACGTCACAAATTTCCTGGTTAATTAGACCCAATATTGCAACAAGATGGCGGACAGAACGCTGTCCTTGGTCGAAATATTTCAAAACACATGAAAGATACAGAAAAATTACAAAAGGTCTTCTTGAACCATTTGACGAGGTCTTTCAAATGGGATAAATTTAATTTTTATTGCCAATACCCTTTAAGTAATAAAATAGAGATTTTGTCGTCGCGACAAATTTAAATATATATGGTTTCACCTTAGAAACACATACTATGTAACCATGGTAAATATGGTTTTCCAAACTATAAATACTTATAGTGTTAAATTTTGTAATACCACAAACCAGTTTCAATTCCCCCAAAACTATTTTGCAAATGATAGTTTTAAATACATGTTGTAGTTACTTTTGACTAGTTTTTCAAAAAATATACTGATTTACATATTAGATAAACAATCTAAGTAGAACGTAAATCAAAGAAAATACATGGAGTAAAATTGACGATTAATACTTTACCCAAATGTTCCCTTAACAAGTGCTTATATGCCTGCTTCTCACTGGTGTTTCAATGCGTGCAATGTGGTTTTAAAAATCTTATGTTATACTAAGTGTAAAAAATGTTAGAAATTTGTCTTATTTGAAAGAACACTTAAAATGACAAAGTAACATCTTTTGCAGTTTTTGGTTTCCTTGCTTAATAGTTCAAATATGAGACGGAGGACTTTACTATATATTTCAAAAACTCATTAATAATAATTCATGAGATTGACAGAGAAAAAACACAAAGGAAATCAGTTCCATGTCCGTGGTTTTATATCTGATAAAGAAACCTCCTGATTTACATAAATTTAGCTTTGATTTTCTCAGCTTAGACAACGTTATTTTTCAAACTTACTACGCCAATGAACTTACCAAATGGGTTGTTTTTGAAACTATTTAAAACATTCGCAGTACATGTTTTATCAGATTTTAAATCTGATAAAACACTGCTGCCCATGTTTTAAATATTACTTCAAAAACTCATTAATAATTCATGAGTTAAATTCAAACGAAATTAAAGTTTAATCAGTGTCTTTATATGCGATAAAGATACCTCCTGATTTACATAAACTTTAGCTTTGATTTTGTCGGCTTAGACAAGGTTATTTTTCAAACTTACTACGTCAATGAACTTACCAAGTGGTTCGTTTTTGAAACCGTTCAATAAACTCGCAGTTCGTGTTTTATCCCTCGTGTCTTTATATCTGATAAAACACTCCTGCTCGTTTATTAAACAGTACTTCTCAAACTCATTAATAATTCATGAACCAAAAACAAAAAAATTAATGTTTAATTAGCTGATCACGTGATGACGTTTTGAAATATTTCAAAGTCCTAGGACTTTGAGAATAGGTAAATTACTATGTTTGAGTTCAAACACTCGACGTCGGACTTTACCGGGATTTCAAAGCCCTCGTGCATTAAAAATGCTCGCCTTCGGCTAGCATTTTCAATAGGCACTCGGACTTTGAAATCCCGTTAAACATCTTGACTTCACGTGTGCATGCATAATGACTTATCAGAGAAGATTATACAGCTTTTTAGTTATCAAACAAAATTAATTCGAAGGAAGCGTGTGGGTGTGTTTCTCCCACAACACCAAACATGTAGAATTTTCAAGTAATTATATTTGATAATAGCACAGATATAACCTTCTCCGATAACTTACTATCCACATTGACGTCACTGATATATTGAAATTACATATCAAACAAACTGAAATATCTCAACAACGAAGCAAGGAAACGAAAAACTGCAAAATATGTTACTCTATCATCTTAAGTGTTCTTTGAAATAAGACAGACTAAATTTTCGTTTCAAAATCGCACTTTTTCTCATTCCGCCTTTTACATTGGCCGTAATGTACATGCCCACTATCTGGTCATGATTTAAAGATTGCTAATTATTATCATCATTACTTCCCCTCACTTATATCCAATTCCTGATAAACAGACTCAACTTCAGCGGTTGGTTCTTGATGGTTGACGGGTCTTGAAGTCTTCCTCAATTACTGATAATTATCTTCCTTATTCATTCGCTGTAAATCCATTGATAGACAAATTATTGATAGACAGAAGGATTATATCGTGGGTTTCAGAAACCCCATGTGCTTCAGAAGGTTTAGGAAGATCTCTGTTATCTTTCCTTCGTCGATACAACCACATTACAGTGCAACAGAATATAATCCCAATAACTATCCCACAAAATAATGTGATAACAACTATATACCATTCTGTTTCACCATTGTTTTTGTCAGAGATTGATTTTTCTACAGAAAAGAAAGGGAAATACCAATTCCAATAAACTCAAATCAAAACAAAACAAATCACATCACATCGTACCACAACACACAGCACACTACAGCACACTACAGCACACTACAGCACACTACAGCACACTACAGCACACTACAGCACACTACAGCACACTACAGCACACTACAGCACACTACAGCACACTACAGCACACTACAGCACACTACAGCACACTACAGCACACTACAGCACACTACAGCACACTACAGCACACTACAGCACACTACAGCACACTACAGCACACTACAGCACCCTACAGCACACTACAGCACACTACAGCACAGCACACTACAGCACAGGACACTACAGCACGCTACAGCACATCACAGCACACTACAGCACAGAACACTACAGCACAGCACAGCACAGCACACTACAGCACAGCACACTATATTCTAGATATTCATGTTGGTGTTTCATTTGTTGGGTTAGCTTTGGATAACAAAGATCAAATTCGAACCAACAAATTTCCCTGGTGAGTTAAATTGTAAATTATATTTGGACATAGAATTTCAACTATGAGTTGTTAGTTAATTTATATAATAACTAATTTGAAAGTTTGTTTGGCGATTTATTTAATTTAAATTATAAAGGAATTCAAACTCAGTTAATTTGGCTCCTCCGAAGAAGTCCAATACAGATAACAAGCAGCAAAAAGCCGAGTAGGCTTATTATGTTGTGCTTTTGAGCTTTTTTGACAGTTTTGTAATTTTTTTTTTAAATCACATGAAGGTGTTTTGCAATCATAAGCATGCGCAGGTTGTCACATGCAGTGCTAAGATCTAAAGTCTATTAAACACATTGGTCACAGACAAATATCAAAACACAATCCAATTCTCCGATAGAAAACACAATTTGCAATAACAAAACACGACTGCCTGTATTTATTAACGTATTTCCACACATGTACACAGCGTTCATATGTCGAGTCTTTTCAGGTATTAAATATCAACACAACTATAAACGGCGTGTGCGATTGTAAGTGTATATTAATGATCCAACTCCTTATACGCATCTTTTTCGACAATTAAGAATACAGCTATGACACACACGCAATGTTTTTTGTGGGAGAAGGGTTCGGGGAGAAGTACTCCGAATGAAAATTGTGGTCAGCCTCACCCCAACAACTCAACGTTACGGTCTTAGTTGTCCAAGGGGTAATAATCCCCAAGTAGGACTCTAGTCTAATGTCCTAGGGGTCGTAGTTCCCCATGTTGGACTTTGTCCAAGCTAGGGGTAATGACCCCCAAGGGCATCCTACATGTCCAAGGGGTAATAGATCCCCGAGTTGGACATTTATTACTTTCGACTAATTATTTTAATTACATCAATTCGTATGAGTCTATGGGGTTGAGGGTGACCTTTGGGAGCACTTCATCCCCAAACCAAATCTTTAGTAATGCTATATACAAAATTGATTCATATATTACTTTAAGATGATAGAGTGTCCACCATAAGTCATTTGACGCAGTTCGCATGACAGACTCTAGGAGTAGTGTTTATGTGAAAACTTTTTAACCTTCATCTACAGGTTGTTGTTTGTTGTTTTGTTGGGGTTGGGTTTTTTTTTTGGGGGGGGGGGGGTATTATTTTTTTTGTTTTGTTTTTTTGTTTTTTGTTTTTTAATAAAGATGTGCAAAATCGTTGAATGGGTGGGATGGGTGGTAATTTGTTCGCTTTACCGAGTTTACACGTAGCTTATTGTGTAAAGCTCTTGATCACAATGGTTCATGTTGAAGTCTTATAAGGACGGCTAGGTGAAATTTGATTAGCAGATTTTCCCGCGAAAAAGAGGAAATACCGTTTCCATTGGTTAGACTATTCATTGTCTTGTGTTCTGCACGGGCGGAGTCATGTTGGTTGAAAAGACTGACCTGTATACCCGTCTGGGGTTTATTTGAGTTGTTGACAGCTGAGAAATTGATCTTTGTCCGAACCCCTACCGATTTACAAAGTCTTTACGCAGCTTTACATTGTGCTTAGACGTTTTTGTCTCATTAACTTAAATTTATATTTGATATAGGCAGGGGCGGATCCAGGATTTTTCGTACGTTAGTCAAAATTTTCGTTTGTGAACATTCGGGGGGGGGACGGAAATTTTTCCGGGGGATATGATTAGTTATTAATACCCACACTAATAATACTTTTAAAAATACTTTTGTCCTGGAAAGCCAAAGGCTGTTGATTAAAATATGAATTTCATCAATTGATGTCTATATCACAAATCACAATTTATCACATCTGAACTAGAGATCGTATTACACCAAGCCATGTGGTCTAACAAGTCAACAAGACACACTGACACAGTCCATATACATTATATGGATAATAGATATCCGAATCAAAATCTTAAACTAATATCAGGCGACAAAAAGCATAAACAAAATGCCTACACTACAGTATATATTGGTTCGGCTGGGTTCGCGGTATATAAGTGAAATATTTAATATTAATAATAAACTTTTGACCGCAGTAATATGCTAATTTCATAAACGATCATGCCAGCCGGTCATGGCGCACAGATTGTTCGGTTAATACAAGTCCAAAACTATTATAATAAGAGTCAAATTTAGTTAAAATAGAATATATTTACTTTATGGCTGTACAAGACTTGTTTTTCCTTTCTCGAACATACTTTGGGATGAAAGATTCGGCAACAAAATTTCTACTGAGGCAGAAGCTCGTGTTGTTGATAGCACTCAACAGCTCTTCAACAGAACTTTTCGGCAAAGCGTCGATTCGCTTCATCAGATCAGCGTAAACATCTTGAAGATATGGCCGATCGTTTATCTCAAACGCGGACTGCACAATCTCGTAAATACTACAATACATTGCAGTATATTCGCTATTTCGCTTTTATATTTCTGTGGGACTTGAAATTGAAACTTCGCGTTGAAGCTGCGATCAGAAAGGCTATATAATCATGCCGTATACACTGAAGGCTGATGCATATGATCGATCAAAACATGTAGCCAATGAGAATTCAGATATTTTTTGAATTAGCCAATCGGATAGCTTGTATACGAGCCCCTGATCCACAAACCGATCAGAACTCCCCACAGATCGATCAAAAAGCAAATTGGCCAATCGGATGGCTGGAATCAGACTACAGAGCGATCAAAACTCACGCGCAAGACCGCTGTTCTGTGACTTGATATATTACTTTATCGAAGGCCTTGCCGCTGTATGAAACTTGATAACTGGAATGGACCGCAGTTTGAATTAATTAACTTAATTAATTAACTGCGCAATTTTTACCTTAGGCTTGGTTTAGACGTCGAAGTTCCGTCGCATTTAATTCGTCGCATTTAATGCGACCAATTTTATCCCACGGAAATGCAACGTCTAAACTGATTTTATTCGACGCGTCGCATTTAATTCGACGCTGTCGAATTATGCGACGAGCTGTGTCGCATAATTCGACGGAAATGCGACGTTGATTTAGACGTCGCATAAAATGCAGTCGAATAAAACGCATAAATTATTATAATCACTTTTTCCATCCTACAATATCCTTCAATACCCAACAATTTTACAGTTCGTGGGTCCCATGAAGATCATTTTCAACATGTCGTACTTGCTTGTATCGTCCAGAATGTTTTGTGACGGACGAAAACAATTAATATGAAGTTGGGTGGCAATAAAGGGTTACTTGCTAAAGGTATTGGAGTTTTTGGCTGAAGAAAACTGTCGAACTAGCCGAAAGCAACACATTAATCGAGTTTTAAGAATGAGAGAGCTTTAAGCGAAAGCTTATACATTCACTAACGACAAACGGGCGACCAACGCCAAGGTTTAAGAACATATGTTGAAACACAGAGAGCATCTGAAGGTCTTCTTTGTGTTTTAGCTTTTTGATATACTCACTTGAAGATAAAAACATGGCGTTTCTCTTAACAGCTGGGTGCCATGCAAATTGGAACGCGCGGTAATTCGAAACTCGAAACACCAATGTTAAGAGCTATTTGGCGTTAAATTTCAACCGTAACATTAAATGCGACACATTAAATTCGACGTCTAAACCGAACTGTGTCACTTCTGTCGCATAATCGTCGCATTAAATTCGACGAATTAAATGCGACGGAACTTCGACGTCTAAACCAGGCCTTAGTCGCGTGATCGGTTTGATTACCCCTAGATCCGCCCCTGGATATAGGGTTATATAAATTGGCTTTAATGATCCAACTCCTTATACGCATCTTTTTCGACAATTAAGAATACAGCTATGACACACACGCAATGTTTTTTGTGGGAGAAGGGTTCGGGGAGAAGTACTCCGAATGAAAATTGTGGTCAGCCTCATCCCAACAACTCAACGTTACGGTCTTAGTTGTCCTAGGGGTAATAATCCCCAACTTCCCTTACTTTCGACTAATTATTATAATTACATCAATTCGTATGAGTCTATGGGGTTGAGGATGACCTTTGGGAGCACTTCATCCCCACAAATACGCAGAATGCGTATTCCTCATAGACGAACAGCCCTCCCCCTGAAAATTGGCCCAGATGCGTCGGTATATAGTTCAAGGCAGTCTGAGTTTTGCCATGAAGAAGATAAGAAAACTTGCACCATTCCAGTTAACAATAAACTGTTTCCACATCTCGAGATCTTTAAAAAAAAAGCCCGCGCTAAGCTTTATATGATGGTGCGGCTTTATAATATTTCTCGTCAGCTCGATCATTCGTTGAAAATTTAGAGTGCCTATTAGAGATTGAAGTTCTTTTAAAGTACATGACCGTTTGTTTTGAAATAGATCGAAAGCTGCCCGTAGGCGTTCAATTTTATCCGCAGGAAGACGTGCTTCCATCCTGACACTGTCTAAGATAATGCCCATAAACTCGATTGCTGTTACTGTACCCTGTGTTTTACCAGCGGCTATTGGTTGCTAATGTTTTTTAAAGTAAGCAACATGGCAGTTAAACTTTGTTGACAAATGTTATCATACGGTGGTGAAGGTGATGGTGGCTCAATAAGGACATTGTAAAAACTGATTGGTTGAAACAACCTATTTGAATTGGTTGTCTCAGACTCACGTTTTGACCAATTTTTAAAGGTTAAAACAACTTAAATTATTGGTTGAAACAACCAAAATATGGTTATTTCAACCAAATGTTTTGGTTGTTTCAACCAATTAAAATTGGTCTGAGTCTGAGACAACCATTAAAATTGGTTGTTTCAACCAATCAGTTTTTACAGTGGAGAAAGTCATCAAGAATATGACACACAAACGAAATGTGACACTTATTTTGTAAGATCCACCAATAGCGTCAGAAAGCTGGTTGAAAAGATATGTAGCGCTCCTTAGACCGAAAGGTAATACTTTGTCATAGTAATATTTACCGTTCCAAAACATGCCGAGAAGTTCATAATCGTCTGGGTGAACTGAAATGAGCCGGAAGGCGGATTCAATGTCAGTCTTAGCCAGGAAACAACCCTGTCGGAAACGTTTTATGCCTTCAAGAGTTAATGCTTGTCGTGCCCGACTTTGGAAATGAAAGACGAAATATCGTGCGGAACTTAGCCGAATTCTTTTTTGGTACTAAACCAATTGGGGAGACTTAGTAAACGGTGTGGTATCGAATGGACCTGCCGCGCGGCCAAGAGAGAACTCCTGAAGCGACAATGTTTGGATGGGTAAAGGCGGTAGGCAAATTTTTTGAAAATCTAGGGGTTCGCTGTCCATCGAATCCTATTCGGGCCCCATATCTTAAATTGTCACACAATTGTGAAACAAACTGTGGGTCCGGATGCCCAGCTAATGTGTCTTCTAGTTTAGTAGTAACTACGATAGGTGTTGGTATACAATTTTTACATACATTATTAGCATTTAGCTCTGTTGGAATTGCGCTGGCTGTTGGATGAACGGTCTTTGTCTGTTCGCGGTCTTTGATATATAGACTGAACAATGACATCCAGCGTGTGCGCTGTCGCAGTGGTTACAAATATGGCGGTACGTACACGGGTTTCTTTTACAGATTCCGGTCCTACTGAAGTTGCTGCAAATCTATTTCTGACCAATTTACAAATTTGTTTAACGCAGCTTTCCGACGAAACTTGAAGTCGTCATACATGCACCAACCCAACCCTCTGTGGCATTGCGCAGCGTAGCGAATAATGCCCATGTATTGTAAGAACTCCTGCGCTCTATTTGGGAATTCATGCGTAAAAACACTCATGTACGTAGCGAAGGCAGTCGTTCACTGTTCGATCTCTGCGATATTCGTGCTGGGTTGGGTGGATCTCTTAACTTTAATCACAGAGTTCTCAAGCGTTAACATAACGGGCTCTTCGTCTGTTGTATAATAAATGGATTCTTCGGCAAACGTTTAGACAGTTCAAAAAACTCACCCAACTGAATTTGCTTCACGTATCATGTGGCTCGTATACATCGTTAAATGACTGTCCATATGGGAGATTGCTGTAGGCTCGAAGAATTGGTGGAGATGTGTGCAGCGTCTCGGTGGTTAGGGCGATCGTCTCAGTGCGGTTATCTGTCATAAATTCTGCGGATTGTAGCGGTTCGTTCGTTCGGTTCGTTCGTTCGGTTCGTTCGTTGTTGGTGCCGGCAGCGTTTGACGCAGCAACTTGTCCGTCGTGCAAATTTTTTTGCGTCGAACGGGAGGCATATCCTCACAGAAGCGTTTTCAAAACAAATTGTTCGCTTTACCGAGCTTACACGAAGCTTATTGTGTAAAGCTCTTGATCACAATGGTTCATGTTGAAGTCTTATAAGGACGGCTAGGTGAAATTTGATTGGCAGATTTTCCCGCGAAAAAGAGGAAATACCGTTTCCATTGGTTAGACTATTCATTGCCTTGTGTTCTGCACGGGCGGAGTCATGCTGGTTGGAAAGACTGACCTTTATACCCGTCTGGGGTTTATTTGAGTTGTTGACAGCTGAGAAATTGATCTTTTTGCTTAGACGTTTTTGTCTCATTAACTTAAATTTATATTTGCTATAGGCTTATATAAATTGGCTTAATATCAAGATACTTGCCAGCGACATTACTGACCAATAACTATGTCTGTGAACACACAGAACGCATCCGTGACGGGTGATCAGACATCAGGAAAGCAAAGAAAGAAAGTATTATTTCCACACATGTACAGCGTTCAATATGTCATGAAGTCTCTTCGCCTTTAAATATTACACAGCTTCATGTTTACCTAGAATGTGTCACCTGCAAGTTCACTTAATGAACGGCGTGTGCGATTGTAAGCGTATATAATAATATCAAGATACTTGCCAGCGACATTACTGCCCAATTACTATGTCTGTGAACATAACACACAAAACACATCCGAGACGAGAAAGGGCACTCACTCACTCACTCGGTCGAAAAGAAAGAAGGCACATGCAGTCATGCACTGGCCACATGCATAGATATAGTCACATGCCTCAGTTTCGCAAAGCTTATTGGTCAATATCGCCAGCATTCGTGCGGAGGACTAATAACGCGTCGCAAAAAAAAAAGAAGAAGTAGAAGAATCGCGAAACCTAGACTCGTTGCGGTAGCCCGAGTAATTATTACATACAGTTGACTATATGATAATTGACATGATAAACTTAATAAAATTCAATAACATTGAAAGTTAAAAACACAATTTGTAATGATTTATACTTCAGTCTAATTACCTTATCCACCAGCTATTTTTGAGGAAAATCTTAGGAAATTTCAGCAGACTTTTTAAGGAAATTCTATGTCCATATAGTTACAAATTGTAAATCCTATGCAAACTATGGCTATAAAAATTTCGGAACTCATGACAACCATTGAAGCGGTGAGCAGTACTCTCTGTATGACGACGGCAGAAGGGGTATGTTGGATCGTTAGCTCTATTCCAGATATGTGTTGTAAAGTTTGTCGGCAACAAACTGAAGTAGATAACCCCCCACTATACCGTCCAAAGGGATGCCGCCTCATTAAATATTCAGTGTGACGCCCGGTGTGGCGCCCTGTTTGACGCCCTGAAGTAATGTGAGTGGTGATATAAGCCTAGTGTAGTCGTACAGTCAGTTACTTTCATACAGTGTTTTCTGGAGTTCTCTTGTTCTATCGCTTGTTTGGATTTATTTTCGACGTCTAATAGTCGACAGTTGTGGGACACGTAGACGTACAGAGCATGCGTACAGTAAACTTTAACAAAATAGACGTTCTTTCCAAGGAACTATATAGAAATTGATAGAGACACTTTATATTTTTTATCTGATACCTTGTCTGGAGGAATAGAGAGAGTTTTGAACATTCTAAATGACTGAATCTGCTGAGATAACTTAACTTGAATATTATCTGAATCATCTGATCTGAATTATCTGATCATCCTAGAATCATTCCTAACTAAACCCTCGTTTATAAGTGAAGGAAGATAGAATGAGGAATCACTTCGAGAAGTCATGAAAAGAGCGATTTTAAATGTCGAAATATAAAGGCAAAGCGATTTATTACTTTGAAAGCGTTGCTACGCTTTCTTTTACTAAGTGTGATATTTGCATATTTATCCTCAGTGCACGTGCAGGAGACAAAAGAGAAACTCATTAGGGGCCATTAAGAGGATTAAGCGCTTGGGCAAGTCTAGTCGAGAAGGTTATTAGCAGTGGTGTACAGCGTCGCGTCGCCTCATAGGACGGAATTCAAAGCATTCAGTTTAAAATATTTATTTAGGCTTTGGTGTAAACTTACACATATCAAAACAAATTACGGTTACATATAAATAGTTCACGCCGAGCATCTAGTAAGGTCTGCTTCTTAGATTATATTCAGGTGTTTTTATTTTAAAAGTAGCATGATAATCTTTCTTGTCTTCTGATGATAATTGGGACACATTTTCTTTTGTCATGGGTAAATATTTTGATCTAGTCATCAATAGATGATGTTCATACTCTTCTCTATCATCCGGAGTCATCTTTGCCAAGTCTTTCTCTATCAGGTCGCCCAAACTTTCCCAATTATGAAAGAAATTATGTTTACGCGTCGGTTGTTCAACGGTAGGAGGCGGTGTTAGGAAATAGGTTTTAGGTGTAGCAGGGAAACCCCACGGAAGATCGTCAGTTTCTTGCTTTATCTCCGGTGTCAAGTTTGGTGTATTTTTCCGAGGCTGAGTTTCAAGATTAGTTAGAGGTTGAAGCTGATTCTGCAGTTGATTTTGAAACGTTAGAAAACGTCCTAGCTGATTCGAGTAGAGTATGCTCTTTTCTTCTGTTGTTAACTGTGGAGCTTGTACAATATCTTGCATTTTTTGTTCTGTATTGTACATGGCATTAACGATCGGAGGTTGCTGATAAGGTTGCTTTTGTATAAAACTACCAAGTTGCTGCTGCAGGGTGGAGTTACTTTCTCCAGGTAGAACATTGGTCTTGAGACGATGATCGTCATCCGTTGTAGGCTTTAGATCTAGCATAAGATAACCATGAGGGCGGCTTGTTGCTTTCTCGTAACTCTTCATAAATTCCTGAACATGACCCGGGTTCACCTGTCGAGCCAAGACAGAAATTTGCTGTTTATCCCTCGGAGACTTGAAGAGTAAGATATAGTGTGCCAGGCAAATGTTTCTGGTTTCTTTGCCTTGATGGAAAATATTTTGAACAATATAGATGATAGACAAATTCCGGTGATGACTACTTTTAGTAAATAGACTAGCAATACGTTTATCTCCCCCTGATTGAGCCATAAGATCATCGAGGACGATCAGGTTACGTTGAGAGACTTCAAGAAAATCATCCGAGTCAATGTCGGAAGGTATACCGTCGTAGAATTCGATGCCTGCAGGTATTGTTTTGATCATCTCAAGATACATGGGCTGCCATTGTCCATAGCACCAAATGATACGTTCTGGAGGAGGATTAATCGTAGTTTTGGCGTTTTCAAGAAGTGTCTTCACCCATACGGTTTTGCCGCTCTGAGTATACCCTGCAACAATGCATGTAAAAGGATGCTGCATGACTGTAGATCCATTGATAACCGGGGAAACATGCCCGGTATTACTTTCCTGATGGAAATTTTTAATATGACGTTGAAGATTGCCTCTTGTCGAAGACGTTTTTCCGCAAGTGTTACAGATGTACGACATGTTGACTCTTTGACGATTAGGAGTAAAATGATTGTTTCAAAGTATATTCGGACAATTTATTTCAATTTTTCCCTCTCTTATCTTTTCTTTATCCTTCTCTTTATTTTCCTCTTATCTTTCTCTTCTCTTCCCGTTCTCTTCCCTTTATCTTTATCTTATCTTCCTCTTATCTTCCTTATCTTTCTCTTCTCTTCCTTCTCTTCCTCTTCTCTTCCTCTTATCTTCCCTTTATCTTCCTCATCTTTTCTTTATCTTCCTTTTATCTTCCTCTTATCTTCCTCTTATCTTTCTCTTATCTTCCCTTTATCTTCCCTTTATCTTCCCTTTATCTTGCTCTTATCTTCCTTATCTTCCTTATCTTTTCTTTATCTTCCATTTATCTTCCTTATCTTTATCTTATCTTCCTCATCTTCCTCTTATCTTCCCTTTATCTTCCTCATCTTTTCTTTATCTTCCCTTTATCTTCCTCTTATCTGCCTCTTATCTTCCCCTTTATATCTTCCTTCCCTTCCCTTTATCTTTCCTTTACCTTCCTTATCTTCTTTTTATCTTTCTTATATTTCGCTTATCTGCCTTATTTTCCCAATTTTCGGTCCCAGACCCCTCAAGGATATCTGTCAGAAATTCAAAATATATAGACATGTTCTGGTAGAGATTTCAGTTTTTGTGTCTTTCAAAACCCATACAACAGCGAGCTGTTTTGGAGTCTGCCAGCCCTGAGCAGGTTGGTTGTATATGCGAGTGTGCGCACAATTTTTGGCAAATGCACTGCCAACTACCTCGTCAGGTGATTGAAAGACTTAGCCCTTACCAGGACGATCTACACATTTTGGTTGATCCCCGACGAACTTTTAGACGAAAAAAGAAAACACTGGTTCAAAACGGTGCAGGATTTATAAGCCTGTTGTTTGGTCCTGTTTTAGAAGGACTCACAGAAATGGTATAATAGAACTAAAAGTTTCTACGATAGTCAGTTTAAGCGTGAACATCATGGAAGAAACAAGTCTGGCTAATTATCGTGTCCAACAAATAATATCATATTTACACTACGAAATCGATGAAGAGAAAGTGTCTTCTCTGCTAAACAGTTTGCTGATATCTCATAGTCTTCTCACGTGGAATTCAAGAGGGAACAAAGAACAAATATCACTGATTTGATAGAATATTGTCTTGCAGAATACGATGCGAAGATTCCCGAGCCCCTTGGTTTAGATATTTTTATTAAATGACTAGCAAATTTGAAAATTAAAAAAAGTCTCATTGAAAATGTTCAAGTTTTGACCATGCTGGCACGTCACGAACATCAAGAGCCGGAATCCGAAAGCGAAGACGAAGAAACCGAAGACGAAGAAACTGACTCCGAAAAACAAGAAGAATCGAACGCGGAGCATTGGAGTGGAGAGGACTCGGAGAGAAATGAAGAACTTGCTGGAGAATGTGAACACTGTCAAAGTATTGTACATGTTGTATATTTATTTCAGTGTTCTAAATGTTCATGGAAAGATTTCTATCCGGATAACAATCAATGTAAATTATGTAACTTAGGACCTCCTTTATCTTTTTCACATTCAATTGGTTTCTGCACTGCATGTTCCAAGGCTTATATTACCGATGGAGTTAATGAAAATAATTTTGAACTGAAATAAAAAAATAGATAATCTTGAAACTCAGCCTCGGAAAAATACACCAAATTTGACACCGGAGATAAAGCAAGAAACTGACGATCTTCCGTGGGGTTTCCCTGCTACACCTAAAACCTATTTCCTAACACCGCCTCCTACCGTTGAACAACCGACGCGTAAACATAATTTCTTTCATAACTGGGAAAGTTTGGGCGACCTGACAGAGAAAGACTTGGCAAAGATGACTCCGGATGATAGAGAAGAGTATGAACATCATCTATTGATGACTAGATCAAAATATTTACCCATGACAAAAGAAAATGTGTCCCAATTATCATCAGAAGACAAGAAAGATTATCATGCTACTTTTAAAATAAAAACACCTAAATATAATCTAAGAAGCAGACCTTACTAGATGCTCGGCGTGAACTATTTATATGTAACCGTAATTTGTTTTGATATGTGTAATTTAAACCAAAGCCTAAATAAATATTTTAAACTGAATGCTTTGAATTCTGTCTTATGAGGCGACGCGACGCTGTACACCAATGCTAATAACCTTCTCGACTAGACTTGCGCAAGCGCTTAATCCTCTTTATGGCCCCTAATGAGTTTCTCTTTTGTATCCTGCACGTGCACTGAGGATAAATATGCAAATATCACACTTAGTAAAAGAAAGCGTATCAACGCATTCAAAGTAATAAATCGCTTTGCCTTTATATTTTGACATTTAAAATCGCTCTTTTCATGACTTCTCGAAGTGATTCCTCATTCTATCTTCCTTCACTTATAAACGAGGGTTTAGTTAGGAATGATTCTAGGATGATCAGATAATTCAGATCAGCTGATTCAGATAATAATATTCAAGTTAAGTTATCTCAGCAGATTCAGTCATTTACTCGAATGTTCAAAACTCTCTCTATTCCTCCAGACAAGGTTTCAGATAAAAAATATAAAGTGTCTATCAATTTCTGTATAGTTCCTTGCAAAGAACGTCTATTTTGTTACAGTTTACTGTACGCATGCTCTGTACGTCTACGTGTCCCACAACTGTCGACTATTAGACGTCGAAAATAAATCCAAACAAGCGATAGAACAAGAGAACTCCAGAAACCACGAGTGAAACACTGTATGAAAGTAACTGACTGTACGACAACACTGGGCTTATATCACCAATCACATTACTTCAGGGCGTCAAACAGGGCGCCACACCGGGCGTCACACTGAATATTTAATGAGGCGGCATCCCTTTGGACGGTATAGTGGGGGGGGGGGGGGGGGGGGTGTTATCTACTAACTGAGTCTCGCCTTTACAGCGAATTTTACAAGATCATCACTGATCGACCAATTATACAAAACTGAATGCGATGCTTTCACTACGATGTTACCCATTCCAAGGAAAGGTCCCTGCAGACTCAATTGCCTTTGCTTTCACAACATCATGTTTAACTGTAAGGTTGAAGAGAAACTTTTGCAGCAAATATGTTTCGTCAACAAACTCTTCTCCAACCATTACTTTCGCCTTCCCATCACGAAACATAACATTTACATCTAGTTTTCCTTGCGTATCTTAAGATGTCAGGCCAGTCAGACTGACATAAGATAATAATAATAATGATGACTTTGATTAAGAGGAGATTTTTTAGATTATCGAGAAACTGGCGCTCAAAAATACCGTGATCTTTTGCGAAAAAACAGTGAATTCTGTTCTTTTTTGGAACATGGCGGTGAACGCTGTAATTTGTTGGATTTTTTGCTTATTGATCTAATAAAAACTCACTCATTGTTACATGTAATACTTGAAATGTTGTCTTCAATACAATTTCGTCCACTGGAAGTTGGTGCAACATCTTCACGGAGCTTTTAACGGCAACAACGTGCTTCATTAGATTTTATGGGGTTATGTTCGACAGCAGAAGGCACACAGGTAAGAATATTTCACTTATTTATTTGTGTTACTAGATGATTAGATTTCTTAAAAAAAATTATATGGGTAGGAACATATATTAGTAAGCTTTGTGTCGTATCTGCATCAGTTTGATATTAGTCGCACATAATTAACCTTTTCGCCCGTTCAAGTGATAGACATGTGGTGTTGACTTTGAAAACCAAAATTTTGTTGGTTCCAACAATGTTTTGTTCAGATTCACTTTGAAATTGATGTTGATCTCAATAATGCTGTATTGTTTGTGAAGAAGGGTTGTCATATTCCAGAATAAGCCTGAATCAATGCATGTATTGAGGAGTTTTTTGACGATTAACGTTTATTTTTAGTCTTGAAACTTTGTTATTGTATGCCATAAATTCGTACCAACTAACCAAGTAGAGATATTCAGAAATATTAGATATTTTTACCTTAAAACTAATTGGCACACCGTGAACCTTATGGTACATTACATTCGATCGGCGAGGTTTAAAACCATCGTTGTTTTAAAAAAAAATAAGCGGATGGTCCTCGCAATATTTTTAAAGTAAATATTACAGTTTTTGCATTTTCATCATTTTATTTTAAAATGGACACCTATTGCTTTCTTGGTTATAAAATATTTTAATTAATGACTAAACCTTTAAAGGTTTGCTTACTATGTAGTTTTAAAAGCAAGTATTAATAGAATGTCAGCCAAAATCTAATAGAAAATCCAGAAAAATAATTATCGGGGTTTTTTATAATGAAAAGTTGCTAGTTCTTGCCAAATGGGCCAAAAAATGTTTGTGGGCATTACTAAAATGTAAAAATAACTCTTAATTTGGATTGGCACACCACATGGTATACTTTATCTTCTAGTTTAATTACTACTCTCCAAAATAAAAATGATTTAAAGAAATTTTAGGTGGATGGTCCTCGCAGAATTTGAGCATTTTTGTACGCTTATCTGTTTTGTAGACTGTAATTTGATTAAGGTGGCAATACGAGGTTTTATTTCTAAAGCAAAGATTATAGAAAACGTTGGAAAACATGTGCAGTAGATGAATGTCGTAGTAATCAATTGATACTACTGTAGTACTGTGCAAAGAAACATATATGTAAGGCTACAGTGGTTATCTATAGGAAAGGTCTAAGAAATAAAGGGCATGTTTATATGAAGGCAATTAAGTGACTCGAGCTAAGCAAATTACTTTGAAAAGGTGAGATCTCAGCTGGTATAAGAATAAAGGTTTCCCAGCTTGCTGTTTAAATGAATATATAATTATAAACTATATATATGGTATATAATCAGATATAAGTTTAACTATTTTATGTAACTTATGGGACTGGGGATGTGTAACATGACTAAAAAAGCCTGGGCTTTAAAATGTTTTTTTTTTATAAATTGTTCACTTAATTTAAATTCAATATATTAATTTGCTTTTTTAGATTTTTGTGGCTATGCCTAACTCTGACCAATATGTCAAAACTGCCAATATTTATGGAGTACGTATACAGTATACTAGCTGTAACTGGATTTGGGAGCTAGTCTTGAACAGTAATAATTAGTAATCAATCAGCATGTACATAAACTTGAAGTAATATGTGAAAAAAAAATTGTATCAGCTTTGTGATATTGGATTTTTGTGAGTGTACTTATTCAGCTTACACATTACTATTGTAAACATGTTTATCAATTATGAGCTATTGGAGTGGTGGTATTTTTTTTGCCTGGTTTATACCTAAACAAATTTCTTTTCCCTTCCCAGCTTCCCCCAACAACCAGAATGTTGAATCTGCCAACTTTTGTGCTTTTGTGGCTTGTCAGACCACAACTGACTGTCTATAGGGTCAGGGGAGGGGAACACATCACATTGTAATGGTAGTAATGCACGAATCAGTGTTAAGCCCGAGGGGGGGAGGCTGGGCAAAAGGTAGGGGATTTGAATTTTTTTAAATGAAGTGTTCAAAAGCGCAACCCTGGGGTCGAGAATTATGATCAAATGTAGGCAAATTGCCCATCTCTGCCTAGGAACATTTGAAAATTTCCTTTCAAATATTTAAATGCCCCCACCCTGGGGTCACGATTCAAGAGCAAATGCCGTAGGGTGGGGATAGACATTTACCAAATCCCCCACCTTTGCCCAGCCTCCCCCCCCCCCCCCCCCCCCCCCACCCCTCAGGCTTAACACTGATTCGTGCATAAGATTCAAGGTGGGTCAATACAGTTTTGAAACATGGCCTGTTGATTTTCTATTAAATTATTTCTGTACAATTCAAACATGCTTCTTTAATCATTTTTATACTACTGATGTAGTGCATGTACAAGTTTAATAATTATAAATAATATAAAATTTATAAATTTCTTCTTATAGAATTATTAAATGTGCCCATTTTCTTCTTTTTAACTGGCCTTGCTAACTGTCTAGACACAAAAAAAATAAAGAACTTGTGTAAGCTTTTTAGTGTATAACAAACGCTTATTTTTTACTTTGGCAAGTTTATTTAAATTCTTGGGTTTTTCAAGATTACTCGACTATCTAGCAACTGCCAAGTACTAAGTTGTTTCGCGCTCTCTTTAGTCCACCCTGCCGTCTTCCCGTGTATGCAAAATCTAGCTTTGTCATCGCTGTTATTTCCTCACAGTCTGCTTTATGTTTAAAAACAACGTATATCGCTACTAGATAATGTTTTCCAATTTCACTTAACAAGTTCGCTGGCATGTCGGCAGCGTATGACAATGGTCAGGCTTCATAAATTATGGCCTTCGTAGTGATACGTAGAATTTTAAATAAGATGGCAATACGTTTTACACTAGAAATTTACATAACACACAAGAAGTACTTACCCTATCAGAGTTCTCTGTTTTCTGAGTATTTTGTTTTGTTTCTTCAAGGGAATTTTCCTCTGAATTTCCTAAAATATCTCCACTCCTTGAAAACGGGGTTTTTAACCCCGGATATTTATCCCAATTGTATAGAGAAAGCCTGGTTACAAAGTTTTGAGCGTTTTTGACGAAAATTTCTCGATAATCTAAAAAATCTCCTCTTAATAATAATGATGACTATGATGTCGAGATAATAATAATAATAATAATAATAATAATAATAATAATAATAATAATAATAATAATAATAATAATAATAATAATAATAATAATAATAATAATAATAATAATAATAATAATAATGACTTTATTACAGCATTTCCACAGAAATGTGGCTCTTCATCTGTAAAGTTACACTAAATAATGTGATAATATAATATAGCTAAAGATTACTATTTAAAATTATTTGAAAGAGTAAGAAAAAGCTAGTGAAATTATAACTATTAAACATTCAATCTTACAGTGGCCTTATTCTTCAAATACATTTTAACTTGAGTCGTAAAATCATTAAATACTGCAGAATTCTTTGCAGCAGAATGTAAAATGTTAAATACTTTAGATGCACCGTCCTGGAAGGTGTCTGAGTCAAAGGGTACTTTTAACGTTGTTTCAGTTGATGACCTTAATATCCGTCCAGGATTATGAATGCCTATAGTTTAAGGTATATATGACGGCCAGTTATTAAAATGCAAAGCTTTAAAAACAGTATGTACTAAGTGGTTTTCTCTGCGTTCATTTATGGGCAGCCATCCCAGCTTGAGTACATCGAACTTGTTCGCATAGCGCCCAACAACGAAACCAGGAGCAACAATAACTGCACGCTGTAGGCGCTTTAGGAGATATTCCGGGATAGCATGACTAACAATACCATTGTAGTCTAACTTTGACATAATGAGAAACTCTGCTAACTGTTTTCTTACATCGCAAGCAGCAAGATGCTTCAGCTTTCTAATGTTTGATAAGGCATAACAACTTGATATCTTGATGTTTATTTCATTAGTCCAACTCAGATTTTCGTGAACCTGAGTATCATGCAGCTGGCGAAAGGTCGAAACTCGCTCAAGTTCTTTTTCATTTACGCTGAGTTTAATGGAGTGCGCGTCAAGTCTATGTACCCGTGACAGCTGAGAGTAACATAAATTTCGTCTTCTTTGGGTTGAGGGCTAGATTGCATTGTGACGACCAATTGGTTAACCTATCGAGCGCAACTTGTAGCTCTAATTGGCAGTTTTGGAGCTCAGATGGTTTACAGTGTCTATAAAAGGTCGTAACGTCCGCATATTGCGGATGACATTTAACTTTAGGCAGCAGTGCATCAGACAGGACATTCATATACAAGTTAAATAATACTGGGCCTAAGATTGACCCTTGAGGTACTCCAAAAGTTACGCCGATGTGTTCTGACAAATGATCATCAATTTGGATATACTGGCTCCGATCAGTTGAATAACTTGTTACCCCAAGCAAGGAGGTCTTGGAAAATCCCAAAAGATGTAATTTAGACAAGACTGTCTCATAGGCCACGGGAAATATTTCCACTCTTAAGCCCTAATCAAACGAGAACGCAAGTCATCGCAAGTTAGCTTACGACGACTTGCGATGCCACCAGTCAAACGTCGGCACAAGTCGTCGCAAGTTCTGCACTTTCTCTAGTTCCCACGCCTTTTCGCTAGTTCTCATGGAAGTTTCTATGGCGACGGAGCACGTATGACTTGCATCGACTTGTGTTTTGTGTTCAAACGTTTCGCAAGCTCTCGCAAGTTGAAGAAAACTTGCGATGAAATTTGAACAAGATCAAATTAGTTGCAAGCTAACACAAGTCACCGCAAGTCATCGCAAGCTGGCGATCAAACCAGACACAAGCAAGCACAAGCTAAAACTTGCGATGACTTGCGTTCTCGTTTGATCAGGGCTTTATACCATCATTGAATTCTGGTGACGCTTCCACTCTATTTACTATTCCATTCTTATACTATTATTGACTTCTGGTGATGTTTCCACTCTATTCTATTATTCCACCCTTATACTATTATTGACTTCTGGTGATGTTTCCACTTTATTCTATTATTCCACTCTTATACTATTATTGAATTCTGGTGATGTTTCCACTTTATTCTATTATTCCACTCTTATACTATTATTGAATTCTGGTGACACCTCCACTCTATTTATTATTCCACTCTTATGCTATTATTGACTTCTGGTGATGTTTCCACTCTATTCTATTATTTCACTCTGCACTATTCCACTTTATACTATACTGGAAATACATGAACGCAACAACCCCTCGCCCGTTTATATGCATTTGTAACCCAACCCCCCTCCCCCCAATTTCTGCTTTTTGTTGTGTTAATAACACACGCACCCGTTTTTCAATCTTGTTATCAACTGTTTAAGTATATAAATTCCAAAGCAGATTCTTCAAGAAAAACTTAAACTCCGCTCTGGTTGTAAAATTATTCTGTTTTATATATCAAGGTTTTCAAAGTGATTTTCTTAGTACGTAATAGTAAAATTAACAGCCTGAAAAATTTTAAAAACAAAGGGAGAAACAAACCAGTATTCTCGGATTTTCGGGATGAACTAACGAGCAAAGTTTCACTTGAAAATATACAAAAACACCCAAGAAAATTAATGGCTCTGAGATAAGTAATGGTTTTGGTATCTTTTTTAGCTCAGTTGTTGCTAACATAAAATCCTAATCAATTCTATTCAAGGACTTTGTCTGGAACTATATTTGCAACAACCTTACAGTGCTTTAAGATGTAATCCTTTCAGATTCAATGCTGTTATGGTTTCTGAAATCTTCCGGGAATTAAAGAATCTTAAATGGAATAAGACTGCTGGGTTAGATGACCTTCCCCCAAATTTACTGAAAGATTCTGCCTCTGTCATTATTGCGGAGCCGTTAACTTATATTATAAATCTTTCCCTTGTCTCTGGAGAAATACCAAAGGATTTTAAACAAGCCATGGTAATTTCTATCTATAAATCAGGTGATAAATCAACATTTGATAATTATAGACCAATTTCCGTATTACCATCACTTTCGAAGATTTTGGAAAAGTTTGTACACAAACTGCTTATGAGTTACTCAGAAGAGAATAAGCCGTTAATTAAACAACAATTTGGTTTCAGATCAAGAAGATCCACTGAGCTGGCAACAACATTGTTCGTGGATGATATCCGTAAAAGTATGGACCAAGGAAAGTCAACTGGTGCAGTTTTTATAGACTTCAAGAAGGCATTTGACACTGTCTCTCATTCAATTCTTCTATCGAAACTACAAGCCTTTGGAATAACCGGGGTTGAGCATGAATGGTTTATATATTATTTATTTCTAACAAGACAAAGAGTGAAATTTAATAGTGTGATGTCGGACTTCCAGTTTGTGAATTGTGGATCCATCTTGGGGCCCCTTCTATTCGTAATATATCATGTGAATGACCTCGAGAAATGCCTTAATTATGTCAGAATTATAATGTATGCAGATGATCCGGTCATATATGTCTCTGATACGGCCTTAGATGTCATCAAGTATAAATTAAATGATGATCTGCATGGGCAGATTATCCGATTGGCTGGACGCAAATGAACTTATAATAAACTTGAATAAAGAAAAAACGGAAGCAATGTTACTTGGCACAGCTATAGAAGCATCTTAAAAGTATTACTGCTTTTGATGTATATTATAGATCAAACAAAATTGTTTATTGTCAATCATACAACTATCTGAGAGTATTAATGGACCCTTCACTCAACCTCACCGATCATTATGCTAAAGTATATAAAAAGGCATCAGGAAAGCTGAAGTTACTCTATAGAATTAGAAACTCCATCATTATCCATGCAGCTGAATGCATTTACAGAACAATGATTTTACCTGTAATGACTTATTCTTCAATACTTTATTGTAATCCTAGTGACTCATTAGCTAAGAAATTCTCACGGCTAGAAAACCGAGCAAAACAAATAATATTACATAAAGTCGATCATTGTAAAGCTAATATTACTATTACTACTTTGGAAAACTTTCGAAAAAAGCGATGTTGTACTTTTATGGTCTACAAGTCGCTTAAAGGAGAACTTTGTGAAAATTTCAACCATTATTTTAAAGTAATGGATCATGGAAAATCTATTAGGAACAATCAACATTGTATTATCTTACCAAAAACGAGATTAAGTGGCACTCAAAAGGCTTTCTTCTCTCAAGCAGGAATTATATTCAATAATCTACCTCTGCATATTAGAAAAATAGATAACACAATGGACTTCCTCAAAGCCATTGAATTGTACTTTAAATATATATTACTTATATAAAACTTAACGTATAGTAGTTTGCTAATAATATTATAGTATTTCATAAATTCAGGACACACATTTATAACAGTAAATTGTATTACTGTTAAAACTAATTAAAAATTCGTATAAATAAAAATAAATAAATCTGTAGTCAAGTCTTGACACACAGAAAGAGCATGCAAAATCAATATTAAAAAACAAAACAAAAACAAAACAACGACTGTTGACCCAAATGACAAAGTTTCATTCAAAAATAGATAATAGTGGCCAAGAAAAGACACAGTGCCAAGTCCTATAGGACGTTATAGCGTCCAAAGACAACTCTAGACAAGATATTATTCAAGACTTCTTCTCTTTTTACTCAGCTAAACCAATACAAATCTGCTATCGTTTCTTCTGCTTTTGTCACCACAAACACTGTCAATTAATTCAGTCTACTCTTTTCAGATTGTTTTTCTCGTCGGTTTCTTACTTTTTTCGTTGTTGACAAAAAATGACAAGGCATCATTCAGTTATTTCCCTTCAAGATCATAAAAAAAGCCGTTTGTTTCAAAATTTCTTCATCGTTCTATCTCTAGTTAAGCAGAATACACCACTAACACCAGAGCAGAATTCTTTACCGGCTTTGAACATTTTCAGGACACATGCATGTTCCTTCAGTTACAATTCGGTTGGCATCGTTTTCGGTTTTTATCGTAATTTTTAGGCTTTTTTCAGTGGTTTTAAGTCGTATTTATTGTTGCCTCTTCTCGCTGCCACATCTCTTCTTAGCCTTCTTTCTTCGGTCTTTTTCCTTTGTAATATTAATGTATATTTTAGCGGAATTCAGGTCATGATCCTTTAAAAATTATTTCGTAATCCAACTCTAATCTATTATTCCACTCTACACTATTCCACTCAATATTATTAGTCCACCCTATACTATTATTTTGTCCTAATTATTCGGAATGTAGGAACACGTACCACTTTTATATAACTAAACAAAAATACTTACCAAAAACAGTAATGTCAACCCGTTGTTCGTCAGTTAAAGTTGCACTTTGCACACGACAAATGTATGTCCCATTATCGTTCTTACTAATATTTTTTATGTCCAATGGCGCACTCAGATATCCGACTGTTATAGGTTTTGGATTGTTAACTTTAAACCAATATGCAGTAGCAGGCGGGTTTCCATTAACTCCAGAACAAATACATGAAACGTTTTCACCTTCTTTGACATTCACAGGAGTAGTACAGCTAATGTTAGCAACTGGCCGAACTAAAAAAAAGAGAAAAAGTACTGAATGGTTAAAATCGGGTATATATAAAAAATTCTGGAGTGCCAATAAGAGTATTCAATTACAGCATAATTTGTTTTACTCTGCAAATAATTTGTTTCACTCTGATTGCTTAGAACTGGTGATGCACTAGTACAACGCAATTGTCATTTAAGTTAATTCCTCAGTTTTGCATTGCGCAGGTTTTCTGCGCATAATTCTGGAATACTAATTCAAGATGTATCCAAGTGTTAATGAGGAAAACACATAAAAACATAACTAAGTAGGTTAAATCAGCTAATAATAACTTCGACAAGAAGGTACTAACTTAATTTTTGGGTTTTGAAAAATATTAAAGATTTGTTTCGTGGTTTCGTATATAGATAAAATGATAGGGAAATGCTCCATGTTCAAATTTAACGTTGTGTAGCTCACGAAGACACTCGGTGGCCCGCACTTTTTTTCCAATTATTTATTTCCTCCACAAGCTCTACAGCATATATGAAAGAATAGGGAAAAAATCACTTGGAGAATTTGAAATATCGTACGTTTCTCGTTCTTGCGGCTTCAAAAAAAAACATGTAGCAAGAAAGAATGTCGACTTATATCGCAAAAATGTTTGTTAATTGCTATTTTTGTCAACTTTCCTTCCATACTTTTTTGTCACTAAATAGTTCATATATAAGTGCATCTAAAATATCAAATTTGTTCCAGTCAGTATCAACAAAGTGCTTTTATGAGGGATTTTCCAAGTTAACAAGACGAAATCAAAAGTTAGCCAAAATAGCTACAAATTGGGAAAACATTATGATTTACTGGCAGCTGTATTTTCTAAACTAGTTCGGTGACCCCATTTTACTACAAACATTTAAGTTTGTTTTATTTGAAAGAACACTTAAAGTAACCTCTTTTATACAGTTTTTTCGTATCGTTTCTTCGTTGTTGAGATATTTCAGTTTGTTTGATATGCAAATTAACCTCTTGACGTCACATGTGCATGAGTTATCGGAGGTTATATATCTTTGCTATTATCAAAATATAATCACTTAAATTCTACATGTTTGGTGTAGTTTTTCTCGTTGGTTTCTTACTTTTTTCGTTGTTGATAAAAAATGACAAAGCATCATTCAGTTCCCTTCAATATCATAAAAAGCCGTTTGTTTCAAAATTTCTTCATCGTTCTCTCTCTAGTTAAGTAGAATACACCACTAACACCAGAGCAGATTTCTTTACCGGCTTTGAACAGTTTCAGGACACATGCTTGTTCTTTCAGTTACATTTCGGTTGGCACCGTTTTCGGTTTTTATCGTAATTTTTAGGCTTTTTTCAGTGGCTTTAACTCGTATTTATTGTTGCCTCTTCTCGCTTCCACATCTCTTCTTAGCTTTCTTTCTTTCTTTGATCTTTTTACTTTGTAATATTAATGTACATTTTAGCGGAATTCAGGTCATGATCGATTAAAAATTATTTCGTAATCCAACTCTAATCTATTATTCCACTCTACACTATTCCACTCAATATTATTAGTCCACCCTATACTATTATTTTGTCCTAATTATTCGGAATGTAGGAACACGTACCACTTTTATATAACTAAACAAAAATACTTACCAAAAACAGTAATGTCAACCCGTTGTTCGTCAGTTAAAGTTTCACTTTGCACACGACAAATGTATGTCCCATTATCGTTCTTACTAATATTTTTTATGTCCAATGGCGCACTCAGATATCCGACTGTTATAGATTTTGGATTGTTAACTTTAAACCAATATGCAGTAGCAGGCGGGTTTCCATTAACTCCAGAACAAATACATGAAAAGTTTTCACCTTCTGTGACATTCACAGGAGTAGTACAGCTAATGTTAGCAACTGGCCGAACTAAAAAAAAGAGAAAAAGTACTGAATGGTTAAAATCGGGTATATATAAAAATTTCTGGAGTGCCAATAAGAGTATTCAATTACTGCATAATTTGCTTTACTCTGCAAATAATTTGTTTCACTCTGATTGCTTAGAACTGGCGATGCACAGCGCAATTGTCATTTAAGGTAATTCCTCAGTTTTGCATTGCGCAGCTTTTCTGCGCATAATTCTGGAATACTAATTCAAGATGTATCCAAGTGTTAATGAGGAAAACACATAAAAATATAACTAAGTAGGTTAAATCAGCTAATAATAACTTTGACAAGAAGGTACTAACTTAATTTTTGGGTTTTGAAAAATATTAAAGATTTGTTTCGTGGTTTCGTATATAGATAAAATGATAGGGAAATGCTCCATGTTCAAGTTAAACGTTGTCTAGCTCACGAAGACACTCGGTGGCCCGCACTTTTTTTTCAATTATTTATTTCCTCCACAAGCTCTACAGCATATATGAAAGAATAGGGAAAAAATCACTTGGAGAATTTTAAATATCGTACGTTTCTCGTTCTTGCGGCTTCAAAAAAAAACATGTAGCAAGAAAGAATGTCGACTTATATCGCAAAAATATTTGTTAATTGCTATTTTTGTCAACTTTCCTTCCATACTTTTTTGTCACTAAATAGTTCATATATAAGTGCATCTAAAATATCAAATTTCTTCCAGTCAGTATCAACAAAGTGCTTTTATGAGGGATTTTTCAAGTTAACAAGACGAAATCAAAAGTTAGCCAAAATAGCTACAAATTGGGAAAACATTATGATTTACTGGCAGCTGTATTTTCTAAACTAGTTCGGTGACCCCATTTTACTACGAACATTTAAGTTTGTTTTATTTGAAAGAACACTTAAAGTAACCTCTTTTATACAGTTTTTTCGTATCGTTTCTTCGTTGTTGAGATATTTCAGTTTGTTTGATATGCAAATTAACCTCTTGACGTCACATGTGCATGAGTTATCGGAAGTTATATATCTTTGCTATTATTAAAATATAATCACTTAAATTCTACATGTTTGGTGTAGTTTTTCTCGTTGGTTTCCTACTTTTTTCGTTGTTGATAAAAAATGACAAAGCATCATTCAGTTCCCTTCAATATCATAAAAAGCCGTTAGTTTCAAAATTTCTTCATCGTTCTCTCTCTAGTTAAGTAGAATACACCACTAACACCAGAGCAGATTTCTTTACCGGCTTTGAACAGTTTCAGGACACATGCTTGTTCTTTCTGTTACATTTCGGTTGGCACCGTTTTCGGTTTTTATCGTAATTTTTAGGCTTTTTTCAGTGGTTTTAAGTCGTATTTATTGTTGCCTCTTCTCGCTGCCACATCTCTTCTTAGCTTTCTTTCTTTCTTTGGTCTTTTTCCTTTGTAATATTAATGTACATTTTAGCGGAATTCAGGTCATGATAGATTAAAAATTATTTCGTAATCCAACTCTAATCTATTATTCCACTCTACACTATTCATCTCAATATTATTATTCCACTCAATACTATTATATTTTCCTAATTATTCGGAATGTAAGAACACGTACCACTTTTATATAACTAAACAAAAATACTTACCAAAAACATTAATGTCAACCCGTTGTTCGTCAGTTAAATTGGCACTTTGCACTCGACAAATGTATGTCCCATTATCGTTCTTACTAATATTTTTTATGTCCAGTGGCGCACTCAGATATCCCTCTCTTATAGATTTTGGATTGTTAACTTTAAACCAATATGCAGTAGCAGGCGGGATGCCATTAACTCCAGAACAAATACATGAAACGTTTTCACCTTCTGTGACATTCACAGGAGTAGTACAGCTAATGTTAGCAACAGGCCGAACTAAAAATAAGAGAAAAAGTACTGAATGGTTAAAATTGGGTATATATAAAAAATTCTGGAGTGCCGATAAGAGTATTCAATAACTGCATAATTTGTTTCACTCTGCAAATAATTTGTTTCACTCTGATTGTTTAGAACTGGTGATGCACTAGTACAACGCAATTGTCATTTAAGGTAATTCCTCAGTTTTGCATTGCGCAGCCTTTCTGCGCATAATTCTGGACTACTAATTTGCGATGTATCCAAGTGTTAATCAGGAAAACACATGAAAATATAACTAAGGAGGCTAAATCAGCTAATAATAACTTTGACAAGAAGATACTAACTTAATTATTGGGTTTTGAAAAATATTAAAGATTTGTTTCGTGGTTTCGTATATAGATGAAATGATAGGGAAATGCTCCATGTTTAAGCTTTAACCTTGTGTAGCTCACGAAGACAATCGGTGGCCCGCACTTTTTTTCCAATTATTTATTTCCTCCACCAGCTCTACAGCATAATATATGAAAGAACAGAGAAAAATCACTTGGAGAATTTAGAATATCGTACGTTTCTCGTTCTTGCGGCTTCAAGAAGAAACATGTAGCAAGAAAGAATGTCGACTTATATCGCAAAAATAATTGTTAATTGTTATTTTTGTCAACTTTTCTTCCATTCTTTTTTGTCACTAAATATTTCATAAATTATATAAGTGCATCTAAAATACCAAATTTGTTCCAGTCAGTATAAAGCAGGTGCTTTTATGAGGGGTTTTTCAAGTTAACAAGACGAAATCAAAAGTTAGCCAAAATAGCTACAAATTGGGAAAACATTATGATTTACTGGCAGCTGTATTTTCTAAGCCAGTTCGGTGACCCCATTTTACTACATAAACTTTAACGCTGAGGAGTTTCAGCAACATTCACTTCTGTAGAAAAAAATACCTTAAAGTGCTTAAGTTAAAATTGGGTATATATAAAAAATTCTGGAGTGCCGATAAGAGTATTCAATTACTGCATAATTTGTTTCACTCGGCAAATAATTTGTTTCACTCTGATTGTTTAGAACTGGTGATGCACTAGTACAACGCAATTGTCATTTAAGGTAATTCCTCAGTTTTGCATTGCGCAGCTTTTCTGCGCATAATTCTGGAAGACTAATTCAAGATGTATCCAGTGTTAATGAGGAAAACACATAAAAATATAACTAAGCAGGCTAAATCAGCTAATAATAACTTCGACAAGAAGATACTAACTTAATTTTTGGGTTTTGAAAAATATTAAAGATTTGTTTCGTGGTTTCGTATATAGATAAAATGATAGGGAAATGCTCCATGTTCAAGTTTAACCTTGTGTAGCCCACGAAGACACTCGGTGACCCGCACTTTTTTTTCAATTATTTATTTCCTCCACCAGTTCTACAGTATATATGAAAGAATAGAGGAAAAAATCACTTGGAGAATTCGAAATATCGTACGTTTCTCGTTCTTGCGGCTTCAAAAAAAAACATGTAGCAAGAAAGAATGTCGACTTATATCGCAAAAATATTTGTTAATTGTTACTTTTGTCAACTTTTCTACTATTCTTTTTTGTCATTAAATAGTACATATATAAGTGCATCTAAAATATCAAAATTTGTTCCAGTCAGTATAAACCAAGTGCTTTTACGAGGGGTTTTTCAAGTTAACAACACGAAATCAAAAGTTAGCCAAAATAGCTACAAATTTCGAAACTATTATGGTTTACTGGCAGCTGTAATTTCTAAACCAATTCGGTGACCCCATTTTACTACGAACATATCATAAACTTTAACACTGAGGAGTTTCAGCAACATTCACTTCTGTAGAAAAAAATACCTTAAAGTGCTTATGAAACGAGACATAAGTTTGTTTCATTTGAAAGAACACATAAAGTAACCTCTTTTATACAGTTGTTTTCGTATCGTTTCTTCGTTGTTGAGATATTTCAGTTTGTTTGATATGCAAATTAACCTCTTGACGTCACATGTGCATAAGTTATCGGAGGTTATATATCTTTGCTATTAATTATCATCACTTAAATTCTACATGTTTGGTGTAGTTTTTCTCGTTGGTTTCTTACTTCTTTCGTTGTTGGTAAATAATGACAAGGCATCATTCAGTTCCCTTCAATATCATAAAAAGCCGTTAGTTTCAAAATTCTTTCATCGTTCTCTCTCTAGTTCAGTAGAATACACCACTAACACCAGAGCAGATTTCTTTACCGGCTTTGAACAGTTTCAGGACACATGCTTGTTTTTTCAGTTACATTTCGGTTGGCACCGTTTTCGGTTTTTATCGTATTTTTTAGGCTTTTTTCAGTGGCTTTAAGTCGTATTTATTGTTGCCTCTTCTCGCTGCCACATCTCTTCTTAGCTTTCTTTCTTTCTTTGGTCTTTTTCCTTTGTAATATTAATGTACATTTTAGCGGAATTCAGGTCATGATCGATTAAAAATGATTTCGTAATCCAACTCTAATCTATTATTCCACTCTACACTATTCCACTCAATATTATTATTCCACTCTATACTATTATTTTTTCCTAATTATTCGGAATGTAAGAACACGTACCACTTTTATATAACTAAACAAAAATACTTACCAAAAACAGTAATGTCAACCCGTTGTTCGTCAGTTAAATTTGCACTTTGCACTCGACAAATGTATGTCCCATTATCGTTCTTACTAATATTTTTTATGTCCAGTGGCGCACTCAGATATCCCTCTCTTATAGATTTTGGATTGTTAACTTTAAACCAATATGCAGTAGCAGGCGGGTTGCCATTAACTCCAGAACAAATACATGATAAGTTATCACCTTCTGTGACATTTACAGGAGTAGTACAGCTAATGTTAGCAACTGGCCGAACTAAAAAGAAGAGAAAAAGAACTGAATGGTTAAAATTGGGTAAATATAAAAATTTCTGGAGTTCCGATAAGAGTATTCAATTACTGCATAATTTGTTTCACTCTCAAATAATTTGTTTCACTCCGATTGTTTAGAACTGGTGATGCACTAGTACAACGCAATTGTCATTTTAGGTAATTCCTCAGTTTTGCATTGCGCAGCTTTTCTGCGCATAATTCTAGAATACTAATTCAAGATGTATCCAGTGTTAATGAGGAAAACACATAAAAATATAACTAAGGAGGCTAAATCAGCTAACAATAACTTCGACAAGAAGATACTAACTTAATTTTTGGGTTTTGAAAAATATTAAAGATTTGTTTCGTGGTTTCGTATATAGATAAAATGATAGGGAAATGCTCCATGTTCAAGTTTAACCTTGTGTAGCTCACGAAGACACTCGGTGACCCGCACTTTTTTTTCAATTATTTATTTCCTCCACCACTTCTACAGTATATATGAAAGAATAGAGAAAAAAATCACTTGGAGAATTTGAAATATCGTACGTTTCTCGTTCTTGCGGCTTCAAAAAAAAACATGTAGCAAGAAAGAATGTCGACTTATATCGCAAAAATATTTGTTAATTGTTACTTTTGTCAACTTTTCTTCTATTCCTTTTTGTCATTAAATAGTTCATATATAAGTGCATCTAAAATATCAAAATGTGTTCCAGTCAGTATAAACCAAGTGCTTTTATGAGGGGTTTTTCAAGTTAACAAGACGAAATCAAAAGTTAGCCAAAATAGCTACAAATTGGGAAACCATTATGATTTACTGCCAGCTGTATTTTCTAAACCAATTCGGTGACCCCATTTTACTACGAACATATCATAAGCTTTAACACTGAGGAGTTTCAGCAATATTCACTTCTGTAGAAAAAAATACCTTAAAGTTCTTATGAAACGAGACATAAGTTTGTTTCATTTGAAAGAACACATAAAGTAACCTCTTTTATACAGTTGTTTTCGTATCGTTTCTTCGTTGTTGAGATATTTCAGTTTGTTTGATATGCAAATTAACCTCTTGACGTCACATGTGCATGAGTTATCGGAGGTTATATATCTTTGCTATTAAACATCATCACTTAAATTCTACATGTTTGGTGTAGTTTTTCTCGTTGGTTTCTTACTTTTTTCGTTGTTGATAAATAATGACAAAGCATCATTCAGTTCCCTTCAATATCATAAAAAGCCGTTAGTTTCAAAATTCTTTCATCGTTCTCTCTCTTGTTAAGTAGAATACACCACTAACACCAGAGCAGATTTCTTTACCGGCTTTGAACAGTTTCAGGACACATGCTTGTTCTTTCAGTTACATTTCGGTTGGCAACCTTTTCGGTTTTTATCGTAATTTTTAGGCTTTTTTCAGTGGCTTTAAGTCGTATTTATTGTTGCCTCTTCTCGCTGCCACATCTCTTCTTAGCTTTCTTTCTTTTTTGGTCTTTTTCCTTTGTAATATTAATGTACATTTTAGCGGAATTCAGGTCATGATCGATTAAAAATGATTTCTTAATCCAACTCTAATCTATTATTCCACTCTACACTATTCCACTCAATATTATTATTCCACTCTATACTATTATTTTTTCCTAATTATTCGGAATGTAAGAACACGTACCACTTTTATATAACTAAACAAAAATACTTACCAAAAACAGTAATGTCAACCCGTTGTTCGTCAGTTAAATTTGCACTTTGCACTCGACAAATGTATGTCCCATTATCGTTCTTACTAATATTTTTTATGTCCAGTGGCGCACTCAGATATCCCTCTCTTATAGATTTTGGATTGTTAACTTTAAACCAATATGCAGTAGCAGGCGGGTTGCCATTAACTCCAGAACAAATACATGAAAAGTTTTCACCTTCTGTGACATTTACAGGAGTAGTACAGCTAATGTTAGCAACTGGCCGAACTAAAAAGAAAAGAAAAAGAACTAAACGGTTAAAATTGGGTAAATATAAAAATTTCTGGAGTGCCGATAAAAGTATTCAATTACTGCATAATTTGTTTCACTCTGCAAATAATTTGTTTCACTCTGATTGTTTAGAACTGGTGATGCACTAGTTCAACGCAATTGTCATTTAAGGTAATTCCTCAGTTTTGCATTGCGCAGCTTTTCTGCGCATAATTCTGGAACGCTAATTCAAGATGTATCCAAGTGTTAATGAGGAAAACACATAAAAATATAACTAAGGAGGCTAAATCAGCTAATAATAACTTCGACAAGAAGATACTAACTTAATTTTTGGGTTTTGAAAAATATTAAAGATTTGTTTCGTGGTTTCGTATATAGATAAAATGATAGGGAAATGCTCCATGTTCAAGTTTAACCTTGTGTAGCTCACGAAGACACTCGGTGACCCGCACTTTTTTTTCAATTATTTATTTCCTCCTCCAGTTCTACAGTATATATGAAAGAATAGAGAAAAGAATCACTTGGAGAATTTGAAATATCGTACGTTTCTCGTTCTTGCGGCTTCAAAAAAAAACATGTAGCAAGAAAGAATGTCGACTTATATCGCAAAAATATTTGTTAATTGTTACTTTTGTCAACTTTTCTTCTATTCTTTTTTGTCACTAAATAGTTCATATATAAGGGCATCTAAAATATCAAAATTTGTTCCAGTCAGTATAAACCAAGTACTTTTATGAGGGGTTTTTCAAGTTAACAAGACGAAATCAAAAGTTAGCCAAAATAGCTACAAATTGGGAAACCATTATGATTTACTGGCAGCTGTATTTTCTAAACCAATTCGGTGACCCCATTTTACTACGAACATATCATAAACTTTAACACTGAGGAGTTTCAGCAACATTCACTTCTGTAGAAAAAAATACCCTAAGGTGCTTATGAAACGAGACATCAGTTTCTTTCATTTGAAAGAACACATAAAGTAACCTCTTTTATACAGTTTTTTTCGTATCGTTTCTTCGTTGTTGAGATATTTCAGTTTGTTTGATATGCAAATTAACCTCTTGACGTCACATGTGCATGAGTTATCGGAGGTTATATATCTTTGCTATTATCAAAATATAATCACTTAAATTCTACATGTTTGGTGTAGTTTTTCTCGTTGGTTTCTTACTTTTTTCGTTGTTGATAAAAAATGACAAAGCATCATTCAGTTCCCTTCAATATCATAAAAAGCCGTTAGTTTCAAAATTTCTTCATCGTTCTCTCTCTAGTTAAGTAGAATACACCACTAACACCAGAGCAGATTTCTTTACCGGCTTTGAACAGTTTCAGGACACATGCTTGTTCTTTCAGTTACATTTCGGTTGGCACCGTTTTCGGTTTTTATCGTAATTTTTAGGCTTTTTTCAGTGGCTTTAACTCGTATTTATTGTTGCCTCTTCTCGCTGCCACATCTCTTCTTAGCTTTCTTTCTTTCTTTGGTCTTTTTCCTTTGTAATATTAATGTACATTTTAGCGGAATTCAGGTCATGATCGATTAAAAATGAATTCGTAATCCAACTCTAATCTATTATTCCACTCTACACTATTCAACTCAATATTATTATTCCACTGTATACTATTATTTTTTCCTAATTATTCGGAATGTAAGAACACGTACCACTTTTATATAACTAAACAAAAATACTTACCAAAAACAGTAATGTCAACCCGTTGTTCGTCAGTTAAATTTGCACTTTGCACTCGACAAATGTATGTCCCATTATCGTTCTTACTAATATTTTTTATGTCCAGTGGCGCACTCAGATATCCCTCTCTTATAGATTTTGGATTGTTAACTTTATACCAATATGCAGTAGCAGGCGGGTTGCCATTAACTCCAGAACAAATACATGAAAAGTTTTCACCTTCTGTGACATTTACAGGAGTAGTACAGCTAATGTTAGCTACTGGCCGAACTAAAAAGAAGAGAAAAAGAACTGAATGGTTAAAATTGGGTAAATATAAAAAATTATGGAGTGCCGATAAAAGTATTCAATTACTGCATAATTTGTTTCACTCTGCAAATAATTTGGTTCACTCTGATTGTTTAGAACTGGTGATGCACTAGTACAACGCAATTGTCATTTAAGGTAATTCCTCAGTTTTGCAATGCGCAGCTTTTCTGCGCATAATTCTGGAACAGTAATTCAAGATGTATCCAAGTGTTAATGAGGAAAACACATAAAAATATAACTAAGCAGGCTAAATCAGCTAATAATAACTTCGACAAGAAGATACTAACTTAATTTTTGGGTTTTGAAATAAATTAAAGATTTGTTTAATTTCGTGGTTTCGTATATAGATAAAATGATAGGGAAATGCTCCATGTTCAAGTTTAACCTTGTGTAGCTCACGAAGACACTCGGTGACCCGCATTTTTTTTTCAATTATTTATTTCCTCCTCCACTTCTACAGTATATATGAAAGAATAGAGAAAAGAATCACTTGGAGAATTTGAAATATCGTACGTTTCTCGTTCTTGCGTCTTCAAAAAAAAACATGTAGCAAGAAAGAATGTCGACTTATACAGCAAAAATATTTGTTAATTGTTACTTTTGTCAACTTTTCTTCTATTCTTTTTTGTCACTAAATAGTTCATATATAAGTGCATCTAAAATATCAAAATTTGTTCCAGTCAGTATAAACCAAGTGCTTTTATGAAGGGTTTTTCAAGTTAACAAGACGAAATCAAAAGTTAGCCAAAATAGCTACAAATTGGGAAACCATTATGATTTACTGGCAGCTGTATTTTCTAAACCAATTCGGTGACCCCATTTTACTACGAACATATCATAAACTTTAACACTGAGGAGTTTCAGCAACATTCACTTCTGTAGAAAAAAATACCCTACAGTGCTTATGAAACGAGACATAAGTTTCTTTCATTTGAAAGAACACATAAAGTAACCTCTTTTATACAGTTTTTTTCGTATCGTTTCTTCGTTGTTGAGATATTTCAGTTTGTTTGATATGCAAATTAACCTCTTGACGTCACATGTGCATGAGTTATCGGAGGTTATATATCTTTGCTATTATCAAAATATAATCACTTAAATTCTACATGTTTGGTGTAGTTTTTCTCGTTGGTTTCTTACTTTTTTCGTTGTTGATAAAAAATGACAAAGCATCATTCAGTTCCCTTCAATATCATAAAAAGCCGTTAGTTTCAAAATTTCTTCATCGTTCTCTCTCTAGTTAAGTAGAATACACCACTAACACCAGAGCAGATTCTTTACCGGCTTTGAACAGTTTCAGGACACATGCTTGTTCTTTCAGTTACATTTCGGTTGGCACCGTTTTCGGTTTTTATCGTAATTTTTAGGCTTTTTTCAGTGGCTTTAACTCGTATTTATTGTTGCCTCTTCTCGCTGCCACATCTCTTCTTAGCTTTCTTTCTTTCTTTGGTCTTTTTCCTTTGTAATATTAATGTACATTTTAGCGGAATTCAGGTCATGATCGATTAAAAATGAATTCGTAATCCAACTCTAATCTATTATTCCACTCTACACTATTCAACTCAATATTATTATTCCACTCTATACTATTATTTTTTCCTAATTATTCGGAATGTAAGAACACGTACCACTTTTATATAACTAAACAAAAATACTTACCAAAAACAGTAATGTCAACCCGTTGTTCGTCAGTTAAATTTGCACTTTGCACTCGACAAATGTATGTCCCATTATCGTTCTTACTAATATTTTTTATGTCCAGTGGCGCACTCAGATATCCCTCTCTTATAGATTTTGGATTGTTAACTTTAAACCAATATGCAGTAGCAGGCGGGTTCCCATTAACTCCAGAACAAATACATGAAAAGTTTTCACCTTCTGTGACATTTACAGGAGTAGTACAGCTAATGTTAGCTACTGGCCGAACTAAAAAGAAGAGAAAAAGAACTGAATGGTTAAAATTGGGTAAATATAAAAATTTCTGGAGTTCCGATAAGAGTATTCAATTACTGCATAATTTGTTTCACTCTGCAAATAATTTGTTTCACTCTGATTGTTTAGAACTGGTGATGCACTAGTACAACGCAATTGTCATTTAAGGTAATTCCTCAGTTTTGCATTGCGCAGCTTTTCTGCGCATAATTCTGGAACACTAATTCAAGATGTATCCAAGTGTTAATGAGGAAAACACATAAAAATATAACTAAGCAGGCTAAATCAGCTAATAATAACTTCGACAAGAAGATACTAACTTAATTTTTGGGTTTTGAAAAATATTAAAGATTTGTTTCGTGGTTTCGTATATAGATAAAATGATAGGGAAATGCTCCATGTTCAAGTTTAACCTTGTATAGCTCACGAAGACACTCGGTGACCGGCACTTTTTTTTCAATTATTTATTTCCTCCACCAGCTCTACAGTATATATGAAAGAATAGAGAAAAAAATCACTTGGACAATTTGAAATATCCTACGTTTCTCGTTCTTGCGGCTTCAAAAAAAACATGTAGCAAGAAAGAATGTCGACTGATATCGCAAAAATATTTGTTAATTGTTACTTTTGTCAACTTTTCTTCTATTCTTTTTTGTCATTAAATAGTTCATATATAAGAACATCTAAAATATCAAAATTTGTTCCAGTCAGTATAAACCAAGTGCTTTTATGAGGGGTTTCTCAAGTTAACAAGACGAAATCAAAAGTTAGCCAAAATAGCTACAAATTGGGAAGCCATTATGATTTACTGCCAGCTGTAATTTCTAAACCAATTCGGTGACCCCATTTTACTACGAACATATCATAAACTTTAACACTGAGGAGTTTCAGCAACATTCACTTCTGTAGAAAAAAATACCTTAAAGTGCTTATGAAACGAGACATAAGTTTGTTTCATTTGAAAGAACACATAAAGTAACCTATTTTATACAGTTGTTTTCGTATCGTTTCTTCGTTGTTGAGATATTTCAGTTCGTTTGATATGCAAATTAACCTCTTGACGTCACATGAGCATGAGTTATCAGAGGTTATATATCTTTGCTATTAAATATCATCACTTAAATTCTACATGTATGGTGTAGTTTTTCTCGTTGGTTTCTTACTTTTTTCGTTGTTGATAAATAATGACAAAGCATCATTCAGTTCCCTTCAATATCATAAAAAGCCGTTAGTTTCAAAATTCCTTCATCGTTTTCTCTCTAGTTAAGTAGAATACACCACTAACACCAGAGCAGATTTCTTTACCGGCTTTGAACAGTTTCAGGACACATGCTTGTTCTTTCAGTTACATTTCGGTTGGCACCGTTTTCGGTTTTTATCGTAATTTTTAGGCTTTTTTCAGTGGCTTTCAGTCGTATTTATTGTTGCCTCTTCTCGCTGCCACATCTCTTCTTAGCTTTCTTTCTTTCTTTCTTTGGTCTTTTTCCTTTGTAATATTAACGTACATTTTAGCGGAATTCAGGTCATGATCGATTAAAAATGATTTCGTAATCCAACTCTAATCTATTATTCCACTCTACACTATTCAACTCAATATTATTATTCCACTCTATACTATTATTTTTTCCTAATTATTCGGAATGTAAGAACACGTACCACTTTTATATAACTAAACAAAAATACTTACCAAAAACAGTAATGTCAACCCGTTGTTCGTCAGTTAAATTTGCACTTTGCACTCGACAAATGTATGTCCCATTATCGTTCTTACTAATATTTTTTATGTCCAGTGGCGCACTCAGATATCCCTCTCTTATAGATTTTGGATTGTTAACTTTAAACCAATATGCAGTAGCAGGCGGGTTGCCATTAACTCCAGAACAAATACATGAAAAGTTTTCACCTTCTGTGACATTTACAGGAGTAGTACAGCTAATGTTAGCAACTGGCCGAACTAAAAAGAAGAGAAAAAGAACTGAATGGCTAAAATTGGGTAAATATAAAAATTTCTGGAGTTCCGATAAGAGTATTCAATTACTGCATAATTTGTTTCACTCTGCAAATAATTTGTTTCACTCTGATTGTTTAGAACTGGTGATGCACTAGTACAACGCAATTGTCATTTAAGGTAATTCCTCAGTTTTGCATTGCGCAGCTTTTCTGCGCATAATTCTGGAACAGTAATTCAAGATGTATCCAAGTGTTAATGAGGAAAACACATAAAAATATAACTAAGGAGGCTAAATCAGCTAATAATAACTTCGACAAGAAGATACTAACTTAATTTTTGGGTTTTGAAAAATATTAAAGATTTGTTTCGTGGTTTCGTATATAGATAAAATGATAGGGAAATGCTCCATGTTCAAGTTTAACCTTGTGTAGCTCACGAAGACACTTGGTGACCCGCACTTTTTTTTCAATTATTTATTTCCTCCACCAGCTCTACAGTATATATGAAAGAATAGAGAAAAAAATCACTTGGAGAATTTGAAATATCGTACGTATCCTTTCGATCTTGCGGCTTCAAAAAAAAACATGTAGCAAGAAAGAATGTCGACTTATATCGCAAAAATATTTGTTAATTGTTACTTTTGTCAACTTTTCTTCTATTCTTTTTTGTCACTAAATAGTTCATATATAAGTGCGTCTAAAATATCAAAATTTGCTCCAGTCAGTATAAACCAAGTGCTTTTATGAGGGGTTTTTCAAGTTAACAAGACGAAATCAAAAGTTAGCCAAAATAGCTACAAATTGGGAAACAATTATGATTTATTGGCAGCTGTATTTTCTAAACCAATTCGCTGACCCCATTTTACTACGAACATATCATAAACTTTAACACTGAGGAGTTTGAGCAACATTCACTTCTGTAGAAAAAAATACCTTAAAGTGCTTATGAAACGAGACATAAGTTTGTTTCATTTGAAAGAACACATAAAGTAACCTCTTTTATACAGTTTTTTTCGTATCGTTTCTTCGTTGTTGAGATATTTCAGTTTGTTTGATATGCAAATTAACCTCTTGACGTCACATGTGCATGAGTTATCGGAGGTTATATATCTTTGCTATTATCAAAATATAATTACTTAAATTCTACATGTTTGGTGTAGTTTTCCTCGTTGGTTTCTTACTTTTTTCGTTGTTGATAAAAAATGACAAAGCATCATTCAGGTCCCTTCAATATCATAAAAAGCCGTTAGTTTCAAAATTTCTTCATCATTCTCTCTCTAGTTAAGTAGAATACACCACTAACACCAGAGCAGATTTCTTTACCGGCTTTGAACAGTTTCAGGACACATGCTTGTTCTTTCAGTTACATTTCGGTTGGCACCATTTTCGGTTTATATCGTAATTTTTAGGCTTTTTTCAGTGGTTTTAAGTCGTATTTATTGTTGCCTCTTCTCGCTACCACATCTCTTCTTAGCTTTCTTTCTTTCTTTGGTCTTTTTCCTTTGTAATATTAATGTATATTTTAGCGGAATTCAGGTCATGATCGATTAAAAATGATTTCGTAATCCAACTCTAATCTATTATTCCACTCTACACTATTCCACTCAATATTATTATTCCACTCTATAGTATTATTTTTTCCTAATTATTCGGAATGTAAGAACACGTAACACTTTTATATGACTAAACAAAAATACTTACCAAAAACAGTAATGTCAACCCGTTGTTCGTCAGTTAAATTTGCACTTTGCACACGACAAATGTATGTCCCATTATCGTTCTTACTAATATTTTTTATGTCAAGTGGCGCACTCAGATATCCCTCTCTTACAGATTTTGGATTGTTAACTTTAAACCAATATGCAGTAGCAGGCGGGTTGCCATTAACTCCAGAACAAATACATGAAAAGTTTTCACCTTCTGTGACATTTACAGGAGTAGTACAGCTAATGTTAGCAACTGGCCTAACTAAAAAGAAGAGAAAAAGAACTGAATGGTTAAAATTGGGTATATATAAATATTTCTGGAGTGCCGATAAGAGTATTCAATTACTGCATAATTTGTTTCACTCTGCAAATAATTTGTTTCACTCTGATTGTTTAGAACTGGTGATGCACTAGTACAACGCAATTGTCATTTAAGGTAAATTCCTCAGTTTTGCATTGCGCAGCTTTTCTGCGCATAATTCTGGAATACTAATTCAAGATGTATCCAAGTGTTAATGAGAAAAACACATAAAAATATAACTAAGGAGGCTAAATCAGCTAATAATAACTTTGATAAGAAGATACTAACTTAATTTTTGGGTTTTGAAAAATATTAAAGATTTGTTTTGTGGTTTCGTATATAGATAAAATGATGGGGAAGTGCTCCATGTTGAAGCTTTAACCTTGTGTAGCTCACGAAGACACTCGGTGGCCCGCACTTTTTTTTCAATTATTTATTTCCTCTACCAGCTCTACAGCATATATGAAAGAATAGAGAGAAAATCACTTAGAGAATTTGAAATATCGTACGTTTCTCGTTCTTGCGGCTTCAAAAAAAAAAACATGTAGCAAGAAAGAATGTCGACTTATATCGCAAAAATGTTTGTTAATTGCTATTTTTGTCAACTTTCCTTCCATACTTTTTAGTCACTAAATAGTTCAAATATAAGTGCATCTAAAATATAAAATTTGTTCCAGTCTGTGTAAACCAAGTGCTTTTATGAGGGGTTTTTCAAGTTAACAAGACGAAATCAAAAGTTAGCCAAAATAGCTACAAATTGGGAAAACATTATGATTTACTGGCAGTTGTATTTTCTAAACCAGTTCGGTGACCCCAACATTTTTTTTCTATTTTACTATGAATATATCATAATCTTTAATACTGAGGAGTTTCAGAAACTTTTCACTTCTGTACAAAAAAATACCTTAAAGTGCTTATGAGACGAAACTTAAGTTTGTTTTATTTGAAAGAACATTTAGCTTAAAATGACAGAGTAGCATCTTTTGCAGTTTTTCGTTTCCTTGCTTCGTTGTTGAGATATTTCAGGTTGGTTGATATGTAAATTAAACATCTTGACGTCACATGTGCATAATGAGTTATCGGAGAAGGTTATATATCTTTGCTATTCTACAAATATAGTCACTTGAAATTCTACATGTTTGGTGGTGTGGCAGAAACACACTCACACGCTTCCTTCGAATTAATTTGGTTTGATAATAGTAACAATATATAATCTTCTCCGATAACTCATTATGCACATGTCAAACAACTTGATTATGTACATACCAAACAACTTGAAGTGTATCTTACACTTCAAAAATGTTACTTTTTAATTTGAAGTGTTCTTTCAAATAAGACAAACTTAATGCATCGAAAACTGTTGAGATACACTCTTAAAAAGGTGATTTAAGACGTATATATTTTGCTCAAAAGTTTAGGAAATGTCGTTTCAGAAAACCAAAAATTCAAAAACCTTTCGGGACCACACCCCCAAACCCTCAAGAAATGTCGGGTCATCACCTACCTATATTAAGAAGGCTTCTGATTGGTTTAGATAAGCAAACCCAACAACTTTCCCTAACCCTTATCAGTAAGGAGCATCGGAACGAATTGATAGTCGACAATGTGATTGGCTACTTATAGCCATCAGAAAACTCGTTCATATTAGGTAGGCCTTTATGGGAAATGTCTCGTTACTTCAGCGTGGAAGGTCTTTGAGGGGGACGTTAAGGATTAAGTTTGCCCCTGGCTGCCGATAGTACTCACTACGCCAGTGCAACTATTCCGACTAACCGACGTTATAGACAGAACTACATCACAAAAGTAAAATGGCGTTGTAAAAAAATGAGGACGCTGTTGAGATTACTCTAGGGACTAAAAGTTATTCATTCTCTTTGTTCCACAACTTGAATTCTTTAGTTTAGAAGACGTCGTCGTTGAAGTTGCCGTCGTACTTCGTAAGGTCCCTATTATCCGCGTCGATTTCAACGTCGAAACAACATCTGCTTGTGACGTCGGTAACACGTTCACGAGGCGACGTCGAAACAACGTCGATATTTGCGGTTAAGTGCCATGAAATCTAACGACACATTATCGGCTTCGATTCAACGTCGAAACAACATCTGTTTCTGACCTCGATAAGACGTTGACAAGGCGACGTCGAAAAACGTCGATTTTTGGTAGATCGACGTCGCACCCGACTTCGACCACAAATCGACGTCGAATGCCCGCATGTTTTCTATTTCTACCGTGTCAGGACGAAGTAAGAAATGCAACATATGACCATTTATAGGCACGGTGCCCTAATTTCGCAAAAAGTATTTTCAGAAATCGCCGGAAAAGCACTTCTGGGCCTTGCAAAATTGAAAATTTACCTGGGAAGATGCCTCTATGGGGGTTTTACACCACAACTTGCTCACATTTCCAGAATCTTAATGTGCACCGCCCTCCTGGATCCGCCACTTAATCATCATAAAGAAACCGGAGCTAAAGATATATATATATATATTTATTAACCTTCATTAATTTTATTTAACGGAAAACGCGCTCTGAACAACACGAAACGTGACCCTGTAACTCTAAGTTGATATATAGCAAAATTCCCAGAATTAATTTATCAATGTGAATCAATGTTGACAGAGTTAATATTTTTTCTTACCTTGAATGATAACAACAATATCAGATATTTTTATCTCTCCGTTCAGTAAGATCACTTGAAATCTGAATGTTCCATTGTGACTTAGGCTAGCATTTTTAAACTCCAGTGTGGCTTGGCCAGTAATGTTGAACATTGGAAAGTAAAACTTTGGTATTGGTTTAATCAATGTAAGAGTAACATGAGCTAGGAATTTCTTTCCACTTGACCCAGATTTAATAAACCACCAACTTACAGAAGATATAGTAGACTTTGTAAAATTATATGTCCAGGGAAGTTGAACCAAAGAACCTGGAGACCAGTAGGTGATATTGTCAAGAGGAAAGAAGATCTGAGGCTCAGCTAAAAATAGAAAGGACTTACCAGTAAATTTAAAAACATTGAAATGCAGAACTGTACTGGGCAGAGGGGGACAATTTCCATCCCAAATATTTGAAAAAGGAAAATTCGGGCACTTTCTGCTGAGAGTTTTGGGCAATTTCGATATGTATGGCTGTGAAATGTTCAAGAAATATTCATACGTTAAGCTAAGACTGAAAAAAATACGACTTAAAAATCAATATTTAACCCTAAATTTTTCGGCCGAAAATCTCTACACCCCCAAACAGAATTGGGCTGCTACGCCTATGGTGGTAAACGTTTTCTATATTTTCTTGACGGCTGTTCTCTATTTTCGAATGAAAATTTGCCGTTTGCTTCATCTCAACAGTCTTTTTATACTATCTTATTCTTACTTTGCTCCTATTTTTAGTATTCAAGCTAAATAATTCAGTAAATTCGCTGATTTGTTTTCTGTGGTGTTTCTCAGTTTTTTTAGCTTTGACTTTGCGCGCTTCTTTAATTACAGGAACTTAATTTGTCAATTTTCTCCGCTGTTTTTTCATATTTTCGATTGAAACTTTACCTGTTATTTCATGGCAACATAGTCCTTAGAAATAAATTGTCTGGAAACGCGGCCAAAGTCTTTGTTCTAGGTTTTTGTTCACGTTTGTGCACCTTATTTCACCTTAACGCTTGCTGAACACATTGTATTTTTGGTATAATGAAGCAATCAACCAATAGCATCGTTGCTTTATAAATATTAATGAACGTAAAACAAAAGATTGTGCACCTTATTTGCCACCCTCAACCTAAATTGTAACTCATTGTTAACCGCTTTGATGTTCGCCGCGTCTCCAGACAATATAATTCTAGGGACTATGATGGCAATGAATCTGATTGCACTGGTTTGTTTGTAGTTCTATTATAGTTTATATAGTTTTCGAGCTATTAATTTCATTACGTTGGTTATCTGTCGTAGTTAAACAAGCATCGGAACCTGCAAAAAGACTTGCAAAACTAGAATCTTGACAACTTCCATGTAAACAAAATATCTTTTTTACAATCATGCAGAGCATAGTCAATCGAGATAAGCGCCTATAATGAGTTGGGATTTTATGTTGAACGGTACCTTACACCGTGCATATCCTTTGTTTTAGGTTTATTAATATTTAAATAGCACCGTTGAGTAATTGAACTGAAACGTTGCTATTGGACAATTCGTTCATTATACTAAAATACAATGTGTTCAGTGACCGTGCACCGTGGACAAAAATGCATAAAGGCGAACAAAAAGATAGACCAAAGACTTTAGCTGAGTTTCCTGACCATATCTCGATTGACTATGTGCAGAGCGTAATCTAAGTTTTTCTTTGATATTCAACTTTGAAATTATATAAGAACATTTAGTCACTTTAGTCTGTGATTGTCGTTGTTTTTGCGCATACTAAATAAATATTTGTATATACAATGTATAAACTACCAAGAGTAGTGTGTTTCCTACCTTGTACATCAACTGGGTACAGAGTGAGAAACAGTATTGCACAAGCTATACTGCATAATCCAGCCATCTAATACAGAAAAGAAACCATTCAAGAATCACTGCAATTAATTAAATCAACAAATGGAATCAGTAGTCTGGATTGAAGAAGGGTAATGGAAGGAGGTCATGATATGCGAACGAATTTCTGTGATCTGAATATTTATTTGTATTTATTATATAGCATGCTATCGGATATGAGCTTTTGCGTAATCTGATTGGTTCCCTACTACCAGGCTATCAGCTCATATCCTGCTAGTAGAGGAAAAACAAGATGGCGGCATATTCTTTTAAACTACCGAAAAGAGTTGAAATTGACGGATTTTTATACAGAAAAACATCAACACTCTCAAACCAATATATAAAAAAAAAACATTGTGTAAAAATACATTAACAAATACATAATTTAGTATGTTAAATGGTAAAATTCACCTAAAAATTGCGTCTTTTTACTTCAAAAACCCTACTAAATTAACGGGTTGATATTAATTTGTTGCCAAACAAAGAAACTCACCGTTCAAATCAAGCTTACAACACACATTTCGTAGGAGATCACCAGTAAAGAGACTGTTTTTATTTAGATAAGCATTTGGAGTAGTACAAGGCATGTTCTTTTTCAAAAACAACCAACTAAGTACTTTAGTTTCACTGCCGAAGGCTGAGTTTCATTTTTGCATGAAATCAAAAACTTTTTCACGACAGCAACGCTAATATAAACAACTGACCCACATTTTGACTTCATAAAGGTACCTTTTAATCTTTTTTGTTGATCTGCTTAACCCATTTTATGCCTCTCGAGCAATTCAACATTTATACAACATTTCGAAGCTGTTTATCCAACACATAATCAATAGAGATATGGTCTGGAAACTCGGCAAACTTCAAAGCGTCTATATGAGCTGGGATTTTATGGTGAACCGTACCTTACACCGTGCACATCCTTTGTTTTAGGTTTATTAATATTTAAATAACACGGTTGAGTGATTGAACTGAAACGTTGCTATTGGACAATTCGTTCATTATACTAAAATACATTGTGTTCAGTGACCGTGCACCGTGCACAAAAAATGCATAAAGGCGAACAAAAAGATAGACCAAAGACTTTAGCTGAGTTTCCAGACCATATCCCGATTGACTATGCCCAACAGATCAGCGAGAAACTCTATGTGAATGCATCATTACGCATGGCGGAAGTATTAGTTGCCTATGCGTGAAGTTTGTTGTTTCAAACATTTCGCTGTAATTTTGTCTCTTGTACAGTGCTTGGCTATATAATTAAACAGTTATACCATTCGCTCTCGTTGTATACGAACTAATAGCCAACTTGGCGAAGCGCCTCGTTCGCTATGAGCTCATATACGACTCGAGCTCATGGTATAACTGTTTTAAAAATATATCTGTGGACCACTGACCTGTATATAACTGGACCGCTTGCTCTTGCCAAAAAAAGTGTGGCCAATGGGCCTTATGCATTAAAGCAAAGCATGCTGGTAATTTAGTTACACAAATAAATTTTGGAAGATGGCGACCGCTTCCTTCGAATAGGAGTCGTGTAGCATTTAGTTAAATTTGTCGATGATTTTTTTTCTTCTGAAGATTTAATAAAGGTTTTTATCTATTCTAAGTGGTTTGCTTTGTGTTTTTGTGGAATTGTGGATGTTGAACTGCCATATTTTTCAAAATATTCATCATTGCGGGGAAGAGATAATTTCGTTCGATGAAGACGGCTCTGATAACTATTTGAAATTTTACACAATTGAAAGGTAGGTACTTAAATAGATTTCTTTTGAGGTAACTAAGTCCACAGTCATTCACTATTCCCAACTGCTAGAGCTGCAATCGGCTTCTATCTGACTCTTCTGTGATCAAAAATCATGTTTCAACTACCACATCTCTTTACGCACGATTTGATCAAGACTCAAGAGTTCTATTTCTAAACCAATTTAAAACATTGAGGTCATTGGCGCGAAAACAACCGGTTTGACCAAATTAATTTTTTCGCTTTTTCATGCGCGATTTTTTGCTTTGTTTTCTTCTTCGATAACCTATAGTCAGCGGCGAGCATTTTTGACTACTTGTAATCACGAAGTGTCCTCAACTTGGATTGAATTTTCGTCTTGCTTTTTATTCATTTTGTTGGAAATGAAGAAAGAATGTGGACGAGAGTGGACAATTTAATTACCACTATTCACCCATGCATGAGTTCATATTGAAGCAACATTTGACAACAGACATCACTGGAAAACATGGAAAACCACCAAATGCTCACTTGTAAGCACTGATGCAAGAAGTCTGACTACCAAGAAACTGGAAACACAAGTAAAAGTTAAAGCCATATAATGAAAGGTGAAGAATGCTACTTTCTTGTAAAAGGCACTGTCGATAGAAACTGAAGTCACTGGATAGATGTACCAACAACAGGAAGGCTTCCAGATTGACAGAATGACTCAAGCCGCACCAATCAGAAGCCCCCATTCGTGGGTGACCAAGGTTTTTCAAAACACCGGAGTCTGTCCACAAGCATTTCCTCCACCTTCGTACCCAGACTACTAAGCAACGCTTGCTACGCAGGCTACATGTACCTCCCCTACTGCGCTACACCACAAGGATTACTTTCAGAAGGGTAAAATAAAAAGCAAGCTGGAATTGCAAATAGCCATGGTGTCTCTAAATATACTAAAAATCCAAACTGGGTGCATGCATTAATAGATTTGCCTTCACCTATTACTTTCTCTACATAATGCCAACACTGCAATTTCTTCATTGTCTTCCCCTAAAGACATGATGCAGGACCCATGGCTGACAAATAGTTCTTAAATTTCTTGTTGAGTATAGACTTTGGGTAGATGCTTTGTTGTCTGTTCATCACGAAGTCAAAATTTGAAGCAGTTAAACATAAATGTAGTCTTCTTTCCGTAAACCCAAAACTGCTTTTGGACTTTAGTTCAATGTCCTTCAATTTTCGTTTTTGTAAATATATATATATATATATATATATATATAGTTTCTCTTTAACAAATTCAGAATTTGCTAAATATTTAGTGCTGTCAGTGAAAGTACAGTGTTGTATGTTTTGCAAAATTGTACTCCTAATTTGGACATTAAACAGCTGACTAGCTTTTAAAACTGCATCTCAATAAGCCTTTCTGGCCTCGTTTGTGTGTCTGCAATTCAAAAGAATCTTTGCTTCCTAATGAGGCTGGAAAGGCTAATTTAGATGCACATAAAAGAATATTTAAAGCGGCGGCCATTATGAAAGTGGTCTATGGCCTTGATAGAGTACGCACAGGCTACGCCAAACTTTCAGAAATCAGTAGCCCGAGCTAGTGAACGCCCAAGCAGGCGTCTTGTTCTAATAACAACAGAGAAATAAACCTGATAAGACAAATGAGCTTTTCTTACAAATGTAGAAGAGTACATGATTGAAAAAAACATGGCTATAGTATAGCAAGTATTACCGTATTAAAGAGAAAAGCATTCGTCATTCCATGTACGCCATATTTAGCCATATTTGTTGCTGCCTCGAAGAGGCAGCACACTATTCTTGACGTTGCCTCGTGCCCGGTCCTTTTTCCGAGCTATGTATACGTTTATTTGTCTGTCGGCATTACGTCATCCGTATATGAGCTGATGTGACTCAGTGCGCATGTTCCGCTACCGGTCTCTAACCATTGAGCCACTGAGGCTCAGATGGAAGCTAAGATTGCAAATTCACAGTCATATGTACTCCTAAAGTGAAATGACAAGTTGTACGTATACACGTAGTGGATGTGCTACGTTTGCGAGCTTGGTGTAATATAACAGACGTTTGGTTGACTCGTCAAGCTCAATTAGTCAGAAAATATTTCTGAGATCCAGACAGGTTCGAACCTGCAACCTTCTAATGACCGGTAAGACGTTCTATCAATTCCATGAAACCCGGATAGTTGCAAATTTATAGTCTGGGAGGCATAGCTGGCGTATGAGATGTAGTTAAAGTGATATGATAAGTTGTACGTATACATGTAGTGCACGTGGTACATGTACGTTTGCGAGCTTGGTATAATATAATAGACGTTTGATTGACGTTCGTCAAGCTCAATTACTCACAAAATATTTATGAGATTCAGACAGGATCGAACTTGCAACGTTCTAATGACCGGTTAGACGTTCTAGCAATTTCATGAGACTCGGATGGAGAGCTAAATTTGCAAATTCGTAGTCAGGGAGGCATAGTTGGCACAAGTTGTTAGCGGGATGCCTCTCCTCGCTGAAGTCTAGCCCGGTCGAATGGTGTTAGTACTTGGATGCATGGTAATTGACTAACTTAGCTTCATGTGATTGTAAAGTTGTTCTCTTCTCTGTTCCTCGAGGAGTTTTCAACAGGTTCTTTGGTTTTCCTCTTTCCGAAAAATCCACACCGTAGTTTCCCTAGTTATTCTACTAACTGTACGTCTATCAAGGGGTGAGGGCCATTGAGTTATCAGTATCTAAATACCGTCGTATGTTGTCACCCTCGATAGATTCAAGGTATTCAGGTATTCTTATTCAAGGTATATAGATTCACTTTAGGTATATATATATATATATATATATATATATATATATATATGTGTGTGTGTGTGTGTGTGTGTGTGTGTGTGTGTGTGTGTGAGGCAGCACTTCACTTGCGATATTAATTTCTAGTTTACTTTATAATCTGAGGCCGTCGACAAGCTCTGAATCTACATTTATAAATGCATGTGTTAATAATAATTTTTCAGTTAGATGTGTCCAAACATGGTTTAACGTATATCTCCGAACAAAACAGATCGAGCTGAAAGTGAGTATTTCCGGAGTCAACATTAAACAACTGGGTTGTTGGACTACGGAAGTATAAAATTCGAACTTCAGTATTATATACTGTCAGAATAATAATAAAATTTTAGAGACATTTTCTAAGAATCGAACAGATCGCCCAAATATCGTGAAAACATTCTCTAATACGTAAATGAATAATGATATAAACTAAAGCAATAAATTAAAGATACTGGACGAGCATGTTGTGGTAAAGTTGCGACGAAGCAACTACAAACTTGTTAACAGACATACTTCGAAGAAACCAGAAAGAAAAGATTCGCAGTTTACAAGCTCATAAGAGAAAATAAAATAATTGTGCCGATGCAATGGGTCGGCATGTAAATATATTGTCAGTCGAGAAACTGCTTGCCCGCGTTACTGAAAATACGATCGATTCTTAGACGTCTATTCTGAGTACAGTCACAAAGACAAGTCATACGTACCTTCGTTGTTACAAATTAGCAAAATGTCGTCTTCTAGATACGGTGGTACTCGAACGTGAAAAATGTAATCGTTCCTGGTCGGGAACACTATCCTTTCGCTCTATATTGCAAACTACTTCCTGATTACTACTTGGCGGGGAAAGTATAAAAGTTACTGAATCATATTTTCTTGAAAGCCCCTCTGGCTCAGTCTCTATAGAAACGCTGAAAAATTGAGGAGCGTTTAATAATCAATGCAAGCCATGTGTAGGAATATTAAAACCGATGCCAAGGTCTCTTGAAGAGAAATAGTTTCGTGCGCGCGTATTCCTTACTGTTGCATGTTGCAATATAAGTTGCTAGTCATTTATTGCCCTTCCTGAACTTCCTGTTTTGAATTTTATTTGTTTTTGCTTCTTGTCCAGCCAATATGAATCACACGAGAATAACGCCTGTATTCTAAAAGCTCACACACACTTGTAGTGACGTAACATTGATACTTTTATAATGACGTCATAAGAGTAATATAGGTACCAGTACTAATACGAGTAATGAGAATAAGAAGACTGAAGTGAGCGTGCAAGCAAGCAACTATTAAATGTATGTCTCAGTGTTGATATTAAATAAAGTTGTATCAGAGAACAACACAATATTATATTGGCGACGAGAGTAAAGGGTACTCATGGCAGAGGGCGAAGCAGCTCAACCGAATCCTGTGCAAATTCTACAGATGGCACAATCCGTGACAATTCAGCCAATGCCTAAATTTCGACAAGACGCCAAAATAGGGACAAGCCTTGCAACTCGATGGAACAATTGGCAATCGGATTTTGAGATGTTCCTGACCGCCAGTGGTATAACCGACAACAAACGTAAGCGTGCTCTCCTTCTTTATCAGGCTGGATCTTGAGTAAGGGAGATTTTTAAGCAATTACCTGAAACTGGTAACGACGACGAATATGAAACCACCAAAGGAAAACGGACAGAATACTTCGACCCGCAGAAAACCAAAGGTATGAAGTTTATCGTTTTCGCCAAACAACTCAAGCCCCTAACGAGAGGCTTGTTGAGTTCCACGTGCACAGGGGCGTAGGAACCGGGGGGCATAGGGGGCACGTGCTACCCCCCCCCCCCCCCCCCCCCCACCCCCCCCCCGCCCCCAACCCAACTTTTTAAAAATGGTGAAAAGTGCCCTTTTCTTTTACCAAAGATGTCACTGACATGCCTTTTTGAAGGATATGAAATTAAAGTGCCCTTCTCTTTTACCATGGCCAGAAATACGCGACATACGATTGCGCAACACCCCGTCGCGGGTCAATGTGGCTCATTGAACTCGCAATGCACAATTTGCATATGAAATTATATAGGGGCACGCGTATTTGTTTGAAGATGTGCTGTTTCTCGATATGCGAAATCAGATCTTGTTAAGGTTAATGTTGAAGAATATCATGGACTAAAAATTGAGCCCTATTGGCAAATTTTCGGTTGTCCCTCAGAAAATATATAAAATCGTGTTGGTTCTCTATGGTTTGTTGTGTGTTAGTACGAATTAAACTCCTAGTTACATATTTAAAACCGCTCGTGAAGTCGTAACATCCACAAAATCAAACATGCGAAATCGGTTCATGTAAGTACAATGTCTGAGGTTGCTGGTTTAAGTAATAGCTTAACATTTTATCTTACTTTCGCTTGTCCATTTCGCTGTTGTATTTTAGAAAGCATAAACCAAATCGTAGTTTCATTTAGGCCCACTTGCAAATTAGTTTCCTATTCAATTTGGGCCCCTATGCAAATTACATCGTGTCTATTAAAGCATAACGGGAAGATAACATAGGCTGGGACTGTTTTTTCATGTTTTGAGTTCATTATTCTTAGACATATACGTTTAGGATTATTGTCAAGGATAATCGATAAGCAAAGTTTATCCTTATAGAATACCTAAACATTAAAAAGTTTCTTAAATCAGAAATGTTACGTTTACTACGGCTACTTCAGCCTCGTGTTATAAATGAACTACGTTTTATCCCGACTCCTATTGTATGCGCAGACGAAACTCCGATTTCGTCTATATGACCAACAAACTTCTGGGTCGACAATCGAAACATCCGTGTTTTAAAATTTCCATAACTCCGCGATATACTGCAGTATCGCAACTCTTTTGGTATTGAAATATAGTAAGGTTAGATAACTGCCGAAACAGAGAACGTAGGAGTCTAACGTTTCGAGCGAAGGCCCTTCGTCAGAGAGAAACGTTTCTCTCTGACGAAGGGCCTTCGCTCGAAACGTTAGACTCCTACGTTCTCTGTTTCGGCAGTTATCTAACCTTACTGTATTTCAATTGTTGTTTCAATACTGCCTACGCAGCACACTACTTTTATTTCTTTTGGTATTGAATTGATGCTTGTTGTCTGCTTGTTTTAATTTAAATTTGCCGGATCGTATATCAGGAAATATTCCGAATACTCATGCGCTATACGTAAAACGCTGACAAAGACACGTATATCTTGCAGACTCAAATGTCGCGTATTTCTGGCTGTGCCAAATATATCAAAGACATGCCCTTTTGAAAGATATGGAATTGTGCCTGAATTACTGTAAATATAAAAAACAATGGAAGCATTATGAAAAAAAATAAAAAGCAAATACAGTAATACTTTTAATTTGATGTCCGAAGCGTTTGAGCGCGACAGCACTCTATATCCTCTCTAGCGGTGCGGCATGGGGACACTTGTGGACTTTGAGAGACTTTCGAGTTTTTTGTCGGGGAGGCTTGGAAACGATTTTGTGTGTTTTGGTTTTGAGCAGCCATCTTGAAAGGTAGGAAATGCATTTATGTAAATTAGATATATGTAAATTAGATAAGCCCGATATAGGAGTCATTATTCGAAGTAACATAGAAAGTTTGAATGACCAGTGATGTTCATTTTAATGAGTTTATGATTCTATATTTCTATTTAAACGACATATTTATAAAAACAACTGACTTTTGTACTTGTCGCGGCTGGCTGCTAGCTAAAGACTAAAGTAGCTATTACTTGTATCAAAACTTACAAAACATGTTTACAGCCGAGTCGGCACTAGTGCAAGTGTTCTTCGGCGTTTGGAAGTTGTTTGCAAATTGGAAGCTTATTGAATCATTTGAATGCCCTCAAACCACAGTAGCCCAAGCTTATACTAAGTCAGTTCACTTTATGTAAGACCTATTATTTACTTCAAGAGTTCAAGTTTACATATTTTTTTTAATTTGATTCTCCATGCATAGAAATTCATTTGATTTGTCAAAATGCTATATTATCCTGAATGTAGATATACAGTTCTTGAATCTTGTCTTTCCAAAATTCAACCGCTGAATGCTTGTATAAACGCTTATTTTATAATAAATATTCATCGTATGTTTTAAAAGAATAAAGTTTGCCGATGAAATATGCCACGTAAAGAGCACTGCAAAAGAATACGAGAAGAGCTACTGAACGAGGCAGCATCGAGTGCACCGAAGCTCAGTAGATTTGGTTTCACTTTCACAAAGCTATCAGACAAGTCAGCTCAGGACCCAAGGCCAAGTACCCTTGACCCAATTGCATCTTCTTCATCCGAGGATACGACAACCTACATTCATGCGAAAACTTCCTGCTCGGTTTCACACTTTCCTAATACTGCAGTATCAGACTCTGCCCTTGAGTTAACACCTGAGCCGCCATTTACAGAAATCCAGTCTACTTCTCCTGATGAGTTAGTATACGAGACCACTAGTACCCAGTCTTCTCCTGATGAGTTAGTACACGAGACCAGTAGTACCCAGTCTTCTCCTGACGAGTTAGTACACGAGACCAGTAGTACCTAGTCTTCTCCTGACGAGTTGGTACACGAGACCAGTAGTACCCAGTCTTCTCCTGACGAGTTAGTACACGAGATCAGTAGTACCCAGTCTTCTCCTGATGAGTTAGTATACGAGACCAGTAGAACCCAGTCAACCGGTTGTACCCAGTCTTCAGAATCAGGTTGTCAGTCCTCATGCTGCACACAAGATTCTCCATACCAGCCAACATCAGCTGAATTGAAGGAAACATCTGTCAAGCAGACTTGCCATGATGGAAAGTTAAAGTTTCGACAATGTCCGGCATCCATTTTCTCCAAGTATAACTGGGTAACATATTGCATGATGCGAGGTGCTATAGCATGTTTCTTCTGCAAAACAGCGAATGAATCGAAAAATGGCTTATAACGTTCAGTTATCACAAAGAGAACGCATTCTGTTCGGGAGACTTTAGCAATTGGAAAAAATGCCAAGAAAAACTCGACAAACATCAAAATTCTCATTTCCACCGAGAATCTGTTGAGAAACTTATGTGCCTGAACGACGCAAGTATGAACATTGGTGCTCAGCTTGATAAACAATATAAAGATGACCAAGACCTTCAACGAAACTATTTCTAAAACAGCTTAGCAGCTTAAGGTACCTGGCACGTCAAGGTTTTGCTATACGTGGGCATGAATCTATCGAGAGTAATCTTATTCAGTTGCTTAAGACAAGCTAAGGGCGGAGGATGTTCCTGAATTGAACCACTGGATTGAAAAGGGGCAATATCTCAGTCCTGTTGTAATCAATGAACTGATCGAAATGATGGGTAATTCTGTTTTACGATCCATCTTGGAAGACATTAAAGGCAACTCAGGTTTATTCGGACTGATTGCCGACGAGTCTCGTGACATCAGCAACAAAGAGCAACTTACATGCGTACTCCCATGGGTACCTTTGTCCGATTTGATGACTCATGAAGATTTTATCGGTATGTACCTAATCGAGAAACCTGATGCTGAAACGATAGTAGCCTCTTTGAAAGACGTTTTGTTGAGAAGTAAACTCCAATTAAGCGACTGTCGATGGCAAGCTTATGATGGTGCAGCAACGATGAGTGGTCATCTGAGAGGAGTTGCAGCTCGACTCCTGGCTGAGAACCCGGCAGCTCACCGTATCCATTGTGCCAATCACAGACTAGATTTAGCTTTGAAAGGCTGCGCAAACGAAAGCAAGATCATCAGTGATACTTTGAACTTTGTGCAGGATTTGGCAGTTTTTATTCGAAACTCCCCGCTAAGAATGTCCACGTACGAAAATATTGCCAAAGATTTCGAGCCCGACAAGTCTGTTGAGAGTCTCCGTCTTCTTTGCCCAACTCGTTGGACTGTTAGAACAAAATCGATCTCGGCAGTGCTGAACAATTACCAGGCCATATATGCTACGTTACTGAGTATTTCAGAAAATGGCTCGACTCGTGAAAACCGCGACAAAGCTGCAGGCCTTTCGGAGAAGATGACGAAGTTTACGACCTTTTTTGGATTGCATTTTGCAATGAACCTTTTCAGTGTCTCTGAACAACTTGCAACTACAATGCAAAGCAAAGGAATCCTTGCGCAGACTGTAATGATTGGGGTCAACGCTTTGAAAGATAATTTACAGCATCAAAGAAACGATTATGATTTTTTTTTAATCAAACACCTGACAAGGCAGATGCAGTGAGCATGGTAGAAGAGCCAACTCTACCATGTCAAAGAAAGGTGCCTCGCCGTCTGCAACATGGCGACGCTGTGCAACACCAGTTTGATTCGGCAAAATCAATGTTTCGGGCACAGTACTTTGAGGCAATTGATGCATGCTTTGCTGAACTGAATAGACGATTTGATGAAAGATCATACGCACCACTTCAACCTCTTGAAGACGTTTTCCTGAATGCTGTAAGAGAAAGTGTAATCAAACAATGTTTGCCAGAAGTTAAACAAGTAACATCAATGGACACCGTGTTTTCAGCAGCGTCCTATAGCCAGAATGGCACATTTCTCCTATCGAATGCTGTTCGTCTGTTGCAGATATACTTGTTGGCGATGAGTGCAGCATCTGCTGAAAGATCTTTTTCAGTCCAACGACGGATAAAAAGCTTTTGAGGAACACCATTACAGAGAAAAGATACAATAATCTCCTGGTGCTATACATCCCCAAAGAAAAGACTTACAATATCAATCTTACCGAACTTGCAAAGGAATTCACGCAGAAAAATGACAGGAGATTAAGATTTTTTGGCAAATTCTAAGCAATTCTAATTTTGGCATATTCTTAAAGGATGAATGTCCACCTAATGCTTTGCGCGCTCGCAATGCACCCTCGCGGCCATTTTTCGGGCCACGAAATTCAACAAGTGAAGCAATCCCTCGATATCTGAGCAATCCTTGCAGTAAATTACTCAATTTATGTTTTTCGTGAGAGCAAAGATGATTTAGTAAGTAGTTATTGTCATATTTTTGATAATATTTGATTATACTCAGAGGGCCGTGGAGTTGTATTTCGAGACAAGTATTCGTCGATCGGCGTTTCTTACAAAACCAAACGAAGGCCAGACAAGAGATCGTAACTAAACAACGTAGACACTAAATTAGATGCCATAAATAAGAGCTAGCTAGACTCAACGTTTTGTCATTTCAATAAGACGCATTCATACTGCTGTTAGTTGTTTACAAGTGGTTTACCTGTTGGATTGCATCTCCGATTAGGATTTGTTTTGATTAGGCGCTCTTGTTCTCTGGCGTTTAATTTCCAAATGCAATACTGCAATGTATCGCAGTGTTTCGTTTGTAGTTGTAGGCTCCTTTCCCTTCGAATAGGCTACAGTAACACAAGAGTGAAGACCATCCAAATATTTTTGGAAACGTGGAGCGTGTGTACAGCAACAGAAGTGTTATGCACAGTCTGTAAAGTGCGAAATAATAATTATATATGTACTTGAATGGCCGTTGTATTCAAAGCCGTTGTGAATAGAACACTCTGACAGATTCGTGGAGTGTCGTTTATAATTATTTTCGACAAATTCTGAGTCAGACATCGCTACAAATCGATTCAAACGACTTTTGGAAGCTTATAATATCATCGGCTGAGAACCAAACAATAATCAAAACAAATCAGTCCTAATCGGAGATGCAATCCAACAGGTAAACCACTTGTAAACAACTAACAGCAGTCTTATTGAAATGACAAAACTTTGAGTCTAGCTGTATACGTTTAGTTATGATCTCTTGTCTGGCCTTCGTTTGGTTTTGTAAGAAACGCCGATCGACGAATACTTGTCTCGAAATACAACTCCACGGCCCTCTGAGTGTAATCAAATATTATCAAAAATATGACAATAACTACTTACTAAATCATCTTAGCTCTCACGAAAAACATAAATTGAGTAATTTACTGCAAGCATTGCTCAGATATCGAGGGATCGCTTCACTTGTTGAATTTCGTGGCCCGAAAAATGGCCGCGAGCGTACATGACCAAAGTGATCGCGTGCACTCTCATTGTATAGTGAGCGCGCAAAGCATTAGGTGGACACTCATCCTTTAATAAAAACTACAGACATGCACTGCCTTTTTCCCGAGAATTAAGGATAATATCAAACGTTGATTATGAACCATATTCTTGCTATATGTTTTTGTTTAAACCAGTTAGTTAACATTTAGTTCATTATTTTCGTTGATCAAGATGAATATTTGATAGTTTTGTAACCGCAGAACTTCTTTATCACATATGAAAAGTTCTATTTTGGAATGACTTTATGTGGACACTATTGTAACTATCAGTTGTTTTGCATTTTGTGTAATTTAACGTGTCTTTGAATTGAATGTTGGTACCTTGCTAGTTTTACCAAATAACTATGTTTAATCAAAGTCAAGTAGGCCGTCCGAAGCGCGGAGGCAGAGGGGACTTTTTTTTGTAACATACTTTTGAACATGCAAAAAATCTGTTACATATTGCGTTGGATTTGAACAGAATTTTAAGTATTAACATCCATTTAAGGATTCTTGCTTAGCATGCGCAGTTATTGCTTTTTGGCGTGCGCGAGGGACTTGGAAATCCAAATCCATCATGGCATCTTATGATGAAGGCTAATCTCCATGAAACTCCATGAACATGGCATTTCTTAATCAACAAGTAACTAAGAGAAATATTGATAAAAAATTGGCATTAAATCCTCCAAGCTAGTAAATTATGTGTGTGATTCTTCGTTTTTATGTAAAATTTCAACTTGCCTGCCGCAAAATTAGCTGAAAGAATTTGCTCAAATTGCAGGAAATGGTGTTTCTGAGGTTCTATATTTCAAAACCCCCCTAGAATGCGGTCACAAATTTCCCATACACGACTACAGGGTGCCCTTTCTGTATGCAAAAGTGCCCCTGAAAGCTCGTGCCGGTTCCACACACGCCCAAGAACGATGGCCAAAACATGTGAATTTAACGATGTGGAGTTTGAAATCGAGGAGTAGATAATTATTGGGGGAACGACGTCAAAGATTCGTAAACGTGCTCTGCGCGACCCGACGTTTGACTTGAAAGCAATGCTCTTGGAAGGACAACGCGACGAGCAGAGTTCTTACCAAGCAAACGAAATCGAATCGAAAGAAGTAGTCGATGCGGCGACAAACAAACTCGATTTAAACAACGCTAAAGTCGCTACAACCTGTCGATATTGTGGGCGTGCATTTCTTCACGACGGCTGTTGCCCAGCGAAAGGTAAAACTTGTAATAACTGTGGGAAAGCAAATCACTTTGCTAAAGTCTGCAAAAGTAAGTCTCGGAAACCAAGATACAACGCTCAGAAGTCACAATAACCGCGGAATGCTCAAAAGAAAGTGTTGAAACCCCTGGCTAAAGACGCAAGTTCGGATTCTGACGAAGAATATTTATATACGATGACGGCCAAACGTGAAAACAACGCCAAAGTGAAAGTGAAAGTAGGCGGAGCATCCCTCAAGATGACAGTCGATACTGGAGCAACAATTAATGTTATTGATGAGCAGACATATTCAGGAATGACTGGAGTTAAACTACAAAATACAAACACTAAACGAAACCCGTTAAATTCATTGGGAAATTTGAAGCTGTTATTGAGACACGCAAGCGAATTTCCGTCGCAACATTCTACGTAAGTGAAAGGTGAAAATTGCGGAAATCTTTTATCGCTTTCTACTGCTCAAGATCTAGGTTTAATCAGTTTACATTTGAACAAAATAACAACAAAAGATACCGCTTTGGACACTATGCTTAAGAAACACACGAAAGTATTCGAGGGATTGGGAAAGTTAAAAGGAGAGTCAGTGAAACTAGATATCGACAAAGAACAAGTCCCAAAAGCTCAGCCGCAAAGGCGAATTCCATATCATATTCGCGACAAGGTCAAAAACGCGATGAAAGAACTCGAGAAAGAAGATGTCATTGAACGAGTGCCTGTTCGAAGATCAAGCAACACCGTGGGTTTCACTAATAGTCGCTGTACCAAAGAAAGATGGCCGAGTTCGAATATGTGTTGATATGAGACTCGCAAACGAAGCAACACGACGAGTTCGACATCCGATACTTACAGTGAACGATATCAGTTTGGCGCTAAATGGAGCAAAGTACTTTACAAAACTTGACCTCTCACAAGCATATCATCAATTAGTGTTGGATGAACAGAGTCGCTATATAACCACCTTTAGCACACACGTAGGATTGTATAGATACAAGCGACTGAACTATGGAACAAATGCCTCAGCTGAGATTTTTCAACACGCACTGCAAACACAATTACAAGGGCTTCAAGACGTAAAGAATATCGCGGATGATATTATTGTATTCGGAACGACAAGAGCTGAACATGATGAAAACTTGGATAAATGCCTTCGCCGCTTATCCAACAAAGGCCTAAAGCTGAATCGAGAAAAATGTAATTTCCTCAGCGACACACTTGAATTATTTGGACAGATATTCTCCAAAGAAGGCACGCGACCAGACCCGAAGCGAGTAAACGATTTACTCAACGCTCCACAGCCTTCGAGTGTACACGACGTCCGACGTTTGTTGGGAATGGCCAACTACAGCAGTAAATACATCCCTGATTTCGCTATGCTGACAGCTCCACTTCGTGAATTAACTAAAAAGAACGCTCGATTTGAATGGAAACAAAAACACCGAGTATGCTTCGACAAGCTAACAACCGCATTAGCATCAGCGCCGTATATGTCTTATTTTGACAAAGAAAAAGAGCATTCGTTGTGGTCGACGCTAGTCCTGTGGGGATCTCAGCGCTTTTGTCACAACAGAAACCAGGAGCTGATGATCAGAAAGTAATAGCTTATGCAAGCCGAGCATTAACAAACCCAGAAAAACGATATTCGCAAACCGAAAAAGAGGCGTTGGCCATTGTTTGGTCTGTTGAACATTTTCATTTATTTCTCTATGGCAGTGAATTTACATTAGTGACTGATCACAAGCCGCTTGAAGTGATCTATGGAAATCGCAACTCTAAACGTCTCCAACCCTATGCATTCAAGATTGTTTGCAAATAATCCTGGAGACTATTTATCCAGACATCCTACTCCTCGAAGTACACGAAAACAAGAGAAGATGACAAAAGAGTACATCAACTTCATTGTGAACAATGGAATTCATGCAAAAGCAATGACATTGGAAGAGATTACGGATGCCACTAATTTGGACAGAACATTAAGAGGACTTCGCGTGCTGCGATCAAGATGAATAAATGGGACTCACATGTTGTTAAAGCATTCAAAGGTGTCAAGGATGAACTGACTGTTACATCGCATGGTATTATTCTACGAGGGACAGGAATAGTAAATCCGAAAACTCTGCAGCAAAGAGCAGTCGATATCGCACACGAAGCACACCTCGGCATCGAAAAGACCAAAGCCTTACTCAGAGAGAAAATATGGTTTCCTCAGATTGACAATTTTGTGAAGAACGCTATCGACCAATGCATAGCCTGTCAAGCTGTTGGAAGACCGAAGCCTCCTGAACCAATAGCCACGACAAGAATACCAAAGCAACCTCGGAAAATTCTACACATAGATTTCTATGGACCTCTTCCATCCAGTGCATATCTTCTCGTCGTGATTATAGATATACTCAAGATTCCCAGAGGTGGAAATTTAAGTTACCTTAAATCATAGTCAATCGAGATATGGTCTGGAAACTCAGCTAAAGTCTTTGGTCTATCTTTTTGTTCGCCTTTATGCATTTTTGTGCACGGTGCACGGTCACTGAACACATTGTATTTTAGTATAATGAACGAATTGTCTAACAGTGGCGTAGCCAAGGGGGGGCGAGGGGGGGGGGGGGGGTAATGATATTACTATATATTACTGTTTTAATATGCACGAAAATATTAAACGATCTGCGGCTTCGACGTTAAACGCAATGTAGCGCAATTCATCAAGGTCGTATATTTGACCTTGTGATTCTGCACAAACGTGCTGTCGCGCTTGGCATGGCAAGTCTTCGCAGGCATGGCACCGAGAAGACTTGATTTAGTTTAAGTACCATATTATTTGTTGTGCTGCTTGTGCATGTAAATACCAATTATATATCGTATACTTGCAAATTATGCCTGTGCATGTGTCGACTACAAATTGTAATGCTGTTTGTGTGAGTATATCGACTATATGTCAGTTTTGGCTACTATAAAATTCCAACTCGACAATTTGAATGGCACTGTTTGAAATATATCAAAGCCCTACGCCTAGTTCAAGTTCAAACGTCAAACGCACATAAACCTAACTCAATTGTCAAGAATGTTTTCCGTAACTTAACCTAATTTGCATTGATTTTGGTTCATGTGAAGTTCCAGGTTTGAACTTGGCCTGAAACTTTTTGATGGGTCAAATTTCAGTTTGGTGTAGTCTAGATGGAAAATATAGCATTACAAGGTCCACATACATACGACTTATCATAAATAATTCTCAATAAATTTTGATATGTGTACTACATTGTTTTGGTTTGGAGACAACAAAACTTTGCTATTTATGGCGATCAGTTATTTTTTTAAATCTCGCTTCAGAATGCGGGAAATGCAGTCTGAGAGATTCTAGAATTCAAAAAATTTCCGGGGGGGCATGCCCCCGGACCCCCCTAGGAGGCTCGCGTCTTCGACGCTCGACAAATTTCGCTCCCCCAAAGACAGAACCCTGGCTACGCCACTGTTGTCCAATAGCAACGTTTCAGTTCAATCACTCAACCGTGTTATTTAAATATTAATAAACCTAAAACAAAGGATGTGCACCGTGTAAGGTACGGCAAGGGCGGCGGAAGGGGGGGGCTAGGGGGGCTATAGCCCCCCCAATATTTCTGACGAGGGGGCTAAGCCCCCCCAATATTTTTAGGTCTAATGTTAAAAATCGAACCGGTTCGCACCTGTAAAGAACGTACTGCGAAGCGTGAAATTAAAAGTAATAATTTAGAAAAGTTAAACTAAGAACGCTTGTTGCAATACAAGAAGCGCGTCAAATTTAATTTGCTAATCTTGCAAGTTGCACTGTATTCAGTCATCATTTTGCCACACCACAAGAGTACTACAGGAAACAGTACTTCGAAGTTTTGGATCTACAGTACTCGCTACTGAGTTAGAGCGGAGATTTGATCAGAACTCATTCAAGACCCTCCAAGAGATCGAGAAAGTACTGGTGGAATCCTGTAATGGTGAAAATGTCCAGTTTTCTGAAGGCTTCGTAAAAAAGTATGCAACGGATTTGAAAGTTGACCGCCTCGCAGTGCAATTGTCAATGCTTCCCGACCTTGTCAAGACGACCAACGAGCTACACCAAATGGGGATAAAGAGAGTTACGTCCATCAATACCATATGTGAGATGATGAACACTTGCAAGTTTGCTAAAAATATAGTTGATCGCCTCCTGCGAGTGTACCTAACCATCCCCATGACGTCGGCAACAGCGGAAAGAACTTTCTCTTCACTTCGACGTTTGAAGAATTACCTGCGCTCAACCATGACACAAAAGAGGCTCAACCATGTCATACTGATGCACACCCATAAGCAAAGAACGGATGACCTTGATCTCGTCAGCATTGCAAGAGATTTTACCGAAGCAAACAGCCGACGCAAGGGCTTAGGCATTTTTTGGCAACTTTTAAAATTGTAAACGATATATGAATAGCACTAAATAAATGTTCTATGATAGTTTTGTTTCTATATTTATGGGACATATTCAGTATTCAGCCTTAACAGAGTTAATTACTCACTCTGGAACTAGAATAATGCTTTTAAGTTTAATTATTGCTTAATATGTTAATGACATTTTATTCTATGTTATACATTTAATTATTAATAAAATCAAAGGTCTAAAATTTCACCTAATTTTTTTAACTCTCTGAAATTTTGCTGGAAGGTCAGAATGCCACGCCCCTGTCCCACGATTTTCTTTGTGAATTAGCCCCCCCAATATAAAACATCTTCCGCCGCCAATGAGGTACGGTTCAACATAAAATGCCAGCTCACTATAGGCGCTTTGAAGTTTGCCGAGTTTCCAGACCATATCTCGATTGACTATATATGCTTAAATGGGCATTAAAGTTTAATTATTGAACCATTTTGTATGCCTTTAGGGGTCAACTTAAAGTTACAAAATGAACCTATAGTTAACATTTAACTGCTCGCCTAAAAGCAATTTATGAACCATTTAAGGCTAACCTGAAATGTTCATTATTTTGCTTAAAACTAACATTTAATGTAGCTTTAAGTCGTTATTTAAATATCTGGTAAATATATATTAAAGTCTACTTAAATCACCTTAAAATCTTAAATTCTTAACTCATTTTGATGTTCAAAGCAATTTTGAAAATTCATTATTTTCACTTACAGATAAAGATACAGATTTTAATTACTTCTTCCCACAAGGGGCTTTTCAAGAGCAATTTACATTACTAAATTTCAAGTGGCAGAGTCGAAGGCATATTAAAGGCGCTCGAAGCAGCCGCCCTACGACACATTTATGACACACATACCACGAATCACAGACCTAGGTGTTGATTTTATGGAGGGAGGAAAATCGGAGAACCCGGCGAAAAACCCTCGAAGCACAGGAGAGACCAACTAAACTATCTACTCACATGAGTGTTCCAAGCTCGAGAACGGGGTTATTCCCAGACGGTCACCCATCCAAGTACTAACCCCGTCAAACCGGTCTTAACTTTTGGTGAGAGGCAGCGCCCTAACAGCACACGCCACCCGTGCTTACAGCTACACATAATGTACCTTTAGGGTGTTTATTTTTACTTTAAGTACTGATGTAGCGCATGTCCGTGGTTTTATACCTGATAAAACTTCTTGACATCAGAAAGAAAACTAATGAACATACAATTTTATATAAAGGATACTAATGAACATACAATTTTATATATAGAATACTAATGAACATAACAACCAATAACGAATCGTTTTGAAGCCATTCAAAACACTCGCATCGCGTGTTTTATCAGATCTAAAACACTCGGCCTCGTGGTTTTAAATCTGAAAAAACACTCCTGCTCGTGTTTTAAGTGATAGTTAAAATATGAGCAGCCGATCTTTACGGGCATTTACAATGGTGAGCCGAATACTTATCAAATTATCAGTGTAAATTATTTTTTTTAAGTCAGAAAAGGTTCAATTTGAGGCACTAGTGCCTATTAACTTTGATAAAACATTGATGTTTTATTAATCAATGTTTTATCCGTAGTTAAAGATGCTGATTAAACATTAATTTCTTTTGAATTTTCTTCATGAGTATGAGACTACACACACTCTCCAAACATTCAATTGAATGATAAGAGAGTGAGTGTAGTCTCATACTCAGTGAGGGTAAATTGAATGGTTAGAGAGTGAGTGTAGTCTCATACTCAGTGAGGGTAAATTGAATGGTTAGAGAGTGAGTGTAGTCTCATACTTAGTGAGGGTGCCGGGTGAATGGAATGGTTAGAGAGTGAGTGTAGTTTCATACTCAGTGAGGGTGAATTGAATGGTTAGAGAGTGCGTATATAGTCTCAAACTCAGTGAGGGTGAATTGAATGGTTAGAGAGTGAGTGTAGTCTCATACTTAGTGAGGGTGAATTGAATGGTTAGAGAGTGAGTGTAGTCTCATATTCGGTGAGGGTGAATTGAATGGTTAGAGAGTGAGTGTAGTCTCATACTTAATGAGGGTGAATTGAATAGTTAGAAAGTGAGTGTAGTCTCATACTCAGTGATGGCGAATTGAATGGTTAGAGAGTGAGTGTAGTCTCATACTAAGTGATGGTGAATTGAATGGTTAGAGAGTGAGTGTAGTCTCATACTCAGTGAGGGTGAATTGAATGGTTAGAGAGTGAGTGTAGTCTCATACTCAGTGAGGGTGAATTGAATAGTTAGAAAGTGAGTGTAGTCTCATACTAAGTGATGGTGAATTGAATGGTTAGAGAGTGAGTGTAGTCTCATACTCAGTGAGGGTGAATGGAATGGTTAGAGAGTGAGTGTAGTTTCATACTCAGTGAGGGTGAATTGAATGGTTAGAGAGTGCGTATAGTCTCAAACTCAGTGAGGGTGAATTGAATGGTTAGAGAGTGAGTGTAGTCTGATACTTAGTGAGGGTGAATTGAATGGTTAGAGAGTGAGTGTAGTCTCATATTCGGTGAGGGTGAATTGAATGGTTAGAGAGTGAACGTAGTCTCATACTTAGTGAGGGTGAATTGAATAGTTAGAAAGTGAGTGTAGTCTCATACTCAGTGATGGTGAATTGAATGGTTAGAGAGTGAGTGTAGTCTCATACTTAGTGAGGGTGAATTGAATAGTTAGAAAGTGAGTGTAGTCTCATACTCAGTGATGGTGAATTGAATGGTTAGAGAGTGAGTGTAGTCTCATACTTAGTGAGGGTGAATTGAATGGTTAGAGAGTGAGTGTAGTCTCATATTCGGTGAGGGTGAATTGAATGGTTAGAGAGTGAGTGTAGTCTCATACTTAATGAGGGTGAATTGAATAGTTAGAAAGTGAGTGTAGTCTCATACTCAGTGATGGCGAATTGAATGGTTAGAGAGTGAGTGTAGTCTCATACTAAGTGATGGTGAATTGAATGGTTAGAGAGTGAGTGTAGTCTCATACTCAGTGAGGGTGAATTGAATGGTTAGAGAGTGAGTGTAGTCTCATACTCAGTGAGGGTGAATTGAATAGTTAGAAAGTGAGTGTAGTCTCATACTAAGTGATGGTGAATTGAATGGTTAGAGAGTGAGTGTAGTCTCATACTCAGTGAGGGTGAATGGAATGGTTAGAGAGTGAGTGTAGTTTCATACTCAGTGAGGGTGAATTGAATGGTTAGAGAGTGCGTATAGTCTCAAACTCAGTGAGGGTGAATTGAATGGTTAGAGAGTGAGTGTAGTCTGATACTTAGTGAGGGTGAATTGAATGGTTAGAGAGTGAGTGTAGTCTCATATTCGGTGAGGGTGAATTGAATGGTTAGAGAGTGAACGTAGTCTCATACTTAGTGAGGGTGAATTGAATAGTTAGAAAGTGAGTGTAGTCTCATACTCAGTGATGGTGAATTGAATGGTTAGAGAGTGAGTGTAGTCTCATACTTAGTGAGGGTGAATTGAATAGTTAGAAAGTGAGTGTAGTCTCATACTCAGTGATGGTGAATTGAATGGTTAGAGAGTGAGTGTAGTCTCATACTTAGTGAGGGTGAATTGAATAGTTAGAAAGTGAGTGTAGTCTCATACTCAGTGATGGTGAATTGAATGGTTAGAGAGTGAGTGTAGTCTCATACTAAGTGATGGTGAATTGAATGGTTAGAGAGTGAGTGTAGTCTCATACTCAGTGAGGGTGAATTGAATGGTTAGAGAGTGAGTGTAGTCTCATACTCAGTGAGGGTGAATTGAATGGTTAGAGAGTGAGTGTAGTCTCATACTTAGTGAGGGTGAATTGAATAGTTAGAAAGTGATTGTAGTCTCATACTCAGTGATGGTGAATTGAATGGTTAGAGAGTGAGTGTAGTCTCATACTTAGTGAGGGTGAATTGAATAGTTAGAAAGTGATTGTAGTCTCATACTCAGTGAGGGTGAATTGAATGGTTAGAGAGTGAGTGTAGTCTCATACTTAGTGAGGGTGAATTGAATAGTTAGAAAGTGATTGTAGTCTCATACTCAGTGATGGTGAATTGAATGGTTAGAGAGTGAGTGTAGTCTCATACTCAGTGAGGGTGAATTGAATGGTTAGAGAGTGAGTGTAGTCGCATACTCAGTGAGGGTGAATTGAACGGTTAGATAGTGAGTGTAGTCTCATACTCAATGATGGGGAATTGAATGGTTGGAGAGTGAGTGTAGTCTCATACTCAGTGAGGGTGAGTTGAGACCCATTGAGTGTTGTGTTGCACTTATTGAGCGTGAGTGTGAGTGAGCTTTTAGAATACAGGCGTAAGTTTCAATGAACCGGAGCTTGTCAGAGATGGCAAATGAATAGCAACAATATTTTAGAACCACGCTTCTATTGCCACGCGAAAATTATATAGAGTTCATGACAAAGTAATGTTCATGACAGAGATTACATGACTATAAAAGAAATGTCTCGCGTTTTGGGAAGTGAAATGAGATCAGTGAGTTGATCCATCATTCATGCAGTTGGATGATTAAAGAAATAGAGCTAGTGCTGGGTTCACAGTGTTAACCTTTTCGCGCCCTGTTTAAATTAATTTATCTAAAACACTTTACGAGCACGGAAGAAGCTGTACAGTCAAGAGAAATGTTTATGATAATGATAATATTTACAGAACAAACACACTTGTATTAAAATGACGCGTGTTGGTCGAGATACTGATCGAAATACCGAGTGTTCTGCAAGATGGTGGGTTGCAAAGGGTCGATTGGCACCCAAGGTACGGGGTTCGTTCTCACTCCCCTCAACTACCGGCTGCTTACCCGAGCAGCAAATTCCTTTCCAATTGTTGACCAATCAGAGTCAGACTTCCAATATCTGGAAACGTGACCTTCGACCTTGAGCTGACCGTTTGAAAAGTAATCTATTGCTTATAGTTCAATACCCTGGTCCCAGAGGTCCTACGCCGCCCGCTCCCCCCTGAAATGCTGAAAGCGGCGAGAGAACCTCTGGTCGAACTGGCCGTTTCTTTGATCGCTCCGAGCCAATGAAGTCGCTAGGGTCAGATCTTGACCCCATTTTCTGATTGGCTAAGAAATCTGTGAGGGGGGTTTCGATTAAAAAAAATAATTACACAACTTGTTCAAAGGTGGAGGCGTGAAGAAATATGCTGTATCTTGTAAGGCGTTTGTAGCAAAGCAAAGCCGTAAAGGACAAGAACTAACAAATACTGTTGCTGATGCACATTTCCGGGTCGTACCTTGGTACACCGAGTTTGCAGTGCGTGAGAGGTATAAATATTACTTCAGTGCGTAGACTAAACTATTATTTCTCTTACTCAAGATATATTTTTACGTTGCCATACGGATTGGGCGATCGAGTATTAACATCTGAAAATTAATCTGCCGTCGAACTATAATTCGGACGAGAACGAGAACGTCGTTCAGCAAGCTTTTCAATATTCTCTAGTGGGTTCGCCTTGACATCCAAGTATGACGTTTTTTTTAATTTGAATCAGTTGTTGCATAAATCAACTTGTTAGATCATTCTGTGATTGTAATTGATAAAACGTATCGCTAATTTTATTACGAATATAATGACGGCGTGAGCGTCGTATATAATGCCAAAAGCAAGGCGCCATGCATTTGTATTATTAAACCACCAACGAATTGATAGCTGTTTATTTTTTTAACTCCTATTTTAACCTCATCCAGTCATCTCATGCATGCTAAAGAATAAAAATCCGTTGTTTATGAACACTCTAAAGAAGAGAACGTGAACTAACACTAATTTGAAAAAACTTGCACGAAAAAATTAAAGAATATTTTGGGCGTACGTCACAAGCAAATTATTCACACGCATTGATTCAAAAGAAAACAACGTAAACAATAATGGCGCTTATTTGTGTCAATTTCTTATGCTTTCGCTGTATAATTTGGCTGCGGCGTATTTTCTCTCGTGTCATTACATGAAAAAGTTCAAAACGTCTGGTTATATATTTACCCCCCAAAGCCTCCAAACACAACACTAGAATAACGCATATTATTTCTTTGTGAACGGGTGATATTTTTGCGTTGTAGTTGTACACATATAAAATTCGGTTTCGTTTTCGCAATTTTTCTGAATAGCAGCGGTATAGAAACTAAAGCGCCATGGGGGGAAAATTCTGCCCTATGGATAAGAATTTTCCTGTTATTGTAGCTTGCAAGTGATTTTGAAACGATCAAACGAATAAATAATTTGATCACTGAGCGGTCGGGCGATTCATTCAGCGCAACTAATAAGTTGTCTTGTCTTGTCTCATGGGCTGTTGGTTTGTTTTTTTCTTGCTCGACTGGTAAAATGGTCAAATTTCTAGACTTTTATAGTTTATTTCTCCTATAGCCTGCGCCTCAAACGTCCTTAATAAATAAAAATTTCTATTAGTGATATTTAGTGGTGCAAAAAGTTTTAACCCCCCGGACAAGTTAATTAGATTACTGCAACATGAAAGTGAGATTAGTAGCGTCTTCGACCAGAGGTTCTCTCGCCGCTTTCAGCATTTCAGGGGGGAGCGGGCGGCGTAGGACCTCTGGGACCAGGGTAATAGTTCAATAAAAATTTTGTGTAAATAGAATCAATATAAAGATGATGTTGTATTATCTGTGAACAAGACACCTGCTCAGGCGTTCACTCGGGCTAATGATTTGTGAAAGCTTCGCGTAGCCTGTGCGTACTCTAGCAAGACTACATGGCAATGGCAATGGCAATGGCAATGCATAATTGGATAGATTTTCACAAATAGAATCTATGGTCTTATCTGAACTGCTGCGGTGCAGGAAGCGCCGAAGGGTTGCTAATGAAGTATAAATCTAAACAAGGCCGTTTTTCTGAATCTAATATATTTAGTTTCCGAATGTATAAATACGACACGCGATATCTAGACATGCACTGAACAGTTCAACATATTGATATTTTACCGGTATTTGCTGTATTCGGTGCTTATTATTATATACTTGCATTTTGTAGTTTTCGGACTATAAAGCAGCAAGGCCAGGACCAATCTGTTTAGGTTGCTAATATACACTTGTTGACTGGCGCCGAGGGAAACATCGAGTTTTACGGACCCGAAGGCTTCAATGTCGCCCGAGGGCTTTAGCCCGAGGGTGACATTTAAGCCTGAGGGACCGTAAAACTCGATGTTTCTCGAGGCAAAAATCAACAAGCGTTTTGTTATATACCAAAGACTTTTAAAATACAAAATACCAAAACACTTCGAAACTTGTAAAATGCAAATAGCAAAACACTTTGACTTTGTCTTCGTATTTCAATTCAACTGAACAAATACACCAGACTCAACAAGTACAAAGAACAGCTTTAAATTTATCCAGATTTTCTTCAGACCTTCTTTGAAGATATGTATAGATATTCTTTCCTTTGGAAAATGGACTATTTCGTACCAAACAAGCTCGAAACAGCTCTTGTTTTCAAAATGTTCCGAAAAGTCCAAAGTTCTTGATCTGATGAAATAATCATTGTGTATTCACGTGAACAACGCATGATTAAAGCTGACGTTAGAGGGAAACATTGCAATGCAATGTTTCCCTCGGCAGAAAGAAACATTGAGTTTGTTGAACAACACGTGACCTAGCCTGGTACCCTGGCCCAATCAAAGAATATGGGCCAGGTAACCACTAAAGACTTCTGCATTCCTATTGGTTGAATTTTCGCGCGTTTTTAGTGGCTATGAGTAAAACTGCAATCTTCATAAGTGGATTTAGCCCTGATGACGCGAGAATGAGATTAGTGGTTACCTGGCCCAGATTTCGTTTGAAATTCGGGCAGGGTACCAGGCTACACGTGACCATGATTTGACAAATAGGATTTCATCTTTGGCAAACGAATTGAAAGTCTTTGGTATATAACAATTGCAACTATATTTCAATACTTCAATCTCGCTCCCAGAGCCCACGTTCCCCTTACCCAGCGGGCGGGAAGCGAGAGGCTCTGGGATAATCCGTTCACGCCATCACAGGATTCTTGGTATCCGGAAGAAGAGTTATATAGAGTTCACTGTGTTCATCAGCCAATGAAATATCGATATGAAACGGAGTATCCGGGAACGTGGGCTCTGGGAACGAGATTGTCAATACTTATGAAGTAACCGGAAGTAGATGGACGACAACACGCGACCCATTCTCGTCCCCAGACACCCTCATATGAGCTTCGGTCATGCGTATTGTAGTTTATGCTTTCAAGTTTCTTGCTGAGTTGAAAACAGCTTCAGTCAAAAGGTGGGTGATTTATTTCTTAATCTGTCGTGGTTGTGAATCTTTGGCTTTTTTAATGATAACGAATTGAAGCTAAAAATATAATTAATAGCGAAAATTACGCGTTGTTTTTCAATATTCTAACCTGAAAGAATAACAAAGTTTTTATCGATAATGATTTATTACTTCAAAAACCCACTTTACTGAGTAATAATAATGGTTGTACTCATAAATATGTTGTTAGTTCAATTCTTGTGGATTTTAATTTGTCTTCAAAACATTGTCAATCTGATAAAATTCAAATCGGGTTTTGTAATCTCTTAAGACGGTTTTTAAAGTGGATTTTCCATCTTAACTTTGTAAATTGTGCATTTGGGTTGTGTATTTTGTGTTAAATGTTAGTTTCCCCTTCTTAGCTCAAGTTTTTCTGAGCTATACGTTGAAAAAACCAGCCAGTTTCATCTGCAATAGTTTAAGAAAGCTACGCCGCCATTTTGTTTTTCACTACTCGCTGCATATGAGCTGATATACAGTTAGTAATGCAGTCAATCAGATTGCAAGATAGCTCATATACCTTTAGTAGATATATTATAAATATGAATATATATATATATATATATATACAATTAATATCATTTAATATAAAGCTCTAATGGTTTTGATCAGCTCTACTGTTTGAGGGGCCCAAACTTGCTTCGCATACCCAAGATGGGTGATGGAGAATTGCCAGAGTGTGCGTGATATGGTGGTGGTGATGGCATTAATGCTTTTGGTGGTTCTTCTCACACACTCCACGATGCCGTTTGCTTTGGCTGCTTGTGGGTGTACTTGCTACATAACATATAGTATAGGCGGATAGTGGGAAAAATTGTGCACTTTGTGATACAAGCATGAAACCTCCCACGTTTGTAGAGCTATAAGTACTTAACAATACTGGATATGGAGCTATATCGACGAAAAGTGCTGCAGCTAGAATGAACTGGGGTTTAAGTAAAAATGCTGAGTCAGCACGTCTATTTTATTAATTTTCTCTAGATTATTGTTACATTAAGGCCTATGTACACGATACGATTGTTGTATTCGATGGTCATTCTGGCGTATGAGTTTTTGTATACGTCACAATTCTACGGAGGTTTGAATATCCGAGGAAGAAATTATGTCGTAAATACTAGAAGTTACTATCGCAAGTGAAGTGCTGCCTCAAATGGGACGAAAACCTTTAGCCTACTCCGCAGGCAACTCCAAGGGCCAACCAGGATTTTTGAAAGGGGGATCGTTTTACCACAGGGGCATGCCCCCCCCCCCCCCTAGAGCAATAGAGTGTTGACTTGGTTCGAAGTATTATACAATCTCAATATTCAATGGCGACCACCGTACTCTACCCAATTAAACATAACACACCACACCACAACATGGCGATCAGTATCCCCAGGAGTCACGACATTTGCATAAATCGTAAGGAGGAAACAAGATCATGACAAAGTCTTTTGCAAATTTTATAAATTTGGAACTTCATATCTTCAAAGTTCAGTATAAAAACGGCAAAACTCAAAGGCCCCCAAAAGAGTAAAAGTAACTTTTGACCTCCAAAATTTCCATCGCACCTGCACGATATATTTCAACAATGAGTAGTTCTGAAAATCATTATCCTTCTTGTTGCATGTATACTGACATGGCTTCCATTTTGTTTATAAAATTCTCTGTGGTCTGGAACGGCAGATTCCAGACCGCTCAGGAACCAATCAAATTGCTGGATTTCACGTTCCAGACAGCTCACGGAAATAGTCATATAATAATAACTTCTTATTAACCGAGAGCGCGGTCATTACGGAAAAATATCAGACCGAGGTCTTGACAGTACAGACCGAGCCCTACGGGCTCGGTCTGGGCGAGGTCTGTACATAAAGACCGAGGTCTGATATTTTTTCGTAATGACCAAGCGGACGAGGTTAATAAGAGGTTTACTATATGGCATTTTGAAATAACACATCTTACATTACCTTGTCAATAGTGTGACCTCGAGCGTGTGACATAGACTCATCGTTTTCAATGTTGTTGCTCTTGTTGGCATCGCCTTCGGAATCCTAAAACTCACTGCCAGATTGCTCATCGTCCCACTCACACATAATTTGGTCCTCAGGTTATTGAATTCACAAATTTTTTGCGGTTTTCTTTCATTGTTTAGTTGCAAACATGTCTACCAAAATCCGTAATCGACCGGTCGATTACGGAAAATTATCGACCGGCACGTGACGCATCTCAGCCAATGAGAACACACGATTTCAAAACCACGCAACATATCGCTATCCAACACATCAAAATTATATGTTATTGCCTCGGACTAGTACTACATGCATTTCAAAACCACGCGACATATCGCTATTCAAGAACTCAATAATATGTTATTTTCTCGTTCTATTTCAAAACCACGCTACTTATCGGCTATCCAACAGGTCAATATTATATGTTATTGCCTAGTTCTCTTTCAAAAATCGCTATCAAACACATAAAAATTATATCTCATTGCCGCGGACTACATGCATTTCAAAACCACGCAACTTATCGGTATCCAAGGACTCAATATTATACACATACAACAACGTTTTCAGCTTCAAAAATGTTTCGCAAAAAGTGGTGAACATGCGATGCGCGAGAAAGGGAAAACCGCTAGCGGCAATGTGTCAGAACCAAACAAAGTGCTAAAAAGCGGTGCCCTGTTTAGCGTTAAAAATGTAGGGTCAAAAATACCGTAACAAAAATGTCGCCTCAAAAATACAGCGTCAAAAATGTCGTGTCAAAATTATTGCGCCAAGAACGTCGAATGCTATTGATTCCGCACGAACGAACTAGACAATGCAAGAGTTATATAATTAAATCTACAACTTCAGCTCATTTGTTTCATTGTTCACACAAGAACTACTGAGCTAAACGTCTTTTTACATGTTTTCAACGTTTTAAACGTAAACATAGCTATAATCCCAGGACTTGCTACAACAATTATAAGCGCTATTTATAACATAGCCTCAAAGTTTTAGATTTAAACATTATAAGCCCACGACTTACTACAATTATAAGCGCTATTAATATAACATAGTTCAAAGTTTTAAATCTAAACATTATAAGCCCAAGACTTACTACAAGAGCAATTATAAGCGCTATTCATAAGATATGTATGGTGGTTCGTGGTTGCGCTAACCCTAACACTGTCCCAAACCCTAACCCTAATCCTAACTCCAAATGTGCCTATATAACCCAGTGAGCTATATATATATAACTGAAGTGTTATCTTCTGATCATTGACCAGGCAAACCAGTAGAAGACATGTAGACCTGAAGTTTGTATACATCCATTCTTCCACGCAGAGATGAAAATTCAGCCTCGCTACTTTTAGAATACAGTGAAACCTCTATTAAAAGTGCTTATGAGGTGAAAATTAAGTCTGTCTTATTTAAAAGAACACTTAAAATGACAAAGTAACATCTTTTGCAGTTTTTCCCTTCCTTGCTTCATTGTCGAGATATTTCTGGTTGTTTGATATGCAAATATGGTTGACATCTAGATGTCACACGTGTTTAACGATTTATCGAAGAAGGTTATCAACCGCGTCCCAAGGCCATTTGTGGGGGCTGGGCAAAGATGGAGACCAAAACCAAAAAGGCCGGAACAAATGGGCCTGGCACAGCAGCCAAAAATGCGCTATATAATGCCTCATTTTTTACTCGTACCCAATTTTCTCAACGTTTATTGCGCCCAGTCAGGCTTTCGATTGACTTGCAAAATTCAAGATGTCGCTCACGTTGAATGTATTCTTATACTGCGTTCGATATGCTTTGGATAATTCTAATTACAGCGAAATTATCTTCTTTTGCCACCTAGTACTAAAATACTCTTTGACTTTGTTCACCAAGTCTTTCCAATTCGTTTCTCCAGATTAAGAAAACAATTTGGTTGCCCCATGGACTGCGTTGTATTGCAGGGCACATGCAGAGACGACACAACCCATCATTACATATTCTTCCAACGTTTTTTCAGTGATGTTTCCCATTTTCATTGTTTTTGAAGTTGTTTTTAAATTTGCCGCCATCACTTCTTTGTAATTTGAGCCCCTCAAACTAATGCCCGCTAGTTAACCTGAGCGCCTGCCTTGCTTCCACCAATCAGAATACCTAAAACATATCCAATGTTATCTCGACCAATCAGATATGGTGATAGTTCAGTCTATGCCTGAGCCATTTGTTCCCGCCATTTTGCTTTTGCCCGCCATCTTGGCCCAGCCGCAACAAATGGCGCTGGGGACGAGGTTGCATGGAAGGTTCTATATCTTTGCAATTATTAAACCAAACTAATTCGACCGAAGCGCGTGGGTGTGTTTCTCTCACAACACCAAACATGTAATTTTCAAGTAATAGCGTACCGTCGAGCTGCTATTTATTGTCCATAATGCGGACAAACAAACCAAAATTGACTTCCAAATGATTGCAAAAGAGCCATTATCTATTGTTCGGACTGCAAGCTAGAATTGTGGGTAAAAGCGGCAAACTTAAATAGTGACGTCACCACGACGGAGCGCTATTATATTTGATAATAGCAAAGCTATATAATATTCTCCAATGGCTCATTATATACGCTAAGATGTTAATTTGTGACGTCAATATGTTTAATTTGCTTATCAAACAACCAAGCAAAGCTAAGAATAAATTTGGTACACCTTGGTACGAATTAATAAAGATTGTATTGCCTGTGAAGTGAAACAGTCAGTCCGAAAATACGGAAAACAACAGATTAACGCTTAATGCAGGATTAGTGCCAATCAACTTTTGAAATGTTAGGTTTCCCGCTGCCACGAGTTACGCGGAAAACATCACGCTCAAATTTTTTGACTGTCACGCAAAAACTGCTCACTCAATCAGAAAATCAGAACCCTGATATATTGACACCTGATTTATAACAAAAGTAATTATGATTATTAAATGAGCTTTTCTCTAACAATAACGCTGTTTTGTGTGAACAAAGATATTCTAAAAGTTGCGTGGCCTGATTTTCATTTCAGTCTTCTTTAAAGAATAGTTGGTTGCTTTCCAGCGATTCCAGATAGCGCCTTGACCTTGTTTGGGGTTAGCACCACGAAGATACAAACCATTTAAGTTAGAGTGATGACAGTTTTTGTGCCACCAGGCACCTTTGAAAACCACAGCACAGTTTACACGAGTATGTTTGTCATTATCTTTATCTTTAGTGGTAAACTTCATTCCATTGTGCACAGCAAGTGCGTTGCCAGTATTACCTAGTAAAGAGAAAAAATGCACCATGTCCGTGTAAAGACGCGTTTACATAATTCGATCTAATATATCCAACACTCGTTAGTGTTCTTTCGCCAGTTTCTAAGTACAGTCAAGGAGGTTGAAAATACGAGACAAAGCCGCGTGTTGTTTCAACCAGCTTGACTGTATTTGGACATCGGAGGACAAACACTGACGAGTGTTGAATATAGCTTCTCATGCGAAGACAAAATGGACCAAAATATTTGCTAAATTTGACCGTAATCTTCTTCCGATTTCTAAATGCTGATGGGGTTCCAAATCGGGAGGGAACAACTTCTTACGCCCAAAACCGGAACGTTCACAGACAGCTCAGTTATAGAGGTAGTCGATGGGAGTTATTCACCCTGAAGAGGCCTAGGAACGAAATCTACAAGTTAAAGCCGACCCTAACAAATAACAAACAGTACACGAGGTTTGTTTATTCCATTTGTAAGTGATTTTACCCTTTTTTGTATTATTATATCATCACTGATTATACACACGGACAGCGCACCTCAGTTCATACGGAACCTATATATAACCGGACTGTGGGTCTTCTAGGAGCAAAATCCCAACGGGCATGCTTCAGAAGCGGTGCAAAACTCTCACGACAAGAAGGGCAATGACAATATATAACAACATTGCACAGAAGCCAATGGAATCTCCAGACACCTACGTTGCCACCACATTACCGTTGACGATGACATCGCGGCCGATTCGCAAAAGAAATTCCAAACGAATACTAAGTAGTAAACATCTTTAGCCCACAGGCACAACATCAACGTGGGTAATTTAATCCGCACAGGCAAATATCACGCCTGTCTGAGCCACACAGGCAAACATCGCTCGCCGCACAGGCGAAAATCGTTAGCCACACAGGCAAATTAAAACACTCGTTATCGAGCAACTCAGGCACGGACTTAAACATCGTTAGCTACACAGGCAGCTTAAACATCGTCAGCCACACAGGCACTGAGTAAAACATCATGAGCCACACAGGCAACTTAAACATCGTCATCGTTAGCCACACAGGCACTGACTTAAAGGTCGTTAGCCACACAGGCACTGAGTTAAACATCGTGAGCCACAGAGGCAACTTAAACATCGTCATCGTTAGCCACACAGGCAAGTTAACAGCGTCATAAGCCACACAGGCACTGACTTAGGGGCCGATTACATGAGCCGGGCTAGCCCGGCTAACTAGCCCGACTAACCGGGCTGACTCGTGTCACGCATTTTTTTCCCCGGCCACAAAAGGAGATTTTAATCAACGTTAGGATTCGTTTACGTCTAAACCAAACCAATTCTTCTTTGTACATTTAGTTTATGCGAGTTTGAAAACCACAGTGAGATCCTAATCAATCGCGTGAGCCCAGTTAACCGGGCTAGCCCAGCTCATATAAACAGCCCCTAAAACATCGTTAGCACACATGCACTGATTTAAACATCTTGAGCGCCACACAGGCAAGTTCGAGGGCAAGTTAACAGCGTTAGCCACGTTAAGCCTGGTTTCCATATAGCCGAAAGAGCCGGCGGCATGTCTGCGGCAAGGGGCAATGGTCCAATCGCATACAGCTTTTTATTGCTGGCTAATTCAACACTGTCTATGATTGGACCATCGCTCCTTGCCGCAGACATGCCGCCGGCTCTTACGGCTATATGGAAATCAGGCTTTAGCTCACAGTTAGCCACGCAGGCCAGTTAAACATCGTTAGCCACACAGGCAAACCTCCATTTGTTTCTTCACAAAGCCTAGGCAAGACCAGGAAATTAATGCTTTTTTTTTTATTTAATGCTTGAGCGCACACGGCAACGAGGAATGTAGCTATATCCAGTCTGTACTATTTTACACACCTACTAAACAACGCCATCCCTAACAGAAAATACCCAAGTCAACACACGACACACTTTCTCAACCACAAAGGCAAATATATAGCGCACTAAACGACAATGTCAATAGAAACATCTTCTGACAATATACAACGACTCGAGAAAAAAACAACAAATAACTTAACAGATAGTACCAGCTAGGGTCAATTAGTCAATCCCATCAACGTAATATAGCATGCCCACGGCTACAGTAAATATTTGAACAAACCTGAAGCACGTAACGCTACACAAGAACTAACCAGAACTTTAGTCTCGACTGTACCTCCTGAGGTTGAGGACCAGCTTCGGTAACTGATTTGGATGCGCCGCGTTTGCCAAAGCTGGAGTTTGATCATCTGGCGCTACATGTGGAACTGGCGGCCGGACAACTCGCCGAAGAAGCAGAAAGGCTGGAATAGCAGGAACTTGGTCGTCAGCCATTTCTACCGAAACTAAAATCCAAGCCGAGGTCGATCTGTGGTATGAAGTCGCTCCCAAAACGTGTTCATCCACGGACTTCTTGCAAGTGCCAGCGGAGAGAATGGTCATCCACTTATATATATTATTGAATTCCCTAGGGCATAATTTCCATATTCTTTGAATAGGAGTGCCGTGCCCCCCAAAAAGCGGCACCCGTACCGAGATTTCAGCTGTGTCGTGCCGAAAACGTTATAGTGTAAACCGTAATCTTCTTCCGATTTCTAAATGCTCATTAAATATATATTTCTTTTAAATTTTTCTCATAAATTATTAATGAGTTTTAAAATAATCAGATCTGAATCTCCTTTTAATTATGTGATTTACATATCAAAGTAAAAACTGTAGCGTTCGCCAGCAAACTACTCGACACTCTTGTAAGTCAAAGTAGTGTGACGTTTCTCTCTGACGAAGGACCTTCGCTCGAATCACATAATCTACGTCCCATATTTCGGTAGTATACCCAACCTTACTATATTTCAACTCTTGTATGTCATTCTAGTCAATCACATACATACATCAGCACAATAATCGGATCCGATAATCAGATCGTGTGAACGTGCTATAACAAGACATTTACCATTTTGTACAATAGCAAAAGCGAGACAGGTTTCTGCAATCGTCGCACACAGTAGAAAGCAATTCTTCTGTAATACTGCAATTGTAGCGACTTGTCTTGCACAAATTTGACCAAGCGTACGACACGTTTCAATTTTCTAATACGCAATTACAAACAAATATCTTTGTACCTTGTTAATAACTTTCTCAAATAAAATCGGTTTCTCACCTGAATAACCTGTTACTGTCAACTTATATAGATCCGTTTCATCTGCCATGGCAAATGTGTTGTACTTAGCGTAACGTGTCTCGTTTTCAAAATCTTCCAGATCAACTCTCAAAACATCTTGACCACTCTTTGACAAACGATTTATCTTGTCCAGTCCAAGCCAGAACTCTCCACTGAGATTACCAAATCCATTTTTGTAGTCAGTCCAAGTTAGATAAAAATCCATGCATTCGTCTTTGAAAAACAGTCCAACCTCCTCTATCAGTTGTCATGTCACACCTTACATCAAAAGCTCCTTGATCATCTGGATCAATTGTGTATACGTCATTTTCTTTTACTCCACTTTTGTACAATTCAGCACAACTTTTTGGTACTGTGTAAAGATTAATTTTTAGAATGTCACAAATATATAACAGTGCAAAGCCAACTTAAACGTACATATGTTGCTGTATTGTAAAGACACATCTAGAGCAAATGTACAGGGAAAACGTAATGTGTCTATGCATGGTATGTGTCTCCAAACATTTTTTCGCTTCCGATAACTAGAAGCTCTCTCGATCATAGCCACACTCGCGGCATTATTGCTATATAAGCTCTGGCCCCAGGTCTTATAATTAGAATTTTACAATGTGTATTTAACAAAAACAATACATTTTTCCGTGTATGCACTGTAATTATAGATTATACAGATGATGATCATTTGACTGAACGTGTCAACTAAGCACAAGAGCGGTGTGGTCCACAGTAGAGTAGAGTAGAGTAGAGTAGAGTAGAGTAGAGTAGAGTAGAGTAGAGTAGAGCAGAGCAGAGCAGAGCAGAGCAGAGCAGAGCAGAGCAGAGCAGAGCAGAGCAGAGCAGAGCAGAGCAGAGCAGAGCAGAGCAGAGCAGAGCAGAGCAGAGCAGAGCAGAGCAGAGCAGAGCAGAGCAGAGCAGAGCAGAGCAGAGCAGAGCAGAGCAGAGCAGAGCAGAGCAGAGCAGAGCAGAGCAGAGCAGAGCAGAGCAGAGCAGAGCAGAGCAGAGCAGAGCAGAGCAGAGCAGAGCAGAGCAGAGCAGAGCAGAGCAGAGCAGAGCAGAGCAGAGCAGAGCAGAGCAGAGCAGAGCAGAGCAGAGCAGAGCAGAGCAGAGCAGAGCAGAGCAGAGCAGAGCAGAGCAGAGCAGAGCAGAGCAGAGCAGAGTAGAGTAGAGTAGAGTAGAGTAGAGTAGAGTAGAGTAGAGTAGAGTAGAGTAGAGTAGAGTAGAGTAGAGTAGAGTAGAGTTGAGTAGATTTTCAGATAATACTTTCGTATCTTAAAGTCTTAGACATCAAAGCTTTCTCTAAATCTGCCTTGTCAGATTGTTTAATTGCGTTAAAGTATTGTCTTAAATACAATTACCTTTGGCTTCGCATATTTGATCACTTTCTTTCATCTGCAATGTTTAGACAACAGAATGTTAGTTTAATTATAACTGCGTGATATATTGATTACATCATTACTGTTGTAGTAATATATATATATATATATATATATATATATAGACGGCCGGCCAAGGATCCAAAATATTACTGTTGATGGCATTCTTTGTTACAAGCAGGCAACCACGCTAGATCGCATCGAATAGTGTTTACTTTGAAGGTTTGGGGGGTTGCCATCCGTAATTCGGGATTTCAATATAAAAATTTGGAGTTTTTTGAAAGCACACTACGGCTTTGATGTTCCGCGTTGACGACAGATGGGATTTTGGTGGAGTAATGAAATAAGTCCTAATGTTTTACGATGATTGGCTAATGTTTTCTGTCATCCAATCAGCGCGCGTAAAGTTTCGGATGTCATAATTCGCATCAGCCACAATGACAAACAAACAAGACACATGGCGTGGATACACCTAAATTTGAAACAACACCTCGAAGAAAGGCGACAAGAAGGTAAATTTGTAAAGTTTTATAATTTTTTTGGATCTGGTAGCTACGGTAAAGTCCTTTATATTAAGGGCTACAGTTGGTTTTGGTAATTTGCTGATACAACCATAATATATTTCCTTTTAATCCCCCGTGTTGCTCTGAACTTGAACATTATCAGAGGCAGAGCTAGCGAACCAAACTGAGTTGTTGTTCGTTATGACTTATCACTTAAACATAAATATTAACCTTGGACCTGGTAAATGTGTGTACTGTCTTTAAGTTTTATATTTTATTCTGATTTCGTTTAACAATATTAGTTTACCGTATTTGTGTTCGCTAAAGCTTATGGTAAGCTTATAATTATTTTGAAAAGTGCTGTCCTAGTATCGTTGAGAGGTTGGCCTTCTTGAGAAATAGTTTGATGGTTATGAATTCTTGTTGACTTCCTAATCCAAGCAGAGAAGTAGTTATCTTCAGTACAGATGAGAGAAGCTTCTTTCCAAATAATTGTGTGGTTCGTTACCCAGATGTATTTGGCAGCAGAAGACTTTCACAGCGACCATTTGAACAACAACCGAGATGTTCTCTTCCAGACATTTGGCCAACTTTCCCCAGTGTTTTGGTTGAAAGCCATGCGGAGTTAGTTATTCAGATAGTCCATGAAATTAGAGATTCTTGTCTGTCTGTATAGCCAAGTGTTGAAAGTATACACTGCTGTCAAAAGTTTGGTTTGGGGTGCCAGATCTTGCTTCCAAAGACTTGAGAAGAATATCCCATGGCTGAATTCTCACTCTCTTGTCTCTATTTCAAATAGCACCTTAATTGCTGCTGAAATAGTCACACCAAATCGTCTTCTGTTGCCAAACACAATTGAAGAATGAATCACGAATTATCTGCAAACAAGCTTCATTCATTTGCACCAAAAGCAACTGCTTCTTCTACTGGATTAAGAAATTACCAGAAATTAATAAGCATCAAGTGTTGAAAGTATACACTGCTGTCAAAAGTTTGGTTTGGGGTGCCAGATCTTTGCTTCCAAAGACTTGAGAAGAAGTACCCTAATATCAATTATGCTACTTGATGTAACGTCGTTTAATTCCCTTCATTCTATTGTAGATTGAACAACTCTACTTTTTCCATCTCAAGTCACTGGGTTTTTGGCAAAACAAACAAGCATCTAGAGAATACTCCAATTCTTCCTTCTTCTTTTTTAAAACCGTAACGGGGATTATATTCGGCGGTTTACGTTTCGAACCCGATGTTGAAGCCATTGTTTAATCATTTATTTATTTAGCCGCTTTATTGTATACGAGTATAAAACAGTAAACTTTTTAAATAAAAACGCCAAGCGATGTCCAACACTCCAACAAGATAAACCTGTCAACACCCACTTCAACAATAAAATAACAAATATAACTTACGATATTGTAATAATATATTATAACAATAAACGCTTGAATATATCTACAATCTTATACAAACTTTCAGTTGTTGTCCTTTTGCCTTCTTGCAATAAAATAGCCTGATTTCGCTCAATATAAAAACTTGAGAGTTGAATATTCAGATCGAATATAATTTGCATGAAATGCGCCGGTATCTATGTGCCGGGGGGCTTGTTTTGATTCACGTGTTCTCATTGGCTATGTAATTATAACCTGGCCAATCACAAGAAAGTACCCGAACAAAATTGTTACTAGGGAAACCGAACTTGGAATTTTCAATCCAGCTTGTAGCGCGTGAAATAGCTGTAGAAAACCTCAAAATTTTCACATAAAAACCCCGAAACTCGAATGGCAACCGGCCTAGTCGTCTTTGTCGAAGTCTAAGCAACATTTCTGTGGTGGTTGCCTGCTTGTAACACGAAATGCCATCAAAGGTGTTTTCCAGGCACTTTTATCGAGGTTGGCCGGCCGGCCGTCTAATATATATATATATATATATATATATATATATATATTATAAGTGATATTGGGCATTTCACTCGATTACATAGCATGTTCTAAGGATTTTGGGTGAAGGAAAATTCGAGTGTAGAATATATACATTTTAAGACCAAACCGGGACCAGTTGCGAAAAATGCAACTACATAGGCCTTCCGGCAGGAATTGAACCCACGACCTTGCGATTCTAGTGCAATGCTCTGACCACTGAGCCACGGAGGGCGTTGCCGAGAGCTTGATCGCGAGTTCTGTATATATAATAAGATGGTAATGCCAGGAGAGAATTGGGTATATTATAAGTGATATTGGGCATTTCACTCGATCACATAGCATGTTCTAAGGATTTTGGGTGAAGGAAAATTCGAGTGTAGAATATATACATTTTAAGACCAAACCGGGACCAGTTGCGAAAAATGCAACTACATAGTATACATATATGCAACTACATACTATATATATATATATATATATATATATATATATTTCATCGAATTCCCCGAGCGAAATGTGTATAAATTATATATTATACCGAAACATATTAATCTTTTTAATCTTTCCAAAAAAAGCTGAAATAATATTAATTAAGTTCGCTTAGCTTAACTTTTGTCCGCTTTTCATTGTCTGTTTCCATTCTGTTGTCGTCTCAAGGCTTCTGGATGCATTGTTTGTTGCTTCCTTTGTATTCCCTGAATCCTTATTTTCTTGTAACCTAACAATCTTCTTGTCAACATCTGAATGTTCAGGCGAAACGTTTCCTTGTCTCGCCAAACTCCGCCATTGTTGACAGCTTCGTGAATCGTGCGTGGTGTTCACGCGTGGTACACGAAGCATATTCCCCGCTGCAGCGGGGAATATTACTTTCGAGGGCTAATTCGATGATTAATTGACTGGTCACAAGGTACAAATCACGCTTTCTGACTGGACAATTTACAGTTGAGGTATAATATATTTAACAGTTATTCCATGAGCTCGAGTCGTATATGGGCTCATAGCCAACGAGGCGCTTCGCCGCGAGTTGGCTGTTAGCTCGTATACAACGAGAGCGAATGGTATAACTGTTTTATTATATAGCTAAGCATTGTACAAGAGACAAAATTCCAGCGAAATGTTTGAAACAACAAACTTCCGGCATAGGCAACTAATACTTCCCTCATGCGTAATGATGCATTCACATGGAGTTTCTCACTGAGCTGTTCGGTAAACAGCTTCGAAATGTTGTATAAATGTTGCTTGAGAGGAAAAAAAAGGTGTTAAGCAGATCAACAAAAAAGATTAAAAGGTACCTTTATGAAGTCAAAAGGTGGGTCAGTTGTTTATATTAGCGTTGCTGTCGTGAAAAAGGTTTTGATTTCATGCAAAAATGAAACTGAGAAACACCTTCGGCAGTGAAACTAAATTACTTTAATTGGTTGTTTTTGAAAAAGAACATGCTTTTTACTACTCCAAATGCTTATCTAAATAAAAAAGTCTCTTTACTGGTGATCTCCTACGAAATGTGTGATTTTAACCGTGAGTTTCTTTGTTTGGCAACAAATTAATATCAACCCGCTAATTTAGTCGGGTTTTTTTAAGTAAAAATACGTAAGTTTTAGGTGAATTTTACCATTTGACGTGCTAAATTGTGTATTTGTTAATGTATTTTTACACAATGTTGTTTTTTTATACATTGGTTTGAGGGTGTTGATGTTTTTCTGTATAAAAATCCGTCAATTTCAACTCGTTTCGGCAGTTTAAAAAAACATGCCGCCATCTTGTTTTTCCTCTACTAGTAGGATATGAGCTGATAGCCTGGTAGTAGGGAACCAATCAGATTACGCAAAAGCTCATATCCGATAGCATGCTATATAATAAATATATATATATATATATATATATATTACTCCTGTAATGATATAATCAATAATTATATCACTCAGTTAACTCACTTATGTAATAGATACAATATGAGCGGCCGAACTGCATGGGATTTACAATGGCGAGCCGAAGTATCTTTCTTAAACTACGATGAGTTTATACTGTATCATGAATACTTTGTTTAGCAGTCGTAGAAAAGGCAAAAACAAATTATTTAAACAAGGAAAAAGCTCAATTTGAGCCAATGGGTCCTAATTAGTATGCTGTAAATCGGATACAGCATTGATGTTTTATTAATCAATGCTGTATCCGATTTACAACATCTGTTTAAACATTCATTTCATTTGAATTTTCTTCATGAATTATTGAGTAGTTTAACTTTTACTTGAACATTTTCTGTCAACACAACTGATATATATTTTTATGCTTTGTCTACTTACATTTATTACTTCATAATAATTAAATGCTGGATCAGGAACGAGTCTTTCTGGTTTAGTCGTCTTTGTTTCGTTGTTCAATTGACATTTCTTTCTTGCATACATATTCTTGGGTTCTTCCTTTTCAATGTTGATAGATTTACATCCTCGGCAGACTTCAGCCAAACACAGATGTCCACAGTCCAATAAACTTTCCACTTCTCGTTCATAGATTAATGATTTGTTCAGGCGATGTTCTTGTTAACAAAATAAAACACATCACAAAAGAAAAAGTTGTGCGATTTACCGCATAAAAGAACACCTATTTTTTATGTCAGGCTCAATGGTTCTTATATGTTGGGTGTGTATAGTGATAAATCAGGCTGATAGCATCTTGACAGGTTCTTATTTATAGGGCAAAAATAATTGTAACTCATCTGGTGTATCTTCATATTAGGAAAGAGTGGATTTATTACACAGGATTTATTACACTAATTATTGCTCTAAAGAAGGAAATAGACAAAAGAATATAAGTAGTACTATTTTTGGAGCATTGATTTAGTATTTGTACTCTAATGTCTGTTTTAAAGGTCTGCCCTGTATCTGCATGTGTTCTGAGTAGAACAGGCTGGAGTACATCACAGTGCAGTGCAGTACATTGCAGTAAATTACAGTGCAGTGCAATGCAGTGCAGTACAGTACAGTACAGTACAGTACAGTACAGTACAGTACAGTACAGTACAGTACAGTACAGTAGTACAGTACTGTGCCGTGCTTCGCTGCGCACAGTACTCTGCTCTACTCTACCCTACTCTACTCTACTCTACTCTACTCTACTCTACTCTACTCTACTCTACTCTACTCTACTCTACTCTACTGAGTGGAGTGGAGTGGAGTGGAGTGGAGTGGAGTGGAGTGGAGTGGAGTGGAGTGGAGTGGAGTGGAGTGGAGTGGAGTGGAGTGGAGTGGAGTGGAGTGGAGTGGAGTGGAGTGGAGTGGAGTGGAGTGGAGTGGAGTGGAGTGGAACAGACAATGGCAGAGAATAAAAAGACGGGAACAGTAAACTGAAGAAGAGTTGAAGAACATACCACGAGTAAGGGCATACTGTGTCTGTTGAAATCCAACCAATGATCCGGAACACGCGGCCAAAGTTGAAACTATCACGAATACCAGTATCCCAAGAGCAAGTCGTCTTGGAAAAAAGCCTTGATTACGCGGTTTTTCAAACGGCATTGCCCCCTTTTACAATTTTTTGCCGTATTACGGCTCAAAATATCTCTCAATGTCTCCCTCAGTAACCCTCCGTCGAAAGTTCGAGATTCTTCGCCAAATTCACAATCGGATTCTGAAATGAAATTCAAAATATTAGTTCTTTAATTTATTCCAGTATGTCTATTTACTCAAATGTTTGGGATTTTATACAATATGCTACCATATGGACTTTGTTTTGTGTTGTATTTTTTTAGATTGTTATTGAAAAAAAATATAGTTGGCTTAAAGTTATCTTATAACCCATTATGTGTCTCCAGTCTAAAGAAGATACCTTAATTTCCGCATTATATTAAAACTTATAAAATTTGAAATTAGAACATGCCAATAAATTTTATTTTTGCTAAAGGAACGATGTTTTCACAATCCGCCTCTAGACGAATGTCGAGATCGACTTTCACACGCTTTAACTCAAAGTGGTTTTTATTACAGCGCAATATACTTTTGATAGTGTTAGTATACTTGAATTAGTCTATGTAGCAACACGGGGTTTTCTATAAGAAGTCCCGCGAAATTCTGCTTCAGTGTGAACCTTATTCAAATCCATCTACTCTCTTCTTCGCTATTGTGCGAACGTAGCCCTGGTGGGACCCAGATAAATCTAAAGTTTAAAGACTAAAGTAAACGGTTCTATACTTTGAAACATTATTTTATAAATGTCAACTATAGTGATAGAAGAACTTACATTATTAGTATTGCTATATAGAAAACCAGTCTTCGTTCCTCAAAAACACTATTCGTTATGGAAATTTAGTAAACGCTTCTGGCTTTTAAGTGTGTTGTAGTAATTATCCTATTTCCTGCTCATAAATATTTGAAAAGGCAGACTGCGCATGTTTCAGAAAATTGACTATAGTTCGAAAATACTGCTTCAAATTTATTGAAACATTTCAAACGTTGACATAAAATGATTAAATTAAATTAAATTAAACACTAAATAGAATAGAGAATACGTTTGGTTATCTTCCGTACACAATGAATGTAGATGGAGTTAAAATGCATAATTATGCATGCATGTACATAAAAGCTGTTTTGTAAACATCATTTTTAAAAGTGAAATGCAATACAATTTTTTTTCTTTTTTATATTAAACTATATATTATAGCGTAAAGTAGCTTTAATGGAAAATAACTTAAATATTTAGATATTAATGTTTTTGTAATTGGAAATCTTGTCACGTTTAAAAGCTTATCGTTCTTGAAATACACTGAATTTCTCAACAAAACTTTATTTTACTTACTTTATAATCTACTTTAAGTTTTCGTGTCGATTTGTGTCTAAGGTACATTTTATAAAATGTATAACATAATAAATACAAAAGACAAATATTATTCATAATTGTTTTGTTTTACTACCTCCGCCAGAAGGTTATGTTTTTACTTCTGTTTGTTTGTCTGTCTGCAAATACTATATATCTCAAAAAGAATTGAACCAATTTCGATGTAACTTTGCAAAAACGTTGCCCACATACCAAGCACCAACATATTACATTTTCGCTTACTTTAGTTAAGAATTGGATAAAAAATAGACTTAACAGATTCATTGTTTTAGATTTGATATTTATCTTAAGGTTTATACGATAAACCAGCTGTGCACTGAAAGACACGCAAAGTTCGTTATTTCTTTTTCTCCTAAAAACGAATACAATGAAGTATTTTATATTTATACACGTATAGGTCTGCGAATCTAGCCTGGTTAATAGCGGGATAGCCGTCGTTTCTCTTAATAATCCGCTGGCAGAGGTATGCAGTCTCTGGGTGCCTTTTACTGTGTTTACACTTACGGCAAACGTCTAGAACATTTACACTAGATTGTTATAATTGCTATTGCAAAACAACAGTCTAAATATATATTGGCTACAAACCGTGTTTTGAATTAATGGAGACATCTGTTAAGCGCTAAAGTTGTCATTGGTAATACGCTTTGCAGACGCTTCTTTTGATTACTCAAAAATGGCATACTGCACGAGTGATCTTTTTTTGAAATATAAAGCTAGATCCAAAACCTATGTTTTCCTACCTTTTTAAAGATCTAAAGCCACACGTAATATATCGGAATAAAATCGGAAAGTTTCTAACTGTCGTCGAAAGAACAGATGTCCGAAGTTTAAGCTTATATAGTTCTTGAACTAAGCTTTTCGTACATACCGAGCGACAAAGAAGCGAAGTTTATTCGAAAACACCAAAGGCAAATACTTTCTAGTACAGACTACGCAAATAAGATTAATAAGCCAGAAGGTTTTTTGTGATTTGGGTTCTTATTTGTTTTTAACTCATTGTTTGCGTCTTCAGATGTTGCTGTTCATCTTATTTATTTTTGTTCGTTTCGTTTCATGTTTACACCTGCATGTTAAACATTCAATTTCCGCGCTTTTAATTAAGTACGTTTTATAAAAGGGAACCCTAATGTTCCTTGGTCGTATTATTGTTTAAAATGTTGCAACAAAATTGTCTAATTCTCTTTTACTTTCATTCAAATCAACTCAGAAAATTTCTGCCAAAACAAGCAGGTTATTAAAAAGGGTGTAATGCACTCCTACAGTGCTGGAAGTGCATTACCGCTTTTCTAATTGGACCTCTCAGCAACCGCTCATGGACGCGAGCCATTTGGCGTAATGAAATAAAAACAAGTTCAGCTATATACTGATAAATTATACATATATTATACAACGAGCTCTAAACACAAATAGACACGAAAAGTTAAAGTAGATTATAAAGTATAAGTATAAAACAAAGTTTTGTTGAGAAATTCGGTGTAGCTAAATACTTTCCCGTGCAGACTTCACATTAAGTTAGTAGGTCTGTAAAGATAAATGCAACAGAAACTAAAATTCACAATGTTTTGTTTTACTATCCCCATCAGAAAGCTATGTTTTTACTTTTGTTTGTTTGTTTGTTTGTTTGTTTGTTTGTTTGTTTGTTTGTTTGTTTGTTTGTTTGTTTGTTTGTTTGTTTGTCTGTCTGTTACTAAGATATCTCAAAAAGCATTGAACCAATTTGCATGCGAAAAGTTTGCCCACAGATCAAAAAACTTTGCCCACAAATCAAAGTTTGCCCACAGATCAAAAAACAGAAAACTTAGTTTTCGTTAAATTTAGTTGAGAATTGGATAAAAATTTTATAAACATTTGACAGCACATTCTCCGTGTAAAAGAAAAGAATAAAAAGATACTTAAGTAATTGTGCTCATTGTCATTATATTATGCGAACTTTTAAGTGCATATTTAGCTGCATTGTTTATGATTCGATATTTATGTTAAGGTTTATACAATAAACCAGCTGTGCACTGAAAGACACGCAAAGTCCATTATTTCTTTTCTTTAAAAACGAGTGCAATGAAGGACTTTATTCAAACATGCGTAGATCTGGCAAGCTTGCCTGTTTAGCGTGGCTCCTTGCTACTAGAATTTCATCCACACGAAATAACTTCTATACTCTAGTACAATTAGGACGAGTTTTTGCTCTTTTGCTCCACTTCCTCAAATTCCCACGCTTTTTGACCCGGGATGGAATTCATCTCGGTCAACCAGGACGAACACTTTTTTTGCTCCATATAAACCCGGAATGAAATTTATCCCCGGCCACCGCAACATCCCAGTATACCGGGATCATATAAACTGTAAAAACAGGGGTGTTAAAACAACACACTACACGCGTGCTATATACTTACGCGTCTTATTTAAAAGAACATTAAAATGATAGAGTAACATATTTGCAGTTTTTGCTTTCCTTGCTTCGTTTTTGAGATATTTCAGTTTGTTTGATATGCAAATTAAATGCCCATAAGGATCGCACGCGAATATTTTAACTTACTTATCAAATTCTAAGTGTACATGATGAATACTTTGTTTAAGAGTTGTAAGAAACGTTAGATAAGATCATTTTAACTCAGAAAAAACTGAATTTGAGCCGCTAGTGTCTAATAACTTTGATAAAACATTGATGTTTTATTAATCAATGTTTGAACAGTATTTACAAACACCTGATTAAACATTCATTTCTTTTGAATTTTCCTTATGAATTATTAATGAATTTGATAAAATAACTTAACGTCACTCTTTGCATAATGACTTATATCGCAAAAGATTATATATCTTTGTTATTGTCAAACAAAAACACTTAAAATTTACAGACTCTGTTGTAGGAGAAACACTCGCACATGGCTCCTAATTCGCCAAGTGCTTTGGTTCGATAATAACAAAGATATAGAACACTTTGCGATAACTCATTATGCAAACTTTGACGTAAAGTTATCTTATAAGTCAAATTTGCATTTCAAACAAACTAAAATATCTCAAAAACGAAGCATGGAAACGAAAATCTATAAAAAAAAGGTTATATTGTCATTTTAAGTGTTCTTTCAAGTAAGACAAACTTAATTTTCGTTTCATAGGCACTTTAAGTGTGTTGAATCGACACTTACACGCGTGCTTACGTGTTAAACTACAGTGCCGTTAAAACAAGTAGTTTGAAAAAAAACAAAAACACGTAGCACGCGTGCTGTTTTAGAGAAATGTGTTAAGTTAACACAATCACGCGTGCTCGCGTGTAAAAACGACACTTGATCAGAAAACCAAGAATTTTAAAACAGCACGCTGCACGCGTGTTAATTTACAACAATGTGATACATTGACACAAACACGCGTGTTAAAACGACACCGTTGGGAAAACTAAAGATCATAAAACAGCACGCTGTGCATGTGTTGTATTACAAGATACACTACAAGAAAACTTAGCGTGTTGTAAGCGTGTTTTAAAAATATTGATGCGTGTTATAAATACACGTAGGCGTATTCTAAATACACGTTAGCGTGTTGTGATATCTTACACGTGTTGCGCCGTGTTGTAACAACTCGCCAGAACACACTGACGTGTTGTTATAAACGAATATGCGTTACAACACGCGTGCAACACGGCTTGCTCCACACAAAGCGTGTTGCAAGCCAGTTAAAAACACACTAGCGTGTAAAAAGTCAGACATTTTGTAACATACTATGCGTGTGAAAAGGGAGACATTTTTAACACTATCAGGGGAAGGGGTGGGGGCCGTAAGTAGCTCGACCAATCAAATGCGAGAACAGATTGCCGCCAAAGGAAGTTTTTCGAAGGAGATCACTGCACCACTGATCTCAATAAAACTGGATGGGGCATGAGGCCGGATTTAGCGTGCCAGTTGTATGGATCGAGCAACTATTGTTTGGAAAATGAAGTCAGAATCCCCCATTACTACAGGACCAACTGCACGTTTGAAATGTCGCTATGGAGTTTGTTCTCGTTCATTTTTTTCTTTTCCCGTTTTTTCCAACCAAAAACACATTATTGTGTCCCGAGGTTCCATCTTCGTATTGATCTACCTACACAATTGCCTGATCGACGCCATTAGTAAGGGACCAAATCGACAGTTCGCGAGCTTCATTTTCTGATTCTGTGGAACAATGAGTTACTCGATCCAGTGACCACTACGGCACTACCCAAGGTGGCTGCCAGACAATTAAGAAAATTTGAACGAATGTAATGACACAAGAAGTACCCAATAAGATTTAAGACGCTAATTTCTTGCATTTGTTTCTATTACTGAGCTACAAAACTTTTAAATTTCGTTGCTTTTCTTAAGTGCCGACAACGAAGAAACTTCACGATACTATAAACTGAAAAACAGACTATGAAATCTACGAATAATTCAATTTCAAGTCTTAAATTGTACCTTTTATAGTAATCTTAATGCCTTAACAATATCTCGTGCTGTGTACTTGCCATCTTTTGACTGTATTTGTTGTTAAACAGTGAAAACTAAACGAACCGCCATCTGTTGTTTGCTTTACGGCTTTTCCGACTCCCCGGCACAGCGTACTTATATTCCTCCCTCCGGGATAATCTGACCGTGCTGACGTCAAGATTGCTTATTTCAGTCAACTTTGGGATTGGGAACAAGTTCTAAGGCCGCAATGGGTCATATGTTCCACTCAGGGCGCTTATATAAGAGCCCTAGTTCTTTTCCTGGTTCCACCATGTAAGATGGCCATAGGGAATGGCCTATCCAGTTTATATAGAGATCAGTGCACTGCACTCGGATAAGAAGGCAGAGCAGTGGCGTAGGAAGATGTGAAATAGGGGGGGAGGGCGAAGGCTATAGCAAAGTAAAATTTCTGGCGGGGGGATGGGTAATTTTTGGGTGTCCGGAAAAACGTTACAAATTAATATTGACTTTATTTTTTGGCTCTTCGCCTCTAAAATCAACAATGCCATGACCTCGGCCATAACACTAGCAATCAAAGCGGCAGCTATATATATATACATATGAAATAGAATGAAACATTAAAGGTCAACTATACCTTTGGAGGTTATTTTATTTTCTGTTAAATTCGAAAACGTTTATTCCAAAACCGAAGAAAAATTTAAAATCGGTCACTCAGTTCTGTTTTTATGTTCTGTGAAAGATCGAGTTTTGGCCATTTTTCTGAACCATATTTAAACAACGACCGCGTTAAAAGGTAGTCTGGCACTAGCAAACTTGTGACGTCATACCGGTAAAACAGAGCTCGCTTCGGCAAAAGGCTACAACATTGTCAACATGCTAACCAGGAGAGTTTATCGAAAAGATACCCGGCCACAAGTTCGCGGACTCCACGACTTATCAAGAATGGCTATGATATTTTAGCTTACCAAACGGTACAGCAGTACAACGGGTTTTCGCAAGAAAAAAACACTACGCCTAGTATGGAGGGGAAGAAGGGTACGATTAATTTTTGTCTTGATAAGACAAAACTATTGAGTTTTAAACTATTGTATATTGTTAGTTCTAACTATTGATCTGACAGAAGCCTGGATATATATACAGTGTTCGTCAGAACTGTATAGTTTTGCTTTTGGATCTGCTGCCGTAGCTTCATCTATATCACCTTCTACTTTAAATATCGCAAAACTCACCCAAATACAATTAAGAAGACCCGTTGACAGAGTGTGAAGAAGATATACCTTAAAATGCCCCCAAAATAATGCTAATACACGTATTTGCATGAGTATAAATAGGTGGCAAACCAAAGCTCGAACATTGGAATATTTCTGCGGTAATTAGGCAACTTACCGGTATGACGTCACCGAATATGTAGTACCCATTCTTCTAAACAACTCGGTCGTGCATCAAGAGGTACTTAGAATCTCCCTCCAGTAAGTCATGCGCTTTTACTCCAAATTCATTTTTTTCTTCAATTTTGCGAAATTAGATGACAACTGCTTTGAAAATATATATAACCTCAAAAGGTATAGTTGACCTTTAACTACTTTCTGCCTCAAACACTTAATAATAGTTCTAGAAACACGTAATAGTGATGTTGAAGGAATGAAAACCACAGTTGGCAGACTAACCTGAATGTCAGGCTTTTATTTGTTCACACCTTCCGCTAAACCCGGCAGCGGGGGCAGAGGTGCGGGCGAGCGAGAAGGCGAGAAAAATAAAGACCTGAGGAAACTCTTATTAAAACCGTCGAGACTCCGTCATCTCATGGACGGGAGCTCTAATTGGCTGACTAATTGAAGTAAGGATTTTGATTGGTTGCTGATTCAGCATGAAACAAATTAAAGGTGCACCGTCAAGGTGCACACCGTGACAACTGACAAGGTCATCGCCATTTCTCGAATCTGTTTATCGTCTACGTTTCTGTGACCAGTTCATTTATTTAATCTTTTATTATGTCGGAAAATCAAACCATAGAAGGATTTTTCGAAACCGCTTTGTTAAATTCGTTGACACATTTCGGCTATGAATCTTTGAAACCAGAACAAACGACGTGCATTCAAAAGCTCGCTGTTGACAGCCAAGATGTCTTTGCTGTTTTGCCCACTGGTTGTGGTAAAAGTCTGATATATCAGATATTGCCATTTGTGTTCTCTGAACTTCATCGACTTCAACATGGCACGGTGAGGAATTTCGTTGTAGCAGGTGGAGACCTTGCGAAAAGCAGTCTACTTGGGGCCTTCGTTCGATGATCAGGGACGATGGCTACTGAAGGCGAAGCCGATGCGAAAGTCCAAGTTGTTTATGGCAGTGCTGAACATTGGTTGTCAGAAAAGTGGACCCGTAAGTTACAAAACGGGAATCTCGGAGCAGTTATTCTAAGTTGTGGATGACTGAGTTTATACGGTTGAGACGTGTTTATAATTATGTATCAATATATTAAATGGCATAGCTGCATTCTAAAATTTAAATTCTAAAACTGTATAAAAGAATTCCCAAACTATTGCGTTTGTTTTTAATATAATATTATTAAAACATCAATATCCAGTCGATCCTTTTCTCCAACGTTCTAGCCTGTGCCACAAAATTATATATTTTATTAATTTAGTCGAAATTATATCAAGGCGGCTATCAAATCGTGTTTATCCTTTATTATGGTGGAATTTTGAATCAATATATATGTGGCTATAGATTGACCAGGCGGAAAGCGTAATCTATTGATGAATATAAGAGTCCAACATAAAACACGAAGCAGTGACATTTTTAAAATATTTATTAAGATCTAACGTTTCGTTGTATTACGTACAACATCTTCAGAGACTAAATTACAATCACAGTAAAACTAGATATTTGAATTTACATACAAAAACTAGATATTTGAATTTACATACATGTAATTTACATACATGTATGTAAATTCAAATATCTAGTTTTACTGTGATTGTAATTTAGTCTCTGAAGATGTTGTACGTAACATATATGTATACTCTCAAATTTCTTGGTTTCTTATCGTATTTTCCAATTCTTCGACTTCTTCTCTAGATCGGGTCTAGATACCATGGACAAACGCCTTCAATTCGAGCTCGTGTATTTATTGCATTTAGTCTGGGCTAAAACCAGACGCGGAGAAAGACTATATATTTCTGTGGGATCACAGGCGGCCCAAGGTTGTGGCGGGCACCGTGCGGGCAATTTAACGTTCAAACTTTCAATTAAATTTATAGAACATTAAATGATTAAATGAACTAAAATACGGAAGATTTTTAAATAAAATAACTTTACCTTGAGTTCGTGATGTGTTGTCTTCTATCTGTGTGTTTCTTGTATTGATTTGAAGCGATTTATGCATATTTTTGCAATTCTAATTTACTTGAATGTTTGAAACATAAAAACCCGTTAAATTGCCCGCACGGTGCCGGCCACAACCTGAGCTTGGGCCGCCTCTGGTGGGATGAAATCAAAACATACGCTTTGTTCTTTTGACAACACATATCAATCATATCTCGTTAATTTTTAAAAACAACAAAGTGGACGGAATCGCCTTCTCGCTCGCCCGCACCTCTGCCCGCGCTGCCTGGTTTAGCGGAAGGCGGGAACAAATAAAGGCCTGACATTCAGGTTATTGGCAGACTAAACAGTTGAGTATTTGAAGGGGGTTGGGGGGCAAAAGATATTCCGGACCACCCGCATAAAATGTGGGGGTGGGTGGGTGCGGCCCACATCACAAGTAACACCAGACGTGTGTCGACTCTGGCTTAAAATATATAGATTAAGGTACTGTACTAGAGTAAATCCTAAGTAATTTCCATGCTTCTGTACTCCTATTTAGTGCAAAAATTGCTAAAATTTGAACCATTTTACTCTGTTTATATATTTACTCAGTCGTATTTATAGCTTTTGTGTGGTTGAAACTTGACAGCAAACTTTGTTGTCATTCGCTTTGATAGTTAGATGGCTCATGCTGCTAAACCAATAAACTACTATAGACTATTTTTCGGAAACAAACATTTTATTATTTAAATATTTGTAATAGTTTATAGCTGGACTGCATTTCATCTTCAAAAGATAAAGCTTATAATTTTCTGCAAGCAAGTAATATAGCCAATCAATATTTGTAACCAATCAATTGTAATTTTGTTGTTAACTGTAAATGCCAATTTTATATTAATCTAGTTTATTAATATTTCAAATCTTAATTTTATTACAATTCATTGTTTTTCAGTTCAAATCAAAAGTGGATATTTATTTAATGATTGAAGTGGTCTGAGTTCATTTTCCTCACATTGTGTTTTTTATTCATTCACAATTACTGAATTATTGTTTATAAATAATTAGTCTTAGTTTACAATTCCTTTTTTAATTTATTGTATGTTAATTAGGACTTGTGTACATTAAGGCTCAAAACAATGTTTAACACAGTGCTTCTCAACACCCCATGCACCTGGGAAAGAATTCCTTCATCACACCCCCTCTCTCTTAAGCTGCAATCAGGCCTTCTATAGAGCATGATCGCAGGCTACCTCTTTCCTAACAATAGTATAACACTAACAGTATAACATAACAATTTACTGAATTTTGAGACAATATTTTATACAATGGCGCAGTTCACTAGTCAGCTGGTGTCAGATTACACATCTTTTATTTCTTGCCAGATCTTGGCGTATCTAAATTCTATTATAGTTAATGATTAAATCATTAACAATAAATCTATTGATTCTATTTTAAGTGGTCACCCCATATTTTAATAGTTATAATTATTTAATTTTGTGGAGATACCCACGTTAAGTCATGGTGACCCCATATTTTCATATTTATATTTTTTTAGTATTAGGGAGATACCCACCCTAATTGTCCAAAAATTTTAGTTTTGGGGAGATACCCACTCTTTGTGGTGATCCCATATAGTTTCCTTTTCATCTTATTTTTTATTTTATATCTAAGAGATATATGTCCACAAAAGTTGTGGTAACCAGTGGCATATCCAAGGGGAGGTGAGGGAGATCACCCCCCAATGGTCTCCAAGACCGTTCTCATGAAAAGTTTAAATATGTGGAGAAACTTGTTGTAGGGGGGGGGGGGGGGGGGTACAGTTGCTTTAAGGCCAAGTGAGTAGACTAGTAATGTGTTATATATATATAGCAGGCATGCATATGCTATAAATTACAATACTAAGGGTCTATACAAAATGCCTCCAACTTGTTTTTACATTTACAACTTGTTTATAAATAAATCTAAAGATATTCTGACATGTATCATTCTATTTTCTGGTTTTATAACAACAAAATTATGTAATTTATGGCTTTCAGATTACTCTTAAATACTTGTCTCAAAATGCAGGAAGCATACCCCCAGACCCTCCTAGGAGATTGAGAATATGTGAATGAATAGAATTCTATGGAATAATTAAAAAATGAGTGCCAACTTTTCATTGAATATTGCAATACTGTATAGTCTAATAATTAGCAGATTTTCATAAATTACATATTTAATAAGCACTTAGAATTGCCCACTGCTCCCAGTTCAGACAGTCTGTACCATACATTGTGGAAATTAATTACCTGAGTATCAATTTCCACATTGTATGGTACGTCTGAACTGAGTACAGAGTGTAGTAGTACAGTTCGATGCTGATGAAACGAGATAGTTTCAAAATTCAGTATTTAAACACCACTCCCTTGACCTTCTCCAGTGTTATATTCTCCATCATCACTAGCTAGCATGCAATAATTCTACTTTTACATTGGATCGACAAATCTTCTTGAGTAAAATATTCAATTGAAAATTCCAAGAAAATTATGAACACAAAACAGGAACACTTCGCATAGTGTCATCAAAGAAAATATTTAAAGTAATCAAAGGAAATTATTAAATCTTCTGGTTTGATAGCCAGAATAGCGAAGCGCACAGATGACGTCAAATTCATGTTTGTCTGAGTTTATAATTTATTCTTGCATTTCCAACAAAAGAAAATTGCTCATTAGAAATCCCTCAAGATTCAATTTCGGTTTGTTTGTCTGAAATTTTGTCTATAAATAGTAACTGCGTGCTTCGCTATTAATATGACATTTTACAAATCTGGTAGGGCAATCTCTGTTGCCTTGTGAAATTCTGAGGTTGGTTGGAATCTGTCAATGGGCTATTCCATTTAATACCCGTACCCCCCTATCGAGGACAATGGTTTATCTATACCCCTGAAGAATTCCTATCTTACAACAGCCCCCCTGAGGAATTCGATTTTTACAACAGCTACCCCTGAAGAATTCCTGTCTAACAGCTATTACCCCTGAAGAAATTGATTGTTACCCCTGAAGAATTCAATTTTTTTCACTCGACCCCTGAAGAATTCATAGTCAAACAGTCCCTACCCCTGAAGAATTCCAAGGCAAAATAGCCCTTACCCCTGAAGAATTCCAGTGTCCTCGATAGGGGGGGTACGGGTATTAAATGGAATAGCCCAATCTGGTAGAACAATTCAAAGAATATTATCCCTCAAAGTGTATAGTGCATTCTAGGTTTACAATTTTAGTCTTTCTGTTAAGAACTCTCCTTATTGACTTAATCTTCTCCTATTTACACTGGCTAGTCATTGTTGTAATAATGTTATAATTTTTCAAACAGCAGCACAAGTTCTTAGCAGGAGCTTTCCAAAGTCGAGAAGACAAATAAACTTTTCCATCGCTGAAAATACGCCATCCAGTACTAAAGCGGAGCGAAAAAGTGCCGGATATTTAATATCATTATTGAGGGTCGTACAGGGGGTCTGTGGCACGGTTCACGGCGGAAAGAAATAACGAATCACGGATATCAAAATGTTATTTTGCCGAATCACGAAAATAACCTAATGGCAAGAAATAAGTAATATAATAAAATAAGTAATGGCAACGCAAAGAAACGTGGCAAAGAAGGAGTGTTTGAAGAAAGGAAAATCGAGAAAGGCAAAAAAGACTACATATTGGAAATTGCATACCTTTATCGACCTTTATCATTATGGATAGACAACTCGATTAACCATTCGTCCACTTCGTGTAGTGACGCCCCGAAGAAACGTCAAATTGTCCAACGTATCTTCCTCGTCACTGTCCGCCGTAGGATGGTCAGAATCTGAATCAGTGTCGTACTCTTCCTCGACTTCCTCATCTTCTACATCTCCTACGGCATAAAATATAACAGACTCAATCGTAGAAATCTTCTCCGTTTGCTGTCTTTGCTCTGCCATGTTTAGAGGACTCACTGAAGTCACAGAATAAGGGATTGACCAGACGTCCGACTCAGTGTCGGCACCTTTGATGTAAGCGTCCTCGCGAAATGTCGTCGGCCTGCGATCCCGGCGCCATTTTGAAAGTAAGTGCACCCGGGAAATTAGCCCTCTCGTCCTTGCGACCCTTGGGCTCCTGTATTCAATTACTCTTGGCCTTCTTGTGACCTTTTAATTAGATTTATATTGTTATCTATATATATAAATAATATTTAGTTAAGTAAATAAGTAATTTACTTTAGAAAACGGTTCTTTGGAAATAAAATTCTTTGACCTCAAGGTTATTAAAACTTCAGTACGCAGATACTACGGGTAAGAGTCCGTGGCAAAAAAGTCCTGCACTCATGAAGCGGGTTTTACATTTCTCGATTATGCCGACACATTTGTTTATAGAAGAAGATGGCTAAAAATTTCGGAACTACGCATTAAGCTTTCATTCGGTGTATAGTTCAAACTTTAGCGTTACCTGTAACTTTTGAAAATGTTCAAAATGTGCACACCATTGTTCGTAAAATAAGAATTATATGATGGGAAATGGACTCCTCACAAGTGTTATAGAATTTTGGATTATTGTTTTTAAATACTAAACGAACAGCCCTGAACAACATATTAAACATAGGAGGCCCACATTATTCTACGGAACGGAACGGAACGGAACGGAACTCGACGTTGCATTATTTTACGGAACGGAACGGAACGGAAGCTTACGCATATATAATACTAGTATAGTGAAAATATGTCTATTATTGTATTTATTATTTCTGTGGGAATAATTTTAGCAATTTTTTTTCCTATTTAATTAACTGTAGTAAAACACGGTAAAGTCTCCGTTCACACCTAAACGTTTTTCTGCGTTTTTGTATTGTTTACTGTTCTCAAGGGAATCGAGAACAATCAGTTCATTACTTGAAACAAAATAAAAACGCAGTTATATAGTTAAGAGGCCCTGGTTGAGAGAGGCATTGAGAGGCATATAAAACATCCAAAAATATTTAATTTTATTGGTATATCTCACATGTTACGTCATATGACGTCATCTTTATACGTAAAATTAAAGACGTTGATTACGTCATTATAGACGTCATCTTCCGCCATCTTTGATTGCCCAATATATATTTTATTTATGACTTAAATAAATAGTCGTACATATTACAATGGAAACATATTGGTAGAATGCTAAAATTAAACTTTTAATACATAAACCTCCTTTAATATAAGTGGTGAAAAACAAATGCCCAACATTTTAATTTTCTGAGTTGTTTTTTGAAGGTCAAGAAAGTAATTTTTGCTCGAATTCAATATCAATTAGTCAAAAACAAAAAATAAATAGAAAAATTATAGAATTACAACCAAAATAAACAACTATTATGCAAACTTTTTACAAACATTTTTGGCTGGGATTGTTCGAGGACGTAAAAAGGAACATTTCTCCTGCTTTTGGTTTCCATGCCGGCAAAGTAGACAGCTTGTCTTCTGGAGGTTTCCTTAAAATGTTAACGACATCCGACAAATCAATGGGCGAAGTAGATGTTCGAAAGACTTGTACCGTTGATGACATAGTGTCACACTGCAATTTCCAGCACGAAAAGGAACGATCAATACACTGCAAGTTTCGAGTCTCTTCTGGCAAACTGGCAAGTGATTGCATTTCCCGCCAATAGTTTCCGTACAAAGATCGTAAGATCGTAAGCTTCCGTTCCGTTCCGTTCCGTAAAATAATGCGACGTCGAGTTCCGTTCCGTTCCGTTCCGTTCCGTAGAATAATGTGGGCCACATAGGATAGTGTGAAGTGCCATTCAATGTCAGAACTTTTAATTTTCTCGCCGGGAAGTATTTTAAAGAATAAAAAAACATTATTATGGTCTGGACCGTCTGAAATGGATGAATTTCTTAAGTTTGTTTTACCTTTTGCTGTTTTGGTGTTTGCTATAACCTCAGAAAGACTTCTGGTATGAACCTCAGATATTTCTTAAACAAAAGCTAATTCAAATATGAAAGGAGTGGAAAAGTTTGCAGATTTCTAGTTGAAGTTGAAAACGTTTTTGGTGCAAATTAGTGATCATACCTTTTCAACATATGAAAAAATATTACAACTTTTATGGTCAACGGACAACGGTGAGAACATTTTGAACATTTTAAAAAGTTACAGGTAACACTATGATTTGAACTATATACCGAATGAAAGCTTATAAAATGTCTAACAATTAACATACGTACCCGATGTATTTCAACAATGCATAGTTCCGACAATTTTAGCCATCCTCTTCTATAAACAAATGTGGAGTTTATACAATTCTGGATTATGCCGACAGCTTCGTGAGTGCAGGACTTTTTTGCCACGGACTTTTACCCGTAGTATCCGCGTACTGAAGTTTTAATAACCCCGTGGTCAACTAATTTCATATCCAAAGAATCGTTTTCTAAAGTAGATTACTTATTTACTTAACTAAATATTATTTATATATATAGATAATAATATGAAGTTAATTAAAAGGTCACAAGACGGCCAAGAGTAATTGATTACAGGAGCCCGAGGGTCGCAAGGACGAGAAGGCTAATTTTCCGGGGGCACTTACTTTCAAAATGGCCGACTGGCGCATGCGCATAAAAATAATGGGACACTTCTTTCCGCGAGTCGGACTTCTGGTCAATCCTTATTCTGTGCTGAAGCATACTGAAGTCATGATATCGATTACTTTACGACGTCTACGAACGTCTACGAAGATTAACCGAAGATCACCGAGGATAGCCAGGCCTAGACATACTAAAAAAAGACCTTAAAAGTCTTAAAAGACTTAACAGACCTTAAAAGTCTTAAAATCACGTGGAATAAGTGGTGAAATCACGAATATCGGTTATTAGCTAATTTAAGTTCTTCACGGGTCACGCGAAACCTTTGCGTCACGGATCACTAAGAATAATTTATTAAATTCACGTTTCTCTGGAAATAAAATCAGCTAATCACGCATCACGAGAATACCCCTGTACGACCCTCATTATTATGTTCACACGACACCGCCAAAGGTTCCGTTTTCTTCTAGTCGCTCCGTTTAGAAATCGTTTTCAAATCGCTCCGGTGAGAGCCACCTTTTCACACAATTTCGATCCGGTGCCATGTGAACGCAACGGCGTTTTGTGGCTTTTTAGCGCAGTTTTCAACTCGCTCCGGACTCGTGTTAACGGGGTCTAAATATTCGCAATCTTTTTACCGTTCTGAGATAACATCTAATTTATCTTGTCAGATTGAAAATTTCAATTTGTGGCTATATTTTAAAATTTTCAAGAAATAAAAATCCAATGAATTTCACACAAACTCCATGACTATGTCAGCAGACACAAAAACAACTGTATAATTTGAAACTTTATTACATATCCTCAAGACAAAGATTTTCTAAGTAATTTAACAAAGATAGTGACAATACATCGTTACTTATTACACCAAGAGTATATATATATATATATATATTGTATATATATATATATATATATATATATATATATATATATATATATATATATATATATATATATATATTATATATATATATATATATATATATATATATATATATATATATATATATATATACATATATACATATAATTATATGTAATTATTCATAATTATCAACAAACCGCCTCGATCCTACAGTTCTACAACAATCCTTAATTCGATATCACCAGACAGCAAAAGCTTTTTTTCAGAGATACAAAATTGCTGATTGGTAAAATTATAATTCTCAGTCATAGATGGACTCGGTTTAGAACATATGGCAAGGGATGCTTTGCTGTCTCAGTGCTGTTATGAACTTTAACAATATTAACAGAACTTGTAAAATGCCCAAAGGATTGTCAGAGTAAAAAAGTGATGAATATGTAACTTGTTTAAAATAGATTATTTTGGAGTACATTTTCTGAAAACATTCTTAATTGTTGGTCGATTTTTTTCTCTTCGTCATGGCTAACATAATTTTTTAACAGGTATTCTAGATGGTTCACGGTCTCTATAGCGTCTAATGCATGAGTCAATATATTAACCCCTAGGTATCAATATCTCAAAGTTTGTGTAGGTAGTGTGTTGTACAGTTGTCTGTACTCTGTATGTTTATTTAAAGGACATTATGTTATCTGCTTTTATAATCAGGGAGACGGCCCCAGGTAGAGGCCTATTTGTTGAGTTTTGTTTTCGAAATCATTACCCAGGTATCGAGGCTTTGTTGTGTATTTGGGTGGTGGCAAAAGCCTTTCCCCGCGGGGTGAGGGAAGTGGGGGTTAATATTGACTCATGGATAACATTTGACTGTTTAATTGGTTTTCTTACAGTAGATCTGTATTAATATTTAAACGAAGATCAAAACTATACCTATTCTCTACATTATTTACGTGCCCAATGCTAGCATTATTTTGCTTCTGAATTACAACTGAGGTTTTGCAAATGGTCTCGAGGTAAAAGTTAAGGTTTACTTTTATCATTCAATTTCCTTGGAAGAGATTGATGTTTTCTCATAGCAGTATTAACACTAACATGAGAGGCTCATTAATCCTCCGAAGAGGCTGGTTTTGTTTCCTCCGAAGACGTAGAGGGTTATTTGTCCTCCGAAGAGCGTTATTTATCCTCCAAGTAATAGATAAATCCCGAGAACGGGATGTATGCTATATAAAGACCCGAGGACGCGCAGCGTCCGAGGGCTTTATATCGCATACATCCCGACGTTCGAGTCTTATTATTTCATAAAATCCCGTTAACAATTCGACATAACAATGTCCTTCGAGACTCGGTAAAGGCTATTTTGTAGAAAACCTTACTTCAATCGTGTCTTAAGTCGGATAAATACCTCGAACGTCGGCTTTAAGCCAGATATAAAAGCCACCAGAACCTCCCAAAGAGCTCTAACAACAAACAACAACAACAACAATTTTTTTTCAATTAATTAGATTTATACAAAATGTGAATGTCCCACACGTAGCTATTGCTAATCTAGGCGGGCATCATTCCAATATTTACAAAAAAAGTAGATTTATAGAACTAGTGAGGAAAAGTATAGATGTAATTAGTATGATTATTAGATGCAAGAATAAGGAAGAAAAAGGAAATGTAATAATATATATTATAGGCATATCATTGAAGATGATACTTTTGAAATTTATAATATTAACATATAGTTATATAACTCTTTACTTATACAATTTGATCTTTAAGATTATTGTTGATATATCAATGTATGAATCTTCTTGTTTAAGAACATCCATAATCATTTTGTGAATTGTTTTCTTGAATTTAGTTTTTGTCATCTCTCTAAGATAACCTGGAATCTCATTCCACAGTTTTACGCCAAATTTGCCATTGACAAGTGTGCTAAAAAAATCTCAGGATATGGCACTATTCAACACTCTGAAATACATGTAATTTTCTTGCCAGTATCATTGATGATTGACAATAACCTTAGCTTGTATTTGACATATGGGGTTCATACCCTCTTAAACCCACATCTGATAATTTCAAAATTCTTTTGTGTCAAAGATAAAAGTGTTAAAACAGTCAGTTTTGTTCAAAGCAAAATGCCCACCAGATGACAGCCATTTTGCCAAAAAGTAAAGGCACAAACACAACTCCCATGATGCATTATTAGAATGGGAATTGTCCATTGCAAGTTACTGTACATGTATATTATGCAACTCCCACCTATCATTGTTATCGTCAAGTTGAGAACTGGGGAAATTCATTAATAAGACTATACTGTAATAGGGGTTTAACAGGTCTGACATCATGTACACCTTGCGTTTTTCTGATTGGCTAATAATTGAAATTGTTGCCTACCCAAGAATTATTGGCCAATCCGAAGAAGGCATGAGTGACGTTCATGAGCCCTCATTATAACAAAATTTATAATTCACTGTAAGCAGTATGATACTAATTACTTACCATGGCCAGAAATTAGGGACAGTATGGCTGGCAGTTATGCGCACACAAGTAACCAATTTTGCGAATTCAAGATGGCGGAAATACTAAGCTTTAACACTAAAAACATACAAATACGATGCGCAAACTGGAACAAAATAGAATTTGCAAAGTGCACACGTCTACAAATCTATAAAATACCTCAATGAGTGGTCTTGTAAACTCTTGATATGTCACGATTTGCCAATACTCCGTCCGAGTAAGTCAATTTTACAATATTATCTCGCAACGTAAACTCCTAGAAAAATCCCCATTATATGCTAAGTTCAGGCCAGTGCAGTGTTGTTCGAAGTGTTCGGCGACGAAATGCACACGTCCACATTTCTTGTACGATGTTTGATTCCTCATTTTGTGTTGATTTAGAGACATCTTAGCTTGTATTCGCTCCACCAAATACATTTAAAATAGTCTGTTTTTTTATGAAAACTGTAAGCTGATCCTGTTACCAATGCAAGCATGCCAGAGAAGACAAAGTGCGAAATCCTCCAAAATTACGAGCGTTTCAGTGCCTTCTTGTCAACCATTGGTAGGTACGTCATGTTAGGGCACACATAGTAGTTTTAATGCATATAATTATGTTGTTGTGTGTACCGTTTATAGTGGTATTATGATAGTTTATGGTAGTTCAAGGCGTTTCATGTGGTTTCTTATGGTGGTTTATGGTAGTCGCCTGAGCAGGCGTCTTGTTTATATTTATTTTTTATTGATTTGCCCAATAGATTTGTCCAAAGCCATTCCAAATTCCAGACTCCTTTGTTTGAAAGAGTATGTTTTACATAATGCCAACCATTCCCCTCCACTACATACCACCATAAATCACCATGAACTACCAATTAACTACTATAAACCACATGAACCACCATAAACCACAATAAACCACCACAAACCACCTGAACCACCGTGAACCACCATAAACCACTACAAACGACCATGAACCACCACAAACCACTATAAACCACTATTAACCACCATAAACCACTACAAACCACCGTGAACAACCATAAACCACTATAAACCACCATGAACCCCTATGAACCACCATAAACAACCATAAACCACCACGAACCACCATAAACCAACATGAACCATCATAAACCACTGCAATTAACCACCGTGAACCACCATAAACCACCGTAAGCCACCGTAAACCACCATAAACCACTATAAACCACCATAAACCACTACAAACCACCGTGAACCACCGTGAACAACCATGAACCACCATTAACCACCATGAACCACCATAAACCACTATAAACCACCATAAACCACTACAAACCACCGTGAACCACCATAAACCACCCCAAACCACCATAAACTACCACAAACCACCATGAACCACCATAAACCATCACGAACCACCATAAGAAACCACATGAAACACCGTGAACTACCATAAACTATCATAATACCACTATAAACGATACACACAACATATATGCATTAAAACCACTATGTGTGCCCTAACATGACGTACCTACCCAAGCAGGTAGAAAACATTTATACGTACAGCCACTGACTAACTTTATGAGGTACGAAGGGCTCCAAAATACAATAAAATCCCTCCAAATTCAATATATTTTGGTGTACTTTTGTACTTGTCAAGTTATAAAATATTGTGTTCACTTCATTAAAAGATTATACATTCAAGAAATCTTTGCCACATTGTTTAATTGATTTAAATTAATATTATTCTAAGTTCTTTTGGTTTATTTTAGGTTCTAAGTTCTTTTAAGATGTCTGATATTCCTATTCCAGGTGTAGAATTTGTCTAATTTATGCACCCACAATGCATTGCACTGACTGTCCCTCATTTCTGGCCATGATCAACCAGGATTCATTATATCTGTATTACACAAATGCACTTACTTTTGGCATGTGAGACAGAATCACCTTAACCCTTTCCCCACTAGAGTTCTTCCCTCATCTGGTGTTATAGGCAGAGTAAAATTTAAAAGGCCACCACAGTAGGGAAAGGGTTAATGAGATTAGTTTTTAACCCTTTCCCTACTGTTCTTCCTTTGATGGGTAAACTCATCTGGTGTTAGCCAGAGTAATATACTAAGAGGCCACCATGGTGGGAAAAGGGTTAATGAAGTTCAGTCATGTGCTTTACCAATGCACTAGCTAAGTCAAATGTGACATCACATTTCAAGCATATGTACTGCATCCCATTCGGTTCTGTGGTTTCAAGTTCATGGGTCAACAAATGTCTATCAAATGCTTTACAATCAAAATTCACCTTACAGTAATTACACTTGAAACTTTTTCCTGAGTTATGTGTCTTTTGATGATTTACAAAACTAGAATGATGGGAAAATGCTTTCTCACAGATATCACAAGTGTAAGGTTTCTCTCCAGTATGTGTTCTTTTATGATATTGTAAGCTACTTGAATGGGAAAATGTCTTGTCACAGACATCACATTTGAATGGTTTCTCTCCAGTATGTGTTCTTTTATGATATTGTAAGCCACTTGACCAGGAAAATGTCTTGTCACAGACATCACATTTGAAAGGCTTCTCTCCAGTATGTGTTCTTTTATGAGATGTTAAGCCACTTGACTGGGAAAATGTCTTCTTACAGACATCACATTTGAATGGTTTCTCTCCAGTATGTGTTCTTTTATGAGATATTAAGCCACTTGACTGGAAAAATGTCTTCTTACAGACATCACATTTGAATGGTTTCTCTCCAGTATGTGTTCTTTTATGATTTATTAAAGTAGTTGAACAGGAAAATGTCTTCTTACAGTTACATACATCACATTTGAATGGTTTGTCTCCACTATGTGTTCTTTTATGACATTGCAGGGTACCTAAACGAGCAAACGTTTTGTTGCAGAAATCACATTTGAAAGGTTTCTCTCCAGTATGTTTTCTTTTATGATATAGTAAGTGAATTGACTGAGAAAATGTCTTGTCACAGACATCACATTTGAAAGGTTTCTCTCCAGTATGTGTTCTTTTATGATTTATTAAAGTAGTTGAATAGGAAAATGTCTTCTTACATACATCACATTTGAATGGTTTCTCTCCAGTATGTGTTCTTTTATGATTTAGTAAAGTACTTGAATAAGAAAATGTCTTCTTACAGACATCACATTTGAATGGTTTCTCTCCAGTATGTAATACCATATGACGTATTAAATTTGATAAACTGCCAAATGTCTTGGTGCAGGCTGGACACCCATGAGACTTTTTTCCATTCATGCTAGAACTCCTTTTCGTCAATTCAGAATTATTACTCATTGTAGATCCTTCACGTTTCAGACAGCTCTTCGTCTTACCAATTTTCCACACACCACCTTTTGATTTCCAACAAAATATGTCAAATATAAATCCGAAATTCACAACAGCTTAAAACACAAAAGCCAAATGCGCATATTAATATTAAACTCATAAAGACAAAATACTGAGCCTGCGTTTCAACTTACCTGCGCGGGAAACAAAGAAAATGACCTTACTACTTCATTTAAGGTCTACGTAAGAGTTTGGATTTAAAAGTCCGAACTTAAAATTAGCGTAAATACCAGCCTAGTCCCAGGCTCTCTATCTTCGCTGTTTTAATATTTGCACGCTAGCATGGGCGCCTATGTCCGAGCGCTGCGACAGAGAGCCTAGCCTGGTAACCACTAAAGACTTTTGCTTTCCTATTGATTGAAATTTCGCGCGTTTTTAGTGGCTATGAGTAAAACTGCAATCGTCATAAGTGGATATAGCCCTGATGACGCGAGAATGAGGTATTGAGGATAGTGGTTACCTGGCCCATATTTCTTTTGAAATTGGGCCATGGTACCAGGCTACAGAGAGCCTAGCAGATTTCGGTAAAATGGTCCCTGATTTTCAAAAAGTGGGCCCTTGTCACCAGGCCCCATCCCGCTGGTAAAAGAATAGAATATACAACCTCGTGCCCAGGGCCATTTGTGGGGTCTAGGCCAAGATGGCGGCCAAAAACAAAATGGCGGGAACAAATGGCCCTGGCACAGGCTGCAAAAAATGAGTCATATTTTGACTCATTTTTGACTCGGACCCAGGCTTCACTAAGTTTATCGCGCCTAGTCAGGCTCAATTTTTTCTGAATATTTAGTTCAGCTTGACTGACCCAAACTGAAAACAATCAAAACATTCATTTCCAAATACATTGTCGAATTATTAAAATAATACACTTTTAATAAATATCTGTAAATGCTTATTATTTATCATTTGCTTCACCGTTGTACCAAATTCGCAAGAAACTGGATTGCCGTTGTCTGGCCTTGTTTTCGTGAGTTTTCGGTGGATTCAATTCAGCGTTTTGAAAAACATTTAGGCTTCGTTTAGTCGAGAATTCTTGTTTGAAAAAAGCCTGCTTCTCAATGGCCAAACACGTAAATTCTGCCCTGTGGTGTACTTTCCTTTCGCAGCCAAAATACAGTTTTTGACTTTCTTCATGCACCAAGTCTTTCGTTCGCCGATTTAGAAAACACACTGAATTGCCATTCCATGGACTTCGTTGTATGGCAGCCAGGGCACAGAGACAGCACGATCCATCATTAGATATTCTGCCGACGTTTTTACGGGTGTTTCGCCAGCTTTCCTCGCATTTTCATTTCAGCCGGCAATTCTGGTATAATTTGAGCCCAAAAACAAATGCCCGCGAGTTAGCCTGCCACCCGCCTTGTTTCCACCAATCAGAATTAATACCTAAAACATCCAAGGTTATCTTGACCAATGAGATGTGATGATAGCTCAGCCTGTGCCAGGGCCATTTGTTCTTGGCCGCCATCTTGGCCAGCCCCCACAAATGGCCCTGGGGACGAGGTTGTAGAATATATTATTTTCACAACGGCTACAAAACCAGGTGAGTAATTTTGATTTGTTTTATTACTTGTTCCAACACAAGAAGAATTTGCTTGACCTCGATATGTGATTAAATTGATATTTATACCACTTGACCTGTATTTAACAAATATATGACATTTTTCCGTGCGTGTGTACTGTAATAACGCACAGATGACGTCACAGCGTGTAAAGAACAAAAAAGTACGCCACGAGACGAAGTCGAGTGGTGTGAATGTTGTTCTTTACACGCTGTAACGTCTTCTGTGCGTTATTGCAGTACACATGCACGGAAAAATGTCATCTATTTGTTTTATATACATCAAATTTTATTACTTTAATAAGAAATGTTTGATATTTTTGAATCGTCGAACCGGCAGGGTTTTTGAAAAGGAGGTAAAATTTAAATTCATGTTTAATACGTCATAAGTGATCTATACAAATAAAGCAATCTGATTGGGCAACAGAAGAAATAAGGCTGTCCTGATTGGTTAATTTTTCAGTTTCCGGTTGCGTCACGTATAATTTATGCAAATCATGATCATGACAAATTGAAAGTTTATTCAAGTGAAAGTGTCTTCGTCGACTTCGTCGGCATTTCTAGCCAAAATATTTATCGTTGAACAAACAGATTAGTTCTTCTGGACGGGATCTTGCTGTCCCATGTATATTTGGACGCTTAATTCTTAGGCTGCGCAGATTCAGCTGGGAAAGCATTTATCGTTGGAGAAGGCCGAGAAGCACGTTCTGTGTTTGGAAATCTTGCATGAAATGAATGAAGCATGAAATGAATGAAGCATGTTCTGTGTTTGGAAATCGTGTTGACAATGGCTGATATCTCCTGGATTTGTATGGCTGAACAGTATTTCCATGAAGAGGAATGGAAATTGTATCAGAAAATTTCTGAAGCTGTGGAGTAGATAGCGTTGTGCGCCGGAGACGAAGGTATTATTAAAATGACTGTATTTATGTCGATAATTTTACTAATATGTCTGTGTCGTCGGACAACGACTTGATGGCCGTGTCTCTCATCACTGAGTGATAAGTGTGTAACAAGTTATGTGTAAGTTCAGTTATTCACTATTAAGACAAAGGACAATAGACAAAGAACAATGTAAGTGGAGTTTCCGGACAAAGCCCAAGAGACTAATTGACCTGCTGTTAGATCAGGCAGTGTGTATGTGACCATAGAGAGCGAAGGTTGCATGTAAATAAGTTTGTAAATAAAAGGAGTGTTCTCCAAAGCTCGGCACGTTACACATTGGTGGCAGCGGTGAAAGAAATATGGCAAGTGCAATTCTTCCTACAAAGTTCGAAGGCGACGACGTGATTGCTTGGCTTCGGGAATTCGACTCGTGTGCCCTGGCGAATGGATGGAAAGACGAGGAGAAAATAAAGAAACTTCCAGCCTTCCTCCGTGGACGCGCCGCCAGTCACTTTCACGCGATCCCTGATGACGAGAGGTCTACCTACACCGACGCTGCCAAAAAATTAAAAGAAGCTTTATGTCCACTTGTGGAACGCGAAATTTTTTTTGCGCAATTAGACGCCCATATGCTGCGCCATGGCGAAGACCCCGCTGTTTACAAATGGGAGCTCGAACAACTGCTCGACAAAGCCCAACCTACACTTGGTGCCAACGCCAAAACTGCCCTTGTTGCGCGACAATTCATGCGTGGTCTTCCAAGTGGCATCAAGGGAAAGTTGATCGAACACAACCCGACTGCATCTCTGCCCGACATGTTGAGTTTCGTACAACGTTTTCGCGCAGTCGAAGGCTACACCTCCCACGCCACAAGCGCAAGTACAGCTACAACCTCCACGACCAATTCAGAAATCGACAAGCTTGTTGGCCTAATGACCGATTTCGCCTCCCGACAGGCACGGTTAGAAGACCAAATGCGAGAATCCCACAGGCTCTACGCTGCAGCTAGTCAGTCCAAGACCAGACAAGCCTTTCTCTTGCTACACATGTGGTAAACCTGGTCACATCGCCCGTGATTGTCGTAGTGATAGCCGCCAACGTAACTTTTTGGACCGAACTACTGTGCGTTGTTACGAATGCCAAGGGTTTGGACATTTCGCTCGCGACTGCGCCAATTCTTTAAACTACCAAGGGGCGTCCCGAGAAGCAGGCCGGTAGAACACCCCGAAGCAAGTAAGACCTGTAGTAACAAATTTACTAGTAGTGTTTGTGATGACAGTTTACCTGTGCATCCGTTTGTAGAATGTTATATTGACGGTGTACGAGTTAGTGCACTTTTAGATACAGGGTCAATGAAATCGTTTATTAATGATAAGATTCACGCTATTATTGATTTTGAATGCCTTCGACTAGATAAGTCACAATCAGAACGGTGTACTTCGATTACGGGTGGGGACTTAAATATTGATCTTAGGGGAAGTTTCAGGAAGTGTAAAATTTGCCCACCAGCGACATAGCTATAATGGCAGTTTTCTTGTAAGTAATAATATACGCTACGACGGGATGGGACTTTATTACGCAACATCATTTAAGTGTGCGAGGGCATTTGCGGGATGGTCGAAGTAGTTATCAGTTAGTTGGGATCCACGGGAAAACCCCGATACAGGCGGAGCATCCAGCAGTGAGGGTACAATCGAATGGCGTTGTGACTTCTCATGTAAATCCACCAAAAACTCCCCAAAAAGCAGTGGCGTGCGGTGACCAAAATTGATAGCCAAGCGAACCCCTCTAGGGGGGTCTGGGGGCATGCTCTCCCAGAAAATTTTTGAATTTGAAAACCCCAGGAGGGCATTTCCAGTGACTTCCGAAAGAATTTTTCCAAAAATAATAATCTGTAAGGCCTGGCTATAGGCTGGTATTTTTGAAAATACACAGTTATTTCACTGCATTCACGAATCAAAAATTACAGAACAGCTATATTTGGGTCATGTAAGAAATTGAGTGTTTTAGTATAGACTAGGTTATGTCGAAACTTTGGTTTTTTTCTTTTAGATTCCAAATGTATTTCGAAAGTTCCGTCTCATTTGAATACTTTTTATTCTGGAAAGATTTAGTATGGTTACGATATCGCTCTTTAAATGTACTTGCTGTCATGCCAATGTATTGCTTAGTGATGTTCGTGTTGCTTATGGAAATAGATGCCTTGTATACTGTGTTGTTTGTCATGCATTGCCCACGTAGGGGGCAATTGTCCTTAATCCTGCAATTGCAACTGCTTGTAACTATGCTTCGTGGCTTGCTTTTCCTGATTGTGCGTGAATTATGTTTCGTGATAATAGACTTGACGTTGTTCATGCAACTATAGCTAATCTTGACTGTGTTTCTGTTAAAAAGTTTGTGAAGCTTGTGTCCTGGTGGAAAGTGCTTGTCAATAAGGCTAAGAAAGTTGCGTCCTATGTTTGTTTTGACATTTTTGTTAAATGGAGGGTTAAACCAGATGATATTGCGATGTCTATTTCTGCGTGTTTGCTGTGGTGCTTCTTGTGTGTAGTTTAGCTCATGGTTGAAATTGCTGCGCCTTAATGCATTTGGGTAAATTGGTGCGGTTTCATGGAATGTCCGCTCATCAGACGAGAGGGAAATGCGTTTGTTGGTTGATGTACAGGTAGCTGTCTTAAAATGCTTGGTGGGTGGTTTGATTGCTTGTTTATGTATAATGGATCGTCATTGGGCTTTCGAAAAGGTTTGTATTTTCCATTGCTTAGGTCGAAAGTAACGTCTAAAAAGTTTACTGAAATTAAATTTGCTTCTGCCGTGATTTTAAAGCCAAACTAGTACTGTTCGAAACTTTAATTTTGTGAAGATCTTTTCTTGTTTTGTCTGCCAATCGTGCGGTCTTATTTTTTAGTACTGCCAATCCGTCGTCTCTATATAGGCCAATATATATATATATATATATATATATATATATATATATATATATAGGGCGCTGCCTCTCACCAATAGTTAAGCCCGCTTGGACGGGGTTAGTACTTGGATGGGTGATTATGACCGTCTGGGAATAGTCCTGTTCTCGATCTTGAGACTCATGTGAGTAGAGTTTAGTTGGTCTCTCCTGTGCTTCGAAGGTTTTTCGCCGGGCTCTCCGGTTTTCCTCCCTCCGTAAAACCAACACCTAGGTCTTAGCTGTAATCATTGCCAACCGCGATTGTAATGCGCATTTGAAAATTGTAAGATTGATAAGTGCGCAATATAAATTTAATAAATTATAATTATAAATTAATATATGGCAGAGTGCAATGAAGATTTGAATGCTGAGTGCAACACGAGCTATGATGGTGAGTTTGAATAATAGGCCCTCTTCGGAATGACAGGATAAATGGTTTAAACCTAGGTTTAGTACATGTTGTTTGTGAAAATTGTTCGTCTAGGTTAGTGTAGTCTTGAGAAAGACTGTTGTTGATGTTTTAATAGTATGTGATGTTTCGCCGGCTTCAGCGGCGGTCATCTTCGGAGTCAAGTGAAATGTTTCTGTCAGGTTCGCCTTACATTTTTTTGAGGACAAGAGAGTTTGTTAGCCAAAAATGCACAATTGAAGTTCGGTGAAATGGTCTTTCTTCAGCATCTAGAATTTTTGCATTGCCATTTTGAATGTGTAATCGCCAGTCGTTATTTTTTCTCTCCCCTTTCCAGATCCCGAGTTTAGCCTAGCAGCGTACGACATAACGAATGGGGACGAGTCTGATTCCCGCCTTACATTTAAATAACAACCGTTTGGACTTGAACTCTTTACCTTCATAGCCATAGAGCTGCTATTTTTTTCACTGCGTTGTATAATATTCATAAGCCGAGGTCAAACTTACCGATGGGTATATTCTATTGCTTAACAATGTCGTGGAAGAGAACCGAGCTCTTTGGGAAAAAATTGTGGTGATGCTTCGATCAGAACAACAATCTCGTTCCCAGAGCCCACGTTCCCCACCCGGGAAACGAGAGACTCTGGGATAATCCGTTTCAAATCACAGGATTCTTGTTATTCCAGTTGAGGTACGCATGCGTAAATATCCGAGCGGAATCTGGATAGTATGTTCTCCTTGTTTGACTTTTCCCCAGCCAAGTCAATGGGATTGCTGGCGAAGCTCGAATTACAGCATCTACACACATACGGCGAAGATATCGATCGCGGTAACGTCTTCACTGGAGTTTTGTCGTCCGACATCTTTGTTATTTTGGTTTTATTAATTCTACTTCCGGTCACTTCAGACCAACTCATGCTCACTATTCACACTGCATAAATTAGAGCATCGCATATAAAGGTCAACAAACTGAATAAATTGTCAGTGTGGTCAAGTACAGCAGTGTAGGCTACATAGCACGTGCGATGCAGCCCAGTATTATATTGGAAGGTTTATCGGGATTCCTGATAGTGATGCCGATTTATCGTGAAAAATGACTTCCCACCCACCCACCCAATTCTGAGCATTAGCACTGCAGCTCTTGTCGTTTCACCGAATTTTCTCCCCATACCTTAATGGCGATGCTATATTGTTTGCAGTGTGAAATAGAACACTATTCAGCCAATAACGTAACGATTTGAAACGGATTATCACAGAGTCTCTCGTTTCCCTGGTGGGGAACGTGGGCTCTGGGAACGAGATTGTTAGAACAAGCGACAATCTCGTCCCCAGAGCCAAATTGCCACAGTCGCGCGGGGCACGTTAAATCGCTTTGGGCAAATCGATGAGCAGCAAGACATGAAGACCGCGCTGGGAGCATGGGTGTGAAATTATCTGCGCAACGCAGTAGCCGTCGAACGTTTAGCCAATCAGAGTCAAGTTTCAAATCGATTGTCCCAGAGCCTTTTTCCCCCTCGCGTGCGAGGGCATTTGGCTCTGGGGACGAGATTGAATTGAACAAGCGACAGAATCCAGTTTGAAGGACATTTCAAACAAAGTTGAAAGCCTGACATCCAACTTGTCTTCGAGCTCAAGACTGGTAGTGCTGGAGCGATGCGTGTTCCTAAATTATGCAGTGTAAGTTCATGAATCATTTATAAAGTAAATTCATGTTGACATTTTAATACTTGCTATGCTAAATAATCGTATGTAAAAGGTCGTCTATATATAGTCGTTGGCACCTATAAGCGTGTACACCGCCCGTCAAAACATGGTCTAAATTTAAGCCAAAGTCAACCGTTAAGGTTTGGAAATCAATATAAGGGCACATTCATGTGACAATTTAAGAAATGGCTCATGGTTTAGCGTGCTCCATCGAGTTATGGATGCACGCGGGAAATTGGGAGAGCACGAAAAAATCGTAGATTTTAGAGTGCTCTCCCAATTTCCCAAGTGCATCCATAACTTGATGGAGCACACTAAACCATGAGCCATTTCTTTTATAACATTGCATTAAATCCTTTCACAAGCCGGCGAATCGTTTTGGTTGTTGTGTTTTTCTACAAACTCGGTTACCCAGACTCAGTTTATGTCTTCTGGGTCGTTGTTCTTTATTACTCAATAAAATTAAATGACTCGGTATTTTGATAATATAAAAGGCCGTAAAAAGTTTAAAACTCAGTTTTGCTTTGAAATTTTTTCCCGCGCTTTTTCCCCGTGCTGCATCGAGTTATGGAGCACGCACGAAAGCCAATCAAAAACGTTGCTATATCAAAGCTATGTTACAAAATGTATTGGTTCGAATATATCGAATGAAAACCTAATACGTTTCCAAAGTAAAGGAAAGGCTTTGACGTTGACATAAAACATGTTTTGACGGGCGGTGTACACGCTTAGGGGCCAACGAGTATATATATATATATATGGCGAAAGGTATAGTAGGTTATAGCAGTGCAGGATAATTGGAGAATGTTATTAATCATCTTTAAACAATTTGACAAACATTTAAATTTGTACCGTGCTTAGCAAAAATGGCGCCATTTTATTTAATAGCGTCCAACCGAGCTAAGCTACAGTTGTACTTGTAGTATCAGTATTATAATGCAAATAAACAATATATTTATAGTGGTCATGATTCCTAAAGGCCGGTACGTTAATATGAAACATGATAAGAAATCACTCGCGGCACGAAAAGGCGATGGAGAAGAATTTCAAGTACAAGTGACCGAAAGGTAGGAAATTAAAAAAAGCTTGAATTGCATCTGATCTTATCCTGCAGCATTCCTGTCTCCGTCTCCGTCTCCGTCTCCGTCTCCGTCTCCGTCTCCGTCTCCGTCTCCGTCTCCGTCTCCGTCTCCGTCTCCGTCTCCGTCTCCGTCTCCGTCTCCGTCTCCGTCTCCGTCTCCGTCTCCGTCTCCGTCTCCGTCTCCGTCTCCGTCTCCGTCTCCGTCTCCGTCTCCGTCTCCGTCTCCGTCTCCGTCTCCGTCTCCGTCTCCGTCTCCGTCTCCGTCTCCGTCTCCGTCTCCGTCTCCGTCTCCGTCTCCGTCTCCGTCTCCGTCTCCGTCTCCGTCTCCGTCTCCGTCTCCGTCTCCGTCTCCGTCTCCGTCTCCGTCTCCGTCTCCGTCTCCGTCTCCGTCTCCGTCTCCGTCTCCGTCTCCGTCTCCGTCTCCGTCTCCGTCTCCGTCTCCGTCTCCGTCTCCGTCTCCGTCTCCGTCTCCGTCTCCGTCTCCGTCTCCGTCTCCGTCTCCGTCTCCGTCTCCGTCTCCGTCTCGTCTCCGTCTCCGTCTCCGTCTCCGTCTCCGTCTCCGTCTCCGTCTCCGTCTCCGTCTCCGTCTCCGTCTCCGTCTCCGTCTCCGTCTCCGTCTCCGTCTCTCTCTCTCTCTCTCTCTCTCTCTCTCTCTCTCTCTCTCTCTCTCTCTCTCTCTCTCTCTCTCTCTCTCTCTCTCTCTCTCTCTCTCTCTCTCTCTCTCTCTCTCTCTTATCTGGACTGCTCAAGCTATTGCCAGTCCGTGCTACTCAGGCACATATTTGGAATCAATGAGTTGGTGAATAAATTTTCAATCAATTCCTTTCGTAATTGATAATATTATTTGTGCATTTGATGCCTGTACTGGTTAATTAATAACATATACATGCATGCATGACTATGCTTCTCAAATATTTATAATATCTTCTTTATGTTCATCTTATTCACAGTGCAGAATCTGAACACCAGGCCATTTTACAAAAAATTCAGGAGGAACTTTTCCATGAATATTATGGAGAGAAAAAATGTCCATGGAACCTTAAGTGTAACATTAAGTCACTTAAAAGTCAAAACTTGAGTTGTGTCAAGTCATGCAGTGGGGGGTTTGTCATGAGTCGAGTCAAGTCATAAGTGTCTGGTCAAGTAGAGTCATGGTATGGCTCAGGTTGAGTCAAATTGAGGCAGACAACTTGATTGATTCAACACAATTAGTCAAGCGGTTTCAACACAATTAGTCAAACCTCTGGTAGCGAAGACTTTAAGGTAAAACTATACTTTATACTTTATATATATATATATATATATATATATATATATATATTTATATATATTTATATATATTTATATATATAATCAAAATTTGTTGGTTGGCAAACGTTGGAGACGAAATAAAAAATAGATTAACCACTCATTTAAAAAAACACTTTATTGCACTAACGTTTTCGCTTGTTGTTCTTCAGGTGCAAAGTGTATACTGAGTGGTTCTGTGATTTATATTTACATATTGATTACGTCCAACAGCTATTATTATGTTAATTATGTGAATAACAAGGCTATGAGTCATCTAATATTTACATACCTAATTATCATATGTGAAAACATGTCCTATATTTAAAATCTATCTGTTAATTAAAGTTTAAGTCTGGTTTCAAAAAAATCGATAATTTCTTGTTCCTTTGTTTCTCTAAAAAGTCGGCTTGTGTTTTTGCATTGGTATATCGGCATGATATTCCTTGTGTGTAATTTGTTCCTTGTGTAGGGCGACTCTTTTCCTTAAATGTTCAGTTAGTCCCACGTAGAAGCTGTCACATTTGCAGCAAGTTATTACATATATCATGCCGATATATACCAATGCAAAAACACAAGCCGACTTTAGGAGAAACAAAGGAACAGGAAATTATAGATTTTTTGAAACCCGACTTAAACTGTAATTAACAGATAGATTATAAATATATAAGGACGTTTTTCACATATGATAATTAGGTATGTAAATATTAGATGACTCTAGCCTTGTTATTCACATAATTAACATAATAGCTGTTGGACGTAATCAATATGTAAATACAAATCACAGAACCACTCAGTATACACTTTGCACCTGAAGAACAACAAGTGAAAACGTTAGTTCAACAAAGTTGGGGTTATTTTTAAATGAGTGGTTAATCTATTTTTTATTTCGTCTCCAACGTTTGCCAACCAAACAAATTTTGATTATCTATTTTACTTGTGTTTCAACACTTCACACTTTATATATATATATATATATATATATATATTAAAGACTTATTAACCGAGTGCGCGGTCTGTACGGGAAAGTATTTGCCGAGCTTTTCGAGGTCAAACAATCACAAACAATTGTTGATTATTTACAAATAATCATTCTAAACCATTTTGATTATTTACAAACAAACATTTTAAACCATTGTGATTATTTACAAACAAACATTCTTCACAGAATGTTTCCTTATAAATAATCATTTCACGCCAAATGCTTATTGGTGGAAACAATCAAACTCACGCGAATGCCTCTTTATAAACAATCATTCGCTGCTATTTGATTGTTTATAAACAAGCATTCCTTACCAAGTGCTTATTTATAAACAATCATTTTCAATCCGCGGGGTGACGGTGGTTAAAAGGGTACACGTGTTTAAGTTTAACTTGCTATTTTTCAGTAATACGTCAAAAACACCATTTTCGTTCGAGTTTGACTACAAAAGTTCGGAGAAGGAAAACGAAACACAGCGTCTAAAATTTAGACATCAGAGTTTATAGTCGAAGAAACGAAAAGAACGACTCGCAATATCAAGGCTAATCACCAGAGGCTAAACACGGTGTCTAGAAGTACATCAGCGGAGAGGAACAGCGAAAAGAAAGGCTAGAAATTATGCGAGAAAACACAGCAAAAAGAATAGCACGAGAGAGAGATAGAGATAGAGATAGAGAGACAGAGACAGAGACAGAGACAGAGACAGAGACAGAGACAGAGACAGAGACAGAGACAGAGACAGAGACAGAGACAGAGACAGAGACAGAGACAGAGACAGAGACAGAGACAGAGACAGAGACAGAGACAGAGACAGAGACAGAGACAGAGACAGAGACAGAGACAGAGACAGAGACAGAGACAGAGACAGAGACAGAGACAGAGACAGAGACAGAGACAGAGACAGAGACAGAGACAGAGACAGAGACAGAGACAGAGACAGAGACAGAGACAGAGACAGAGACAGAGACAGAGACAGAGACAGAGACAGAGACAGAGACAGAGACAGAGACAGAGACAGAGACAGAGACAGAGAGAGAGAGAGAGAGAGAGAGAGAGAGAGAGAGAGAGAGAGAGAGAGAGAGAGAGAGAGAGAGAGAGAGAGAGAGAGAGAGAGAGAGAGAGAGAGTGAGTTGTAGTTCACGTTTGAAAGATTTTACCGTGTTTAGAAGCTTTATAGATAATGGTAATTCATTCCACATTTTAGCTCCAGAAAACTTAAAACTCTTTTTTAAGTATTCTGTGTTTGGTTTTGCTAACACGAGATTTGTGCCTCTGTGTCTAAGACAGTAATTTTGTGTGGTTGAATTTGGTATAAACAGATCTGAAAGATATGATGGTACCAGTCCATTCAGGACCTTAAACATCATAAAATATTTCCCGATTTTGTAATTTTTGTAACCTAGTTGCTTGCGACAGAGGGAGATTGTCCCATACAATGTCGCAATAATAAAAAATTGGCTGAATTAAGGAATTGTAAATAATAATTGCAGTTTCTTTATCAATGAATGGTCTAGCTTGTTTGAGACCACCAATTGCAGAGGAAACTTTCTTAGCAGCCTTATCTATATGCTCAGTCCAACCAAGTCTCTCGTCTATATAAACCCCGAAAGACTTACTTGACTTAACCCTTCTAACAAAAGCCATAGGTCGTTAATATAAATGAGAAACAGTAATGGACCAAGTATTGACCCCTGAGGAACTCCACATGTGGCGGTCCTAGGAGACGATAGATGGCCATTTACAAAGCATTGCTGCTTACGATTTGTTAAGTACGAACCAAACCACACAAGGGCTTCCCCTGAAATTCCATACAACGAGAGCTTGTTCAATAAGATAGAATGGTCAACAGTATCAGATGCTTTAGACAAGTCGAGAAAAACTACCGAGTTTAGTTTTCCCTGATCAATATTTATAAACCATTCTGTTGTTGCATCTAGGAGCGCTGTGGCAGTAGAATGGAGGCGAGAGAGAGAGAGAGACCAGGCCAGAGAGAGAGACCAGGCCAGGAACCAGCAGTTTCCACGAAAACAACTAAAGTTCCACAGTGAAACGTATTTCGTTCTATAAGCATGCAAAATTTGAGCACTTTCCATTGTTTATTTCTAGAGATATTCCTAATTTTACGATTTTCATTTCGCTCGTTTGGAGAAAATGACGTCATCAGCCATATAATTTGCATATTTCAAAAACGTGAATATCTCTTGAACGAGATGAGATATTTACAAACCACAAAGGCCGTTGATCCTCATTTTAAATCTACTTTATGATTATATCGGAAAAAGAATGACGATTTTTCGTCTTAGTGACACTTTAAACATGGATTTTCTTTTTGTTTTCCTCATGAATTATTAATGAGTTTTAGAAATGTAAATATAGTTTTTTTATCCTTCTTACTTCATGTACTATACTATCTGAATCCCTGGAACTGATGTCCAGAGCTGGCTCTTTGACGTTTCCCTTCGGGAAACGTCCAACACTTTTCTCGTCGCGAAGTTACCTTGATAACGAAGTTCAGGAAAACGAGATATGCGTGAAGAACACGAGGCGATAGCCGAGTAGTGTTTCACCAGATCTGTGAGTCGTTTTGTAACTTCCCCAGCACTATAAGAATGTTATACCGACTCTGTGACAAAGTATTCTTATTTCTTTACGGAAATAATGTTTTAAATACGGTAAATATTAAAGAGATAAAAACAAGGTTACAGAGGCTCAACTGGCACAGAACGCTAATTGTTACACTCTAGCGCCAACACGTAAACAACTCGTTGGTCATTGCATAAGCACGCTCAGTAGCCAATCAGAATGTGTGTTGTACATTTGTACCATGATTCTGGATGGCGGCTACATCAAACAAAGTGTTGGATGTTTCCAGAGGTCTCTTTCCTGTATAGAAACCTAGGGATCATTTAATATTGGCACCAATGGCACCTTCAGCATTGTATTTCCAAGTATTTTCGATGATAGATTAAATTGTAGAGGTTGTGGATACTTTCATGTTAATTCCTGGTGGTGTGATGTCCACAGTTTCTATATTCATTAACTAGTCCTTCAGTAAAATTCCAATCTCAGTAGACTTTTGACTTCGTGCTTTGACATACAATTATAAATATTATACCTTGTGCCTAATTAATATTACCATGTGCTTTGAATGCATTGCCCGCCTCGACTAGTAAATTGCTATCTGCGGGTAATGTGTATTGTAGTTGTATAATTTTGGCAGTACGACCGAAAATCGTTAACGATTTTGCGGCTTAATCACTTCTTATGCTTAGAAGTTATACAAATATAAGAGTAAAAGCAACTTTAAGGTTGATTTGAGTGCATAAACATCGATTAAATGTCGTATAATTTGGCATAAAATCACTCCGCCATTGAGTTTTTGGAGTCCGCGAAATCAGTCAGCGGTACTACTTTGTGACGTCATCTACTCAACACAAACGCGTGATAAAACCAGCCAAACTATAGAGAACGTCTTGTTGATTTGTTATACCTGTTTTGTTAAAAACGTCTTCACCTTCCGAGTCGAGTTATAGAAACTCTGACAGCGAAAGCGAACTTTATGCGGACATTGCTGGTATGGATGGGGTCAACAATGACGTGTTTGACAACGATCTAGAGCCGCTTGTAATGACTATATGAGGAAGAAGCACACCAAGAGGAAGCGCACATAATTTTAGAATATGAAGGAGAATACAAGAGAACAACAAGAACAGCAGGAATTTTCATTTTTCAAGACGTTTTATTAAACCATGAAGTCAGTTATTAAAATTTTATAGAGAGAATCATCGGTTGTGTAGTTTCCAAAACAAGCGAATGTTTTTCTAGGTGTATTAAAGTGTTCGTGTTGCTCTCTTGAAGGTGTCGTTGCTGTTGTGAGATTGGAGCCGTGCCGGAAAAAACTAACAGTGCTTCAGTGGCCGATAAGGAGAATCAAACTCGCTGTATTACCGAACACCCAGGATTCAACGTCGTTTGTTTACTACGCATTTTATTGTTATGAGCCACGGATATATATCTTACACACGGCGTTCGACGTCCGACGCAGACCTGATTACATTTCTAAAGCATCCATGCATTGACTCCCTCTGTGACTCTGTTGTTGTATTTACATGTAACATCTAGAATATAATTGATAAAATCTAAATACGTCATTGTCACCATACTGTATATGCATTTATATGTAGCTGAACCATATCATATATAGTATTCCAATTTCCAATAGTTGTATTTTATTATAATATATCATGAATATATGTAACATTTTTATCTGTTTATATACTGTCTATACGAACTGCTCGGCCCATTTTTTTGTATCTGAATAGTATACTGCCGTCTGTCTACTTAAAGTATTCTTTGTTTTGAGTAACTGGGCCTTCTTCAGGCATTTGTTTTCTCTTTCGATTTCCAGTAGACTACCCTAAAATTAAAATATACTGGTTGAGTGGTTGTCAACTACTTTGGCGTTTTCTTGCACGTTTTGCGAACTGAAACAATTCTTTAACGGCCTAGAAAACTTTTCAAGGTCCACGCAATATTTTTATTGTTAGGTACGTGTGTGAACAAATTTGATCCGATAATGAAACACGAGTCATAACAAGTTTGTGCAGTTACTCTTCGTTGGCTTCTCTTCGACGACGGACTTTTGGTTTCCATATTGACGGGTCTAAAGTCATCTTTTAGGCAAGGAAGGCTCGCACCATTGCCCCCCTTACGGGACGCCTTTCAAAACAAAGATCAGCAAAATGCGCAGAGCAAATACAAAGTACCCTGGTTAAAATTAGCGCGATATGTTTTAACCGAAAATAAACGCAAACAAGACGCTTTTTAGTTTTGGGGTTCTGGTGAAGCGAAATGCCAGCATTACGATCAGCGCAGTTACTACACCCTTGAGCAACACAAGGGGATGGTGGCATAATTTTGTACTACTTTTCAAGAAACTTTATTACATGTAAAAACGTAGAATAAGTCGGGAAGACGCGTTTAAACTTTGTACGTATATAGTAGGATATATGAATCTTCTTGTAGAGTGTTGAGTAGATGACGTCACAACGAGCTACCGCTATTAATAAATTGCAGGCTCTAAAAAATTTCGAAATCAAGCCAAGTGCTCGTAAAAGATGCTTGGATTCTGATAGAAAACATTTTCTAAAATCGTTGTTAAATACATGGTAAGTCATATAAGAACCATAAGAAGTATTTTGGCTAAAAAAAAACGCAGAGTGAAAATTCGATCGTATTGCCACTTTAATAAAATTTGTTGTTGAAATATTTAATTAAATGAAATACCGTACAATTGAAATACCGTATAATTAACTCTATTCAGCATTTCAGCCCCGCCACTCTCTCACCCACCTGTTTATACAGAATTGTCACATAGTTCCGATAATCAAATCGTCACTAAACAATCCCTATTTATTAGACCTATGATAGATAGACCTTGTTAAATTCTCATCTCCAAAAGGCAGGAAATAGCATTTCAGTCGGAGAGGTCTCAGAAATCGAAAATCTCCTGGGGGAGAAGCTGGACCACCCCCAGCGTGAACCCTAGCTACCCCCCCTACATGTTGTCACACTGATATGCGAAAGTAAAATTTTGCCCTCCCGGCCCAAGTGAAACTTCGTTCATATATACGGCGTAGAAAAAAACATACGATCAGTTAAAAGGAAAGACACGCCATCAAAATGAGAATTATTGTATAACCTTTCTGCTAATTCTAAAAGTAAGGGAATGGCTTATTAGCAATGAATTACTGGCCAATTTCAATGGTCCTTGTAGTAAATTGCTATAAGACATCAATAATACCAACATCGTGGTATAGCAATGGTGTACATTGGCACAGGGTTTTTTAAAGAAAAATTTAGAACTGCACATTTTGTCATACAGTCACAACATGACATAGTATGAAATTTAACTCGCGCAAATGGCACAAATTTTTTCTTATTAATAAACTTTCATTAACTCATTCTCGTCCATACAAATATGAACGATGCGGATTTAGTATTTCAGTTTGTCTAGTAACGCCAGGCGATTTAATCCTCCATGGGAATGTCCTCAAATGCGATCTGACGAGAACTAGAAAGGGTCAATTGCTATTATAATAATTGGACAATATTTGCATGGTTATAAAAAAGTAGAAAGCTCTTAACGATGGTTGTTAGAATAATACAGTATTAATTCAATTGTTATTAATTATTTATTATATTCGGTTGTTAGAATAAGGTTCAATTCAATTGGGGCTACGAAGTAAAAGTTAAAGTATACATAGAAAGCTGTTACAGACAGAAATCGCAGATATTCATAACACGCTTGTGCGAAATTCGGCCTGAAAAGGTCAGGAAATCTCCTAATGTTTATCTTCGTGAATAAGGTGGTTTTTTACTTTATAACGTTGAAGGTATGCCGCAATGGTTTCAGAATGATACAATATAAATGTGTCATTTCATAGCTTAAACAGAAGTTGACAGATTGTCAAGAACAGATACCGGCGAAGAAAAAAAAAGAGAACATTTTAGTTATTGTTAAGTAAAGAAAGTTGTCAACAACAACTATATTGTTAAGTTTGTTATGAGAAAATAAATATTCTGCTTCTGCTTTTGTTATTGAAGTGATATGTATTCCATTACCTTCGATTACTTTAGTTTTCAACTGCACATAATTTTTTTTAGAGTTGCACAAATTGATTTAGAACTGCACATTTTGTGTAGAACTGCACGTTAAAAATACCCCTGCATTGGCAGTGCTTCAACCGTGATTGCGTGCCGTTACAAAATCTTCATTATATTTGGGATGGCAGCTGGTTTGCTAAGTCACATTTATCTTTGGCAAAGGTTTTAAAAATGACATACTATTGGGTTCATCGCTATCCTTAAGAGTTAGTCATGCACGAGATGAAAATAACCAGTTGGCTCACGTTGGTATAGATTGCATGGTACAGCTTCGCCAGAGAACTAGTTTGCGTATATAGTAATCCTATAGAAGAAAAATGATGGACGAGGAAAAAAATAGTCGAAATTGATGAAAACAAGTATTCGGCGAAAAAATATCATCTTGGAAAGCGTTTCGATGGTGTATAAGTTTTTGGTGGGATTTGAGCGCTACTCCAAAAAATGCTTTCTCCACCGTGGTTCAATAGCGGGTAGGCGGGGCGTTGCTATTAAGCATCAAAGAGCTTGTGAAACTGTCTGAACAACTATTATTTCTGATTGCTGGAAAGCATATTCATTTCCTCGGGAAGAGGGATAATTTCATCTTACTGCAAACCATGGCGCTGAATTCAGAAATTCAGAGTCTGGAGCGTGTACAAATCAGGGCTTTCAGAATTATTTCACGTGAGACGAGCGGGAAGTTTTTATCTTTAAACACAACTATACAGCCACTCTAATATATTGTAATAAAGAACTGCTTAGACATTTTTTTATACCGAATTTTATCAAATTTTACAAATTCGCAGTCTTACACTGCAAATTCCCAAAAACTTGTTTTAAGAAAAAAATACTTGTTTTAAGATTTTCTTGTCCCGTTTGCAAGATAATAATCTTACTGCGGTTTCTTGACAAGATATGTTGTCTTAAAACAAGATTAAATATCTTAAAACAAGAAATAAAATCTCAAAACAAGAAAAATTATCTTGACAAGAATTGGAGGTTTTGCAGTGTATAGTTATAATAAAAATATAGTAAGTAAAACAATTAACAATTTTTATTTGTTTGTAAAGATAATTTTAAATAAGAAGATATGACAAAGTAAACAATAATTATATGTGAAGAGAATTGTTTGGTTTGATGAGTACTGCATAATATGTCAATACATTCATGCACTTGAACCAAATTTGTTTAATATGCAAATCAATAAAAATAACGATGTCGATGACTTGAGTTTTACGACAGAAAACGTCTTTAAAAAAAATGAATCAGTCTTAGTGATACATAATTTAACTCACTACATTTTTACCTGGTAAGTTACATGTTTTTTTAGTAATTCCAAACGAAAAATGCGTCCCGCGGCGTTTGTTAGACATCGGATGAGAGGGATCAGATTTCTCTGATGAATTATACATGACCATTGACCACATGCTATGATGGAAGGCGCAAAGGGCTTTTCATGTGATACTTTGAGTAATCAAATTATCATGGATCAACGGATACATTTCGACAGGATTACTCGAAGTACTTGTTTTTTCCGCTTACCAAGATGGACGACGTCAATATTTTTGAATGAATACAAACATCGAGCAATAAAAGTAGACAAGGTTGAGTAAAGAATAACTTTATTTTCATGCTTAAAGTAGAGAGAAAGGTGCAGAGCAGATATTTTGATATTTGAAAGAAAAGTAGCCGGCGGTAAACCTCATGGCAACCGGCGGAGCAACGTCGGCCGCCAGCTTATTTTGAAAGCCCTGCAAATACAATTGAATCAACATGGAGACTTGAAAAAGTACGATTCGTATTTCGCTGAGCACTGCGTATAAGGAAGCAATGTCTAAATACGTCAGAAGATATGTTTTACTTACATTAATTTTATTAATTGGTTAACATTTCAATTATTATTCGCCCACAAAACAAAAATTAGGTCTTAAAAGAAAGCGGCGCCTTTTGGGAATTAAAATTTAAAATATTATGTATATATTCAATCCCTTCAAACAGAACAGAAACAAAGCAACGTTTACGTAAAAAAAAACATCATCAAGGAAACTTGCACGCCAAACCAGAACTTGGAAAAAAGGGAAAAACAATAGCGTAAAAGAAAACCGACGACTGATAAAAACGTCAAAAAGTTACGTAAAAATATAGAGTAGCCGCTATGAGACTCCATTTGGCACTAGCCGACTAGTACCTGCAGAGGTTTAGTCCTATACTTAAAGTGCGTATAAACCCTCCACAGTTTATTCATACTCATTAGCATGCAGATGAGTACGCATAGTGGGATAACTAGTTACCCCACTCGGATAACATAGTTATCCCACTGTTTTGACTGCTTATCGCATGCTAATGAGTATCTTCTTTCTATCTCTTGTTTCTTTCTCGGTAAGTTAAATTAAAAACAAAATGATTTCACTGCGAGAGAGTCATGGCAGTTAAAGCCTGGTTTCCATATAGCCGTAATAGCCGGCGGCATGGCTGCGCAATGGTCCAATCGCATACAGCATTTTATTGCTGGCTAATTCAACACTGTCTATGATTGGACCATTGCCCCAGCCAAGCCGCCGGCTCTTACCGCTATATGGAAACCAGGCTTAAGCTTCACTCACGATGTTAAATCCCATATCACACTCGTGCCCATCAATTAACCCATACACGTACATAATTATAATTGCTTTACAAAGCTTCAACAAAGTATTTGCTTTTTGTAGCTTTGCATGGAGTTGTTAATAGATAAATGAAAACATTTTGGGATACTTCAATGTTTCAAAGCTCAGCATTAATAAAATTTATTGCCCAAAAATTAATCACAAATGTATTGACTTAATTATTTGCTTTTTAATTTTGCATTATATACAGTATGTGGTTAATTACCGGTAGCTGCGAAATGTATTGAGTTTACTATTAATAACATTAAGAACTATTGATACTGTAGCTTCTATAATTGTTAATTTTTTGTTGGGTATAATTACAAAGTAAACATAGATAAAATAATATTGTACAACAGGAACAAGTACAGCGAACATTCCAGTATCCTCCAGCTGGAGATATTACAAATTCTTGAATTTCTGCCTGTAAAACCTTGTCTAGTTTTACAGTTTATAATGTTATCAAACAACTAATCTTTTTAAAAACAGAAACAAACTTTTCACTCAAATCAAGTGAATAATTCGTTTAAAATTAGTATTGCCTATTGGTACCCAGATACATTATAGAAAAAATATGATCCAAAATGCACACATCTGTGGTAAAAAGAACAATTGGTAATGTTTTTGTGCAAAAGGTGTTCACTCATTCACAAGGCTGTATCCAGGTGTGTTGACATGTTTGGGTCCCCAAATATTATAGTTGCTCAAAACACTATAAATCACCAGTCAGAGTGTAAATTCCAAAACCTCCCAGGGAACGTGACACCAGAACCTCCCAAAGAGCTCTAAATATCAAAATATCTCAGGATATGGCACTTGTTCAATACCCTAAAATACATGTAATTTATTTGCCAGTATCATTGATGATTGACAATAACCTTGCATTTGACATCTGGGGTTCATACCCTCTTAAACCCACTATCTGAGAATTTCAAAATTCTTCTGTGTCAAAGATAAAAGTGTTAAAACAGTCAGTTTTGTTCTAAGCAAAATGCCCACCAGATGATGACAGCCATTTTGCCAAAAAGTAAAGGCACAAACACAACTCCCATGATGCATTACTAGAATGGGAATTGTCCATTTCAAGTTACTGTACATTTACAGTATATTAAGCAACTCCCATCAATCATGGTTATCACCAAGTAGAGAACTGGGGGAAATCATTAATAAGATTATAATAGGGGTTTAACAGGTCTGACATCATGAACACATGAATTTTTCTGATTGGCCAATAATTGAAATTGTTGCCTACCAAAAAATTATTGGCCAATCAGAAGAAGGCATGACATTCATGAGACCTGATAAACCCTCATTATAACAAAATTTATTATACTGTATGCATGACAAAATTACTACATTCCGATTGGTTGAGAGGAGTACATTCAATTATGTTATTATTGTACAGCAGTACAATTAATAAAAATAGAGGAAGGCCCTGGGAACGATGTTGACAATAAATTTCAAAATGGCTGCCAATTCTGCAATTTAAAGTTTTCACATTTCCAATGACTTGTGGTACACTATGAACTAAAAATTCCATGTAAATATTTTGAAATGAGTATAGAGAACACCCGGAGTGAAAATGTTTCTCGTCAATTAGTAATATAATAATATACAAGAAAATGTTACTCGACTGTGATTGGTTGGTTTCAGTGCATTTAATCCCAAACAGCAGTGCAAAAATCTGTAACAACAGTGCAAAAATCTGTAACAAACTCATCTGATTGGCTGAAAAAGAGAAACTAGCCAATCACAATGAAGCAAAATTTCCTCCAAAAATCAAAATACAAAGTTTTTTAACTTTTTGGTAAACAAAATAATATGGCGGGTTTTAGCGGTGACCAGAGATTTGCAAATGCTGAACCGTCTTTGATACAGGAGCTACAAAATAATGCCAAAAACAAAAATACAGCTATAAGCACTGGTTTCTGGGTCAATGTTTTTAAGAGCTGGGCAGAACAACGCGGATATTCAGGGGAAATTGAGAAGTACGAAGTGAGCGAGTTGGACACGGCACTTCAACAATTTTACGCCGAAGTAAGAAACAAGGACGGGGAAGACTACGAACCGGACAGTCTTCGCGTAATGATTGCAGCTCTCGACCGCTATCTAAAGGAGCATAATTTTAAAACCTCCTTAATTCGTGACAGAGAATTCAGCTTGTCCAAACAAGTCCTCGAAGGTAAAGCAAGACGACTTCGCGAAGAGGGGAAAGGAAAGCGTCAAAACAAGGCAAGAAGTTTGTCCGAGGAAGACGAAGAGGAGCTGTGGAGAGTTGGCAAACTAGGGAACAAAACACCAGAAAGCCTAGTGAATACAATTTGGTGGACACTCACCCAGTACTTCGGTTTACGTGGCCGCCAAGAACACCACAGTATGGCTGTCGACGACTTCTCGCTTCGCAAAGACGACAACGGTCGTGAATATGTCGAATTCGCTGAAGGCCTGACCAAAACGAGAGGCGGAGGATTATCGAAGAAATCCCGGGATTTTTCACCAAAAATGTTTGCCACTGGAGGAGAAAGATGCCCTGTCTCGCTGTTTAAAGAGTACTTGTCGCGCCGACCAAATCATTTACGAACCACAGGCTCCTTTTACCTTTCCATCAACTACAAATCCAAGGACGAAGTTTGGTATAAAGCGCAACCGATGGGTACGAATCGTATCAATGAAATGATGAAGCGAATCGTTGCTGGCACTTCTCTGGAAAGTAGCAGCAAGAAATTGACAAACCACAGCGCTCGGAAGACCCTTGTCAACAAGTTAAAAAAATGCAACGTTGAACGGTCCTCCATTGTTAAGGTTACTGGCCATCGAAACCTACAGTCCCTTGACGACTACGACGAAGGAGATGAAGTTGAGCAACGAGATCTCTCTACAAAAATATCTTGTCGAAGCAATTCCAGCAACGTGCAATCTGTATTGACCGCAGCGTCTAACATCGTCTGCCAACAGCAACAAAGTTCTGCCTCGACTAGTTCTACATTAAGTCGTCCGTATGGACTTAACGTCTCTCAACAAGATACAAGTCAAACAAATATGGCCTTTAACAACTCGTGTTTCAACAGTGCAATGGTCAGACAAGAAAGCCAACATCAGATGTTTAATTCAAACACTTTCCATAACTGCCAAGTTAGCTTTACTGTCATGTCGAAGCCGTCTGATGATGTACAAGCTCAAGGACAAAAGCGGCGTCGCACTTTCATGATCGACAGCGATTCCGACTAACTGATGAACTATTTGAACTGGATATTTTCGTTTTTGAGTGTTATAAATCCAAGTTGTTTAATGTTTTGACTGTACGATACTAGTTACTTCCATTGCTCGTTTGAAATGAACAACTGTTGTAAATATTTTAAGACGCATGTCGCGTGACTTTGTGTAAACCAATTAAAACACGACCGGAAGATCAAGTTTTCTTGATCACCGGATGTTCGTCTTATAATTGTCTCCCACATTTTCTTGTATATTATTAATAAGTAATAGCATGGTTTCTCGTGCAATTTGGAAAAAACATGCACTCGTGAGTTTTTCAAAGACTTCAAATAGCACTCGTCCTTCGGACTCGTGCTATTTTGATAGTCTTTGAAAAACTCACTTGTGCATGTTTTTTCCAAATTGCACTCGAAACCATACTATTACCTATACAAACAAGATGTTTTTAAAGACTTCAGTGAGTATGAAGCGTGTGTTGTAATTTTGTCATGCATATATATTTAATAATGAGTAAACATGATTTTGTTCATACAATTAAGGGTTTACACTACTCGTGATATTTGAAAATTATGCGAAATTGCACTTGCCTAACAGCTCATGCAATTTCAAATGGCAAAATTTTAAAATATCACTTGTAGTGTAAATCCTTAATTGTACTCACTATCGTAGATTGCCTATACTTATTTTTCACAAGCAGTATATGATACTAATTACTTACATCAACCAGGATTCATTGTACCTGTACAGTATTATTACACAGAAATGCACTTACTTTTGGCAAACAAGAGAGAACCAACTTAACCTTTTTATCACTGCAGCTCTTCCCTCATCTGGTGTTATAGGCAGAGTAAAATATTAAAAGGCCACCACAGTAGGAAAAGGGCCTTTCCTTACTGTTCTTCCTTTGACGAGTAAAATCATCTGGTGTTAGCCAGAGTAATATACTAAGAGGCCACCATGGTGGGAAAAGGGTTAATGAAGTTCAGTCATGTGCTTTACCAATGCACTAGCTAAGTCAAATGTAACATCACATTTCAAACATATGTACTGCATCCCATTTGGTTGTGTGGCTTCAAGTTCATGGGTCCACAAATGTCGATCAAATGATTTACAATCAAAATTCATGTTACAGTAATTACACTTGAAACTTTTTCCTGTGTTATGTGTCTTTTGATGATTTACAAAACTAGAATGACGGAAAAATGCTTTGTCACAGATATCATAAGTGTAAGGTTTCTTTCCAGCATGTGTTCTTTTATGATATTGTAAGCTACTTGACCGGGTAAATCTCTTGTCACAGACATCACATTTGAATGGTTTCTCCCCAGTATGTGTTCTTTTATGATAGAGTAAGCCACTTGACTGGGAAAATGTCTTGTCACAGACATCACATTTGAATGGTTTATCTCCAGTATGCATTCTTTTATGATATTGCAGAGTAAATAAACGAGCAAATGTTTTGTCACAGAAATCACATTTGAAAGGTTTCTCTCCAGTATGTGTTCTTTTATGACGTTGCAGGTTAGCTAAACGAGCAAACGTTTTCCTGCAGAGATCACATTTGAATGGTTTCTCTCCAGTATGTGTTCTTTTATGAGATAGTAAGTTACTTGACTGGGAAAATGTCTTCTTACAGACGTCACATTTGAATGGTTTCTCTCCAGTATGTGTTTTTTTATGACATAGCACGGTAGTTAAACGGGCAAACGTTTTGTTGCAGAAATCACATTTGAATGGTTTTTCTCCAGTATGTGTTCTTTTGTGATCTTGGAGGGTAGATAAACAAGCAAACATTTTGTCACAGATATCACATTTGAAAGGTTTCTCTCCAGTATGTGTTCTTTTATGATATAGTAAGTTACTTGACTGGGAAAACATCTTCTTACAGACATCACATTTGAGAGGTTTCTCTCCAGTATGTGTTCTTTTATGAGATAGTAAGTTACTTGAATAAGAAAATGTCCTTTTGCAGACATCACATTTGAATGGTTTCTCTCCAGTATGTGTTCTTTTATGAGATAGTAAGTTACTTGACTGGGAAAATGTCTTCTTACAGACGTCACATTTGAATGGTTTCTCTGCAGTATGTGTTTTGTTATGATATTGCATGGTAGTTAAACGGGCAAACGTTTTGTTGCAGAAATCACATTTGAATGGTTTTTCTCCAGTATGTGTTCTTTTGTGATCTTGGAAGGTAGATAAACAAGCAAACATTTTGTCACAGATATCACATTTGAAAGGTTTCTCTTCAGTATGTGTTCTTTTATGATATAGTAACTTACTTAACTGGGAAAACGTCTTCTTACAGACATCACATTTGAGAGGTTTCTCTCCAGTATGTGTTCTTTTATGAGATAGTAAGTTACTTGAATAAGAAAATGTCTTTTTGCAGACATCACATTTGAATGGTTTCTCTCCAGTGTGTATTCTGCTATGAACTATTAAATTACTTGAATAAGAAAATGTCTTCTTACAGATATCACATTTGAATGGTTTCTCCCCAGTATGTAATACCATATGACGTCTTAAACTTGATAAACTACCAAATGTCTTGGTGCAGGCTGGACACCCATGAGACTTTTTTCCATTCACGCTAGAACTCCTTTTAGTGAAGTCAGAATTATTACTCATTGTAGATCCTTCACGTTTCAGCCAGCTCTTCGTCTTATCAATTCTCCACACAGCACCTTTTGATTTCCAACAAAATATGTCAAATATAAATTCGAAACTCACACCTCAACTCAAAATAAGCATGACATGTAAAAACCTCTGAGCCTGCGTTCCACCTGACCTGCGTGGCAAAAAAAAGAAACGCCATAACTACTTCATTTAAGGTCTACATACTACTCAAATTCAGTAGAGCGAGACAGACGATGTTTTCATCGCTTCCGAAGCGACAGTTTCGTACGTTAACCGCAGATCAATGCAATCACGAGGTATATTCTTATGTACCACGTGATAGCTTGTTTACGAGTTAACAATTGGATGTTTATCACGTGGTACATGAGAATACACCTCGCGATTGCTTTAATATTGATCCACGGTTAATAAAAAAAGTAGGCCTTCTTTACCTTATATTATCGTTATGTACTGTACCTTAACTACAAACTAACATATCTAATTCCTTCTCTTCTTAACCCCCCTCTTACACTCTTACACAATTCCCATATTTTTACGATACATTTCACAGAACTCCTTTCCCCTAAAAATCCCTCCTGAAGAAGACTGTAAGGTCGAAACGAGTCGAAACGCGTCGAGGGTTGCCGGCTTTACAGAAAAATACCTTTCCCAACACATTCCTATCCATTCACTCTAATATCCCTCACGTTCTCCTTCTCTCACTCATTTTCATACTCTATACTCTATACTCTATACTCTATACTCTATACTCTATACTCTATACTCTATACTCTATACTCTATACTCTATACTCTATACTCTATACTCTATACTCTATACTCTATACTCTATACTCTATACTCTATACTCTATACTCTATACTCTATACTCTATACTCTATACTCTATACTCTATACTCTATACTTCTACTCTATACTCTTCCTTATAGGCCCATTCTGTTAATTAAAACCGCACACTCTTTTTTATATATATACCGATATCTCCTAAAATAGTTTATTTCAGTTATCCTCCAATGCGATGGTTCTGCTTAAGCTCCAAGCTTGTATTGTTTGATATCATAAAGTGTATTACACACAATGTTTAACACCAGTGTGGGTCCAATTAACTATCTATCAATGAAAATCACATGTATTACACCCTAAGTCTAGTATGCAAGCACAATAGCACATTTCAAGAATAGTTTCACAAACATCTTTTAAGTGCAATGTACATTATGCATGGCTCAACAGTGTGTATAACTGGAATGAAAGCAGGGCCGTAGCGATGGGGGGTATTGGGGGGGGTGCGGCACCCCCCCAAATTTTACAAAATTGCAATATTCGGAAAACTCACGGGTCTATTCGGAAAATTGGCACCTTTTTCTTTAAGACTATTTTGAAAGATTTGCCAAAATCTACTGATTAAATGAAAAATAAATGTACTGGTGAAAACTTGTCGGTCGAATTTAATACAATAATACTTACACATTTAAAATTACGTTGTCTAAATTCTCCATTCTCGTTCCCAGTGGCCGCCACACAAACGTTGGACTCTGGGAATGTGAATATTGCAACTTGCAAGGCTCCCACGGGTCCCGTCGTCACGCGACCCCTTTGCGGGATGTGAAAGTACGTAACCCGATCCCGACCGCAGCCAGGAAATAATCAGTTACATACTTACAGTTGGCAAAGTTTTGTGATTATTATTGCAAGATTCGGGGGGGGGGGGAAATTTCATTCGGAAATTTTGGGTTGGCACCCCCCCAATTACGACATGTTAGATACGGCCCTGAATGAAAGTAGCAAAGAGTTTAAAGAAGAATATGTTGTGGATTTTGAAATACGAAGGTGTATCCAGTGTAATCAGATGTACAAAGAAATCGGCATGGTTTCATTGGATGTGGAAAATTTGGATAATTCCATCAATTTTATTCTGAACATCCAAATCCAGGATTTTGCAGCCATGAATGTTATCCCGATACATTTTAGAAGCTAATGATCTTTTTAGGATATTAAAATTGCTTCAATATGAATAATGTTGTGTACAATGCATGTTTAGTTATATGTTCCAGTATACTTTAATAGCATACCGTACAAATGATAGTCAAAGCTACTTTAGCTGTATTTTATAATTCTTGATAATTTTAAATTTTTAATACCATATGGTAAAATTCCTGGATTTTAATTTTGATGAGATTAATTTGGTTGACATATTATTAGCACTTTTACCAAATAGGGTCAATGTTTGTGGTTACTTTCAGTTACTCAGCAGAATATTTCTTATAAAACATACACAGTGTTGTCATCTTTGATTGGGTATTCTGTACTTATCAAATTCATTAAAAATTCATGAAGAAAATTCAAAAGAAATGAATATTTAATCAATATCTGTAAATCGCATACAGATTTGTCCTGATTTGACATAAACTTTTTCCTCAATTTACTTAGCTAAAATCCGACTCCATTCCCAACTTGAAAAATAGTTTGAAAACATGGCTATTTAAATGCGTCCATTTGATAAGTACGATAAAGCATTCGCAGCTGATCTGTATCTGATTTACTACAGCTCGCTTGCAGCTCACCTTGTAAATCAGATACAGATCGCTGCTCATGCTTTATCTATTACTTATAGCATGAATCCTTAAAGTGGCTATGAAACAAAAATTCTTTAATATTTGATATATTCGTTGATAAAACTGATTAAGGATTAGATTCTGATAAAACTAAATATGTACTACCACCTGTCTACAACCCTGAATTATCAGTTGAACGGCATGATAAATATTTTGAAACAAATTCCATGTGGTTGAAAATACAGTACATGTATGAATGTAGTCATAATAGCTTGTGATGTAAATACCTTTGCAAAATCTCAGTGGTCTGCTATAAACAATGCCAGTTCTTAATGGCATTTGTATAGGAAATTTACATCACTATTTATTTAACTTATGGAAGGCTCTACTACCGAAGGGAGGTTACCTGACTGACTACCTTGTATCTGGCAAAACCCTTACGGTACTGACCCTCCTCCCATCCTGCAGCACTGCATGTCACCCATACAAGGTATGGGGAGAGTTACCTGATCAATGCCGTGGAACAGCCAAAAGTCTGACCAGTCACCCACACTGTAAGTCTATAGCTAAAAGAACTATTAAATATGTGTTAGGACAATCAAAGCCAACCTCCCAAGAAAGGATCGGATAGCATCAAGTGGTCGAGTTGGGGCAGATGGGATTGGGTGCAACGAGCAATAATCTGGTGATTAACTAACCTAACTTCCTTGACGTTTGTTTAAACTGCTCACTGGAAAACAGAACACCACAGGAAGATGTTTGCTGTTAACTGTATTTATTACATACATGTAAATATATTTACTAATTGGTTTCTCTCTGACGAAGGGTCAATGCTCAACACATGATTAGATTCTACATGTAAGTGGCAAATGTATGAAACATGCCACTAATAACAGTCACATATACTGTTGGTTTGACAATTTTAGAAGTCCATACAGTAAGGCCACTTCTTGTTAAAATAGTTAAAAAACTTAAAATAGTTGGGGATCGTCCTCGCCCGCCCATAAAAAACGGCCCGCTCTGGATTTTTTTTGATTTTTGATTTTTGAAAAAACAACTTCATTCGACGCTTAGAAAACCGCAAACTTGCGTGAGTTTCGTCCATGGAGTTTCCAGAGTTTCGTCCTGTGGCGCTTCATTCATTTGCTAACAGTCTGGTACCCGGAGCCCACGCGTTCCTTTAACTCATGCGCAATCGCATTGGCTCAGATGCCATGTTGTTTTTATAAATATTGTGACCATTTAATTACAGCAAGCAGTGTGTTTCTAAAATCACAAATCCTATGAGAGTGGTAATGTTCCGTAACAATGTTGCTTAATTAATCTAAAATCAATTACCGTAGAATTCCGAATCGGGAAATCTCAGAAGTGTAAAATTCAATGTTACTTTCGGGGGGTCGTTACTTTCGGGGGGACGTTGCTTTCGGAATTCTACGGTAATAAACTAACTTGCGTCATAATAATAAACCCTTAACGAACAGAATCATGATACATAGCTATATTTACGACACCATTGACAAGTGTGCTCAAAATATCACAGGATATGGCACTCATATACCCTCTTAAATCCACTATCTGATAATTTCAAAATTCTTCTGTGTCAAAAAGATAAAAGTTTTAAATAATTAAAAAGTCAGTTTTGTTCTGGGTGTGGTGGTTCAGTAGTTCTCAGGTCAGTGGTAGTTCTGCACTCAGTTGATGTAGTGACGTCATTCCGACGATTGGTCGGAAAGCTTCGGTAGGTAAAATCGGAAATAGACAAGTCAAGATGGCGGCGATTAAGGTGGAATTATTTCAAAGGAGTATTTATAGGGCTACTGGTGTCATTTGGACCGTTCCGTTGAGGTAATTACCATTATTTTGACTTGCTTTAATGTGGTTTCAAATTTTATTGCGATGTAATAACTGTTTTAAAGTAGAATAAACAGCCAGAGTTGTGCACAGCACAAGTCAGGGATGGATTAAAAGAGGATTTTTTGAGAAACAAAATCTTCTTTATTCTTTAATTCATTTAAAGAAGATTAAAGAAGATTAAAGAAGATTAAAGAAGATTTTGTAAAACTCGACTTTCATAATGTGAAATCTTAACCACTATTTACAATTTTACATCATGAATTCCAGTAAATGGAATAGAAACTCAAACATAATATAAACTTTAACTTAAGCTATTAAAACCTAGAAACCTTAACATAGTAATACTACTGTAAGTATAAAATCTTAATTTAATATATAAAAAGTTAATTTAGCTTAACCAGTACAATTAAAGAAGATTAAAGAAGATTTTTCTTCAAAACCAAAATCTTCTTTAATTATTAAAAGAAGATTAAAGAAGATTTAATTAAAGAAGATTTCCAACCCTGGCACAAGTACAACTTAACAACTGTACAAGTACTTGCTTTGTGCCTTCAAACCTTTAAACTTTATCAGATTTGGGAAAAAATTGAAAGGTTTACTGAGTACTTGTCAAGTTCAAAAAGCAACCTGATACTTATAAAGACATGTGCTATGAAATTATACATGTACTGTAATTTCCTCCATGTAGCCCCCCCCCCCCCCCCCCCCCTGGGGGCTTATTTATTTTCCCTATAAAAGGGAGCTAAACAGAGGCTGGGGCTGCTGGGGGATATTTGGTTAAACTTAGCCATGTATTTTGCTGATTTATAATGACGAATCAGGGGTTGTGGAGCATTTCAGAGTGGAAAGGGCAGTCAAGTGGCAAAGATGGGGGGGGGGGGGGGGGGGGGGGGGGGGGGGGGGGGGGTGGGGGGGGGGGGGGGGGGGGGGGGGGGTTAATGCAGTTGCACAATGTATAAAGTTCTAAACACTGTGTGCTATTTGATTATGAATCAGTTTTTTGCAGCGAAGTATGTATTTCAAACTTTTTAGATCCACATTTTCTTTTTGAATAATGTAACTGAATAATATTATAAAGAACCACTCTATACCCAGTATAAACAAATTAATATCAGGAAAGTGCCCATCCCCCCTCACTCTGTGGTCCCTTTGAATGTAGTAGATCTCAGTGGTGGCAGAAGATGTTTTACATATTGGGGGTGGTTGGGTGTGTGGGGTAATTCATCAAATACTAAGGCATGGCAGTGCATTGTCACATAAGGTCCCCCCTTTGCATCATCAGTCCATGGATTTTTTTTGGACGAATCCAGCATGGTCCATGTGGTCCCCTTGTTTGTATCCCCTTTGTATCGTCGGTGCATGAAATGTTTTGGATGAATCCAGTGAGATATCTCATATCCTGGTAGAAAGATAGGGCTAAAAATTGACTAAAATGTTTGAAGGGGTCACAATGCACTGCCATGCCTTATTATTTGATGAATTACCCCACTCTTCTGCCACCACTGAGATCTACTACATTCAAAGGGACCACACAGTGAGGGGTGTGGGGGGGCGAGGGGGGTGGGGGGGGGGGGGAGGGGGGGGGGGGGGGGGGGGGGGGGGGGGGGGGGGGGGGGGGGGGGGGGGGAGGGGGGGGTGGGGGGGGGGGGGGAGGGGGGTGGGGGGGGGGGTTGTGTGGGGAGGGAGGGGGGGGGGGGGGGGGGGGGGGGGGGGAGGGGGTCGCGGGGGGGGGGGGGGGGGGGGGGGGGGGGGGGTGGGGGGGAGGTGGCGGGGGGGGAGGGGGGGGGTGGAGGGGGGGGGGGGGGGGGGGGGGGGGGGTGGGGGGGGAGGGGGGTGGGGGGGGGGGGGGGGGGGGGGGGGGGGGGGTGGGGGGGGAGGGGGGGGGGGAGGGGGGGGGGGGGGGGGGGAATAGAGTGGTTCTTTATAATATTATTCAGTTACATTATTCAAAAAGAAAATGTGGATCTAAAAAGTTTGAAATACATACTTCGCTGCAAAAAACTGATTCATAATCAAATAGCACACAGTGTTTAGAACTTTATACTTTGTACAACGCACGCAACTGCATCCCCCCCCCCCCCCCCCCCCCCCCATCTTTGCCACTTCACTGCCCCTTCCACTCTGAAATGCTCCACAACCCCTGATTCATCATTATAAATCAGCAAAATACATGGCTAAGTTCAACCAAATATCCCCCCAGCAGCCCCAGCCTCTGTTTAGCTCCCTTTTATAGGGAAAATAAATAAGCCCCCAGGGGGGGGGGGGGGCTATATGGAGGGAATTACAGTACATGTATAATTTCATAGCACATGTCTTTACAAATATCAGGTTGCTTTTTGAACTTGACAAATACTCAGTAAACCTTTCAATTTTTTTCCAAATCTGATAAAGTTTAAAGGTTTGATGGCACAAAGCAAGTACTTGTACAGTTGTACTTGTGCTGTGCACAACTCTGGCTGTTTATTCTATTTTAAAACAGTTATTACATTGCAATAAAATTTGAAACCACATTAAAGCAAGTCAAAATAATGGTAATTATCTCAACGGAACAGTCCAAATGACTCCTGTAGCGCTATAAATATTCCTTTGAAATAATTCCACTCCTAATTATTACCAATAATTCCATGTCCTAAATAACCCAGGTACTTCATGAAAGCCTGACCCCAACACACACCCTAATCCTAACCAATAAATTCGTGAATATAGGACATGGATTTATAACCAGAATAAGTAATAACCTCACCTGTTTTGTTCTAAGCAAAATGCCCACCAGATGACAGCCATTTTGCCAAAAAGTAAAGGCACAAAGTCACTTCCATGATGCACTGCTAGAATGGGAATTGTCCATTGCAAGTTATATTGTGTAACTCCCATCATGGTTTTCACTAAGTTGAGAACTTGTGGAAATCATTAATAAGATTATAATGGGGGTTTATCAGGTCTGACATCATGTATGCCATGCCTTCTTCTGATAATTGCCTACCAATCAGAAGAAGGCATGATGTTCATGACATCAGACCTAATAAACCCTCATAATAAAATTTATTATTCACAAGCACTAATTGTTATAATGGTGTTCAACCACTACCCGTGGTTTCAAAACACACTGATACCTGTATTACACAAATGCAAACAAGACATATAACCCCTTAACCCCCTTAACCCCCATATAACACCTTAACCCCTTTCCCTTGTCTGGCATTAGCCAGAGTAAAATATTAAAAGGCCACCACAGTAAAGAAAGGGTTAACAAGATAGTTTTTAACCCTTTTCCTACTGTTCTTCCCTTGAATCATCTGGTGTTAACCAGAATAAAATACTAAAAGGCCACCATGGTGGGGAAAGTAGAAAAGGGTTAATGAAGTTCAGTCATGTGCTTTACCAATGCACTAGCTAAGTCAAATGTGACATCACATTTCAAACATATGTAAATGCAATGCAATTACATGAACAGTCTAACCCATGCTTGCATGGATTAATTATGGACTTTAAAATGATGATGACGATGATGATGACATCATGTATGCCATGCCTGCTTCTGATTGGCCAATAATTGATATTGTTGCTAATATAACCACAAAATTATTGGCCAATCAGAAGAAGGTTGTTTGTGAAATCAGACCTGATAAGCCCTCATTATAATAAAATTTATTAGTCACAAGCAGTATACTACTGTAATTACTTACATCATCCAGGATTCATTGTAAATGTGGTTTCAACTTTCAAAATACACTAGCTGTATTACACAAATGCACTTATAAATTCTGGCAAACTAGACAGAACCACCTTAACACTTTTCCTACTCGAGTTCTTCCCAGACTCCCTTGATGAGTAAAATCACCTCGCATTAGCCAGAGTAAAATATTAAAAGGCCACCATGGTAGGGAAATGGTTAACGAGATAAAAAAAGGGTTAATGAAGTTCAGTCATGTGCTTTACCAATGCACTAGCTAAGTTAAATGTGACATCACATTTCAAACATATGTACTGCATCCCATTTGGTTCTGTGGCTTCAAGTTCATGGGTCAACAAATGTCGATCAAATGCTTTACAATCAAAATTCATGTTACAGTAATTACACTTGAAACTTTTTCCTGTGTTATATGTCTTTTGATGATCTACAAAACTAGAATGATGGGAAAACGCTTGGTCACAGATATCATAAGTGTAAGGTTTCTTTCCAGTGTGTGTTCTTTTATGACGTTGTAAGTTACCTAACTGGGAAAATGTCTTGCCACAGACATCACATTTGAATGGTTTCTCTCCAGTATGTGTTCTTTTATGCTGTTGCAGGGTAGATAAATGAGCAAACGTCTTGTTGCAGAAATCACATTTGACAGGTTTCTCTCCAGTATGTGTTCTTTGATGATCTATTAAGTTACATGAGTAAGAAAATGTCTTCTTACAGACATCACATTTGACAGGTTTCTCTCCAGTATGTGTTCTCTTATGATCTATTAAGTTACATGAGTAAGAAAATGTCTTTTTACAGACATCACATTTGAAAGGCTGACATCTATGACGTCTATGACGTCTTAAACTTGTTAATTTGCAAAATGTCTTGGTGCAGGCTGGACACCTATGAGACTTTTTCCCATTCGTGCTACAACTGCTTTTGGTCAAATCAGAACTATTATTCATCAGTGTAGATCCTTCACGTTTCAGACAGCTCTTCATCTTATCAATTCTCCACACACCACCTTTTGATTTACAACAAAATTCCGAAATTCACAACAGCTCAAGCCAAGGGAGCACGCCAGACCACAGAATAAGGATCAACCAGAAGTCCGACTCAGTGTCGGCACCTTTGATGTAAGCGTCCTCGCGAAATGTCGGCCTGCGATCCCGGCGCCATTTTGAAAGTAAGTGCCCCCGGGAAATTAGCCCTCTCGTCCTTGCGACCCTCGGGCTCCTGTATTCAATTACTCTTGGCCTTCTTGTGACCTTTTAATTAAATTTATATTGTTATCTATATATATAAATAATATTTAGTTAAGTAAATAAGTAATTTGCTTTAGAAAACGGTTCTTTGGAAATAAAATTCTTTGACCACAAGGTTATTAAAACTTCAGTACGCAGATACTACGGGTAAGAGTCCGTGGCAAAAAAGTCCTGCACTCATGAAGCGGGTTTTACATTTCTCGATTATGCCGACACATTTGTTTATAGAAAAAGATCGCTAATAATTTCGGAACTACGCATTGTTGAAGTACATCGAGTACGTATGTTGTTAGAAATTTTATGAGCTTTCATTCGGTGTATAGTTCAAACTTTAGTGTTACCTGTAACTTTTTAAAATGTTCAAAATGTGCACACCATTGTTCGTAAAATAAGAATTATGATGGGAAATGGACTCCTCACAAGTGTTATAGAATTTTGGATATTGTTTTTAAATACTAAACGCACAGCCCTGAACAACATATTAAACATAGGATACTGTGAAGTGCCATTCATGTCAGAACTTTTAATTTTCTCGCCGGGAAGTATTTTAAAGAACAAAAACAAATGTGGAGTTTATACAATTCTGGATTATGCCGACAGCTTCGTGAGTGCAGGACTTTTTTGCCGCGGAGTTTTACCCGTAGTATCCGCGTACTGAAGTTTTAATAACCCCGTGGTCAAAGAATTTCATATCCAAAGAATCGTTTTCTAAAGTAAATTACTTATTTACTTAACTAAATATTATTTATATATATAGATAATAATATGAAGTTAATTAAAAGGTCACAAGACGGCCAAGAGTAATTGATTACAGGAGCCCGAGGGTCGCAAGGACGAGAAGGCTAATTTTCCGGGGACACTTACTTTCAAAATGGCCGACTGGCGCATGCGCATAAAAATAATGGGACACTTTTTTCCGCGAGTCGGACTTCTGGTTGATCCTTATTCTGTGGCCAGACTGACCTGTGTTTCTTCTTCTTTGTTCGACATGGCCTTATTAGCAGGAATCCCTCCGGCTTCTGATTGGCCGATAAATTTAGCACTTCCGCATGACGTATGCGCTGGTGCATAAATTATCGCCAATGAATATTTTTAAATAATTATCGGGAATCTGAAATGTACTTGTATTTCAGGGTTTTAACGTTTGTAAACAACGAATACAGTATACAAAACTCTCATATCATATATACTCCTTACTGTATGCTATTCGCACATCGGATCGTTGTCCATGAAAATGAAAGAGTTTGCTGCACAAGTTTGACGCTATCCTGAATCAAAGCGTGGTCGAAGTTCAGTTCTGTGTTTTATAAACATGGCGTTAAATCCGAAATCAGAAAGAACATGTCAATATCACAGAATAGAGATACGCCAATTAACTATTCGACAGCGTGTTTGCGACTTGGTCAAGCCAGTTCTGTTTGACTGAACAGGCAATTCGCGAATTTGCATGCGACGCGACATTCCTATAAATAGTTGACTTGAACTTCGCTTTGATTCAGGATAGCGTCAAACTTGTGCAGCAAACTCTTTCATTTTCATGCACAACGATCCAATGTGCGAATAGTATGCAGTAAGGAGTATACATGATTTGAGAGTTTTGTATACTGTATTCCTTGTTTATTAATAAAACGTTAAAACCTTGAAATACAAGTACATTTCAGATTCCCGATAATTATTAAATATTCATCGGCGATAATTATGCACTAGCGCATACGTCACGCGGAAGTGCTAAATTTATCGGCCAATCAGAAGCCGGAGGGATTCCTGCTAATAATGCCATGTTTTGTTCGGAGTTCCTTCATTTATATTCAGCCATTTTGAATAATGCGGTATATCATTAGCGTATCGCAGGCGCGGGTTATGATGCCGAAGGAAACCCGAGGCCCGAGCGTTTAATTTTCGTAACGCGCTCGGGTTTCCTTCGGCGCCGTAGCCCGCGCCTGCGATACGCTAATGATATATACCGCATTATTCAAAAAAGAAGAAGAAACACAACCTCGTACCCAGGGCCATTTAAATTTGTAGGGAACTGGGCCAAGATGGCGAATAAAACAAAATGGCGAGAGGAACAAATGGCCCTGGTGGAGGTTAGCTCAAAATACGCACTATATTGCGCATTTTATTAACTAGAACTCAGTTCTTTACACAGTAATTATACCTAATTACACCTAATTATTGCATGGTTTAAAATATAATTTCCCGTGCCGTGTGCAGGAACAACCGACAAGGTCAAAATACAATTTTTAAAAAAGAGTACAAAATCAAACCGTCTGATTTACGCCATAAGCTCTTGACCAACCAGAGGCTGAGATAGCCTGGCCTCCACCAGGGCCATTTGTTCCCGCCATCTTGACCCAGTTCCCTACAAATGGCCCTGGGTACAAGGTTGGAAGAAACACAGGTCAGTCTGGCGTGTAGCCTGGTACCCTGGCCCAATTTCAAAAGAAATATGGGCCAGGTAACCACTAAAGACTTCTGCTTTCCTATTGGTTGAATTTTCGCGCGTTTTTATTGGCTATGAGTGAAACTGCAATCGTCATAAGTGGATTTAGCCCTGATGACGCGAGAATGAGATTAGTGGTTACCTGGCCCATATTGTTTTTGAAATTGGGCCAGGCCTAGGATACCAGGCTATCTGGCGTGCTCCCTTGCTCTAGCCTGCGTGCAGACGCTCCATCCCAGATCCCAATTCAAATAACAGGGAATAAGAGCGTCTGCGTGTCAGCGCCAAATTCCGTGTTCTGTAATTGATTCCGATTAATTTGCAATTCATGAGCAATACTTACAGCGAGTGTCAACGACTACTAACCACTTAAGAATCTATATGAAGAAAGAAACTCTGATCGATAAATAGGATACTCTGAGCTTCGTAGGAAGGTAATTAATAAAACAAAAACAAACATCGAGGAGCAAAGGTCGTATTATAAGTGTCGTATTTCACTGTGACGTTTGAAGCGATTCACAAGTTCAGTCCCGCATCTTTTTCGGCTGTTTGATCGTTCTCAAACAACATTATGCCTACTATAAAAGCTTCTAAAAGAATTAACAAACTCATTTTAGTCCGTGCTTTGGTACAGTCTCGATTAATGCATTCAGGCGGACCAGACAAAAAGTAGTTGCCTTCGTCTGCGTGGTAAACAACAAAACATTCAAAACGGAAGCAGTTGTAATTAGCCAATTGAATATCGTGTATAAATATTTGGCCAATCAGAGAGCGTCCCCGGAATCCGTGCGGACAACGACGTCACAGAACAAGAATTACGTAGCTAATTCATAGACGTTCTTCTCCGGGGAGGCGGGATTTTCCGAACGTCTATGCGTAGGCTACCTTGCTCAAGCTTAAAGACAAAACATTGAGCTTGCGTTCCAACTGATGTGCGTGGAAAAAAAGGAAAACAATGCAACTACTTCATTTAAGGTCTACATAACAGTTTGGCTTATGGAAAATTTATATAAAATATGAAAGAAATATATTAAAATTGATATATTGCAAAAACGACCCTATGTTGTCATGCTGAAAAAAATCAATATGGAAACAAAAGTTAATATGCGAGAAAAAAAATACAAATGACGCAATTTTAACCGGAAGTCGAGATCTAAATATTCATGATTAGTTATAATTTATGCTAAAAGCGATTATGAAGGAAATAAGGAATAAACATGGCGTTTATCGATCGTATTCGATCCTGAACATGCGGCTAAAAGCTGACCTGCACCAGGCTATGGTAATATATGATACACGCTATCTGTCAAGATAGCGTGTATCATATATTACACGGGAATACACGCACTTAATTATAATATTTTTGGGGACTCGCTGATCAATCATGTGAAGCATGTTTTCATTCTGTTGCGAGATTCCGATAAACGTGGTTTGTTCTCTTCCTCAAGCTCTTCGTGGTTTATACTCTTCGAGTTGTTCGCTGCTCCTTTGCGCACTATACTTCAGCTTGGAAACATCCCAAACGTAAGTAGAGAAAACATAATTACCAGCCGCTAAAAGCTAAACCGTTTAAAAAACAACTATGAGGCGAAAATATCCGAGTTGAAACAGAACGTGAGTGGAAACTTTATCGACTTGTTGTCTTACTTAAAGATGTTTTTTTCTGCGGTTCAATTATACTTTACACGTGAAGATACTTATAATTATATGTGTAATATGAGCCTCGTTTCGCTTCAGCGGTGTTGCTATTTTTAGCCTGGTGCAGGTCAGCTTTTAGCCGGATGTGATCCTGAGAAGCTCAAAGGTGAAACTTTCGTATGTGCTCTTGACGTTGTCTGTGGCTTTTTTCAAGCAGGAAATCTTTATGAAGAGCAGAAGCGTATCCTCAAGGAATTCTTTCTGGGGAAGTCGATCTTTTTTAGTGCTGGCACAGGCTATGGGAAGTCCTTGATTTTCCAAGCCGTTCCACTTCTAGCCGATCTGTTACTCGATCAGGTCATAGGAACAAGTATTGGGATTATTATATGCCCGCTGGTATCTTTTTATATGCTCGATCAAGTAGCGTATTTAAACTCTATTGGTATCAGCGCAGCTGCTGTATTTGAAGGCCAAGACCAAAATGTGTTGAAGGATATAGAAGATGGTGTATACTCGCACATTTACGTTTCTCCAGAATCTATGCTGTCGGTACAACGTTGGCGCAAAATGCTCCAATCATCCCATTTCAAGAATTGTATATTGTCGTCGCTGTGGACGAAGCTCATTGCATCAGTCAATGGTACGTTTGCTGTATATATATATATATATATAGATAGATATAGATATATAGGGCCGCCGAGAGCCGGGATGGGCCCGGGGAAAGGTAAGTCTCGCGGGCCCCTAATTTGTCTATTTCTACTGTTGTGCAGGAGGTACTCACATCGCTTTCGTGCTAAATTGCCGCTAACGCACTACGGCGCAAAATGTGCGTTTTAAATTTCATCTGACAGTCAGTGTCTAAATAACTACATTATTGAAACAGAGTATTGAAAGAATTCCTAACAAAGATTTCCAATTACAAGATCGAATTCAACGAAAGCAGATATGCGTGGCGTGAATGGCGTGGCGTATAATGAGACTTGTAAATTTACGTATTCATTTTATATAATAAACTAATATGGTGGAACTCACGATTTGGCGTAACTTGTCAATTATGATATTCCAAAGAATGCCCATGCTGTAACATATCCGATAAACTTTTAGACTTACTTTAGTTTATGACGTACTTGCACTTCATGACAAAGTCACACTGACGGAAATTATGATCCTTTGCGCGATTTTCGATCCCATTTCCCTGCCCCGCGAAAAACTGGCGGGAGTTCGAGGTAAGAGTCGTATTTTAATATTTCTTTCCGAAATGTCAAACAGACGGAGCTGAGAAGGAGTTTAATTAACAGACCAAATCTTGTTTCGTTTTTCAATGCAGTACGGCAGTTACTTCCCGAGGTTGAGGTGTGCTTGGAAGCAGGAGACGGTGTAACTTTGTACCTGAATAAGTGCTTGAACCAAGGCGCTTATAAGCGCCCTGGCTTCAACGTCGTCTGGATGAAACATGCGAATCACTGCCTGTTATAGTAGAAAGTACAAACGAATAAGATGAACCAGTGGTCGTAGCATGTAATAACGACATACGAACAGTGACTATAGCAACCTAATTAAGAATGCTAAGATGTCACTTTGAAGCAGCTGCTGGAGTACAAGAACTCAAGAAGAATGGCATGCACAGGAACGGCCGATATAAAACGTCGAGAGACAATCCACCTCAGGAAGCAGGGTCCAACCTAAATACATAATATCAAGACATCAAATTGTATGTCTCCGAGAGCTTCACTTTCCATGGACGAAAATACCCCTTCCTGCTTCCAACTGCATTGAAAAACGAAACAAGATTTGGTCTGTTATTTAAACCCCTTCTCCGACTGTTTGACATTTCGGAACTGTTTGGCATTTTTGACTGTTTGGCATTTTTGTATTTAAATTGCAGTTGGATGAAGATATATATTTGGATAGATGCCCCACACCAAATGGCTATTTGGTACAGATGTTTCATGCTGGTACTCCAGAGTCAACAAAGAATCTGATCTTGGAAAGTGTGTCCTGTGTAGACATGGCTGTATGACATCAGCATCGTGATCTGTACCATTGCTTTCGGTATGGGTATAAATTGCAGAGGTGTGGATCGTGTCATTCATTTTGGTCCATCTGCAAATGTGGGATGCTACCTTCAAGAATGTGGAAGAGCAGGGCGAGATGGTCGGGAAAGCACTTGTATTTTACTACACAATGGCTTTCTTTCATCTCATTGTTCTGATGACATGAAGGACTACCTGAATGCAGAAAAATGTAGGAGACGAAAGATTTTAAGTCATTTCCCTGGTTCATATGAAGTGCAGGTGGAAGGTTGCAAATGCTGTGACATGTGTGCCAAGAAGTGTAGCTGCTCTGGTTCAACTGGAAATTGCCATGTATATGTTTCTGGAAGTGGGCCATGGGAAACCCAATGTGTATAAGTTCCAGGAAAGTCGAGTGGTAATTGACCAACAAAGATCAGCACTCAAAGCAGAACTATTCAACTTGATGGCAACACTTCGAAATAGCAATCTCAAACATGTATTGTATCCAAATGTGTTTTTTTGAATTTGGAAAATTCCATATTGCTCAGATCATTCAAAATTGCTTTAGGTTTTTTTCTGTTAAAGATATCTGTAATTGTGGAGAAATTTGGAGAATGGAACATGCCAACAATGTTTTGTTAATTTTATCTGATATTTGTAATGATATTGATGCTAATGAGTTGCAATTTGATGATGATATGGAAGATATTGATTGCATGGTTGATTCAGAGTGGGCGGATGTTCGAGATGATTCCCTTATTAATGTGTTACTCAATGACTCAAATATGTCATTAACGAGGCTTTAACTGAATTTGATCAATCTGGTGAAGACATTATGGACACCAGTGATTTTGTAAATAATTTAGCTGTTGAAGTATCCCAGTGTATCGACACTGATAATTAACAATTAGACAATGCACCTGAGTTGTCTATGATTTATTGATAAATTAACCCTATCCAGACTGGGAGTCAAGAGTACAAGTGTGCTTCAAAATCTTATAAATGGTTGTTTATTCTATACTTATTATATTTACATGTATACTGTAATGTAGCCTGCGTGCATACTCCACCTGAATTTAATAATTAAATATCATATGATATTCAGGTGGAGTCTGCATGCAGGCTAACTTTAATGAAATTATGAGTATATTCAGCTAGAACTTGCTATGCATAAATGGTTAAACTCCGTACATAATTACATTATCTGGCAGTTTTGTGAAGGTTAATTGTTCTTTTATGCTCGTTGATCCATTTAAACGTTGAGTTCATGTTGAAATTTGAGAGCAAACTAGGTTCAATATTGCAAAATTTCTTGTACTCCCGGTTTGCATGCCTTGTAAATACATCAAACTTGACCAACTCTTCAACAATTTTCTTCACGTCACCAGTTGCTGCTTTTGCAACATGATAACTTGCTCTTTTTAGGACTTGACAGTCAAGGTCAAAGTTGTCCATAAGTTGTTTGGTGACCCCAATGGCCTTTGCAAACCGGTTTACTGCCTTTTCATTAATAGATGCATTTGGACCCATATGCTTGATCACTTGCTTTAGGACCCTGTTATAGTGCTCTAAAGCAAACTGACTTTCTACCATTTCAAACATTCTTGCATCCGAGACTGAATCATGAGGACTATCGTTTTCGCGGTGATTTTTGTCAAGTTCATCCACTGCTTGATGAACATATCTTCTTTGTTGCAAGTCGACAGCAATAACAAAACTACACTTTTTGTGATATCGCAAGTTTTCGCGGCCCCGTCGCACGAGAAAGAAGATAATGTCAAAAAGACATTTCTTCTGTAATCCTTTTGGTGTGGATATGTTGAAGGAGGAATAAAGTTTGTCTAGGTCTTGGGATGTAATTTCTGGATAATGATTCACCTTCCCTTTGCCCATCTTTTTTAATTCAACTGCCGCAGCAAGAAATGCTTCGTTGGAAGAGGAAAAGTCATTGTCACATAATATCAATCTGTTTTTCAGTTTGAAGGTATCTAGCAATACCATATCGAAGTGAATGAAGAGTATTTTTGCTGTAAAATTAACCATCCTTTTTTCGTGTGTTAGCGTAAAACGACCTTAGTAATCCATTCAGTTTTTACTTGCTATGGCAATGTTCTTCAACACTTTCAAGACCCCGCCTTCTCGCTGCAATGCTCGTCCAACAATTTCAGTGCATGTCTTGTAGAGTTATTTGTTGATGCAGGGTTTTTTTCTTGGCGTAGACGTTCAATGTCTTCTTCTGAACGAGATCCAAACCTAGCTCCGGACATAGTTAAATTGTGAAAACTGAAAGGTCAACAAAATACGGGGGACACTGGACGCCGGTTCATGTAATTCATGGGCTTGACACTCTACTTCCGGTTTTGATATTTATCCCTAGGGAAAAATAAATGTAATGATACCCGCTGCCATGGGTTACGTGGAAAACATCACGATTTTCGGACCAATAAGAGAGCTAGAAAAACGGACTTTGACACTTGATATATAACAAATGTGGTTCATACCCTCTTACACCAATCATCTGATAATTTCAAAATTCTTCTGTGTCAAAGATAAAAGTGTTAAAACAGTCAGTTTTGTTCTAAGCAAAATGCCCACCAGATGACAACCATTTTGCCAAAAAGTAAAGGCACAAACACAACTCCCATGATGCACTGCTAGAATTGGAATTGTCCATTGCAAGTTACAGATTATAATAGGGGTTTAACAGGTCTGACATTGTGTACACTGTGCATTTTTCTGATAATTGTTGCCTACCAAAAAATTATTGGCCAATAGGAAGAAGGCATGATGTTCATGACATATCAGACCTGATAAACCCTCATTATAATAAAATTTATTATTCACAAGCAGTATGATACTAATTACTTACATCAACCAGGATTCACTGTAAACTACAATTGTTATGGTGTTCAACCACTACCTGTGGTTTCAAAATTTTGGCAAACAAGACAGAACCACCTTAACCCTTTCCCTACTAGAGTTCTTCTCTCATCTGGTGTTAGCCAGCTAGAGTAAATTAAAATATTAAAAGGCCACCACAGTATACTTAGGGAAAGGGTTATTAACCCTTTCCCTTAGAGCTGTGCCCAATTAATCGATTAATCATTAACGACAATCAAATCATCCACAAAAGTCAACAGCATGACACTACAATGAGTTTTTGTTAAAAAGTTGTGGAAATATGAGATGGCATTGTGACATTCGCCCTGTTAAAAACAGCTATATTGCATATCAAATGTTGAACGCAACTTGTTTTGATTCTTATCTCTGAGGAAGTACTAAAAAGCTTAAAAGCACCCCTTTATTTGAAGGGACAAACAATGGCAACCTGTGTTGATTTTTTAATACGATTAAGTAAGTTGTCAATGATTAATTGATTATGAATATGGACCAATGGGCACAGCTCTGCTTTCCCTACTTGACTTCTTCCCTTAATGAGTAAAAGCATCTGGCATCAGCCAGAGTAAAATACTAAGACTAAGAGGTGACCATGGTAGGAAAAGGGTTAATGAAGTTCAGTCATGTGCTTTACTAATGCACTAGCTAAGTCAAATGTGACATCACATTTCAAACATATGTACTGCATCCCATTTGGTTCTGTGGCTTCAAGTTCATGGGTCAACAAATGTCGATCAAATGCTTTACAATCAAAATTCATGTTACAGTAATTACACTTGAAACTTTTAATTGTGTTATGTGTCTTTTGATGGTTTACAAACCTAGAATGATGGAAAAATGCTTTGTCACAGATATCACAAGTGTAAGGTTTCTTTCCAGTGTGTGTTGTTTTATGATATTGCAAGTTACTTGACCGGGAAAATGTCTTGTCACAGACATCACATTTGAATGGTTTCTCTCCAGTATGTGTTTTTTTATGAGATAGTAAGTTACTTGAATGGGAAAATGTCTTGTCACAGAGATCACATTTGAATGGTTTCTCTCCAGTATGTGTTCTTTTATGAGATAGTAAGTTACCTGACTGGGAAAATGTCTTGTCACAGAGATCACATTTGAATGGTTTCTCTCCAGTATGTGTTCTTTTATGATGTTGCAGGGTAGATAAACGAGCAAACGTTTTGTCACAGACATCACATTTGAAAGGTTTCTCTCCAGTATGTGTTCTTTTATGAGATAGTAAGCTCCTTGAATAAGAAAATGTCTTCTTACAGACATCACATTTGAATAGTTTCTCTTCAGTATGTAATACCATATGACGTCTTAAACTTGATAAACTACAAAATGTCTTGGTGCAGGCTGGACACCAATGAGACTTTTTTCCATTCATGCTAGAACTCCTTTTCGTCAAGTCAGAACTCAGAACTATTACTCGTTGTTAATCCTTCAAGTTTCAGACAGCTCTTCATCTTATCAATACTCCACACACCATTGATTTCCAACATAAAAATTGAATATGTCAAACATAAATCCGAAATTCACAACAGCTCAAAATTAGCATAATATGCGCATAAAGACAAAACATCGAGCCTGCGTTGTGCAAGGCAAAAAAGGAAAATAAGGCCACTACTTCATTTAAGGTCAACATAAAATTGATATATGACTAATATGACCATAGTCGCGCATGAGCGAAGTTACCTTGATAACAAAGTTCAAAAAATAGACACGCTTAGCGTGCATGTATCTACTGCGCTACAGCAGGGCCGGATTAGGGTTGCGCGAGGCCCCCGGCATTTTTTCAGCGCGGGGCCCCTTTACAGTTTACCCCCCCCCCCCCCGCCCCCAAGTCCCGACAGACCGACGGCGTTGTGAACAATTTACGCAAAAAAATAGTAAAACAACAAAAGATAAAATTCTGCGTTTTGTCCCCTAAACGATTAAAAGTTGCCTTTGTATTTACAAAAAGTGTTTGTGCACTGTTTGTCAACAATACAATAATACATTATACATTATATACAAGAAAAAATAAAGTTAAATGTTAATCCAGCTAGTATAAAGTCATGGAAAAAGTGTATATGCATGAAGCCATAAACACGCAAATCATTTGCGTCTCAATTTCCAGATGCCTTGTAAACATTATGTTTACGGGATTTCTGAATGGCAAAATCATTAATTAAAGACGAAAATTCCATTTTCCGCAGAAGCTCGTGTTCCACGCTGAGCAGGGTAAGGCTGTTTAGCCTCTTCTGTATCATGCACGAACGAACTTGGCTTTTTATTCGCTTCAGTGTAGAGAATGATCTTTCGCCGGAACAGTTCGAGATCATAAGACAAAGATAAATGCGAAATGCAACAAAGGTGTTCGGAAATAAAGTTTCCAGATTATTGTCCACAAGAAGCTTAAACATTCGCAATTCCAGCGACTCCACGTTTAATCTGACGTCATCGTCATCTTTAGTTATTACAGCAACGCCATCAGGAGATTCCTCGGTCGTAGCTCGGGTTGAAGAAGTAGCAGCAGGGATTGCTGGAGAAGCAGTTGCACTTAATGCTTTCTTAACAAATTCTGTGTTAAGAAAACTTGAAAAATGTACTAATTCGTCTGGCAGACTGTCTTCAAGATCTGTGGGGTAAGCTTTTTGAAGGCTGTCCGCACTCTTGACCACTTGATCGTCTGGTAGGTCGTTAAGGTTTCGCAAGAACCCAAACTTCGCAGCAATATCTTCATACGCGCCAAGTCGTTTCTGCAATTCCCCATCTATACTGTCGACAATAACCAGGAACGTGCGCGTGCGAAACTTGTCGGCTGGAGTCTGCGGCAATTCAGGCGCTGATCCTGGCTCATCATAACGCCGATTTCGTTGACGCACGCGTCTAACTTCTTCCGTGTAATTGTCACATTCACTGAGCTTCTTCCTTTTAGCCTCAAACTCTTCAAATCTTGTCCGCAGTTTACGGATAAATTCTACGAGAGACTCATAGATTGCAACAGCGGTATTGAGATCTTGGTCGGCTGATTGCAGGACTTGACTGCTGCCGTTAAAACGATGCAGGATGTGGTACCACAAAGCAGCAAGTATGCCGGTTTCGAGGCGATTCATATAGGCGGCGAGTCCACGGGCCTCTTGGCGGCAGTCGGGTTTCTGGTTGAAGTCGTCAGCGATTTCCTCCAAAGCAGCGTTAATTTCCTCATATCCTTTCACTACAGCTTCTGCGGCGTCTGCGCGTGCGGACCAGCGAGTGTCAGACATGCGTTTGACTGTTGGCAGGCTTTTGCTCGAAAGTTGATTATGCAGAACTTTCCAACGATGCGTTGAAGCAGCAAAAAAGGAGTAGAGTCGCTGAAGAAAATCGAAGAATCCAACAGCTAGCTGGCAACAACCTGCTGCGGACTGACCAACCAGGTTGAGAGAATGTGCAGCGCAGGGTACATAGTCAGCCAACTCACAATGCTGCCGAATAATGGCTTCCATGCCATTATATTTCGCACTCATATTGCTTGCGTTATCGTATGACTGACCACGGCAGTCCGTTATAATATTATCGAGCAAACGATTTCCCATCAAATGGATGAATTCTTCGCAAATTGTCTTAGATAGATAGGAAGTGTGACCCCGTCCTTTGTTTGCGTTATGATTAATATGCTGCGCTAGAAATGGATCAAACTTGGCCAACAGCTCCAAAATAATAATAATAAAATAATAATAATAAAATTTCTATAGCGCATATACATTGCTGTTCTATGCGCTTTACATTGTGAAATTAAGTATACAGTATTTTACACATTTTTTATGTATATGGTGTTAAAATTCATCCGTTACAAGTCCTATATCTATGTATTATTTAAAACTAATAAAAATATTAATAATAAAATTCGTCTTATAATTATAAGTCATATGTCGTAAGCTAATTTAAAAAGGTGAGTCTTTAATTTGGATTTAAAAGTATTAATGTCAGTTATAGATCTGATATCCACTGGCAGTGTGTTCCATAGTTTTGGCCCAGCTACCGAAAATGCCCGATATCCATAGGTTTTAAGTTTGTATGGTTGTTCTGTAAGACGCCATTTATCTGCTGACGATCGAAGTTTTCTTGTTGGTTCATAAAGGCATACAAGTTCTTGTAAATATTTAGGAGCAATTTTATTTACTATTTTGAAACACATTAAATTCATCTTAAAAACGATTCTTTCTTGAACTGGCAACCAGTGTAGATTTCTTAAACACGGTGGAATCGCTCAGTTCCAGGCCTCGCGTGGACGCGCGCGCTGCGCCAGCTGATATATTCAATAAACATGGTAGTCAATTTATCCCGGGCGTTCTGTGACCCCCTCCCGCGATCTTTTCATGTCAGCGGTTGAGTGTTTCGCACATATCGCAAATTATGCAAACCTGACGCGAATTAAAAAATGGCTGACGCGGTGCCCTCAAGTAAGCCAAGTCTTGAAAGAAACCTTGTTGAAAAACAAATTACATTTTTACGTAGCAATCTCAAATTCCGGGGGGTGGGGAGGGAAATTTAACATTTTAAAAGAAGTTGACCGTACTTTGGTAACAGGTTAATACAACTGACAATTAAAATACTCACCAATTAATTGTTCAATGGCAATGCAAAATATTCCTAATACACGTTGTCATTTCACTGATTTCAGACTTTCAGTCTATTAAATCCCTTGAAACGACGTCTATTTGTGTCCTTTATGATCTATCAAGAGCGACCATGGCACAGAATAAGATGTTTATTCTATGACCAAGGTTTTGTGATAGTGATTGGTGAATGTCATGCTTTGTGTATAAAATACGAGACATCTAGAATCACTACGCGTATTACGTTTCAACTTTCAAGCGCATCTGCTTCAAGCGATGCTATAAAATATTTTGGGCATATTCCGCTGACATGATAAGATTGGATCGCGGGAGGGGGTCACAGAACGCCCGGGATAAATTGACTACCAATAAACATGGCTGAAAAAAGCTAGAAAGACATAAAAGCTAGAAAGACATGATGTGGTTTTTAATTTGGAAATTGGAATTCAGTGACGTGACGGTAGAAATGATATCCGTGGCCGAAGAATCGTGGTTTCAACACATTCGGACATCCGAAAGCCGCCTGACTTAACAGTCGGTAATACGCTCGACAAGAAGCAGATAATACAGACTATATACAGTATGAGCGATTGAGCGCCACGCTCGTATTCTTCCTCATTCCTCAAGCACATCAGTCAAGCGATAAGACTTTTCCACTACAATTCCGATGGATTTGACGAAGTATATTTGTGTGTTGCGTAGAACGTATGGGGAAGTATCTCCTCGGACGTCAGCACTGGATTTTCGACAATCAAGATCTGATCTTTTCTTCAGCAAGATTCAGTGGGAAAAATTGTATTACAGCAAAATTTGACAACCAACTAAAGTGTGATAGTAAACCGAAATTTGTTAATTCGAGGAACACTCGTTCGGTGATGTTGCTGGGCAGTTGGTGTAGGAGCTGGAGAAGAGCTCTTTTACTATTTTGTTTAAATTGAGCCAGAAATTGAGCCACAGACAGTCGAGATAAGTTTTAATTTACAAACAGAACTATCATAATAATGACATTGCAGATTTTAATGTTGCAGGGATTGATTAACTGTTAATTTGTATTCTCTTTGTCACCATACTGTACATGTATAAATATCTACTGTAGTACAGTGAATTTTGTTGTATTAAACTTGTATGGCCAGGTGTTTTAATAATTATAAGTGTCATAACTGTTAAAACCTTGCCTGGACTGCAGTAGCTATCCAGAGAAATATTCTTATCAGTTGACCAAAATCAGCTGTTAGCTAGTGAAATGACTTTCCAGGGCAATGCTTTATGGTTTCAGTGCAAAAAGGCCAGGGTTCCCATGCATATATTGAAATAGACTCATTAAATTATCCATATTCGGGTCTTTGTGGTAAACAACCCCGGTGGCCCAGCCTGCTCCAAATAGTGCAATAATGTATTGTACTTTTAATACAAAAGTATTAAAACATTGTTTCCATATAGATGTAAGACCCAGAGGAATATCGGTTTGATCATATGGACTTGCAGATGTATTGCTTGTGGATCCAATGTGTTGTCCATGATTGTGCCTTTCAGCTGAGCAACTATGCTGTCTGCTCTTAAGGCTATATCCAAAACCATGCTTTAAGAAGCTCCTTTACTGTAAAATGTCACTATATATTGAATCTCTAAAGAAGAGTCCACTTCGAGCAAGACAATAATAGCTCAGTACTCAAAATAATCATTAAAAAATTATTGGTTGTTTTGATTTGGGGTATCATACACTATAATTAATTATAATACTTTATAGGCAACTGTACAGGTCTTTAACTATAATATTTTTGGGTATTAAACTGTACATGTTTGAAATTGGAAGCAAAACACAAGTGTTATAATTGTAGTATTGTACCCTAATTTTTCCTGTATAATTCCTATAATTACATGGTGAGTTTATCCTGGGCAAAATACAAATTCTAGTAGTTGCTATTAAAGCATTGTGCTTATATATACAGGTACAATTTGTTTATACGAGGATGTACAATCCATGTGTGTGTGTGTGTGTGTGTGCATGGAGAGGGGGGGAGGAAAGAAAAATTTGTCCAACAGAAATAGTAAATGAAAGAACTAATCACAATGAGCCCAAATGAATTCCAACATCCACTTTCCTTGAGTCCAGGGTCACTGTTGCTTGACATGGCAGCTGAAACAGACCCACTTACACCCCCAGCACACATTGGATGGTATGTCTATACCATGTCTTTTATATTGAGAAATTTTTTTTATTACAGGGAGGGAGGAGGGTAAATTCTATTGAGTATTGTAAAAATTATGTACATAATTGTAAAATTTGTGAAATAAATTCCAAAGCTCACAGGGTACATGTTTCAAAATTCAATTCAAATATGTTAAGCATTTATTTTAGTTAATCTTTAAAGGTACACATGTGGAACTGGATATATTTTGACTTACTGCAAACGTTTCGTTTTCGTCACATAAGTTAAGACATATGTATAAACTCACTGATAACAAATTATTAGCAACATATTTTAAAACTGGAGAATTTCAGTCAATTTTCCTTAGAATATATACTATATACCAATGTTCAAACAACACTATATAATTATATATTTGTACGCGCTTGCCTTTGAGCTTCGGCAGTTATCGAAATCGAATATTTTTCTACTTCGCGGGATGGATGGATTTGGCAAAGCTAAAGGTTTCTTCCCGCTATTACGTTGGTCAAGCTAATATTCACAAATTCATTTCTATGACACGTCTTTAGCTCTTTCTTCTTCAGACAAACCACTAATTTTCGTCAATACTTTCAAAACTCTGTCTTTGGGAGATTTTATATCACATTTTCCACGATGATAATCGTTCTTTGATCATTTAATGCTCACTTGACGAAAACTACCGCCGCGGTGTTACTCAAGGCCACAGAATAACTGGGTGAAAGTATTTATTGAACTTGCTTGTATTAGGATCTTACAATTATGAATCAAGGAGTTAATCTAAATTAGTATCAGGTTAAGGTGGTCCCATATAAGGTATGTCATGCGATAAAGAATAACAATAACCAAGTGACTATTTACAATATAACATTCCTATAATGCCAATAAAAGTTGGACGTTATTAGATTAGAATTATATGTTTTAAACGGTATACTGCGGGACATCATCCCAGTTAACAAAGTCAGGCAGTTGCCTTTGGATGCGTCTGCGAGCGGGATAGCGTCTTTCAAGTTCTGGTGGCTGAATATTTTCAGGGAGTGCATCATTTTCTCTTTCCTCTTGTAAGGCTGGTTCATCCGCTTGTTCCATGTCATCGTAACGCAATGGAGGTTGTTGCTCGCCTTGTTCCGGTTCTATATCTTCATTCTCACGAAGGTCTGGAATGTCGTCTGGTTCATCTTCAGTGTTTCTTACGGGAATGGTGACCACTGGCCAGCTTGTCAGTGTTCCATTGTCGACTCGTGATGGCAAGCTAGGGTGGCTGTCGTTATTTCGTCGTCTTCGTTTCAGTGTCGGTGATTCAAACCCCCAATCGTCTTGCGGTAGTATAGCTGTGCTGTCATCATCAGGCGGCTTACTTCCCCGAATTCGATCGTGATGGACTATTTGTAGCTCTCCGGTGGTTGGATTTTTTATCTCGAAGTTTACCCCGTTCGCCATCCTTTTGTTAATTATGCAAGGTCCAAGCCAGCGAGTAGACAGTGATTTCGACTGTCCCCTCTTTGTCCACTTCCGTTTGATCCATACTTTCTGACCAGGTATGAGTTCGGAAACGTGCAGATGCTTGTCGTGTTGAATCTTCATTTGTTTTCTGGTAATGGACAACTGGTTCGCCACCTTTTGGAAGACATCGGTCAATCTCTGGCGTACTTCTTCTCCATATATTTTGGCTCTGACTGGCTCATCGTTCTCGCTGTGGTTGTTCCATATCACGTCGTGAGGTAAAAGTGGATCCCTACCATGGACAACGCTAAACGGGGAGCATTTGGTGGATTCATTTTCAGCGACATGAAGACCAAGCAAGACCTCAGGTAGTAATTCGCTCCAAGATTTCTGTGGTAGGCCGCGGTCAGTAAGAAGGGCTGTCAGAACCTGCTTGATTGACCGAATGGAGCGTTCAGCAAACCCGTTACCGGCTGGATGATAACTTGATGAGCGTTTCTTTGCAATTCCAAACTTGTCGCACAGAACTTTCATGAGTGTACCATCAACGTTCTTGCCTTGGTCTGACAACAAAGTCGTTGGACAACCGTGCCTTGTGATCCAACCTTTCCAAAATGCCTTCACAACCGTATCAGCTGTCTGGTCTTTCATGGGCACAGCTTCTACGTACTTCGAAAACATATCACCAATAAGAAGAAAGTAGCGGTAACCATCATCGGTCTTGGGTAAGGTGGCGATATCGATAGCAACAGCACGCATGGGTAGGTGTTCATCTGGGGCAATCGGTAGGAGAGGTGCTCTTGGTGCTTTAGCAGGTGGCTTGACTGGTTGACATGTCTCACATTTGGATGTGAAGTTTTTCACATAGTTGTACATACCGTACCAGTAAAAACGATTCTTTACCAAGGAATAGGTCTTATCTACGCCGACATGGCTTACAGAATGAAGCTGTGATACGACAAATTTTCGTAGACATGCTGGAACAAGAGGCCTTCCAGCCTTCGTCAGTACTCCGTCGTCGACTCGTAGTTGTCTGCTCACTCGTTTATACCGTCCTTGAGTAACAGGTTTGCTGTCATTAATCAAACGCCAGCAAGGCCCGAGTAGCACTGGGTCTTTCTTTTGCTCTTCTGCCAGAGTCGTGTGAAAGTTGTTGTCGGTGGTGACCAGCACATGTTCTTCAAATGGGTCATTGTCATTTTCTAATTCTGCGCAGTCACTCATTTCCTGATGTTTCGGGTTTCTACTCAGGCAGTCGGCGTTGTCGTTTCGTGTTCCAGGCTTGTACATTATGGAATATTCGAACTGCTCTAGCTCCACCGTCCAGCGTGCAAATTTTCCCCGGGGGTCCTTCTGTTTGCGGAGCCAAACTAAAGGGTTGTGGTCGGTATAGAATGTGAATGGGTTGGCTCGCAGGTAAACTTCCCACTTTCTCGTTGCTTGAATCAACGCAAAACATTCTTTTTCGGTTGTTGACCACTTCCTCTGACTAGGCGACAGGGCTTTCGAGAAGTATGCGACTACGTGAGTGACCCCATGGTCGGTAGCTTGAGAGAGGACACCTCCCACTGCAGAGTGGCTCGCATCGCACTCGATGGTAAAAGGATGGTTCCAGCGTGGAAACGCGAGGACTGGCTGAGATTGCAGGTATTGCTTGAGGAGATCAAATGCACTTTGACAATTCGACGACCACTGGAACGATACGTGACTGCCAGTCAGGGCAGTCAAGGGTCTGGCTATGGCGGGAAAATTGGGAACAAATTGGCGGTAGAATCCAGCCATTCCAAGAAAGCGTTTAACTTCGCGTTGTGTGGTAGGCTCCGGAAAATCTCTTATTGCTTCAAGATGTTCGGCTTGAGGTCGAATTCCTTCTGCAGACAAACGGTAACCCAGAAAGTCAACTTCGTCCATAGCAAAGTGGCACTTACTGAGCTTGAGGGTTAGTCCGGCAGCAGTGAGGCGGTGCAGGACTTTGCGCAACTGGATGATGTGCTCGTCAAAGGTGGAGCTAAACAGAACAATGTCGTCGATATAGGCCAAGATCTGCTCCATTGATAAACCCGAAAGTACCACGTCGATAAGCCTTTGAAAAGTTGCTGGTGAATTACATAGTCCAAACGGCATGACATTGAATTCAAACTTTCCTCGAGGAATGCTGAACGCCGTTTTCTCTTTGTCTTCTTCTTTTACGGGTACGGCCCAGTAACCGGAAGCACAATCCAGGGTTGTCCAATACTTTGCACCAGCCATACGATCTAAGACGTCTTGGATGTTTGGAAGTGGGTAGGCGTCTTTCTTGGTCACGTCATTCAAGCGGCGATAGTCAAGGACAAAGCGTGTTGAACCATCTTTCTTCTTTACCAATATGATAGGGCTCGACCAAGGGGACTGGGAAGGACGTATGACGTCATTGCTGGCCATCTCTGCGACCTGGTCATTAATTTCTTCCTCCCAACCGTGGGGGATGCGGCGGTATCTTTGATTGATCGGGGAGGCGGTACCGGTGTTGATCGGGTGTTTAACTAGGTGGGTGCGGCCCGGTTTCTTTGGATTCGCAGCGAACACGTCAGGGAAGTCCGACAGTGTTGTCCAAACACAATCGCGTTGCGCCTGTGTGAGCGTGTCACCCATCATCACTGAATTTTTTTCCAGTGGGGTTGTTTGTACCGTTCGTGGATTAGGGATTTCTGGGGTATGACACCTCAACACCTCCGAAACTTGTTTGATGTGGCCAATAAATTTTCCATGCTTAAGCTTAACTGTCGAATCGGTGACATTAAGCAGTTTGACTTGAAAGATTCCATTCAGATCCGGTGATACACAGGCGTGGGCGGGGTACAGATGGGAAACACCTGGGACATGTTTACAAGGGTCAAAATCTACGTTGAGGAGCGCCAATCGCTTGGGACAACGTGCTTGAACCAACAGTTCTGTTCGCGGCGGAACTTCAACGTTCGTTGCTAGCGTGGCTCGCGCTCGACTATCGACTGTGATGCCTTTGATAATATACCCGTTGATAGCTACTTCGTTGCGCGCCCAGTGAAACGTGGTAGAATCGAAATGGCTCATAAAATTGCGACCCAGAATCAAATTCCGGTGGGAAGTGTTGACAACTTGGATCTGATGCGCTGTGCACGAGACAGGTCCGATTACCACTGCCAGTGTTAATGACCCGATTACGTTAATCCGATTACCGGAAGCATCAAACACAGGGCCGATTGAAGTGTTTGAAGAATAAAATTGTTCAAGATTTAGTTTTTTCATAGTGTCCTGGTCAATTATCGAGGGACCAGCGCCTGTATCTAACAATACGTTACAGTAGGCAGTTCCTAGGCGCGCGCGCACAATGACTGATGAGGACGAAGTGCGATGAGTATAATCTTCTTTAGAAATATCATTAATTATCTCCGTACTCACGTGTCTGGTCTGTTCTTCTTTAGTGTCACGATAGGAATGTCCAAGGCTCTGTTCGTGGTGTGGGCTGTCTAGTCATAAACTGTAGTTGGGACACACGTCCATCCAAGAATCATGTCCTCGTTGTCCACATGCTTGACAAAATCTTTGGGGGCATTGTTTGACAAAATGTCCTGGATTGCGACAACTCCTACATTTTTTCACCACCTCGGTTGTGGGGGTCTTGCCGCGCTTAGATCGACCATTCTGTCGGTTGCGCAAGCCTTGTCGTTCGCGGTTGTTGCCTTGTGTAGCTTCGAGGTCGCTTAAACGATGTACGACGCTGTCCATGGCAGTGGTGAACCATTGAGGAGGTTGACTCGCGTCCAGTTGTTCTGTCGATGGCGTGGCTTGGTTGTGCTCGACGACTTGGACACGTTGTGAATCGCGTTGCGCGTTATTGATGGGAGATGCGCTTAAACTTTCTTCGCGGCGTGCAATGGCCAGGAGTTTCTCCAGACCTAATTCCATATAAGCCTTCCCGTCGACATCTTTTAGGATAGCTGTACGGATCTCTGGCGGAATAACGGATAGGAATTTCTGGGCAATTATTTCGGTCGACTGTATGTGTGCTTTCTTGGCGAGTGTTTGAAGTGCGTACATAGCTTCAAATATTGATTCATTTTTCATTGTGTAGTTGAAAAAGCGTTCCGCCTCCTCATGTGGCCGCGTTGGCCCATCAACGATTTCAACTAAAGCATCCAATGCTTCGCTCAACTTTCCTTCCTTGTACTTCGTTGCAACTTCTTTCGCAGCCGTTCGTTCAGCATTATTTCGGTTACAATACGCAGGCAGTAAAGCAATCGCTTGTTCTTCGGTAAACACCGTTTAGCGGTTTCGTAACTCTGTCTCCAAACGCGTAAACTTTCTTTTGGTGCTGGCGGAACAATTGGTACTGGAGGCATAAATGTAACAGTCGACATTTTAAGATAATTGTAAGATAATGTTACTCAAGGCCACAGAATAACTGGGTGAAAGTATTTATTGAACTTGCTTGTATTAGGATCTTACAATTATGAATCAAGGAGTTAATCTAAATTAGTATCAGGTTAAGGTGGTCCCATATAAGGTATGTCATGTGATAAAGAATAACAATAACCAAGTGACTATTTACAATATAACAGCGGAAGTACAAGGCAATTTTCAAGATGGCGGACACCAACATGTACAACAAAAATACGTATTTAAAAGCGACGTTTACCTTGACAACGTTTCATTCAACATGAATAATTCAGTAGTTTAAAACTTTGCGCTCATTTTGGCTTAGACAAAATTTGTGTTTGCCCTAAAGCCTTCATCTTTTGCACGTTCATTGGTGAGAAAACTGTAAAAAAATCACAACATTGGCTATTTCTCTTGGCACAGCTCCTATATTCGCAATCGACAAAAGGGAGATAAATGCGACAGTATTTCGCTAAAAATACCGACAACTAATGTTGTCGTCCGTCTTTTAGTTCGCCCGTTAAAATCGAATACTGACGTAATACTCGCATTATAAAATGCGCAATATCAAAGGGAAATATGGTGAGAAAACGCTCAATTGCAGCTCAGAGGGAAAAAACGTTTAATATTTTATTTATAAGTTGCATTTCCAGCTACAAAAGTTTCATAAATAACTTATACTTCCATGCTAAAGGTAGAGCATTTACGAGCGACTTCTTTGGCGACATTTTTGCGATAAGCCGCTGACACCAAGTACCCTAAAAGTCGGCGCGCATTCAAGGCCGATGGGAGGAATTTGGCTAATTTGTGACGCCGTGTAAAGTTGGACTGATGTGATCATACTTTCGCAAGCAAGCTATAACCCGTGCTGCTGCATTTTGTACATTTTGCAATTTGTTAACTTCGTACTTAGGTAAACCGTACAAAAGTGAATTGCAAAAATCCAATCTTGAACTGACAAACGAATGAATCAGTACTTCGGTTGTGCCAGCACCAATATACTTTCTGATCTTGGCTATGTTCCTTAAGTGATAAAAAGCTCCCTTGACTACTTCATTTATTTGAGGTGACATTGTCAATGTACTGTCAAATGTTACTCCAATATTTCGTGCTTTCTTACTAGATCTAATGGTGTTAGATTTAACTGTTATGGAAGGTTGCAATGACATCTGTCGGAATTTAGAGTGAAGAACAAGGAGTTCTGTCTTGCTAGTATTGAGTTTTAACTTATTTGCAGACATCCAGTTGGTAATATCAGAAAGACAACTTTCAACCCGACAAGTCGCCGACGATAGTTCAACATCATTATTGAAACTAAAGGTAGTATATATTTGATTGTCGTCTGCATATAAATGAAACGATATGTCGTGTTTTCGCATTAGATTTCCCAATGGAGACGTATATTGTAAATATAATAATGGTCCCAACACCGACCCTTGTGGCACTCCATAACTGACTGAATAAACTGATGAACTGCTCCCATCTATATCAACAAAATGTGTGCGGTCTGTAAGATACGAACGAAACCATGCTTGCGCTTTTCCCTTGATACCAAATTTTGACTGCAGTCTGTATAACAAAATCTCGTGATCCACAGTGTCGAATGCAGCTGATAAATCCAACAATAGAAGAATTACACATTTATTGTTGTCAATGGCTTTCAAGATGTCATTCTGAACTCGAATAAGTGCCGTTTCGCAACTGTGATACCTCTTGTAGGCCGACTGGAATGTCTCATTTAGATCATTCGTGTAGAGGTGATCCCATAAACGCGTAGCTGCTACTTTCTCAATAACCTTAGATACAAATTTTAAGTTGGATATCGGTCTAAAATTTGGGAAACTTTCAAAATCCAAGGATTGTTTCTTTAATAAGGGAGATCGTAACGCTTGCTTCATGGAAGTTGGCATTGTAGTGGATTCAAACGAAAGATTTACAACCCGACATATGATGGGTAATAAATCGATGATGCAATTCTTGAGTAATAACGCAGGCACTGGATCCAAACTACACGATTTAGTTGAAATTTTGCTAATAAGAACCGATAGTTCTTCGACGCTGGTTGGTAAGAGTTCATTCAACTCACAATCAATACTCGTCTCTTCAATCTGCTCAAAGTTAGGAGAATCAGCATTAGGTAAAGCATCAATTTCTTGTCTTATTGCCACAATTTTTTCAGAGAAGAAGTCAGCAAATTTATTGCACAGTTCAACAGTAGAATTACATGTCGGATAATATTTTTCAGATTTGCGGTGTAACAAACGATCTATCGTATTAAACAAAACTTTGTGATCCGATTTGTTTTCAAGAATAAAAGCAGAGTAATAATTCATTTTTGACGACTTGATGATATCCCTTACCCGTTTGCACTGATCATATAATACTGCTGTCTATCTATATCTAATCCGGACTTACGCATAGTTTCCGTTTCTGGATGAACCGACAACCACAACTTCATCTGAGCCACGAAATGCTAAACCGCGCTCAGATAGGAAACGAATAGTTTCTACCACCCGCTCTAGCACAGCACGCCAATAACTGCGCTTTGCGTTGGCCTGTCTAACCAGTTCCGCATCAACCCACAGTTTGCATAACTGCGTTGTAATAGCTGAATCATGGCTTCTCGGTGCGCTGAACTGGAATTGATTGAGAAGCGCGTTTCCAGTCCTTATATCCCTGCTTCCCAAAAACTGAGGAATTTGTCATCAGTTTACATGCAAAACAGTACACTGCATGTTCAGATGGCGAGTAACAGAGCCAGGTACGAGGATGTTGTTGTTTTGTGAGCTGATGTGTGTATGTGAACAGGCTTTTCTGGCACTGTCGGTTGTACTTCTCTCCTTCGAATCTTGTAGAAGATGCGCTGAAATCTGCATCCGAATTGTTGCAGTCGCCACTTCCTTTCGCTGCCCAGTATTCCCTCATACTGTCCGAAACATCAGCAGGCCACAACCCCAAATCACAAGAATATGAAGTTGAAGTGGAAGGACCGTCAGATGTCGGAGATGTGGCAGTCAATTCAGGTAATTCATGTGCGGAATCTGCCTCTGTTGCCGGTATTGTTGCAGTCGTGCGCGACTCATCAGATTCAGAACTAGCACCTTCACCATGTTGTTGAGGTTGCACAACCGCAAGCACATCTATACTGCTACCAGTGTCACTAGTCTCATTACCAGTACCAGCGCTGCTCTTGGGAAAAAACAGCGTCGATATTTTCGGCACTTTAGCCAAAACTTTGCTTTCTCGTGCGTCTCGTTCTTCCTTTGCTTTGCGTTTTGCTGCTCCAGAATGATATTGGCGATGCTTGTCCCGTTCGCGACCACCGCTACCAGTAGAACTCATAGCTCTACTGTAGCAAACATGGAAACTAAAACAGTTTAAAATATACTATAAATTAACCCTTTCACGGCGGGTTCAAAGGTAAATATAAATTTTAAAACGGCGACATCAACAGTGCTGACAGATATTGCCACCTGCCTTCCGAGTGTTCTTCCATAATCCATCTCAACAAAAACAATCAAAATTTTGCTCATCGGTTTATTCGGTTATTGGTGTACTATTTCATTAGCTATAGGGCTGTTTATATATATATACGGGAGAGTTAGAGTTAGTAGAGTTACTAACCCATTTATACAAACAACTTTACGTCTAAGTTCTTAGTAACACTACTATCACAGTAACACACGGTTACCATGGTCATGCGAGCTGACCTATCTATAATAATTAATTATATATAATTAAAGCGCAGTTTATCAGTTCTTTGAATAGACCCTTTCAAGGTAGTTTCCGCCATGACGAAAGGGGTGCAAATCCATTGGGGCGAGCGCGCGGCCCTGCCTATTTATCCTTGTTAAAATCATGGTTAAACTCGTAGAGCAAGAAGTATATCGCTTCGGTTTTTGTCAAATTCGTCTTTAATCGTCGTTTGGAGCAGTTTTCTGTGAGCTGGAATATTCGTTTCTTAATTCGAAACCATTATCGCTGACAATCAACCCGAAGAAACGCTATAATACGAAGATTTCCTCAGCTGAACAGTGACTGTGTTGTTATGGCGGGCACCGAACGCGGCTGTTTGTCTTAGACAAAACGCCTTGCTGTGCAGTGTGATACTGTAAACAGCAAGGCGTTTTGTCTAAGACAAACAGCCGCGTGCGGTGCCCGCCATAACAACACAGTCACTGTTCAGCTGAGGAAATCTTCGTATTATAGCGTTTCTTCGGGTTAATTGCCAGCGATAATGGTTTCGAATTAAGAAACGAATATTCCAGCTCACAGAAAACTGCTCCAAACGACAATTAAAGACGAATTTGACAAAAACCGAATGGCTATATACTTCTTGCTCTACGAGTTTCACCATGATTTTAACAAGGATAAATAGGCATGGCCGCGCGCTCGCCCCAATGGTTTTGCACCCCTTGCGTCATGGCGGAAACTACCTTGAAAGGGTCTATTCGGATGAATCGGATCATTTCGGGAATCGCGAGCTTTGAAAGTTTATAAGATACAAACTTGACAAACATTTACCGTTCATAGTCACAGTTAACAGTTTAAGATTTCATTTATAAATTATAATAAAACCCGTCGAGGCACATGACATGCTTTGATACAGCCATCGGCAGGAAACTAAACGTTAACATTACTAGTAAGACTTACCAAATCCCAGTAAGTCCCTTGATCCCAGCTGCCTTTGTTTGCCTCCGATAGTGATATTCCGATATAAATTGAAATGATTCAAGTGAGTCAATGCTCAAAGCTCTTGATTTGACATTTTGACTGCGTCAGTGCGTCCGAATTCCGAAACAGCGCATTGTGTGTTTACTTGCCAGTATGAGACTACGAGTCGTATCAATTAAGCGAGACAGTGTCTCACAGTGAGTATAAACAATATCATATGACATAATGACAGCTTTGTGATACCTTACCTATATGTAAGCTTTTCTTACTATAATAATTAAACATTAGCTAACTAGATTATAAAACAAATAATAACTTAATAGTATTTACCTGTTGTGAAGTGTGAACGCCAAAATCCATAGACTTCTGCCGCCCTTGACAAAATTTTGAAGCCACGCACTCTTCGGGGCTCCGCACTCTTCGGGGCCCCGCACTCTTCGGGGCCCCGCGCTTTTGGGGCCCCGCGCTTTTTGGTGCCCCGCGCTTTTGGGGGCCTCGCGCTTTCTGGGGCCTATCGCTTTGTAGAAAGGAAGTGCAGAACAAAAAATTGCGCAATCAGAAAGCGCGGGGCCCCCGAAAGCGCGGGGCCCCCGGCATATGCCGGTTCTGCCATGGGGTTAATCCGGGACTGCGCTACAGTACAAGTTGTAACAACATTCTCAATTTAGTAGTTCAGCATCACGTAAATAAAACCACGCGCCTCGACTTTCTCGCTCAAACGACAAGCTTTCCATGGACGAAAAGACAGAGCGAGTGCTTGTTTGGCTTCGAATCAAGATCTTTCTGAAATCTGAATAGCCTTTTAACTAATGTTTCAAGTGTACAGTTGACATGTTAGATCATCGGCCAAGATGTCTTAGCTATAAAAGTTTGTATGCAGAAATCAACTTAACTGTACTTGGCACTGCTTGAGTTATATGTAGGCGTATAAAATACTTATTCCAAAAGCGCGTTGATCATTGTTCAGGCAAATCAATGAATGTGTTACTAGAGTCTAACATATAGTAAAGATTAATAGAACGAAACTGCGATATAGTGTGATATTCTTTTAACAATGCGATTAGCGACCGCGTTTATTGTTTTTCCCAATTTACCTAAAATTGTCATTTGATGATTAGGGGGGATAAGGCAAACAACAAACTACTCACAATATATACACTAAACACTAGCTACTAAACACGGAATGGCACAACAAACCATATAGACACAACACGTCGTCTGATCGTATTTCTGATCGCCATTCAGTGCTCAACTCAGCACGAACACATTCACAACACACTATATTAAAACACATGAGCATGTCGCTTTGATCGGATTTTACATCATTCAGCGCGAACACTAGCAAAGCAAGTTCATTTCATTCATCAACTATGCTATAGTTTAAAATCACTTGGCTTCACAAAACGACAAGGACATATTCACGACACACTATTAATTAACACAAAATGTCGCTCTGATCGCATTTAATAAGATCAACATTCAGCGAACACATACAAACTCACTATATAGACACAACAATATAGTGACACGACATTCAGTGCTCAACTCAGCGCGAACTATTAGATTCGTGTCAAAGTATATGCTATAATTTAAAATCACTTCGGAAAACGACCAGATCTACAGTATTTGGCTATCACTGAGTTGTTGTGCCACACTGCATTTTCATTGGCTCCGAAGGCATCATGACATCCGTAACATTCGGTACATTGTCGTTTAACCCTGCATTCTCATTGGCTCCGAAGTTATTCTATAGTTAATAGCATAGTATTGTTATAGCATAGTATCTACTAGCGCATGTGCAGTAGATACAAAAAACGAGATATGCGTGAACAACAACAGGCGATATCCGAGTGTTTCACCTGTGACCAGTTTTGTTAATCGTTTTGTAACTTCCCAAGCACTAGCTATATAGGTCAGTGATCACACTCTTTCAGTCATTGATATAGAGAACCCACAGTCATGTTATATATAGGTCAGTGATCACACCGGCTCTTTCAGTCATTGATATAGAGGGCCCACAGTCCAGTTATATATAGGTCAGTGATCACTCTCTTTCAGTCATTGATATAGAGCAATAAGAGCACCCACAGCCCAGTTATATATATATATATATATATATAGGTCAGTTGATTTAAATTGATACAAAAATGTAGCTTTAATAGACTGTAATAGTGTTGAATATACAGTAAACAATTATTTATAAGTTCTCCTCCATTTGGCACAATGTCTTTTTACACGTTACAGAATAATTATTGATACATTACTACTACATTCAATAATCATAGAAGTTTTCGCGGAAACTTAATTTCGCGAAAATCGGAGGAAGGCAAATTTACGCGATTTGATTAGAAATTCTACTGTCTTCGATAAAACGTGCTGAATTTAATTTCGCAAAATTGTCATTTTTTAACCATTTCCTTTTACCCCCTTGGTGTGACGCCAGTAGTGATACCCCCCCCCCCCCATATGGAGACCAAAGGGATGCCGCCTCATTAAATATTCAACTTATTATTTATTCATTCTCAGGCTCCTTTGGGACCTCCAAACCCTTAACCTGATTATTTATGCATACGTCATTATTTCTCAGGCTCCTTTGGGACCCTCTAAACCCTAATTTTCATCCAACCCCCAAACCCTAGCTGTTACTCAACCCCCCGTGTAGTACGTCATAACCGATAGCTCTCCGACTAATTTCCGAAGTTACGTCATTATCAAAAGGCATCCCACTTTCTTCCTTATAAGTATTAGTAATTACATTTTCATTTATACACTTTACCCCACTGTCAGTCAACACTTGTGGGACACGTAGGTACAAAGAGCATGCGTACAGTAAGCTTTAAGGAAATAGACATTCTTTACAAGGAACGGGAGAGAAATTGATAGAGACATTTTATATTTTTTATCTGAAACCTCATCTGTGTGAGTATAGAGAGTTTGGAGCAATCTAAATGTCTGAATGGGCCAGAGATAACTTGAGGTAGTTCTACTTAATAACATATCATGAATATTATATTAAGGTTAGAACCGAAATATTCAAACAGAGTAAGTCATCCTAGAATCATTGCTAACTAAACCCTCGTTTATAAAGCAAGTCAAGATATCGTAAGAAGAATTTAAGATATATTTTAGATGAGGAATCACTTCGAGAAGTCGAGAAAAGAACGATTTTAAGTGTCGAAATATGAACTAAAGGCAAAGCGATTTATTACTTTGAAAGCGTTGCTACGCTTTCTGTTACTAAGTGTGCTATTTGTATATTTATCCTCAGTGCACGTGCAGGAGACAAAAGAGAAACTCATTAGGGGTCATTAAGAGGATTAAGCGCTTGGGCACGTCTAGTCGAGAAGGTCATTAGCAGTGTTACCATAGCGAAACCGCGTCGCGTCCTTCATTCGTCTCAGGCTCCTTTAAGACCCTCTAGCTGTTACTCAACCCCGCGTGTAATACGTCATAACCGATAGCTCTCCGAATAATTCCCGAAGATCGTCATTATCAAAAGATGCTCGACTTATTATAAGTAATAGCAACCAAATTTCATTTATGCACTTTACCTTACTGATCGACAGTCAGCAGTTGTGGGGCATTTTTCAAACAGAATAAGTCATCCTAGAATCATTGCGTGCTAGCCCTTGTTTATAAGTGAAGAATTCGTGAGAAGATAGAATGAGGAATCACTTTAAGCCGTATTTAAGAAGAACTTAAGATAGGGTGAGGAATGAATTCGAAAAGCCGTGAGCTAAGGGGTTTGAAACGTATTAACACTGGCACATAGCAACGTAAAGCTTGTATGTGAATATTATATTAGATATTTGGTTCGCTTTTGTGGTGTTTATACGTTTAAGAACTGTGCAAAGTTCATCAAGGTTCGCTTTGGATAACTCTTAGCGAGTTGTTAGTCTAATTATATGTAATTGTCGGAGTCTACTTCGGAATATTACAGAGCTTGGTTTTTAATAATTCGATGCTATGGTTTGGTAGTTTATAAAAAAATCAGACTCGTACGTGAAGAACACAAAGGAGAAAAGGCATTAATTAGAATCTCATTAAATGTTACTAATGAGCCAAACACCACGGATTTGCATATATGGTAGAATATTTAATTGTTTTGGTGGGTTAAAGGAGGATAAAAAGGGGCATGAGGAGGTATTAATGAGTGGGCATGTTCGGGCGAGAAAGTCATTAGCAGTGTTACCATAGCGAAACCGCGTTGCCGGCTCTGAGCGGCTCCGAGCCCCGGCTCTTCGCTCCGAGCGACTCCGAGCCCTCGGCTCTTGGCTCCGAGCAGCTCCAAGTCCTATAGGAGGAGGAGAAAGAGGAGGAGGCGGAGGAGAAAGAGGAGAAGGAGAAGGAGGAGGAGCAGAAAGAGGACAAAGAGGAGCAGGAGGAGGAGAAAGAGGAGGAGGTGGAGAAAGTGGAGGAGAAAGAGGAGGAGGAGGAGGAGGAGGAGAAAGAGGAGGAGGAGAAGCAGAAAGTGGAGTAGAAAGAGGAGGAGGAGGAGAAAGAAGAGAAAGAGGAGGAGGAGAAAGAGGAGGGGAGGAGAAAGAGGAGGAGGAGGAGAAAGCGGAGGAGAAAGAGGAGGAGGAGGAAGAAGAAACCCCCAAACACCCCTGGGATACCCAATCATCCCTGGGGTAACCGCCAAACACCCCTGGGTACCCCCAATCACCCCTGGAGTAACCCGCCAACACCCCCGCCGTTCTCCTCCTCCTCTTTCTCATCCTCCGCCTCCTCTTTCTCCTCCTCCTCCTCTTTGTCCTCCTCCTCTTTCTCCTCCACTTCCTCCTCCTCTTCTTTCTCCTTCTCCTCCTCTTTCTCCTCCTCCTCCTCCTCTTTCTCCTCCACTTTCTCCTCCTCCTCTTTCTCCTTCTCCTCCTCTTTCTCCTCCTTTTTCTCTTTCTGCTCCTCCTCTTTCTCTTTCTCCTCCTCCTCCTCCTCCTCCTCTTTCTCCTCCACTTTCTCCTCCTCCTCCTCTTTCTCCTCCACTTTCTCCTCCTCGTCCACTTTCTCCTCCTCCTCTTTCTCCTTCTTCTCCTCTTTCTCCTTCTCCTCCTCTTTCTCCTCCCCCTCCTCCTCCTCTTTCTCCTCCACTTTGTCCTCCTCCTCCACTTTCTCCTCCTCCTCTTTCTCCTCCTCCTCCTCCTTCTCCTCCCCCTCCTCCTCCTCTTTCTCCTCCTCTTTCTCCTCCTTCTCCTCCACTTTCTCCTCCTCCACTTTCTCCTCCTCCTCCTCTTTCTCCTCCACTTTCTCCTCCTCCTCTTTCTCCTTCTCCTCCTCTTTCTCCTCCCCCTCCTCCTCCTCTTTCTCCTCCTCTTTCTCCTCCTCCTCTTCCTCCTCCTTCTCCTCCTCTTTCTCCTCCTCCTCTTTCTCCTCCACTTTCTCCTCCTCCTCCTCCTCCTCTTTCTCCTCCTCCTCCTCCTCCTCCTCTTTCTCCTCCACTTTTTCCTCCTCTTCTTTCTCCTTCTCCTCCTCTTTCTCCTCCTCCTCCTCTTTCTCCTCCTCTTTGTCCTCCACTTTCTCCTCCTCCTCTTTCTCCTTCTCCTCCTCTTTCTCCTCCTCTTTCTCTTTCTCCTCCTCCTCCTCCTCTTTCTCCTCCACTTTCTCCTCCTCCTCCTCCTCCTCTTTCTCCTCCTCCTCCTCCTCCACTTTCTCCTCCTCCTCTTTCCCCTTCTTGTCCTCTTTCTCCTTCTCCTCCTCTTTCTCCTCCCCCTCCTCCTCCTCTTTCTCCTCCACTTTGTCCTCCTCCTCCACTTTGTCCTCCTCCTCTTTCTCCTCCTCCTCCTCTTTCTCCTCCCGCTCCTCCTCCTCTTTCTCCTCCTCTTTCTCCTCCTCCTCTTCCTCCTCCTTCTCCTCCACTTTCTCCTCCTCCACTTTCTCCTCCTCCTCTTTCTCCTCCACTTTCTCCTCCTCCTCTTTCTCCTTCTCCTCCTCTTTCTCCTCCTCTTTCTCCTCCTCCTCTTCCTCCTCCTTCTCCTCCTCTTTCTCCTCCTCCTCTTTCTCCTCCACTTTCTCCTCCTCCTCCTCTTTCTCCTCCTCCTCCTCCTCCTCCTCTGTCTCCTCCACTTTCTCCTCCTCTTCTTTCTCCTTCTCCTCCTCTTTCTCCTCCTCCTCCTCTTTCTCCTCCTCTTTGTCCTCTACTTTCTCCTCCTCCTCTTTCTCCTTCTCCTCCTCTTTCTCCTCCTCTTTCTCTTTCTCCTCCTCCTCCTCCTCCTCCTCTTTCTCCTCCACTTTCTCCTCCTCCTCCTCCTCCTCTTTCTCCTCCTCCTCCTCCTCCTCTTTATCCTCCACTTTGTCCTCCTCCTCCACTTTCTCCTCCTCCTCCTCCTCCTTCTCCTCCACTTTCTCCTCCTCCTCCTCCTCTTTCTCCTCCTCTTTCTCCTCCTCCTCTTTCTCCTCCTCTTTCTCTTTCTCCTCTTTCTCCTCCTCCTCCTCCTCTTTCTCCTCCTCCTCTTTCTCCTCTTTCTCCTCCTCCTCCTTTTTCTCCTCCACTTTGTCCTCCTCCTCTTTCTCCTTCTCTTTCACCTTATTGTTGTCAACTTGTTTCAGGTGGTCTAACCAAATTTCTACTTCATGCACTGGAAGTAGGCATGTTTTCGCCAACTGTTTTACGTCAGCCTCACTTGGATTCAGATTCTGACTTGGTGGAGACGATCGTATTGCTTTACCTTCGGAAAAGAGGACCAAATACTGTTGCAGGTCAGTGACGTAGTGACCCGAACAATTTGTCCCACAGGTGCTGCACTCATTGCCATCTTTTGATCTTGTTTCATCAATAACAGGGTAGGGAAACAATGCAAATGATGGTCCGTCAGAATACCACTTTGTTGGAATAGGCAGATTCTCAATACCTGCAACCAAACAATAAAATTGATCCAGAACACATGAATTACAATGTGGACAATATGCTTCAAATACTACACCGAGACAGTAAGCTGAATGCAAATATATTTCATTATTTATCATTTAATCTATATAAATGCGCAAATGGTGAATTGGCGAAGTATTCCTTTACATACCTGTTTTTTTGCATTTTGGGCAAACAAAAGATTTGTTGCTTTCTTCCATCAACTTTCCAGCTTCTTCCGTAACATCTACGCAATTACCGTGAAACCAATCACCGCATTGATCACACGATATCATAAACCTTAAATTATAGAAAAGAAAAAAATACGAAACTATAAAAATAGGAAACATCAAAAAGCTAATATCAACGTCAAAAAGCTAAAGCTAATAAAAATGAAGTTGACAGTTATATTGAAGAACATAAAAAACTCTAGTTAAGCTTACCTTCCTTTCTCCTCTGGTTTTCGGCAAACACAGTACAATTTCTTAAGTGGCTTTGTGGTGTCGGAATTAACATCTGGCTGCATTTCTGACGCTAAAACAAAAATAAATGGGATTCTGAATCAATGAAACCTTACATCCTATAATTTAGTGCAACTAAAATAATTTGAGATTAATAGATTTTCATGCTTTTCGGCGTTGACATAGGATTTCCACTTCTACATGTGATAACTAATTTACCTTTTATGCATAAAGGGTGAGGGCACCCTTTTCTTCCACAACACTTCAACATGAAGGCGTAGTTTACAGGTAAGCTTTCGTCCATATGATTGTTTCTCACTTGCCAGATCTCGCTGAAGTATTTAAATAACGTTGGGTTTTTTAATTTCAACTCGTCCTTTTCCTTTTTAGAGCCTTTAAGAAACGTTAATAATTGTGGTCGGCGAGTACGAAAGATGTGGTTTTCAACCCCTCTTGAAAGATGTATCTTTGTTTTCATGCACGGTGTTCCGTCTACCCTTGCAATGTACTGGTCAACTGCTGCAGACATGTTAGCTTTATATGCTTCTTCATTTAACCCACCGTCTTCGCCGTATGGAGACCCACATACGTATACTTGCTGCTCATTCAGCAACTAGGCTGGATTTATTGGGGACCTATGTTTAACTATTTATATACAATGATACAATGTATAATTATTAAGAATACTGTATATATTTTTATCTTCTTTACTTCATCTTCTTGTAATTGGGATGACAAAGGCTTTTTGCTGGGGATTTTAAAATTGTATTTAAGACACACCCAACCTATGAATACCAGCCAAGTTACGGCAGGGGCGGATCTAGGAAAATTTATACCTTAGTCAAACACGCAATCTAGGGGGGTTGAAATTTAGGTCTCTAAAATGGTATTTCCCGCGTTCTGATAGCACTTTAAAGAAAAATCGTAACTAATTTTCAACATGTTTTTAATGGCACATTTTATTATTTTCAAGAACGTCTTCGTTCAAAACGAGGACTTTGGTATTTTATTTTTATCTGAGATCTTGTGACAGTTTGTAAAATCCCATAATTAGTAAAGATACATGACATATGACATTTTTTATAATGGTTTATGTGTAGTTATGGGAACCACATTGGAGTTTTGGTCGCGTAGTATTGTGAAACGAGGGAGAATTTGAATGAAGAGCGCAATTAGCCTCCGGCTATGTTGCGTATGAAAGGCGACACGGAACACGCTGTTGGACATGTAGTGTAAAATTACTGTTTAGGAACCATGAAAAAACATCAGAAAAAGAATAAAGGATTTGTAACGTATAGTATAGTATAGTGCAATCATTCAGGATCTTAGGACACAACTCTGGACGCGTTTCGACCTATGGAGGGCTCTGGTTTCGACCTTCTATGGTGGTCTCATCAGCAGGGATTTGCGGTTGGGAGTCGATGTGATTTAAGTAAATAACAAAATAATAAACACTATCAACACGGTAATAATTATAATAAAGGAGAGATAAAGTGAGTGCTTACCAAACTTGTTGTTTGTGTTTTTGAGTCCAACGCGTCGCAGCATCTTGGAATTGGTACATAAAAGGGACTCGTTGTCGATGTATATGTTTCGGTTGTAGCCATATAAGCCAAAATCGCGCTCCTCTATATTTGTCATGAGTCTTCGGGTGCGTAATGAGGGGCATTGCTTCATTCGTTATGAGCAATACAAATAGAATGACAGATTATCTATAGACTCACCTAAGAGCAATACAGGTCTTCTTTCCATCCTTAGCATACTTCGGCAAATATGCCTCCGCATCGAAATCCCTGTGTAAGGATTTTACACTAAACTTCGCATGAAGCTCCCGATCCGAGAGGATAGCACAATTTTGGATTTTTGAAGACAAATCGTAATAGATTTGTGGCAATAACTCATCGTTATTACTCTTCAGAGCGCTCTGCACACGTTCTAAGACGTTTGTCGAAGCCATGACACAACAGTCAATCCTCAGTCAAAGCCCGCGTGTAATCGATCTCTGTTCATGCTGCAAGATGCTGCAAGATGCAGCTTCATGCGGCGGATTGCGGCCAAGATTTAGTTTCTAGCCAATCAAAATCTAGCCTGCGTTAAAAAAATTTACTTCCGACGTAATTGCATTTACTTCCGACGTAATTCCATTAGCTTTGACCAATCAGCGCTCATGATTTCGACGTATTTCGGCCATTTTGACGTATTTCGGCCATTTTGACGTGGATAAACGTGCCGGTCGGTGACCACTTCCCGCCATAGTTACCTCTTATACGGTTCTAGTACCAAGCTAAGCCTGCTTTGCAGGCTACGGGGCCGATAGCGGCCACAGATCGCCACAGAATAACTTGCCCCTCGTCTGACGAAGGCTCTAGAAATTATGAAATTATTCTTCGGCAAAGAATAAACCGTATCTTGCCAAATATGTTAAAACTTGCAAAATCAGAAGAAACCCTTTCATTTTCGCATCTCAGATTTTTTACCTTAGTCGCTTGACGTGTTTGACGTATATTAAATCCGCCCCTGAGTTACGGTACAGAATGGGTTAACCTCAATAAACAAATTTATTTTTGTTGGCTTGAAATGCTTTATATTTGGCAAAACATATATTTTGTGATGCCAAATTTTACAAATTTTTGTTAGTATATATATCTCAAAATCACCCTGGGGGTATGACACCAGTCTCTATGTCACAATGTTCGATCCTGGGCACCATTGCATTTTATAGAGTGTATTTAGTACAGTATCTGCAGTGAACTGTATAGGACATATTTTTGGTACCATAGATTAAATGTCCTCACAGATGAATCATGTTTTCAAATGACGACTCTCAAATTCTAGCCCATTTTGGCATTGCACCCCCAGGGTTTTGATAGAATGTCCTATGGAATTTTTTTCTTTTCATAATGCCTACCATATTAATACAGTACAACAAAAAATTGAAACCACAATTTTGCCTCTGTATTTTAAATCTGATAAAGACAAAGTCCTCTCACACGGTTTGTGCATGTGTATTTATTTTATATATAAATATTAAAACCAATGTAGTTACGACAAATTCAACTTGGTTTTTTATACTCAGAGCGTGCTCGCATGCAATCATACATGAAACAATTTTACATTTTACCTGAATATAAAATCATTTTCATATTTTATACAGTAAAATATATAAATTATTAAACAGTGTATATTAAAAAGTTAAGTATATTAAAGAAATACAGATATAAAAACCCTATAAATACATCCAAAAGTAGCATGGAAACATTTACAAAAACATTTGTCTGGACCACACTTTTATAAAGAAATTTTATTTTAAAACTGCTTTGATCATGAAATTGTGAAACGTGATATAAAATATAAATTTACATATACGCAAACAATTCAAATTCAAAACAATTTAATACAAGCAACGTTTTAATTAAACACAAATATATTTATAATATTACTGGAAAAACAAGACAGCCTACCTCCATACAGGAAAGTTCGTTATTCGTCCGCCGGATATTTACGCCAGTAATTTCTTCTCAAATTTTTGCACGCCAGTCGGGGGGGGGGGGGAGGTTGGTTCACCTTCGGTGCGCCATGGAAATTCATGCGTACAACGTGGTGCGACAAGTAATAATATCAAATGTAATGTCATTTTAATCTGATTTAATTTGGCTAATCAAAGAACAGATGTTGCATAACACAAAGTTTGTAAACATAAATTTCACATCAACAATCTGTTTCCACTATTTTGGCAGTTGAATACAACTCTAAACTAATGCATAATTATGAATGATCTCAATGTTGTATTTGCGATGTTAAACTTTTACACTTTACTTACAGCATTGATAGTGATGATTGATGAATCAGTGCCATAGCAAGGTGTCAAAAAGTGGGGGGGTGGCATTAGTGGCAAAATTAGTGACCGCATTTGGAGGGGGGTCCGGGGGTCGTCCCCCGGAAATTTTTGAAATCTAGAACCTCGGAAACACCATTTGCAGCAATTTGAGCGAACTTTTTCATCTAATTCTACAGGGAGTATAGTTCAAATTTTACTGTAAAAACGAAGAAATTATCACACCAACTACCCTACAGGTTGCCAAAATCTAGCTCGATCTCTATGATTGGTTCAGGGAATTGAAGCCTCGACAGACGACACCGCAAAAGTGAACATATTTTGGGGGTTGCGTTGATCCGTTTGAGGAGCACCATACAGGCACATGTCGCTGTGACACGTGATCTAGGGTCATCAGGGTTTATGATCAAACTTTAGTCCCTCATTGTCCCGCATAATCCAAAATGTCCTATGTTTTTGCCGAATGACGAGTCATTGTCAAAGTTATTTCAAAGTTTTCATGCCAGATTTTTAGTACACCGAACTGACAGAAAGTACGCCACACTGATACGCTTCACGCCATTTACGCCACGCCAACAGTTTATACCGAAAATTAGATTACTCTTACGCCAAATTTGGCGTATCCACGAAACTTCACGCCGGATATATCCGGCGTAACATACGAACTTTCCAGTGTGGGCCTACCTTTAAATAGTGAAATAAAAGTAGCTCATTGTTTGTTTACACTCTTTACGTTTCTCTCTGACGAAGGGCCTTCGCTCGAAACGTTAGATTCCTACGTTCTCTGTTTCGGCAGTATATCTAACCTAAGTTACTACCTTTAAATATGTCCACAAGTTTATCTAGGCCTTCAGCCAAGACACAACAAAGCTCTCGTCCTTGCCGATAAAGTCCATTTTGGCATATAACAAAGGAAACTCGTGGCCGCGGTCTTTTCTCCGTGAGCGACAAATGCCCGGGGGTAATAACCCGATATTGACAAATGCCCGGCCCCCGGGTGAACACGCAAGCGTGGAAATGCCCCACACTGTCCCGGGGGGGGGGGGGGGGGGGGGGGGGATGGTCGCAGCTGGAATTGACTGATGCATAATATTTTGAAAAGTTTAGCCTTGGAACTTAACGAAATTTACGAAGAACACTGTTTTGACTATGTTCTTGCTGCCTATGCAAACAAATAAGCGTGAAAGTCAGTGTAAAGCGTGAGAGCGTTGAGAGAAATTTAAGATTGTAAACAAAAGCTCAAAGGTGTTAACCGTTTTATAGCGTCTGAAGCGACTGCCCAAATTAGTTTACTTGAAAGCTAATATTTCGCTTACTATAGCTCAGAGCTTTACAAAATTTACGAAGAATGGTATTATGAATATGTTCTTGCTGGTCGTGTAAATAAATCTGTGCGAAAAGCTTTAAAAAAGCTACAAGTGTCGGCGAAATGTATCTAGCGGATAATAATTATTTACCTGGATGTCTGGCCAGCTTCATATATTCCAGTGACGCTTTTAAGTAACTTTATTTCATGCACATGTATTCATATCGCGATTCACAGTTACAACATCATCTTATTGATTCTATTTACGCAAAATTTTTACTAAACCGTATAAGCAATAGTCTTCGAAATATTGGTTAAAACGGTCAGCTCAAACCTCAAGGTCTATAGCTGTAGATGCATGGTATCGGATTCGCCGATTCAGATTTTCTTTCGTTGTCCAACGAATCCGTCGCAGTAGTCTCATTTACAGGCGTTCTTTGTATCGGTCCTATATAAATACTCCATCTTCACTATAATTATAAATATACCACATCGATTACCCCTCCCTTTCATATGAATTTAGATCGGTTAACTTTCATGAAGCTCGGTCATGTTGTATAATGTATACATGGCCAAGGTGAAGGTCAGCCTCCCAGTCCCAGATTTTAGGAGCCTATCTCTGATTGGTCAATCAAACGGAATGTGTTGCTCGTTTGAGCAGGCCTTAGTGGGGGACGAAAATATCGAGGCCCGCAAAGAAGGCCTGCGAAGGAGGCTAGATCAGACCGTGTCCAGATCAGATGGGCAGAAGGAAAATTTCCATTCGAAAATAATTATATAAGAGTTGTTGAAGAAAAAAAAGCGGGGCTGGTAAAATATATTATACAGGGTATAAAACTTTATATAATAGTATTATTATAATAGTATTAGTAGTATTATTCTATTATATATATATATTCTATATAATAGAATTTTCCTCAACAACTTTGTGCTTATTCTGCTCTCCAACGTAGAATGCGTAAAATTGCTTTCAGGCAGGGGCGTCGGAAGCACGGGACCCCGGGTGGGGGGGGGGGGGGGGGGGGGGGGGGGGGGGGGGGGGGGGGGGGGGGGGGGGGGGGGGGGGGGGGGGGGAGGGGAGGGGGACAGTAATGCAGCGACAGTAATAACCAAGGCCAGTAATAAAGTTATGATTACAACAAAATCAACAAGAAAACAATTTTTATACATACCATATATTTTATACATTGAATTCTGTTTTTAAATGTACCTCTTGTAAGCCTGACCCAACACAATACACTAACGCTAGCCAATCCACGACTTTGAAAAAAGATATAATAAAGAAATTTGAATTCAGATATTCAATCGGTCCGGAAAAGTGTTGTCTTTTGAGTATTTTATGACGTTTTTGGACCTTTAGAATTCTGTAAATGCAGTAAATCCTTTACCTAAAATGCAGGAAATGGCATTTCAGAGACACTATATTTCAAAATTTGCCAACGGACCCTAAAAATTTTGGGACCCGCACTTTTAGTGTCGCTCCGGCACCCCTGCTTTTAGGGGCCCCTTTTAACCATTTTCCTGGTCCCTGGTAGTTTACCCTTCCAGTAGAGGGCCTGCCAAGGCTTCAAAATATTATTTTTGGTGGCATTTTTTGTTACAAGCAGGCATGCCATGCTAAACCATATCGGATAGTGTATATATACTTTGAAGGTGAGGGGTGTTGGCAGTCGTGATTATTGATTTATATACTAAAATTTCGAACTTTTTGAAAGCACGATGTGATAGATAAGATATCTGTAGTGCTGCCTATTTACGTTTTTGTATTATTTGAATTACAAATTCAGACTGCTATCCAATCAACGTGCCTGGCGTTCTGATTATTCTAATTTGCATAACTCACAACTATTGCAAACAAACAAGAAACATGGCGAAAAACGTACGATATTTCAAATTCTCGAAGTGATTTTTTCTCTATATTCTTTCAGCTGTAGAGCTGCTGGAGGTACTGAATAAATAATTGAAAAAGTGGGAGTCACCGAGTATCTTTGTGAGCTACACATGGATCATTTCCCTATCATTTCATCTATACACAAAACTACGCAACAAATTTTTATTTTTTTTCAAAAACCAAAAATTATGCCAGTATCTTCTTGTCAAAGTTATTATTAGCTGATTTAGACTCCTTAGTGACATTTTTATGTGTTTTCGTCACTAACATTTGCATACATCTTGAATTAGTATTGCAGAATTATGCGCAGAAAAGCTGCGCAATGCAAAACCGTGGAATTACCATAAGAAGCTAAATAGCCTCAATTCTCAGTTGACACCAAATATACAGTATAAGAATCTTTTTAGGCTAACTTGGAAAACCTTAGCCTGCGTGCAGTCTCTACTCTCTACCCGGGTAGAGACTGCACGCAGGCTAGGAAAACCTAGGTTCTTATATGCGGGTTCTTAAGTGTATTACAAGATCTTAACTTTCTGCTTGTAAAACCTTGTCGAGTTCTACAGTCTATAATGATTTAATACCGAACAACTAATTTATTCAAGTCCACTATCAAAATTTTTATTAATTAAGTAACAAATTTCTTTAAGATTATTTCCATTAGCCTGCGTGCAGCCTGGATACAGGCTAATTTCCCATTGGCACCCAATTACAGAAAACAAAACATATTATCCAAAATTCACCCATCTGCAGTAAAAACAACAATCCATAAGGCCTAAAAAATTGTCTGGTTCTGGTTTCATGTTTAAAACAATTAGGGTGCTACGTAGAGTCCGATTTAAAAAAAACATTTTTTTGCAAGAACCTTGTAGAAATTAAGCAAATGTTTAAATAGTCACTAACTGTTATAACAATGTGGGAGGGTGGAAAAAAACCTGGTACTATTCTCAGCCATACAAATGTACACATGCTTCTGTATCTGTATCTGTATGAGAATGCCCTATCTACATTATTTCACTCACCTTTTTTTTAATTTGTCAGAAAAAAATATATACTGTAAAGAATTAAAGAAATAGGGTTGGTCAGGAAACCAGAACCAAACAATTTGTTTACAGAGTAGGTCTAATGTTTTGGTTCAAATTATTAATAAATGATTAATAATAAATAAATAATAATTTAGGAAAATCATTAATAAGATTATAATGAGGGTTTATCAGGTCATGTATGTCATACCTTCTTCTGATTGGCCAGCCCAATAATTTAATTAAGTTGTTGCCCACCAAAAATTATTAACCAATCACAAGATTGTTTGTGATATCAGACCTGATAAACCCTCATTATAATAAGATTTATTACTCGCAAACAGTATGATACTAATTACTTACATCAACCAGGATTCATTGTAAGCAACAATTGGTATGGTGTTCAACCACTACCTGTATACAACGTTTCAAAATACACTGTGTTACAGATATTTATGCACTTTATTACAGTTTAACTTCTGGCAAACTATAGTATACTGTAGACAGAACCATGCACTATAATGAAGTTGTCATGTGCTTTACTAATGTACTAGCTACTGTAAGTCAAATGTGACATCACATTTCAAACATATGTACTGCGTCCCATTTGGTTCTGTGACTTCAAGTTTGTGGGTCAACAAATGTTGATCAAATGCTTCACAATCAAAATTCATGTTACAGTAATTACACTTGAAACTTTTTCCTGTGTTATGTGTCTTTTGATGATTTACAAAACTAGAATGATGGGAAAATGCTTTGTCACAGATATCACAAGTGTAAGGTTTCTTTCCAGTGTGTATTCTTTTACGATATTCTAAATTTGCCAGTATATGTTTTTCTATGATGTTGGAGGTTAAATAAATAGGCAAATGTTTTTTTACAGACATCAACATTAGAATGGTTTCTCTCCAGTATGTGTTCTTTTATGATGTTGCATGGTAGCTAAACGGGCAAACATTTTGTCACAGAAATCACATTTGAAAGGTTTCTCTCCAGTATGTGTTCTTTTATGAGATAGTAAGTTACTTGACTGGGAAAATGTCTTGTCACAGACATCACACTTGAATGGTTTCTTGCCAGTATGTGTTTTTCTATGACGTTGGAGGTTAAATAAATGAGCAAATGTTTTTTTACAGACATCGCATTTGAATGGTTTCTCTCCAGTATGTGTTCTTTTATGACCTTGCATGGTAGCTAAACAAGCAAACATTTTGTCACAGGAATCACATTTGAAAGGTTTCTCTCCAGTATGTGTTCTTTTATGATATAGTAAGCTACTTGACTGGGAAAATGTCTTCGGACAAACATCACATTTGAATGGTTTCTCCCCAGTATGTGTTCTTTTATGAACTATTAAATCACTTGAATAAGAAAATGTCTTCGTACAGAGATCACATTTGAATGGTTTCTCTTCAGTATGTACATGTATAACCATATGACGTCTTAAACTTGATAAACTATCAAATGTCTTGGTGCAGGATGGACACCGATGAGACTTTTTTCCATTCATGCTAGAACTCCTTTTCGTCAAGTCAGAATTATTACTCATTGTAGATCCTTCACGTTTCAGACAGCTCTTCGTCTTATCAATCAATTCTCGACACACCACCTTTTGATTTCCAATAAAATATGTCAAATATAAATCCGAAATTCACAACAGCTCAAAACTCAAAAATCAAAATTAGCATAACATGCGCATCAAAAGAAAACGCTGAGCCTGCGTTACAACTGATCTGCGTGGCAAAAAAGGGAAATGTGACTACTTCATTTAATGTTTACATAATAGTTTGGCTTTAGGAAAATTAAAAATATGAAAAAAAAATATATTAAAATTGATTTATTGAAAAAGGATCCTATGCTGAAAAAATCAAAATGGAAACAAAAGGTAGTATGTTGGGAAAAACAAATATTTATATAAAAAAAAGGATTTATATAACTAGAATACATGAAGCAACAACCCCTCGCCCGCTTTAATGTGGAAGTACGATCAGACCGTGTCCAGATGAGGTCGGCAGAAGGAAAATGGAGGGGGGAGGGGACAGTAATGCAGGGACAGTAATATACAAGGCCACTAATAAAGTTATGATTATAACAAAATCAACAAGAAAACAATTTTTATACATACCATATATTTTATACATTGAATTCTGTTTTTAAATGTACCTCTTGTAAGCCTGACCCAACACAATACACTAACGCTAGCCAATCCACGACTTTGAAAAAAGATATAATAAAGAAATTTGAATGCAGATATTCAATCGGTCCGGAAAAGTGTTCTCTTTTGAGTATTTTATGACGTTTTTGGACCTTAGAATTCTGTAAATCCTTTACCTAAAATGCAGGAAATGGCATTTCAGAGACTCTAGATTTCAAAATTTCCCGGGGAGGAAGCCTCCGGACTCCCCTAAAAATTTTGGGACCCCCACTTTTAGTGTCACTCCGACGCCCCTGCTTTCAGGGGCCCCTTTTAACCATTTTCCTGGTCCCTGGTAGTTTACCCTTCCAGTGAAGGGCTTACCAAGGCTTCAAAATATTACTTTTGATGGCATTTTTTGTTACAAGCACGCAACCATGCTAAACCATATCGGATAGTGTATATATACTTTGAAGGTGAGGGGTGTTGGCAGTCGTGATTATTGATTTATATACTAAAATTTCGACATTTTTGCAAGCCCATGGATGGGATATCTGTAAAGTGCTGCATGCCTATTTATGTTTGTGTATTATTTGAATTACAAATTCAGACTGCAATCCAATCAGCGTGCCTGACGTTCTGATTATTCTAATTCTGATAGCTCACAATTATTATAAACAAACAAGAAACATGGCGCAAATTCGCTTAAATATAATAACACTTAGAAGAACAGCCACAACAATCTGAAAACTTTTTGTTACAAGCAGGCAACCACGGCATAGAAATATAGCTTAGACATCAAGATGAATAGGCCGGTTGCCTTCTGTGTATATCACAAGATAGTACTGTTGAACCAGCGAGTTAAATGTCTAAGGATATTATGAGCAATAATATACTATAGTACAAAAGCTCAGCTTTTAAGTAGATAGATGGCGGTATTGGCAAATTACCAAAATAAAACGAAGTAATTTACGAATATGAGACTTCCTGTAGCTACCAGATATAATAAATTTCTGATTCTTGGCAAGGTTACCTTTTTGTGGCCTTTCTTCGAAGTATTATATTTAGGTGTATTCACGCCATATTTCTTGTTTGTTTATGATTGTGAGTTGTGCGAATTAGGTTAAGCAAAACTAGAGGCACGCTGATTGGATAGCATTCTGAATTTAGCTAATTCAAATAAAACACAAACGTAAATAGGCAGCGCTTTACAGATATCCCATCCATCACATTGTGCTTTCAAAAAGCTCTAAATTTTAGTATATAAATCAACAATTATGGCTGCCAACACCCCTCACCTTCAAAGTATACATTATCGTTACGATTTAGCATGGTTGCCGGCTTGTAACAAAAAATGCCATCAACGGTGTTTTTGAGACACTTTTATCGAGGTTGGCCGGCCGTCTACAGCAGCTAAAAGGGCCTCAGGTTTCTAAAATGATCTCCTTTTTTGGCACAATGTGGCGGAACTCCCAGTGAGAATACTTTAATGTAAATTCGTGGAGGTGTCCGCAGTTTCTATATTTATTAACTAGTCCTTCAGTACAATTCCAATCTAGACTTTTCAGATATAATTATAAATATTACCTTGTGCCTTATAAATATTACTATGTGTTTTGACGGCATTGCCCGCCTCGACTAGCAAATTCATTGCTATCGGCGGGTAATGTGTATTGTACTTGTATTGTTTTGCTTCGTATAATGCAATTGTTGTTGCTGAAATATTTAATAAAATGAAATACCGTATTAACTCTATACAGCATTTCAGTACCCTCTTTCAGTAAACCTGTGTATACAGAATTGTCACATAGTTTCGAGAATAGCCATCACTAAACACTCCCTATTTAGGTAATCGAATGAAGTTGTCCCTCAGTAGCATAATGTGAAATGTATACAAGATAAAATCGAATGAGGCCAAGTAGCTACTGTAAAAATGAGTTTATTAAAATTGATAAAATGTTTAAAAAGAGTTAAGCTTTCGTTGTACTACAACATCATCAGAACTACGAGATAAAAAACAAGGTGCAGTTTATATACACAAGAAACGGAAATGTAAGTTATGTAAAATAGATAAAACCATTGAATATGTAAGAATACATACAAATATAAAATAAACAACACGATGATTAAAATAAGAGGTCAGCCAATTCGCTACGCTCCTCTCTACTGTTTATTTCCGGTTTCTGCTTACGAATGTAAAAGGCTTCTTTTAGACGCAAGTTAACTGGATCTGTTTCTCTCGTAATGATCTTCACTGATATTCTGTTCGCTAGGTTTTCTGTATTATGGAAGTTGACAAAGTGTTTATATAACGATGACGTATGTCGGCTAAGGTGTTCCTTAATGCGGTCGTGTGTTCTCCTAATTGTGCTGCCGATGTAACTTTGGTGGCATTCATTACAGGTGATCTGGTAAACTACATTTCTGGCGAAGCAAAGGTTATCTCTAGAGGTGGCGCATTCTGGTTGGTTACAGCTGGACGGAACGTCGTTCTTAGATTTTAGTATCTGTCGTAGTGTAGTGGATTTGTGTGGAATTCGTACCGGGATTCCTTCCTTCTTGAAAATGGTTTTGATTTTGTAGTCGACGGCGTCTGAAATGTAGGGAATTTGAAAATACAGCCAATCAGTGTTGTTGTTGCGACGAGTCGTAGGAGATGTAGAGACTTCGTCCCGAAGAGTTTCATCTAATATGCATTGCGGGTATCCATTTAAGCGTAATATTTCATTAAAGTCGCTATTGTGTTTGTCCTTAGACTCTTGCGTGGAGCATCTTTGGTTAATGCGCTTCCTCTCGTTGCGGATGGTGTAAAATTTAGTACGTTTAGGTAACGCGGATTTGTGGTGCATAAAAATCGTTTTTTTCGCCTTCTTCTTATAGAACTCGAATTCGGTATTACCGTCTTTGGTAAGCGTAACGGTGAAGTCAAGTAATGATATGGTTCTACCTTTGCGTGTAATGATCGGTTTCTCGATTTCGAATTTAAGACTAGGATGTTCGCGGTTCATTTTACCATGAAGGGTGTCGGCTTCAGATTCGCTGGATGTTTGACCGTAGATGTCGTCTACGTAGCGTTTATAAGGGTCACTGACTGGGTAGGATAGTAGGACGCTGCGTTCGAGTTTGTCCATGAAGAGGATGGCTAGTATACCGGATAAGCTCGATCCCATGGGCAGGCCTTGGATTTGGAGAAAGATGCTGGATTCATACTGGAAATACGTATTACTGAGGATGACGGTGAGTAGGCTCCTGATGTCTTCCTTGGTCAGTGTAGAAATAGGTGTGTTAATTCTATCAATGACGTTCTCTATTGACTCGGTGATAGGAATAGATGTGTATAACGCTACCACGTCGAGGCTGAAAGGATATGGAAATTGTTGGTTTGATACTCGACTTCTAGTTTTGATGTCGTTGATGAGCTCGAAGCTGTTCTCTAGGTGAGCTGGCACTTCTTTAAGCAGAGGTTTCAATAAATTGGACAGTAACCAGGAGAGACGCATGGTAGGTCCGTTGCTGTTTGATACTATAGGTCTGATCTTTACCCCTTGTTGCAGTTTGTGTGTTTTAATAAGGTGATAGAATCGTGGTAGATCTGTATTGGAGGAAATGTAACTTCGTTCTACATGTCGGGGGATATTCCTCTTATCAATTTTAATAAACTCATTTTTACAGTAGCTACTTGGCCTCATTCGATTTTATCTTGTATACATTTCACATTATGCTACTGAGGGACAACTTCATTCGATTATCCAAACTGGGCTTGGGCCGAGCCGATTTCGTCCTTACGAGAAGAATTTTTAACATCAGTGAAGACTTGGCAAAGAAGAAACAACGGCTGAATTTTCTACGCCAATGCTCTGTCTTTAACGTCTTTCCACCGACTATCAATAATTTACGCCTACCGGCTATCTTCAATACAGCCTCCTTACGGAAAGCCAACTATCAAGTGAAGCGATTTATTCTGAACAAAAGCAAGCGACAGCTTAGAAGTGTAATTGCTTTAAAATATCGAGAACAAGCAGAACTGGATCAACAACTCATATCTCAATCACCTGAGCCACTCATTCGAGACATCAATAGGAGCAAATATCTGGTCTATAACACCTCCAGCAAATTTAATGGCGATAGATTCAAGAAGAAGCTTCAGAACCTCTTGAAGGGTCATCGCATACTGAATTCAACCACCGGAACCGATGCCGTTGTGGCGGTCTGAGATTGTCACCGTGCTGAGATTGTATATGGATTTGTGTTATCAAAAGTTTGACGTTCAAAACATTCAAACTTTTTACCTTCAAATGGTTTATTGATGAAAACTCCTTATAGTACAAAATTCAAAAACTTTGTGGACTTTGCTAGTAGTTGTGAATTTGTCACAACATATTAGCTACAACAGGGGCTTTTCAAGAAATCTGAACAACGAATGCGATGAACGGCATATGAACTGAAATCACGGGATGATCGTCTATATTCTTGCTGAATACATGTATATCAACCAAAATTATTGTTAATCTTCTAAACTCTGGATATATTTAATAATTCAATGGAATGTCTGTGATCGATACAAGACATCTTAATCAGTTAACGTCTGAAACTTTCGTCATGCATTCTAGTTCACGAGCGGATATAATGTTTTTTCATTAAAACTATGGTTATTCATCTCAAGTATTCGATTTTATTCAGGCAGTGTTCATAAATCAGTCATTTCATGGCAAAAAGTTTGATTATTCTGCTCATAAAGCCGATTACAGATATTGATATACAATCTCAGCACGGCGACAATCTCAGACCGCCACACCGTCTCGGGCTTACCAACTGTATATGACAAAACTCAACTGGTAACAGACCTGACTGAGAATCTCAATCACGACGAGCTAGACCTTTTGGCTAAAGGCCCCAAATACAGCCTTCTAACAGAAGTCAACGATAACACTCACACCGAACTGTCCATTAACTTCTACAGACTTGCGAATCGTATACGATGGCAGGAGTCCAAATCATCAAACAGTCAACATATGCGTACATATCCAGTGTCAAAATATATCTCCAAACCCGATTGCAGCGTGAATCTAGAAAACACTTTGAAGAAACTCCACCACGAATTTCAGCATATTATATCCAGTATCAAACCCAGGAGGAAATGGTCAAATTTATCATCCACAGAGAAACGCACCATCAAATCGCTCAAATGTAAACCTAATATTTATTTACCCAGTGATAAAGGCGGCGAATTTTGCATAATCGACAAACAGAGATATACCGAATCAGCATTAAACCACTTAAGTGACACCGCAACGTACCGCAGAATACCACGTATGACTGCCAAGACCATCGAGAAGAAGGTTAACACAACATGGAAAGCTATATGCCACAAGAGGAATATCCCCCGACATGTAGAACGAAGTTACATTTCCTCCAATACAGATCTACCACGATTCTATCACCTTATTAAAACACACAAACTGCAACAAGGGGTAAAGATCAGACCTATAGTATCAAACAGCAACGGACCTACCATGCGTCTCTCCTGGTTACTGTCCAATTTATTGAAACCTCTGCTTAAAGAAGTGCCAGCTCACCTAGAGAACAGCTTCGAGCTCATCAACGACATCAAAACTAGAAGTCGAGTATCAAACCAACAATTTCCATATCCTTTCAGCCTCGACGTGGTAGCGTTATACACATCTATTCCTATCACCGAGTCAATAGAGAACGTCATTGATAGAATTAACACACCTATTTCTACACTGACCAAGGAAGACATCAGGAGCCTACTCACCGTCATCCTCAGTAATACGTATTTCCAGTATGAATCCAGCATCTTTCTCCAAATCCAAGGCCTGCCCATGGGATCGAGCTTATCCGGTATACTAGCCATCCTCTTCATGGACAAACTCGAACGCAGCGTCCTACTATCCTACCCAGTCAGTGACCCTTATAAACGCTACGTAGACGACATCTACGGTCAAACATCCAGCGAATCTGAAGCCGACACCCTTCATGGTAAAATGAACCGCGAACATCCTAGTCTTAAATTCGAAATCGAGAAACCGATCATTACACGCAAAGGTAGAACCATATCATTACTTGACTTCACCGTTACGCTTACCAAAGACGGTAATACCGAATTCGAGTTCTATAAGAAGAAGGCGAAAAAAACGATTTTTATGCACCACAAATCCGCGTTACCTAAACGTACTAAATTTTACACCATCCGCAACGAGAGGAAGCGCATTAACCAAAGATGCTCCACGCAAGAGTCTAAGGACAAACACAATAGCGACTTTAATGAAATATTACGCTTAAATGGATACCCGCAATGCATATTAGATGAAACTCTTCGGGACGAAGTCTCTACATCTCCTACGACTCGTCGCAACAACAACACTGATTGGCTGTATTTTCAAATTCCCTACATTTCAGACGCCGTCGACTACAAAATCAAAACCATTTTCAAGAAGGAAGGAATCCCGGTACGAATTCCACACAAATCCACTACACTACGACAGATACTAAAATCTAAGAACGACGTTCCGTCCAGCTGTAACCAACCAGAATGCGCCACCTCTAGAGATAACCTTTGCTTCGCCAGAAATGTAGTTTACCAGATCACCTGTAATGAATGCCACCAAAGTTACATCGGCAGCACAATTAGGAGAACACACGACCGCATTAAGGAACACCTTAGCCGACATACGTCATCGTTATATAAACACTTTGTCAACTTCCATAATACAGAAAACCTAGCGAACAGAATATCAGTGAAGATCATTACGAGAGAAACAGATCCAGTTAACTTGCGTCTAAAAGAAGCCTTTTACATTCGTAAGCAGAAACCGGAAATAAACAGTAGAGAGGAGCGTAGCGAATTGGCTGACCTCTTATTTTAATCATCGTGTTGTTTATTTTATATTTGTATGTATTCTTACATATTCAATGGTTTTATCTATTTTACATAACTTACATTTCCGTTTCTTGTGTATATAAACTGCACCTTGTTTTTTATCTCGTAGTTCTGATGATGTTGTAGTACAACGAAAGCTTAACTCTTTTTAAACATTTTATCAATTTTAATAAACTAATTTTTACAGTAGCTACTTGGCCTCATTCGATTTTATCTTGTATACACTCCCTATTTAGACCTATAAATTTTGTTTAAATTCTCCCATACAAAAGTCAGGAAATGGCATCTCAGTAGAGGTCTCTGGGAGAAAAGTCAGGGCCGCCGAAAGAAATTGTGGGGCCCAGGCCAAATTATCGATTTGGCGCACTTGATGACGTCAAATGGGTTGATTTATTTCTTTTATCTCAGGGGGCGGGGGCTGATGACGTAACACGTCATTGGTTGGTGTTACTGATTTTTACGCCTTTTGGGCCTCATGTTTTCTTACCTCGAAAACTCAAATCTCAAAAGTTTTAGGGGCCCTTCTCAACTTGGGGGCCTGGGGCAAATTTCCCCCCTGGGAGAAGCTGGACCAGCCCCCCTGTATGTTGTCAACGTCAAATTTTGCCACACCATGGCCAGGAGAAACGTCGTTTCTATCCAGCAATGAAAAAAAAATACGATATGTTAAAAGGACAAGCACGCCATCAAAATGAGAATTGTATAACCTTTCTGCTAACTCTGAAAGCTAAGGGAATGGCTTATTAGCAATCAATTACTGGCCAATTTCAATAGTCCTTAAACTAAATTGCTATAGGATATCAATAATACCAGCTAAGCTTCAATAGCAATGGTGTACTTTGGCAGTGCTTCAACCGTGATTGCCGCCGGTTGGTTTGCTAAGTCACATTTATCTTTGGCAAAAGTTTTAAAAATTAAATACTATTGGGTTCATCGCTATCCTGAAGAGTTAGTGATGCACGAGATAAAAATAACCAGTTGGCTCACTTTGGTATAGATTGGTACAGCTTCGCCAGGGAACTAGTTTGCGTATATAGTAATCCTATAGAAAAAACGATGGACCAGGAAAAATAGTCGAAATTGATGAAAACAAATATTCCGCAAAAAAATATATATCATCCTGGAAAACGTTTCGATGGAATATAGGTTTTTGGTGGGATCGAACGCTAGATCAAAAAATGCTTTTTTCACCATGGTTCAAAAGCGAGATCCCGAGACATTGATATCAAGCATCGAAGAGTTTGTGAAACTGTTTGAACACCTATTATTTCTGACTGCTGGAAAACATGTTCATCTCCTCGGGAAGAGGGATAATTTCATGCACAAATACAAGTGAATCTACATGGAGTGATGCCGAGAGACTTAAAAAAGTACGATTCGTATTTTGCTGAGTACTGCGTTAAAGGGACACTCTACCCCCCAAACAAGTGGTGTTCATATGAAAGGTCTATATGTACTTACTTTGGAATGGGTATTCATTTCCTTCAAATCTTTTTGGTTTTCGAGAAATTTGACTTTGTTTGTCGTATTTTTGGCACACTGTTGGCCGCCATGTTTGCTTTGCTTGCGGGCGAAAGCGGTCACTCCCATTAGCGTTTTGACGTCATTGAGTGATAGAAAATCCACGAGCGTCCTGTGTTTTCTTTTATGGAGGTTGTTGTTTCTGTATTTGAAACGGAGAAATTGTCGAAATATACAAATGTCCGGATCGAGTAGTAGCTCTTCCGACAATGAGGATACCATGGCAATGTCGTGCCGTTCAAATAGTCCAGGCAGTCCAGCCGAGGAAGCAGAGTACTCTATCGACTCGATACAGCCCTACCAGTTTGAGCCTACCAAAACAGTGTCTTCGTCTAGTTCTGATGACAATTCTACTGACGAAGAAAACTTGGATTTATCCGTTGACGAAAGCCGTTTGGATAACCTAGAATGGTAAGTTAAAACAACAACATAATCTCTTGTAAAGTGTGACCATAATTGTTCATAAATATTCGAGTATTAAAATGTATTGTTTGTCGGCTAGTGACTTCTTCAAATTTAAATGCATACATATAAATATCAATAAATATAAATATAAAGACTTCACTTTGCGAGCAAAGAAAAATAGTAAGACTCTTCGTTTGTATTCTTTTTGAATATGCTTTAATGCAACGTTAGGTGTCCGTGTGGCAATTGTCAAATGATGGATGCAGTGGTAGAGTTAGACTTGCTCCAAGTCCGCCTCTTAGCGCTAGTTTTTGCGGGCGGGTGGAAAGGCGGGAGAGCGGAAAAGCGGGAGGAAAGAGACGGACTTGTTTCGCCTGCAGGTTTTTGAATCTTATTAAATATTCTGGCGGGAAATCGCTGAAATGTACATCGCCCTGTTTGACGTGTTTCGGGTTGTCGTATATGCAATGGAAAGTGGTTCTACCCCTACTAAAACGTTTTCAAGAGTCTGTTTAACTCCAACTTCCAAAGATAGCACTTGCATAGCAATTTAGCGTGAATATAATTATTAGCCCGAATTACGTCACCGGTCGAAAAATTCACCGGTGAATTTTGGCGCGCTGCAGGTGGGAAAAGTCCTTTTCAACGAGGAAACGAAAGGTCAAAAATGTTTGAAAAGGACTTTGAGAAAGTCTATGGTAGAGTGTGTTTGTTGCCAAGAAATCCCCGAGATGATCTCCCTCAACGAAGAAGCGGTGGTCCTCGAAAAATTAAAAACAAATATTTCTTACATAACTGATAACCCTGGATTCTCAGCTGTGTGTTTGAATCAGTGGGTTCTTCGAACAGCATGGTACCAGTATAAGCAACAATTTGAGAATGCTTATGAAGGACCAGAACACCAAAAGCACAGGCATATTGCATATAGACAACTTGCACGATTAGGCTGGGGAGTACTTGGAAGGCATGTGAGAGTTGTGCTTCCCTCTTGTGCAGTAAGCTGTATTTTCCACCTCCTGGACCGGAAGATGAACATGTGTTTGTTGGGCATAGGGAAGCGTCTGATGGGGAAAATTAAACATCACCTTTGTATAATTACATGTATATATTATTTAGTTGTCATTTGTTATTTGTTAGTATTAATTATACTTCATTATATACTTTGAGTATTGAAAGGCATACATACCTTAAGAAATTGTTGTTTATCATGGGCGTGTGGTCAGAAACGTCAGTATTTCATTCCTCAAAATTCTCGGCAGTTCACAACCTATTAACTTTTCTATATTCAAAACACTGCCTATGCAGCAGCATTCTACTTTTTTGGTGCCATTAATATACCTTTGACTTAATCACCTTGATCTGCGACCTTTGTAATTAGGCAAGTGTTAAAACAGATAACTGTTCACTTTTGCTTAAATCTGCTGATGTGGCTTGCAATTGCTGCTGATTTATTCGGCTTAGGTTTTGTAGCAATATTTTTGGCAAATGGTGTAGACTTGCAGACTCCAACAACTTCATCACCTTTCAGGACTCTTTCCATCATGTCATCTAGGTAACTATATGTCTTCGGCTGTTTTATTGGTTTGACCACCCATGTCTTACGAACTTTTGGAAAGACCACGTTGTACCGTAGACTGCCTTTTGATTCACCATGCTGGACCACGGCTTGCTCCCTTGTACAATTGTTGTTGTTATCAAGGGCAGCTAACTGTGTCCTAGCAACCATTCCTTCGTAACTAAAATGCTGTCTTTTGGGACAGTATTTCAGCATCATGGAATGGTACACCTCCAGATTACCAGTGTGATGGAATTCTGTGACCAACTTCATATCCTTCAACAGTCGGCTGTTGAAGACAATCTCTTCCAATGCCACATGTGCAGCGGTTTCAGGTTTGAGCCAACATATTGCTTTCACCTCTCTTCTTGTAAGCTTGTGATGGACACATTTCTTGAAGAGCTTTGACTTTCTCCATGAATGCTTGTTACCAATATGATGAACAATGGAAGTCCATTTTTCAATCAGTAGGTCATAATTCCCCTCACATGTTGATATGCTCCACCAGAAATGAGCTGATACAGACTGTATCCAGGTCATTAGTTTTGCACAATCCTTCTTCTTGGCCTTTTTTGTTAGTTTCTTGACCACCCATTTAGCAAGATGCCATACATCATACTGGTGTGTGATTTTAGGATGCTTCTTCTTCATCTCAGATGTAATTGTAACATGTCTGTCAGTTGTCAAGCACTTCACCTTTACTTTTTTTGCCTTCATATTTTGGAGGACTCGATTGCACCCTTCTGCTTCCATAGCATTAGATGAAGACACCTCAGTAACTTGCACGATACTGAAATCAATAATTTTACTGCTGCTTTCGTCCATTATTGTATATGTACCATATTTTGCACAGTGTCCAGGACTATCACTTCTGCCATCTCCACACACTTCTAATTTATTTGATTTTCTTATCTCTTTGAACAGGTTATCTTGGTGTTCTTTCCAAGTCTTCTCGATCACAGGAAATAGAAAATTCTTCTGTATTTTATAGAAGAGAGCACTGCTTATAAAAGCCAGGTTGAGGCGACATGCCAGTGAATTTACATTTGCGAATGAATTACCACTGAAGAGTATGGATGCTACAATCATCATATTTCCTGCAACTTTTCCATGAATCATGGGTTGCGATTGCCATGTTTTATCATGGCCATCAATACATGATGATTGTACCACAACCATACTACCAACAAAAGTTTTAGAACTTTCAGCTATGGGTTTACCACAAGTGGAACAACTGACAAAAAGCTTATCGAGTTGTTCTTCAAACACAATAAACTTTTTCTGTTGCAGGGGGCCCCTATCTGGTTCATTATCAGCTTCTGTTTCAGATTGGCTGTCTGCAGAACCAGGCAAGTAAATATCCTCAGTATTATCTCCATCAGAATCTGAATCAACTGGCCCTGAAGAAATGCTTTTTGAAGGAGATATATACTGAGCTTGACTTGTAGAAGGAATGGGTGAAGAAGGCAGAGTTTTATGGCTATAACAATGGTCAACAGTAACAGAATGTGCAACTTCATGTGGACTTGGGGGGTTATTATCTGTTTGACAGGCAAGAAGTACAGGTTCCGTTTGCACTTCAACACTTCTAGTTGCTCTCACTAACAGTTCACATTGGATCTCAGCATCAGTTGTAGTTGTTGTTGTGTCACAGTCTTCAGCAAAGGATAAAACTAAAGGAGCATCAGTACAAGTACCTTCAGACGATCTGCATTCTTCGATACTCGCCAGCCCAAGATCTTCATCGGTGAATTGCATTTCACTTACATCGTTAGCGCTACTAGCAGAGTTTTCAGGTGATTCGCAAGGTATTGGGTTCACATACTCTGCCTTTGAGGTTGTTTCGAATGAAACAAGGTTGTCTAACATCTTATAATAAGAAAATATGTAATGTCTGAATGTAATGTCTGAATGTAATGTCTGGATAATCATTTAACTACAATAAACACATAGAAACAAACTTTAGTCATTGTGTTTGTTTTGAATTTTATTTATTTTTTAAATATGTACGAGTATTTATAATATATATACACAACGTATAAACTCCGCCAAATTAACTATGTGTTACAGCCGGCAATACCTCTTGTCTGGAGCGTCTGAAATTTCTTCGTTCGCTGGCAACTCTAGGTTTTTCGGCACATCTTCGAGGAAATATCGATGGAAGCGAATTACCTTTCAGTTTCCTCCTTTTCTGGTAGCCAGCCACTAATATCCAGGTATAGTTTTATCGAAGCAATCAGGCGTAAAATGTTCCGAACAAACAAACGAGTTGCTGCGCGAACGTGGATTAGTACGGCGAATTCTGGCCAGCCAGGCTTGTCGCAGTCGATCATCTGCAGGAAGTCGATGGTAACTTATTCCCGCAGTCTTGCGTGAATTATTTGTGCAGTCGGGCACCATGCAATGAGGCATTGTAAAAGTATAAACCGATAAACCAAAGATGTTTATGCTAATGAAACACCACGCTGTCGAAGGACAATTTCTTTCTATCACTCAATGACGTCAAAACGCTAATGGGAGCGACCGCTTTCGCCCGCAAGCAAAGCGAACATGGCGGACTACAGTGTGTCAAAAATACGACAAACAAAGTCAAATTTCTCGAAAACCAAAAAGATTTGAAGGAAATGAATACCCATTCCAGAGTAAGTACATATAGACCTTTCATATGAACACCACTTGTTTGGGGGGTAGAGTGTCCCTTTAAATAAGTCAGAGGATCTGTTTTACTCACATTAATTTTATTAATTGGTTAACATTTAAATAATTATTTGCGAAATTTGACAAAACAAAAAATAAGTCTTAAAAGAAAGCGCCTTTTGGGAATTAAAATATCACGTATATATCCCTTCGAAAAGAAAAGAAACAAAGCAACGTTTATGTAAAAAGAATAACATTTTGCAGTAAAAGGAAACTTGCATGTTAAACCGAAACTTAAAACTAGATCCCAAGGATAGCGCAAAGTTTCAAATCAAAGATAATAACAATTTATGCCACGTGTACGACAGAGGCAATTTCTAAAGCTCAATTCCTGAAGCAAAGCCCACAGTTAATTTCATATAAGCCAAAACTCAGACAAACAACCCAAAATAGAATCTCGAGGGATTCTTAAAGAGTTATTTTCTCTTGTCAAGAACACAAAAAAAATTATAAACTCCGACAAACATGAATACTGACGTCTTTTGTGCCCTTCACTATTGTTTTCCAGTCTGTTTAATAACAAGATCTTTTTTAACTCCTCGAAATTTTTGCATAAAAAACTTGGCGCATCACAAGAATACTAATACGTATCATGTGACGTCCAGTTGATCCACATCAAAACTGACTAAAATCTGCCAAGTGGATGTAAAGATACACAAGTTTTCGTTGCCTTTACAAATAATACTGTTGTGTATTTACGATCGTCTGATTATGTTGCCAGCTTCACGTATGTAGCCTTGCGGATCGTCTGCCCAATCACGCAGGTACAGATACATAGAACGATTTTATAGAATATTCAATATTTTAAACATTACTGTTTAATATATGGCCAGGGTTCTTCGTACAGTTGTTTAATCAAAATGCGAAGACAGTCCACAATCTCCAGTATACAGAATGTTATTGAGATGACGTGCAAAACTGCCCGAGCGCCTCTCGTGTTTGTGTAAAATATAACAGACACGAACCAACAACACTCTACAAACGGACTTCACAACATCGTCAACATGCCAGACCATATTAAAGTTGAATATAAAGTTTTTAATATTTATTCGCACCTTCCGCTAGGCAGACAATAAATCCTTTCGTCCAAACCATATTTAATTAGCCATGCAGCTAAGCCTAGATAGTCGTTGTTTCGAGAAGAAGATTGATCGCTCCTTTGTGTTTCTCCGCCATTATTGTATTACCCTGGATGCCAGAGGCTCTTGTGTAGCTTACGTCATGAAGCGAATTTAGTTCCCAGTCCCATAGGCCACAGCTCAGCCACGGATCGGAAAAGCCTATGTCTAGGCTGCTGCTGTATGTAGTATGACGAAGTTCGTCTGCCACTATGCTTATTACACAAGAGCCTCTGGCATCCATGCAGGGTATTGTTGTATTCGCCAGTCGCAAACAAAACCACGCGTGCTATTCTAATCTATTCCGGGTGGAAACTTCTTTCATTCTCGATATATTAAATGCATGTACGTCTTTCAAGAAATACCAATAGGTAAGTTACAAACCTGTCTGTTATCGCTCTTTAGGGCTTACAAGCTTTAAGCGATATAAATATTTGTCGTATATATTAAAGACTAATACTACTGTTTCACATGCACTTTCACTGGTTTTAGTCTTTCAACTACGACAAGTATGTATGTCGTTAAACCTGGTAAGTTTACCCCCCGGAATGTTTACACTATCTATCTATGTATCTATGTATCGTGTGAATTTTCGCCACTCATCACAATACTGCAAAGTTTCTGTGAAACGTTGCACTAAAAAGGAAAAAACAATAGCGTAAAAGAAAACCGACGAACAAAAAGGTGAAAAAGTTACATAAAAATATAGAGTAGCCGCTCTGAGCAGTAGCAGCAGCTGCAGAGGCAGTTAGTCCTATACTTAACAATAATTATAATTGCTTTAAAAAGCTTCAACAAAGTATTTGCTTTTTGTAGCTTTGCATGGAGTTGTTAATAGATAAATCAAAACATTTTGGGAAACTTCAATGTTTTGTAAGCTCTGCATGAAGACGCCCCGGCCTAACAAAACGAAAGCTCAGCATTAATAACATTTATTGCCCAAAAATGAATCACAAATGTTTTGATTTATTGCCATAAAGTGTTTGCTTTTTTGCATTATGTGGTTAATTATAGCTGCGAAGTGTATTGAATTTACTATTAACAACATTAAGAACTAGTGATATTGTAGCTTCTACAATTGTTAATTTCTTGTTGGGTATAATTTAATACAAAGTAAACATAGATAAAATTATAATATAATACAACAGGAACAAGCACAGTGAACACTCCAGTATCCTCCAGCTGGAGATACATTACAAATTCTTGAATTTCTGCCTGTAAAACCTTGTCTATAGTTTTACAATCTATAATGTTATCAAACAACTAATCTTTTCAAAAACAGAAATGAAATTTTCAATTTAATCAAGTGAAAAATTCGTTTAAAATTAGTATTTCCCATTGGCACCCAGATTACAGAAAACATATGATCCAAAATGCACACATATGTGGTAAAAAGAACAGTTGCTAATGTTTTTGTTCAAAAGGTGTTCACTCATTCACAAGGCTGTGTCCAAATATTTGGCACCTACTACATGTACAATATTTGGGTCCCCAAATATGGTTCTTTATAGAACTTGATATCACGTCCATGTAGAAATCATGTTCTAGGGATTTTTGGTGAAGGAAAATTCGAGTGTAGAATATACACACTTTAAGAAAAAACCGGGACCAGTTGCGAAAAATGCAACTACACAGGCCTTCCGGCAGGAATTGAACCCACGACCTTGCGATTATAGTGCAATGCTCTGACCACTGAGCCACGGTGGGCGTTGCCGAGAGCTTGATCGCGAGTTCTGTATATATATTAAGGTGGTAATGCCAGGATATAATTCGGTATATTATAAGCAATATTGGGCATTTCACTCCATTGTATAGCATGTTCTTAAAATGTATGGGGGTAGATGCCCAAAACACTATAAATGACCAGTCAGACTGTAAATTCCAAAATCTCCCAAGGAGCACACCGCCAGAATCTCCCAAAGAGCTCTAAATATCATCACAAATTTGCCATTGACAAGAGTGCTCAAAATATCTCAAGATATGGCCCTAATTCAATACTGTGTACTCTGAAGTAATTTCCGTGCCAGTATCATTGATGACAACCTTGTATTTGACATATGTACATGGTTCATACCCTCTAAAACCCACATCTGAGAACTTCAAAATTGCTGTGTGTCAATTACAAAAATTACACAAATGCACTTACTTCTGACAAACTACAGTAGACAGAATCACCTTAACCCTTTCCTTAGTGGAGTTCTTCCCTGACAAGTAAAATCGTCTGGCGTTAGCCAGAGTAAAATACTAAAAGGCCACCATGGTAGGAAAGGGTTAACTAACAAGATAGTTTTTAACCCGTTTCTGACTAAGGTTCTTCCCTTGACAAGTAAAATCATCTGGCATTAGCCAGAGTAAATCCCTTGTTAGCCAGAGCAAAATATTAAGAGGCCACCATGGTAGGGAAAGGGTTAGTGAAGTTCAGTCATGTGCTTTACCAATGCACTAGCTAAGTCAAATGTGACATCACATTTCAAACATATGTACTGCATCCCATTTGGTTGTGTGGCTTCAAGTTGATGGGTCCACAAATGTCGATCAAATGCTTTACAATCAAAATTCATGTTACAGTAATTATACTTGAAACTTTTTCCTGTGTTATGTGTTCTCTGATGATTTAAAAAACTAGAATGATAGGAAAATGCTTTGTCACAGATATCACAAGTGTAAGGTTTCTTTCTAGTGTGTGTTCTTTTATGATCTTGTAAGTTACCTGACTGGGAAAATGTCTTGTCACATACATCACATTTGAATGGGTTCTCTCCAGTATGTGTTCTTTTATGAGATATTAAGCCACTTGACTGAGAAAATGTCTGGTCACAGACATCACATTTGAAAGATTTCTCTCCAGTATGTGTTCTTTTATGATATATTAAGATATGTGAATAGGAAAACGTCTTTTTGCAGACATCACATTTGAAAGATTTCTCTCCAGTATGTGTTCTTTTATGATATATTAAGATATGTGAATAGGAAAATGTCTTCTTACAGACATCACATCTGAATGGTTTCTCTTCAGTATGTGTTCTTTTATGAGATATTAAAGTATTTGACTGGGAAAATGTCTTGTCACAGACATCACATTTGAAAGGTTTCTCTCCAGTGTGTGTTCTTCTATGAGCTATTAATGAATTTATGCAATAAATAAAATTAACCGCATGGCTGGCGTCGGTGTGTTTGGTTTATGCTCCCCTGGGCCGTCCCGGTTTGCCCTGATCATCCAATCAGCATCGAGCGGAGGTGACGTCTGTAGTAGTTCCCGTCACGCGCTTGCGAGCATCTGGAGCTGATCTGGACTTCGCCCTCAGTCGTTCACCACACCTCAACGAGTTCCCCCCCCCCCCCCCCCCACCCCATCCCATACTCGTACTCTTCGTTCTTTTGTGTCTGATTCGTGGGTGCCGTCTCGCTTGTCTCTGCTGTCGCTTCAGCTATCCCTGATTAACTGCCTGGTGAAACGGAACGTCTCTTCAGGTTATCTCCAGCCGCCGCACCTGCTGTGTCGTTCGCTCCTTTTGAGCCACCGCACTTGAGTAATGAGTAATGATTTATTTAACGTCGTAAGCACAGGATGTGGTCGCCCAATCATCCGAGCCAGAGGCTCATGTTAAAGTGCACGACATAAGCTAAGACCTAAGTGTTGATTTTACGGAGGGAGGAAAACCGCAGAAGCCTGCGAAAAACCCTCGAAGCACAAGAGAGACCAACTAAACTCTACTCACATGAAATACAAGTTCGAGAACAGGGTTATTCCCAGACGGTCACCCATCCAAGTACTAACCCCGTCCAACTGGGCTTAATTACAGCGGTGAGAGGCAGCGCGCTAACAGCACACGCCACCCGTGCTTCCACGTGCTTTCATCTGCCGCACCTGTTGTGTTTGTTTACTGGTTAATACAGCCGCCGCACCTGATGTGTCTCAGGTTCCATTTCAGCCGCCGCACTTAGCTTGCTGCCGCACTTGCGGTGTGTCTTGTTATTTCAGCCGCCGCATCAGCTGTGTGTCACCAGCCGTCGCCCTTACGCACAGCTGTCGCACTGGTGTGTTTCCGGTTATATCACGGCCGCTGCATGCTGTGCCCGCTGTGTGCAGGTGTTAACCCGACTTGGTTTTCGTATTCGGGATTGTGCAATAATTCCTAGCTTATTTCTTTAACCGCTCCCTGGATAACTGCCAGGTGATATATTTATTTGTGTGTTGTTATGCTATGCTGCCGCAGCTTTGGTGTTTGTTCCTCGTGTGCTAATTTGTTGGGGATTGGTGCTTCTCGGTGTTCATCATAGTAATTTCCTTTTTTACTGTTGCTTATAAGCTTAACTGCTCCCTGGATAAAAGCCAGGTGATTTTTATTTTATCTAATTGTGTGGTGTTCCTTAACTTTGCGTGTTCCAATTGTTGCGTCCACATGTTTATTAAATTATCGGACAGGGGTGTGCCAGAGCAGGTGCTAACACCTCCCCTGCGCAGAGAAGGGGCTTTGCTTTTCTTTATTCTTAGACCATCGATATCGGACATTCTAAGCTTTGGTGTTTAGCTGCCTAGCAGACTGCCTTCATTCAGATTGGTCCACCCAGTTAGTCTATATTTTTGGGTAAGGCTGGTATAGATCTCGTTATGGTAAGTACATATGAATTATGTTATTTTCTCCACTCTGTCAGTGTGATTGTAGTCCCAGTCTTGGAGAGGGCGATTCTCGGCTATAAAAATAATTGCTTAGCTCCCTGTAGGACTTAGTCTGTATCAGCTCACCTTCGAGGCAATTACTGCACCTAGCTCGTCGCTCTGCAAAACCCTTCTCCAACCGTACTACACCCTCCAAAGTAAGACTAATGTTAGACACAGTAATAATACAAAGTAATAATATTTGTATAATCTATGTATTTTATAAGAAGTATATATGTGTGGTCTAGAACTACACTGTGTATGTGTTAGATGCCAACGCTGTTGCTTACATTTCTAGAACTCGAGACATGAAGGTTAAAAATATTTGAATAAGAAAATGTCTCCTTACAGACATCACATTTGAAATGTTTCTCTCCAGTATGTGTTCTTTTATGATATAGTAAGTTACCTGACTGGGAAAATGTCTTCTCGCAGACATCACATTTGAATGGTTTCTCTCCAGTATGTGTTCTTTTATGAACTGAAAAGTTTCTTGCCAGTATGTGTTTTTCTATGACGTTGGAGGTTAAATAAATGAGCAACTGTTTTTTTACAGACATCACATTAGAATGGTTTCTCTCCAGTATGTGTTCTTTTATGATGTTGCATGTTAGCTAAACGGGCAAACATTTTGTCACAGAAATCACATTTGAAAGGTTTCTCTCCAGTATGTGTTCTTTTATGAGATAGTAAGTTACTTGACTGGGAAAATGTCTTGTCACAGACATCACACTTGAATGGTTTCTTGCCAGTATGTGTTTTTCTATGACGCTGGAGGTTAAATAAATGAGCAAATGTTTTTTTACAGACATCGCATTTGAATGGTTTCTCTCCAGTATGTGTTCTTTTATGACCTTGCATGGTAGCTAAACAAGCAAACATTTTGTCACATAAATCACATTTGAAAGGTTTCTCTCCAGTATGTGTTCTTTTATGATATAGTAAGCTACTTGACTGGGAAAATGTCTTCTTACAAACATCACATTTGAATGGTTTCTCCCCAGTATGTGTTCTTTTATGAACTATTAAATCACTTGAATAAGAAAATGTCTTCTTACAGACATCACATTTGAATGGTTTCTCTTCAGTATGTAATACCATATGACGTCTTAAACTTGATAAACTGCCAAATGTCTTGGTGCAGGTTGGACACCGATGAGACTTTTTTCCATTCATGCTAGAACTCCTTTTCGTCAAGTCAGAATTATTACTCATTGTAGATCCTTCACGTTTCAAACAGCTCTTCGTCTTATCAATCAATTCTCCACACACCACCTTTTGATTTCCAACAAAATATGTCAAATAATATATAAATCCGAAATTCACAAACAAAATACTGAGCCTGCGTTTCAACTGACCTGCGCGGCAAACAAAGAAAACGTCCCTACTACTTCATTTAAGGTCTACGTGGTCGCTCAAAGTCATGGTGTAATCGTGAGTAGTTATGTATACAAGAATATATTTCCTCTTAATTGCTTTAAATTTTTAAAATATACTGAAATATAGTGTACTTATCTCTAGTACAAAGTGTATTAATTTGTCTTACTGATGTGGTTTCGGTGAGATTTTATAAACAGTCTGGGACTGCACGCAGGCTACATATGAACCCATATCCATGTTTTATTTATATTAAAACGCAAACACTACCGTACGAATATTCAACAAAATAAAAGTTTATGAAAATTGCTGTTCTACTTACATGTTATCGTGTCAATACGTTTGTCTTTGTGAAATTTTGGATCATTCCGCCAATTATTCCTCGAGTTTCGAAAACCCGAAGTATTTATAAACTGAGTCACCGAAACCGCATCAGTAAGACAAATACACTTTGTACTAGAGATAAGTACACTACGTTTCAGTATATTTCAAAAATGTAAAGCAATTAAGAGGAAATATTCTATCATTTTGACTTAAATTCGTGCCTATACATAACTGCTCACACCATGAGTTTGGGCGATCTGTGATGTGATACGAAATTGATATATATTGAAAAAATACCCTATGCTGAAAAAAATTCAATATGGAAACAAAAGTTAATATGTTGAGAAAAACAAATATTTATATACAAATAACGATTTATATATGTAAATATATAGCTTCTTAACTTTATCCTTCCTACTTGATGTACTATATATCTGAATCCTTGGAATATCTTTGACTTTTTCCTGCAGCCCCTGGAATAGATGGAATACAGAATTATCGATGGGGGAAAAATTAAGAGGTTCGGGCACCACTCGTGAAGCAGTGGCGTAACTCCTATTGGCGCTGCCCGGCAAGAGCCTGTCACAGGGGGCCCCTGAGTCGATGTCGGATGTCTTTTATGGGGATTTCGACATTCCGTCATTTTCACGTATTTATTGGGAATTATTTGAACTGGATATAGCTTTCCATCATTTAAATATTGGTACGAAGTTTCAAACAGTTTAAAAAAAAATACAGAAATTAATAAAGGTACGAAAATGGATTTCTATTCAGTGTTGCTTGTCCCACTGAGGCCTTTTGCTCACGGTCAAATTACCGTTTTTGCGGATGCCCAGTCCATTGTGAAGTTTTCTCTGTCAAATTGGCGGGATATAAACTATAAAGTTGAAGTGTATTGTCAACAGACCTGTATTATCTCAGGTATAGCAGTTAGACTAACCTTTTTTGTGTTCACCCAAATCATAAAAACAAAATGTTTTATTTTTGCTTTTAATGCAGCAGTGTAAGAGCCAGGTTAGTTTGTTTTGTTTTGTTTGTAAAAAAAACGGTGTTTATACGTGATTAGGGTATTTTCGTCAGTGGCTATATGCTTAATCAAACACGGCTTCGCCTGCCGGAATCAACGCGTAACGGGTTGATAAATATTCTCATAATCTAACAAACGTTTGATATAATGATGAATTTCCCCTTGTTATACCGAATTACCGATTAATTTCTTGTAAACTTCAGTAGAAATCGCCGAAAATGCACTTCTGGGGCATGGTCCCCCAGGGCCGGAGGGGGGGGGGGGCTTTTCAGTTTGGGCCAGGGGCACCCTAGCAGGACGAAATGTGATGATAATCACACGATTGATTAGAATCTTTCCTCGGCCACAAAAAGAGCTTTTAATCAACGTTAGGATTCATTTACATCCCTCAAAATTTTCGGGCCCTACAATTTTGAAGTGCCAAATTTAAACAAAATTATTTAAATTAAATTGCTGCTGAATGAAACATTTCTCCTTGCAAGTTACACGTGGCAATCCACTATGTAGCCTGATATTTGAAATTTGAATACAGATCTTTAATGTCCGGAAAAGTGTTCACTGTCTTTTGAGTATTTTATGACGTTTTCTGGCCTTTAGAATTCTGTAAATCTTCCGGCTAAAATGCAGGAAATGGCATTTTAGAGACTCTAGATTTCAAATATGATTGTTAAGCGTTTGTTGAGAAAAAATATAATGCACGGACGACAGGCAAGTGACGAGACGCTGTAGTATATACCACGAAATACAGGAGGAAGAGGGCTGAAAAGTATGCGAGATGTCTAGAGACCAACGTTAGAGTGGCCCGCTATATGACATTTTCACAAAGTGAATGGAATAAATGGATCAAAGTGGCTTGGAGGCGGGAATGCATGATTAGAAGTTATATTGTTCTATTAAGAGTGCAGCTAGATATAGGTGAGACGGTTAAGTTTGGTGAAGATGTGGTACGGTTAGATGGGGAAAAGATATATGTGGGGAGTGGAAAGAGGTATGGGGTATATTATCAATTTCGCAATTTCGCAATTTCACTTCATTATGAACCTTCGAGGAGCGAACATGATTTGAAAAATAGGGTTTCGAAGTTTGTGGCGTTTAGAGCACTTTGGTTTGGTTGGGACTCACATGAATTTATTTATATTTATTTTGTAACCTAGCAGTACTTCGACGTTTATTTCGCCTGATTTGCCGCTATTCACTAATTTACGTCTGATTTTCTGGTCAAGCTGACTGCTCGTCCAGCTCGTCTCTCGAGGATCAGATATTGTAACCACATTGCTGTGTAGTCTCTCATGTCTCTCAGTCTGAATAGTAATGCGTTTCTAATTTGACTCTTCAATACTTTGCTTTAAATATATATAAATATTGCTTGATTTACACTCGAGTAATAACCGTCTTGATCTTAGATTTTGACTTGATCTAAATCATAGGGTATATTTGATATTTTTGTTCAATAGTTTTGTTCATTTTGAAATGAGTTCATTATCATATGTTGTCATGGACGATTAATTTACCTCAAGTAAATAAGTCTATCTATTTAAAAACTGCTTCAAGAAACAACTGTTGGTATGTTCGTACATACAGTTTCTTACCTTTAAAAACAAGTGGGGCAGGAAAACATGTCTGATTGTTTATGCAAGAAATCAAGATAATGTACATGTACTTGGACCTTATTAATTCTGTCCCAAGTGTGTTTGAAACCAATATAACCCAGGGAAGAAATGATAATATAATCCAGTGGACCAACACATTTTGATTTAATACAATTCAAGACCCAAAACCCATGAGTATATTATTCAGTCTTTCACAAGCATATACCAGTCAGTGACTCACTAGTAGTAGTCAGTGACTCACTAGTAGTAGTCAGTGACTCACTAGTAGTAGTCAGTGACTCACTAGTAGTAGTCAGTGACTCACTAGTAGTAGTCAGTGACTCACTAGTAGTAGTCAGTGACTCACTAGTAGTAGTCAGTGGAGTAGCCAAGGGCGGGCCAGGCCGGGCTACCCTGCGAGCAGAGCCTTCTTTTCCTTATTTCTTCGCTGAGAGAGAGGAGGAAAAGTAGGCTCTGCTGTATTCGTGACTGGTTGCCCACGATCGAGAATCGCATAGAAAATCGGCCACTTTCATGGGGCAGTTCGCAGGCCACGTGCGTTGCTGGCTCACGTGAGTTGTCGGCCGATCGAGCTTGATGAAATTTACTAAATTCTAAACATACACACACGCAAAACAATAACTGAGTGAACTGTCCATATATAGCCAAAAACAAAATCAAGACAAAAAATCAATCAAAGTTATCTGATAGTTGAGATATTTTATCACCCTCCATAGTTGATTGGGTTTGTTTTATGTCAACTCGTCACTTCGTCAGTCGTCATGCAAGTATACTTTCCACGACTGATTCGAACTTTAAAATCCGCTTTAAAGGTCAATTGGGTACACACATCTGCCAAAAAAACAAACCCGACTTCTTTTGGGGATAGTAAACGCAACAAACAACAGATTTTAACTATTTAACATGGAAGTTTACGATACTAGATCGCACCTTGTTCTTCGTCTAATTTTTCCGCCATATTTGATTTCATTTCAGCAAATGCTCGATATCCTACAATATCCATAGCATCCTCTTTAACGGATCCATTATTTTCCTTTATCTTCCTAATTTTATACCCACATGTACCACAACGTTCCTTCACTCCTCATTCATCTCGCGCCAGCCTCGCTTGGTCTCGATGACGTTTACACGCAAGATATTCGTTCTACGCATGCGTAGCTAACCCAGGTCAGCCTGGATTAGGCTCCAGTCGACAGCCGCAATTTCCCATCGTGATTGAGCATGCATGTCAGTTGCTTGGTTACAATCTCAAACCCAGTCCCAATCAGAGCAGAAAACGAAACGAGAACCGGTTAAACGGGTCTTAAACGGGTTACTTCGTCCTAAATCTTGGACGAAGCCAAACACGAATACAGCAGAGCCTACTTTTCTTCCTCTCTCTCAGCGAAGAAATAAGGAAAAGAACTGAAGGCTGTGCTCGCAGGGTAAGGCCGGGCTTAAGCCCGGCCAATCCGCGTCCACGACGTCATTCATTATTCTACTAATTTCTAACGTTAGTCCGTGGCCTAGCCACGCGTTTTCCATGCGTGATTTGTGTACTCGTGACTAATACTAGTCACGCATGCACATAATATCGCATGCTATTTTCACTAAAGTACTTGTATGCTCAAATGCTCAATAAATACATAATCAAACTGACTAAAAGGTTTGCTGCAATCCTCAAAAAAAATAATGTAAATATTTAATTTTCGTATTTTATAATCTTCAGAATTCTACAAATTCTTTCCCTAAAATGCAGGAAATGGCATTTCAAAACCCCTAAATTTCATAAATATTCCGGGGCATGCTACCCCCTTCTTTAGAAATGTCACTTCGTGCCCGCCCAATTGGTCAACCCTGGCTACGCCACTGCTTGCAGTAAGCATAAAACTAGAGGAAAGGGGCTTGACCATTTCTCTCCCAGAAGTTCCAACTTGATGAGTAAAATCATCTGGCATTAGAGTAAAATAATGAAAGGGGCATTTTGGGCGGCACAGGAGGGAAAGGAGTTATTTTCATCAAAAATCCTCTTCTGATTATTTCTTGCAATTGACATACCAGCACCACGTCCAGTAGTGCACAATTCTCGTCTCAATAATTATACCACCAATGCATTTTGTTAATACATTGACTTCTAGCTTTAATATCTTTGTAATATTACTTAAAGAGTACTACACATCTTTAAAATTGTATTTTAAAGTAATGTAAGATATCCCAAAATAAGACTCAAGTGACCGAGGCAATTCTGTTGTGCAACTTTAATATCCACTTTCCCCTGCTCTTTAATTTGTGAAACCTGTGGTTGGGACCTGGTATGAAATGTTTTACCAAAAGAGTAGACTCTTGTTTTTCATGAAGAAGGTTTCCAGAAAACTTTCTGTAGGAATAAAAATTGAGCATGAACCTGTAAATACCATTACTCAGTAAATCTCTGTATTTCACAACAACAAATGGTGTGTCATGGAGGTAATGTAGAGTGATAATTCATGCATAAGACAACTTGCTGTCCCAGGCACAGTGCTACAAAGCGGTGGCCTGTGGCGTTCAAAACATCGCGTTAAAAATTTCGCGTCAACAATGTCGCTTGCTATTGATTCCTAACGAACGAACGAACAAACGAACGAACGAACGAACGAACGAACGAACGAACGAACGAACGAACGAACGAACGAACGAACGAACGAACGAACGAAATCACACAGAGAATATAAAGCGGTTTGAAAGTCAGCTGCGCCCGCAAGCTAACTTTCAGGGCACCGCAATTACAACTCATATAGCGATCTATGGACAGCATGCACACATAAATTTGTTGAATGAACTAGCTAATAGCTCAAAGTACAGAAGTTGGCACTACATAATATTGAATTGAAAGAACAGGTTTTTCTTATTCTTATATATAAAACAAATACACCATCAGTACATGTAAGAGTCCTAGCTAGTTTAATACAATGGAGCTAAATTATGAAATCACTTTCAAATGAGCTAAGCGGGAATCAATTCATAAGAAAACAAAGGGCGAAATTAAAACAACGCTTATCTCGACGACTGGCGGTTCTTGGCGCGCCCGCGGAGACGAAGCTCGGGACCAAATTTTGACAATGGCGGGCAAAAATTGTTTGAGTGAATACAATTCTTAGTAAAACTCAAAGACAATTCCGTTTTCCCTGGTATATAACTTCAAAAATAAAGAGATTTCAATTCACATTTCACAACAGATTCTTCTATACGATTCAGACAAGACTCTCTCTCTCACATGCGGTTTTCCCAAAAAGGAAATACACTCCTTATTTGGATTGTTTACAACTATCTCGCGGGTCCCGCGTGTATTGTCTCGCACAAAAATGAAGCTGAAGCAAAATTTGAAATAGCTCTCCTCATTCATATTCTGGAGCAACAAGAGAAATTTTGGTACCAAAAGAAAGGGAATTCTTTCATGTTTAAACGAGGCAAATTTTTTTGAGATTTTTGTCAAATATTAAGATAAATACGTTTTAATTGTTTGAGGTAACTAAACGCGTATTATTGATGTACCGTGGTTCTTTATTTATAATAGCTACTCCCAAGCCCGAATAAATCAAGTTAATTGCCCCGGGCTAATATACATAGTAGCCCGGGGCAATTAACTTGATTTATGCGTGGTTGGGAAAATAAGCTTTAATCAATGGTCACAAATGCGATAAAGGATTTATCATCGCGACCGAAATGTTTTTTAGGCAACCTCTGTGATAACGAACTCAGTTTTCTTAGGCAACCCTCAACGTCGGTAACTACGTAAGTTATTCATCCCAAAACATCGCCCTGTTTAGACGGACATTTGCCATGCGGCTTTGCGCACGGGTACTTTCTAATTATGGTCGGTGTCATTTTGCATTGCGTAATCTAATATGAGAGGATTTTATAAAACTGTAGAAAATGAAGTGCGTTTAAAACCTGAGAAAGTAGCGCACAAGCGTGTAGGAAAGGCGGAGAAGACAAAATTTCATCCTATTGAGGTTAGTACGGGCCATATTGCCTATTTCAGTGTTTTTGTTGAGATATATCTTTAAAAAAAGGGAGCAATTTAGGCATGCAAATACAAAGCTCCAGCTAATATTTGCTTATTAACAAGTCAAATGAACGTCATTATACATGCAAACTTCTTGATAATGGTGAGCCTACTCGTTTATTGAAACATCAAAAAAAGGTTCCCACTCCCAGACGATTGTTATTCTTGTTTCTTGAATTGTCCTCTTTATACCCATCCTCACTAGTAGTACTGGCCGCATCAACGACAGAGAGTACATACACCATGACAAACCACGCAAGCATCCAATGCCATACAAATGCCGAAGCTAGTCGCGTAGTCATTGCGCATCAAGTTATATTTTTCAAATGCTTGGCTCCCTGGCAGGAATTGCGCCAAATTCACCATTTTTCCACCAATGTGATCACAAGAACTCAGGCTTTCACAATCTGTTCGTACATTTCAACATTGCGCAGGGGAAAATGGTGTTTTGGCGCTCTAATAACGGTTTGTGGGCGTCCCACGGACAATTTTGTACTAAAGTTTCGCAAAGCCATGCGACTTCATTGCCAATTGTCCCTCGATTTTTAAACATTTATAAAAAATAACGCCACGCTAGCGAAAGCGCGATATCTCAGGAGTATAAATCTGTGCGTACATCTTGAGAATGCTACATATATAACGAGAAATCAGGATTTTAAGAAAAAAAATCCATGTTTTTATTGCGCGTTTGTGTAAGGTAAGCCATCTTGACATGACACCTGATACTTGCTGGCCAAATGATACTGCAGCATGTTTTGCATGCCTCGGGCCTTCGGCCCTCGGTAAATAACTGACGTAGTTACCTCGGGTTCGGTAACTAACCTGCACTTATTGAGCCGAAACCAGTACACTACGACAAAACAAACCAGAGAAATATATTTTAGAATATCTTGTTAATATCATATAAAAATAGGCACACAATGTGTGCATGTGTCCACTGACGTATTTGAGAAAATCAGAACTGCACGTGTAAAAATAGGTACGGCATGCTGATAACTTCAAAGTTCCTTTACTGCAAGTAACATAGTATGCACGAAAGACAAAGAGAACACATAATTATATATATATACATTTTATTAGTAAGGGGGTGTTTACATGAGGCCTGCCCGAACTCAGGCCAGACTAACTTTAGGTCGGTTGTAGTGCTTTTACTGTAGATCATTTTCATGAGTCCGGCCTGATATTCAGTGCACTCCAGCCTAATCTCAGGTCGCCTGCTAGACTGTTCGGACTGAAATTTTTAGGCCGGCCGAACTCCAGCTGGCCAGCATTACATGTAAACACTATATTGTAATTGACTCACTATATTGTAATTGATAAATTGACTTATACAGCTACTGTACATATAAAGACCATTAACATTCCATAATACTGTGTTCATAAATAATGTGTCCCAAATATTAATAGCTACGGCACAGCTACACATTGTTTTCTAGAATCAGTATGGCACATATACATTATAGCACCACGAACCACAACATATCCACTCTATCTCCAGCTTCTCTATTACTTAACCAGTTGTTTTAGACATGGCAAATAAAATATGCGATTAAGATAAAACATAAACAGCATTTCATTTCATTTCAGAATTTACCTTCGATATATATGACACGAAGCTTCTCTTGCTTAAATATTCAAGAAGTTGTTTTCTAGATCTATGAAGCTCGATAGAGACACCGATATTTGACTTGGTTTAATAATAATACTAGCACAATAGCTTGGTTCAATGGCAATACTTTGAAGTTTTTTATAGTTTCTGATTTGTGCGTGGGCTTGAAGCAAACGTGCTGCAATTTTAATCGAGCCGACGACCTCGTGAGCAAAACAAAATGACGACTTTTCGGAACACTTTCGTCGAGTTCCGTATCTTGTTCGTTTGTGACGTCAGTGCCACAATCAAAGTCCACCCACCACGACAACCTCGTACCCAGGGCCTTCTCTGCTTTCAAAATGGCCCTGGAAAAGGCTCGTCACATGAATCCAAAATACTCCAAGATTCTTGGAGTATTTGGTCACGTGGATAATTTGAACTTCGCCCGTCCTGGGGGGAGCGGTTGATTCGGTTCTTATAAATGTAGAAGTTTGTTGCAAGTCTTGTAAAGTTAAATTCGAGGGGTAAATCAGATATATTTCAAAAAACTACGTTGATTTACGACATTTGCTGGATATTTCATATTTGTTGCCGTTATTCGCCAGAAATGAAGCCGAAGGCGACGAACGATGACAAACAGAAACCCACTATCAACAGAACTACTGCGGTACAAGTACTGCTACATACGCTTAACTTAATATTCGAATGTTGTTGATTGTTGAAATATATATTGCCGTCCAGTATAGCGCATTTATGTTTCTTGTCCACACGTTTGGGATTTGTGGAAATTTAATTCTTGTATCTGTTCGATTTGATATTCAAACGGCAAATTCGAATTTGCTATAAAGCAAATATGTTGTAGACTTGCATGTAGTATGGACGCTACTTACTAAAGATAGTCATTATAACTGATTTGATAAATTTGTTAAGAGAATGTCTTGTTATTTGTACGGTTTTTGTTATTCTTGGTTGCTAAAATAGTTCGCTGAATAGCAAGTTCATCAGTGACTGTATCGAGCCCTCCCCCCGGTACAGCGTGAGTCACTCATCTAAATATTCCAAAATTATTGGGGTCACGTGACCAGCCTTTGCCAGGGCCTTCTCCTCCGCCCGGCCATTTTGAGAAGGCCCTGGGTACGAGGTTGGCACGATAGCATAATTTGCCACGGTAGCTTAAGGTAAGTGGACACAAAAATCTTACCTTTTGAAACGGAGTTTTTCAATCGAAACAGCGCCAATGAAAATGTCTATAATTTGATCATCAACTGTCACTCTCCGAGCACAAGACCGACAAGGGAAGAAAACTAAATGCAATGCATTCTAGGCCGACCTTCGTACCTCCTCTGGTTCCTTGGAAAGAACGTCTATTTTGTTAAAGTTCACTGTACGCATGCTCTGTACGTCTACGTGTCCCACAAGTATTGGCTATATTTCAAACATTGTTTCTAGCACTTGTAAGGATAAACGTCGATTGCCTTTTGGTAATGACGTAGGCCAGAACTTCGGGAATCAGTCGGAGAGCTATCGGTTAGGACGGGGGGTTGGATAAAATTTAGGGTTAGGGTGTTTGATAAACGTTAGGGTACGTCATGCATAAATTAATATAAGACTATAAATAGCCACGTCATGCGTACCGTGGATCGATCAAAAGATCCACAACGTAACCGCATGTGGGAGTATGACGTCAGTTTGGCATGCCCGTTCTCGCCTGCAGTAAGTACCGGCTTGTTGCTAGGATACCTAATAAACACTGCTGACATGAATAAATTAACCATAAAACTTTAAAATGCTTACGTCAGCGGTTGAGTGTATATGGCTCCACCGTCTCAGTCCACCAGTCTCAGAACACCCTTCTGTATACTACCTCTCATCTCTATACTAACTGGATGGGCGGTCTAGAACGGTTTGATCCACTGATCTCTATACAACTGGATTGCTCATCCTTTATGGTCAGCAGTAAATATTTTGAAGCACTGGTGGCCATATTGGTACTCCAAGTCCAGTGTACTTTGCGGGCTAGAATAAAACTAAATGTTATGTATAGTTAAACAGTCTGACAATAAAAAAAACTATTACCAAATAAATAGCAACAGCTGTTGCTATGGCAACAATGACGTTTCAAAATGGCTGCCAATTACTCTTCAAACTAGTTTAATTCGAAAAAAAACTTTGGTGACCCCCAATTTTTTTTTCATTAAAACTTTTCTTGAAGTATGGGTAACCAATAGGCAGATTTTAAATAAATTCTGTAGAACGAATAATTCCCCCGCCCAGAAAAATCATGTTTGTTAATTTTTAAAAAATTTCGTTCTACAGAATTTTTTTTAAATCCGCCTATTGATTACTCAAACTTCAAGAATCGTTTTAATGAAAAGAGTAATTGACAGCCATTTTGAAACGTTATTGTTGCCATAGCAACAACTGTTGCTATTTATTTGGTAACAGTTTTTTATTGTCAGGCTGTTTCACTATGCATAACATTTAGTTTTATTATTTTTCCGAATTGTTTATGCACGTGTTTTGGACTTTCAAACTTGTATTTTCCATTTTTCTAGAAACTGTATTGTGTCACCTTAAGTGTAGTAAGAGTTTACCAGGGGAGTCGGAAAAGCCGTAAAAGTGGTAAATCAATTGTCAGATGGCAATTTACTGTTACTACCGAAAGACAGAAGGAAAATACAAGCAAATACAGTCCGAAATTTTCAACTACATACTTCAAGGCTTTGCAAAGACTTATGCTTTACTACCAAAGGTATGTATAAATGGTTTCGTAATGAAGTTATTTCCTGTTTTCATTGGTTTTCTATGACTTTAATTTTGCCAATAGGCAAGTTTATCGATTACCAGGCAGAGCAAAAAACTACGAAATAACAGGTTTTACTGCTAAATAATACCCACAAATGCAAAAACTAAGCATCTAAACCTTTTACAGTGTTCTTTTTTTAATATCAATGGCAGAAATATTTTTAATGTGGCTTTTTTTTCCGTCTCTTTTCGTGCTTGGTACTCCATATTCGTCATGATTCGTCATTTCCGCTGGGCCGGTTGAGCAACAAATGCTATTTAACTTGTTTCGTAATATTTGCAGTAAATTTAATACGTACGAATCTTTACAACAATGTCGTCACCGGTATGTGTGAACGAATTCCGTTTGATTCCCGAACGTAATATAACTACGAAGCGGGTCAAGCGAAAGAAAGAAGAGGGGGGGGGGGGGGGGGGGGGGGGGTGGGGGGTGAAACTTCGGGCGCGTGACCGATATTAACCAATTAAAATCGTGAATTCAGAGGTGTGTCTTCTCCACAAGCTGCTAGCTATCTCCCTTGCAGAACTGCAGAAGTCGCCCAGAAGTCGATTAGGACGATTAAAGTGCTTTGTTATATTCGCATTCGACAACGAATACTTCGTATGATTTAATTTGTCGACTGGCGGAATACTACCGTGTGAATAGGTAAAGAGGGCATCCATTCTCAAAACTCCACGAATTCAACTCAACGGAAATCGTCTGCAATATTTGCTACAAACACAGACTTGCTGAATCAGGTACCTTCTTCAAAATTACTTACATGTGCTTACAACTTGCTAACCTGCAGCAACTACTTTGGCGTAATGATTTGGATGTATTTGCGGTAACCGAGACATGGCTAAGTTCTTACATATCGGATAGTGAGATTGTCGCTGAATTACCTTACACTTGTTATCGCGAAGGCAGATTTGATGGAAGAAAGGGTGCATGTTGGTGTATTACTAGCTGTTAAAAATAACTGTATTACTTGAAATGGTTGCCATTGAACTTGAAATTAAAGACAGATCTAATATTGTTGTAGCCGCCTTCTACAGACATCCGGATTCTTCAAATAATTTCCTCAAAGAATTTTCCATTTTTTTACGTAAAACTGATATCTTGATATCTTACGAAATAATAAAAAGATTATTGTTCTTGATGACTTTAATTTCCCAGAGATTAAATGGATCGCCCCTCCTACAATATCTTCTACGTCTGACGAATTTATATTTTGTGAAACACTAGATGATTAATTACTACTTAACTCAATTGGTTATCAACATGCACCGACACGATCGCAGACTAACAGCGTCTAACAAGAAAGTATCCTTGATTTAGTTATTACCAACTATCCTGATTATGTCACAAATGTCCTGGTAGGCGGTGGTGCTGCCGGATGGAGTACACCCTTACGAAAATTTAATTATCTTCATACAAAAATTTCATATATGGAATAAGAAATTTCATATATCGGATTGGAACATTTTCATATATGAAATTTGTAATACACACTTCATATATATGAAATTAATATATGAAATTGAAAGGGCAGTTCCACACAGATCATTCTCTTTTACTTTTTGACTTTATTGTCAGGCCTAAACACCAACCAAAAAGAGCCCGTTTTGTATATTGTTACAAGAGAGCTGATTTCGATGGTTTACGAAGATCACTAAGAGATACACCTTTGACTCTTGTTTTCAAAACGACGACATTAACGATAATTGACAGTGTTGGTACAATCTTTTTATAACCACAGTAGAGCAGCATGTCCCAAAGTTAAAAATCAGAAACGTTAACAACCATCCATGGATTGACGGGGAAATCCTACATCTTCTTCATCTAAAGAATTCTACTAGGAAAAAAGCGCTATCCCGTAATGTTAGAAACACTATCCACCCTATTTGGAAAAGTACCGTGCTCTTCGTAAAATCTACAATCAAGAAAAAACACAAAGAATATGTTGATTCTGTTTCCGTATCGTTGAAAGATAACCCAAAACGTTTCGATTCCTAACATTGTAAAATCTAATAACTTGCGGTACCAGGATCCAAAAGATAAAGCTGAAGCTTTTAACAACTACTTTTTCTCATCCTTTACTTCTTCCGCCGACGATCTCTCTATTCCAGACTTTAGACCAGACAGTGATTCTGGAGTAGCTTCTTTAGAAGATATCATTCTAACCAGCGAAGAAGTTGCAAGAATATTGAGTCAGCTTCAATCTAACAAAGCTCATGGTCCTGACGGTATAAGAATACTAAAAGAATGCGCAAATGAAATCGCTTCTTCATTGTGTAGTTTGTTCAACAAATCCCTTGAACTTGGTTGCTTACCATCGCAGTGGAAACTTGCTCATGTTGCACTCGTTCACAAAAAAAGTGATCTCGTGTCCAACTACCGACCTATATCTCTTTTATGTATCATATCTAAAGTTCTTGAACGCTGTGTGTTTCTAAACGTACTTCCGCATGTTTCATCCAAAATCAACAGGGCTCAGCATAGTTTTTTGAAAGGCCTATCAACAGTCACGCAACTTCTTTGCTTCCTACACGATATTGGTTCTGCACTTGACAAAGGTTTTCAAACGGATATAGTATGCCTAATTTAATTGACTTCAGTAAAGCCTTTGACAGTGTTAACCACAAGCTGCTCATCCACAAATTACGAGCCTATGGTATTGGTAGAAATCTTGCTATTTGGTTCTCCAATTACCTAACAAATCGATTTCAAAGCATTGTAGTTGATGGTACAGTTTCTAGCACTCTTCCTGTTTTATCCGGTGTACCACAAGGATCGATCTTAGGACCTCCACTATTTATGATTTATGTGAATGAACCACCCGCTATAAATTCAGAAAGCAGCTCCCTCTACCTCTATGCAGATGACACAAAGTGCTATAGAATCATTCATGCACCAAACCGCAGATGCAATCTCTATACAAAACGATCTCAAACTTCTCTACGACTGGAGTAAGAAATGGCTTTTGAAATTCAATGAACTCAAATGCGAGTCTCTGTTACAAGAAAGAAAAACCCGGTGTGCTTTGATTACAAGATGGGTAGCCGCCCTCGGTTCTACATCTACCCAGAAAGATCTTGGAGTGATGATGACTTCTGATCTCACGTGGAAATCACATACGTCCCATGCGGTTAGTAAAGCGCACAGAATACTTGGACTATTGAAACGGAACACCAAGCCATTCAGTGTTAGTTTAAAGAGATTGCTTTTCCTGGCCCTTGTTTGTCCTCATGTTGACTATGTTAGTGAGATATGGTCTGGCCTATCAATCAATCAGATATCGAAGGCGTCCAAAGGCGAGCTACAACATATATCCTTGCATGGCATACCAAAGTTGTCCGTCAATTACAAAGACATGTACAGATTAATAAAAACCAAACTTCATCCTCTTTCGTATTGGCACGAAATTAAGGACTTGCTTTTTCTTCATGGTTGCTCAAATGGAAAATACAACATCAGTTTGTCTCATTACCTTCCAAATCTACCGGTTAACCATCTCAGGCATTCGAATAAACATAATTTCAAAATACCAAAAACTCGGACTAAACATTTTCAAAACAGTTTTTTCATAAGATCATCCAGACTTTGGAACACACTCTCAGAACAAACCAAATAAATTAACACATAATTATAGTCTCTTTAAGAAATATTTAAAATCAAGATACTCTGCCGCTCTCCAGAACAGGCACGTAGCTAGGATGGGAAATTTAGGGGGGCGGTCCTTTTTCTGGGGGGGGCAGTTGTAGATGCAAACTAAATCATTGTCTACAGATGAAAAATTGACACGCAACATTGTGGTTTCATTGACATTGTGATGTTTATTTTAGTAACAAGAACATAACTATTTCTATACGTATAAGCAATTATTACTTCACAATATTGTTACAATGTACTTCACAATAGTATTATAGTCGAAGCCGACGATGCTTAGTGCTTTTGAAATTATCTATGACGTCACTGTATGAAATAGAGTTTGTGATCTCCTTTTCAATAGAGAGCAATGCTAGGCTATTAAGACGCACAGTAGACATCTTTGAACGCAAGCGTGTTTTAATTCGCTTAACAGAAGAGAACATCCGTTCAACCTTGCAGGATGTTTGGGGTATAGTGAGAAGCACCTTGTAAAGAGCGAAAATTGAAGGGAAAATGTCTTTGTCAATAATATCAAAAACATCCATCAAAGTTTCAAACTTTGATACGTCATGTCGGGTGACAAATGAGCGAAAAACTTCTATCTCAGGATCAGGTATTTTCAGAGAGTACATCTGCAACAACTCAGTTAAGTAGCCCTTGTCAAGAAAGTTAGGCGATGTTGGTAAGGCACAAGAAGCGGCTCTCATAATGCCTAATTGGTAACCACCAAAGCGGGCATCGAGTTCTGCTAAGATTTCACCAACATTCTGGCGTAGAACAGCTGTAAGTTCTTCAGAGTTAGAGGAACTTTGCTGGCCAAGAGTACTAGTAACATAGCTGTCTTTTAATCGTGCGGATATACGTCGTTGCCTACCAGTATTTCGCACGCGAAAATGTTCTACCTCATACTTCTCACACAAACCATTAGCATACTCCACCACACTCTCAAAATCAAAGTTGGCCAGCCTTTCTTTAAGGTCACTCAGGAGTATTTGCAAAGATGAAACAGTCGTTGTAGATTTTTGAAAACCCTTGGTACAAAAATCTGAATAGTCATACAGACGAGCAAAGAAAACTAAAAGAATCACAGTCTTTTGGGTATGTAGCACTCCGAGTAAAGACTTTGCAGCAAGTCTTGTCTCTGCATCTTGGTCGTCTTCAAAAAGGCTTAAAGTATCCAAAATACAATCAAAGCGGCGCAGAAACCTTTCCACTTCCATCGAACGAGAAGACCATCGAGTACTACATGAATGAGTGAGTTCAAGAACCTGAGAATTCGGGTAACGCTCACGCTGAATGTCTAAGAAGGCTGCGTGGCGTTTTGTTCCAGTCATGAAAGTGTATGCCAAGTCCAAAGTATCAAAAAAGGATTTGATGGTTGGATGGCGCTCAGCAGTTGCAGATAGCACCAAGTTGAGTCTGTGCGAAGCACAGTGAATGTAAGTGGCGTTAACGTAACCTGCGGCCTTTATCAGTGCTTGTACACCTCCGTTCTTACCCGACATGACGCTAGCACCATCATAACCCTGCCCAACACAGTTAAGGGGATTGATATTAAAGGGCTCGAGCAGCTTTAGCAGTTTTGAAGATATACTCTTTGCATCCATTTCGCTTAATTCAATGAATCCAATTGCCCTTTCAACGATATTGCCAGCATGCAAATATCTTAAGGAAGCCCCTAACAATTCTTTCTTCGATGCATCCTTCACTTCATCAGCAAGAATTGCATAATATTTGGCAGTTTCCACTTCATGTTTAATATGGCTGAGGAGGACAGAGGGTCGTGGACTGAAGCAGATCATTTTGTATCTCTGGGCTTCGCATTTTAGCATTATTGGGAAGGGTTTTCATCCTCCTCATTACATTATCATCATACTTAGCTAAGAAATCTAAAAGTTCTAGAAAATTCCCTTTGTTGCGCGACACATCAGACTCATCATCTGCTCTCAGAGGGATTTCTTGTTTTGCGCAAAAAAGGATAACATCAATAATAGTCATTAAATGTTGCCTGTTATCATTAACGAACTTTTCATTTTGAAAATGTGGGTCAAGTTGTTGATCGACGGTTCCCACTTTCTGATGCACCATCCACAGTTTTTGAGTTTCAGCAGACGCTGTATGACATGCAGAACTCTGATGTTTTCGGCACTTCTCGCCAATTTTTTTCCAATCCTGAAGTCCTGTTTCTGCAAATGTAGGTTCGGTTGTTGGACCTCGAAAAAAGCCGACAGGGCTGGCAAAAAATGGCATTATGGGCTTTGCTGTACTCTAACCATGAGAAGGAAGAGTACCAGTTGCTGGTAAAATGCCTACCCTGTGCGTTATGCGGAAAATTCATGACAGGTTGAGTTGGTTTTTCACCCTTCTGCGACAGGTCATTGAGCACCAAAGGTTCTGTTCTCGCTTGCTTCGCGTTTGCCATGGTGGCAGGAATCCTGGAGGCATCACTTCTAGGGTCTAAAGGGAGAACAACTGATGTATCTGCCGACTTCGATGTCTCAATACTGTCAGTGTCACTGTTGCGAGCGGCGGCACCATCTGCGTTACCAAGGGATGATGTGTCCGAACTTCGATTTCGCTTGAAAAAAAATGCTGATATTGGTGTATAACCTCCTGATGACCTTTTACTCATGTCACCACTCGGCACTCACCAATTGACTGAAGTCAAAAGCAAAACTCTAAAACGGACAGAATTTAGGGTGGGCAAATGTTCTCATTCATTAATTTTCAATTTGCATTGCAAATTAATTCAAAATAATGCAATAAAATAGGCATCTCCTTAAACAATCCTGATCAACATAATGAACATTGAACATACTATAAAGTATAAACAACACAAACCTTTGCAAAGGAATCACTAATACTACTTCTAAATGTACTTACCATGCAGTTAGTTTTTCAAATCGAACGCTGAAACAAAACATTAAAACGCAGCGCCCGCGATTTGGTTCAACACGTGGCTTATACTTCATGTTGTTGAGTATATTGTAAATAACGTAAATAAATGCTTCGTCGCACCTGAATAAATCTGAAATCTGAATGACTGGGGGAAATTGTTTTCTACTTCTACTTCTAGAGATACTACATACTATCCTTCCTTTAATTCAGGAAGGATAGTATATATTACTCCATGTTTTTTTGTGTAGAGCTTCAGAATTTTTTTGGGGGGGCGAAAATTAATTTTGGGGGGGCGGCCGCCCCCCCTCGCCCCCCCGTAGCTACGTGCCTGCTCCAGAACACATTCAATACTGATATTATCTACATCTACATCTACATGGCGCTCAATATGTCTAAAATGTAGTTCTGTTAGAGATCTTGAATTGCAGAACTTCAGAATTTGTTGTTAATATTTACTGCACACATGCGTGTGTGAGTGTGTTAGTGTAATGTATTTTGGAAGTCAGTATTTGTAATAAGTGATATAATAAGTGATATAGTAGTACAGTAGATGTGATATAGTAATATGTATATGATAGTATATGTGATTTGACATTTGTTAAATTTTAGGGCAAGACACCATGACTAGGGCTGAACATCCCTGTTGTGTCTTGCCTCGTGTGTGTAAACACGAAAACAAAATAAATAAATAAATACTACAAGACACGGAAATCTTATAGTTAAGCATATATTTGACAGTTATTTGATCTCGCGGAAACGCGTATAATTTAAAATAAATAACCTGTTCAAACTTACATATTGATATGGAAATTAAATCAGAGGTCAACCATAAAATAAAACACTTTATACAAATTGCAATCGCTGAACCAGAGCACTTATAAGCGCTGTTTTTAAATTATTTCTGTGAGCCTTATGTAATCACTGTGCCTAGCAACGCTGGCAGCGAAATGCCCACCAGATGATAGCCAATTTTCCAAAAAAGTAAAGGCAAAAACACAACTCCCATGATGCATTGCTAGAATGGGAATTGTCCAGTGCCTACCAAAAAATTATTGGCCAATCAGAAGAAAGCATGACGTTCATGACATCAGACCTGACAAACCCTCATTATAATAAAATTTAATATTCACAAGCAGTATCATACTAATTACTTACATCAACCAGGATTCATTGTAAGCAACAATTGTTATGGTGTTCAACCACTACCCATGGTTTCAAATTTACACTGTACCTGTATTACACAAATGCACTGACTTTTAGCAAACTAGACAGAACCACCTTAACCCTTTCCCCACTAGAGTTCTTCCCTTGACAAGTAAAATCATCTGGTGTTAGCCTGAGTAAAATACTAAGAGGCCACCACAGTAGGGAAACGGTTAATGAAGTTCAGTCATGTGCTTTACCAATGCACTAGCTAAGTCAAATGTGACATCACATTTCAAACATATGTACTGCATCCCATTTGGTTCTCTGGCTTCAAGTTCATGGGTCAACAAATGTCGATCAAATGCTTTATAATCTAAATTCATGTTACAGTAATTGCACTTGAAACTTTTTCCTGTGTTATGTGTCTTTTGATGATTTACAAAACTAGAATGATGGAAAAATGCTTTGTCACAGATATCACAAGTGTAAGCTTTCTTTCCAGCATGTGTTCTTTTATGATATTGTAAGTTACTTGACTGGGAAAATGTCTTGTCACAGATATCACACTCGAATGGTTTCTTGCCAGTATGTGTTTTTCTATGAGTTTGGAGGTTAAATAAATGAGCAAATGTTTTGTTGCAGAAATCACATTTGAAAGGTTTATCTCCAGTATGCACTCTTTTATGATATTGCAGAGTAAATAAACGAGCAAATGTTTTGTCACAGAAATCACATTTTAAAGGTTTCTCTCCTGTATGTGTTCTTTTATGATGTTGCAGGGTAGATAAACGAGCAAACATTTTGTAACAGAAATCACATTTGAATGGTTTCTCTCCAGTATGTGTTAGCTTTGATGATTTTGCAGGGTAGATAAACTAGCAAACATTTTGCCACAGAAATCACATTTGAATGGTTTCTCTCCAGTATGTGTTCCTTTATGATGTTGCAGGGTATATAAACGAGCAAACATTTTGTCACAGAAATCACATTTGAATGGTTTCTCTCCAGTATGTGTTCTTTTATGAGCTATTAAGTTACTTGACTGGGAAAATATCTTCTTACATACAGACATCACATTTGAATGGTTTCTCTCCAGTATGTGTTCTTTTATGAACTATTAAATCACTTGAATAAGAAAATGTCTTCTTACAGACATCACATTTGAATGGTTTCTCTTCAGTATGTTATACCATATGACGTCTTAAACTTGATAAACTACCAAATGTCTTGGTGCAGGATGGACACCAATGAGACTTTTTTCCATTCATGCTAGAACTCCTTTTCGTCAAGTCAGAATTATTACTCATTGTAGATCCTTCACGTTTCAGACAGCTCTTCATCTTATCAATTCTCCACACACCACCTTTTGATTCCCAATTTCCCAACAAAATATGTCAGATATAAATATCCGAAATTCACAACAATATATAAAGACAAAACACTAAGCCTGCGTCTTTTTTAACTCTATCTAGACTTGGGGGAGGGGGGGGGGGGGGGGGGTGTCCGCGCGCAGCGAATTTAAGCTTTGTAACTTTCTGAGTATTTAAAATAAATGAACGAAATTTTGTGACTTTTCGTAGTTTGTGATGATAGCAACCACGTTTTTGATAACGTTTTGTGGCAAAGATTTAACTTTAGTATTTTTAATATAATTCCACTAATCCTATATATATGGCGGAATCCAAGATGGCGGAACAATGAAGTCATACAGTGACGTCATCAACTTGATTTTTACGAAAAATGGCTTTGAAAGTTATGGATGCTCATAGGATACTTCACATAATTTTTAAAGATAGAAAATAGAACAATAAAGCTTGATTAATGAATATAACATATATTTACCTTCTTATCACAAGAACTGACACAATGGCCATAAAAAAAATAAAAAATAAACCATATTAATTCTTCCTACATTTTTAGTTTTATCTACTTTTTACGGCTCTAACTACATGCAGTAATAATAAAAAAAAATAGATTTGAGAGATTTCTTGTCGATTATTTGGCTGTATTTCACTTTGTTGTATTTTTATGTCTGACGTCACCGGTGACGTAACATGTAATACGTACGTAACATGTGGGGTGACACCAATAAAAATTAAGTTCTATTATAAGCATACCAAGTTTCACTTCGATAGCGTAAATACTTTTTCTGAGATATTAGCCCGGAGCGCCCGGGGCATTAACTAGCTTGATTTGATTTATGATATGCGTGGTTGGGAGTAATCCCCGAGCCCGGCGACGGGCCTTTGGCGCGTCGCCCGCGGGTGAGAGTGCTGCGTAGAGGACATCTTTATAGGGGCTGTTCATATGAGCCGGGCTAGCCCGGTTATATACTGTGGTTTTGAAACTCACATAAACTAAATTTTAACAAAGAAGAATTGGTTTAGTTTAGATGTAAACGAATCCTAACGGTACTTCAAATCTCCTTTTGCGGTCGAGGAAAGAATTTCGTGACACGGGTCACCCGGTTAGCCGGGCTAGCCCACCTGATATGAACAGCCCCTCCCCCCTTATTCGGTCCACTTGCACGGTTAGGATTGTTTGTCACTGGTAACAATATTAATGAAGCAAATAAAAGTCGAAAAAGGCTTGGGAAAGCAGCTAGCTTTTTCGGATTGCGAGTAGATATAAAAGTTAAAATATATCGCTTTCAAAAGAACATACACAAATCAACTTTAATTCAACGTGTTGAATTAAAGGAAACCCTCAACTCGAAACGGGAAAAACAATACTGAAGGAAAACCGACAAAGAAAAAGACCGAAAAGTTAAGTAAAACCATAGAGCAGCGGCTCTCAGAATGATCAGAAATCACAAACATTTTATAGTAGCAACACTGTTTAGGTTTCCGTTTTTCTATTTTTGTGAAATTCATGAATAATTACTGACAGAGGTTAAGAAGCAATCAAAACGTAGCATGTATACGTAGCATGTATACGTCTGTAAATCCCAATAAAGATCATCTTTTGGACAAAGTGATCTGTATCAAAAGTTAAGAATACTAATTAGCCTTCTTGGTGATCTGTATCAAAAGTTTAAAATACTAATTAGCCTTCTTGGTGATCTTTATCAAAAGTTATGAATACTAATTAGCTTCATTCTGTTGTTTTATTTCACAAGTACGATGTATATATACGGCGAGCCGAAGTAAATCCCCATACAGATCCGACGCGAGTGCTTTATCTATTACTTGTTGGATGCTTTTGCTTGTCCGTTGTATTCTTTGCATGCACATGCTTTTAGCTGCCGACTGTCGTCTTATGTTCTTTTATAAAATAACTTTCTTATGGTAAACCACTCTTGAATTACGTGCCATATAGTTTGTTAACGTTCCTAATTTCAAATAAAAGATAGGAAAATAAAAATATAAAAATGTAAAATGTACAAAAGCTGAAAACAGTTACAACATTTGAGATTTCGGGATGAATAAACATTGTTTTTGTCGAAATGCCCCGATTAATTAAAATATGACTACATCTCTGATAACTGACAAGCAGCCAGTGATTTGGGTGGCTTTTAATACATCTAAAAATTGTAAATGTTTTTAAAATACTTCAGGAAAAAAGTATTAATTTCAAGCCTGCATCACAGAATAAAGATTTAACCAGAAGTCCAACTCCGACGAAAACCTGTCCCACGGTTTTCACTGCGCATGCCCGAGCGCCGGGAATTTCCGGTCAAATTCTGGCAAGTGTCACTAGAAAATTTTATATGGAAGAACATAGGGAAAACCCGACTCGAGACACGTGCACTAAAACATTAAAATTCAGAAAGGGTAGCAGACGAATTTCACTTTATGGGCATATTTCTTGTAAATATCAGGTCAGTGAGTGATTTGAAATTAGTTAGAACTAAGGACGGCATAACATTTTTTTGATAAAAAATAACCCTGGAAAAATCTGGATCCTAGAGCAAGTGGAAGCGAATGCCGGAAAATAAGTGTATAGTTAATTCTTTAGAAGAAACACTAGCCTAAACGGTAAACAGAACTACCCTTAATTGTGTTGTCAGTAGTTTCGTATATTTAAACAGAGCAAATATTGGCAGATTATACCGAAAACCTTTTCCAGTCGACTAAAAAATTATAAAAACCCTGATATCATAAAGTTAATTATTGGTTTGATATAAACAAAGGATTTTGTAAAGATTCGAACTACCAGCTCCACTTTTTGTCTCGTCTTGTTTTAACATCAACTTAAATCTCTATTTCTTCCTAAGATGTTATGTTTTGGACGATTTTATTCTGCAGTGTCAAGCCCTAATAAGCCTTTAACTCCTTCTCGTCCGGCCCAGAAGTCATCCGCCAAATTTGGCGGATCAAAAACGGATCACTTCGACTTGTTGTGAACCTACGAGGTTTTGACCAAAATTACCCCCTTTGGGCTTAAAATGATCCTGAAAGATCCCTTTTTAAAATGAGACCTTTATAACGATACGCCATGAAGTATTACCCGAGTTCTGACCTGACTTCCCTTCTGTTAAAATCCCGCGAGGATCATGGCGTATGGACAAGAACAAAGTGGCTTTTATTTGTCAACATATAAGCGAAACCAACGAAAATTTAGGCTCTAACAACTCCGAAAGTAAGTATAAGCATTTGTTTGTTGTAATTATTTCGTAGATTAGCAATAATTTGGTAAAATTTGACGAAAACCATCTCGGCCGAGCAGGCAAAATAGAAGAAAATTTGCCGAGAGTTGTCGGCGAGTTGTCGGCGTTGTAATGGCAAACAGAAGTAAATATCACTCAAAATAACTTAAAATCTGAATAGCTGACTTAAAAACGATCTTACTGATGTATTTTGGTCGTATGTTCTTGTATAATTCTGTTTTAATTTGTAAATTTCAAAATAAGTTATATGATCGCGCGCGGGCGCACCATGGGGGGTCACAATGGGGGGTCTCAATGGAAAATCGTAAAAAATCAATATAATATTTGCTTTTTATTGTATTGCTTCAATTTTTTCAATTTGAATTTGTGAAATGGTGCTTTTCATTTTACATGATCCAAAGTTTGGTGTAAAGTCATTTCTCGTTAAATATTTAACATTTTTTGGATTATAATAATATTATTAATAATAGTAATTAGCATAAATTAGCATAATTTGCAAAATGGGTTGTCTGACAAGACCCGAAAACCCAAAATTTGAATAGTAGAGGTAAAAACGATTCAAATGATATATTGTGGTATTATTTTTGTGTTATTATGCCATGTTAATTCACAAATTGCCAAGACCACCTGCTGTGACTGGTTTTCGACCCGGACAAGAATGAGTTTTAATGTGTTAATATATAAATATGTCCAGATAATGCCAACACCAAAGAACGTTTGGAAATGTGATTTTTTATATTTTCTTTTTGTACTTAAAAACCGAGATTTGTAAATAGGTTCTCATGCATGTATTTGATTTGCCTCTTTTCTTTTTATCTTTATAGTTGCCGAAGATCAGTGGCGGATCAAGGGGAGGGCATTTTGGACAAGTGCCAGGGGCCCCGCGCTTTCGGAGGGCCCCGCAGATTTTTGGTGGCCTTTTGGTTTTTATTTAATTAAGTTTTATTATACATTACAACTTATAAGAAGAGCAAAAATATTTCAGAATCACTCAAAAACCTATTGCTATAAGAAACTTGTAAATCTATTTAATTTTCAATCTAAAGTTTAAAATCATTGTTTGTAAATATCTTAGAAATGGAACCAGGGTTCCAGAAATGTAGGTTGAATACCATAGATAAACACAAACATTCTTACAACGTAGCTATTCGCAGCTGACAGCTGCCGTTGCTATTCGCATATTTTTTTGTTAATTTTCTCCGATTTTTCTAGTCTCTTTCTGACTTCGGGGAAGGGGGGGGGGGGGCAGATGTGAGTCAGCCACTAATGTGCCAGGGGCCCCGCTAAAGCTTGATTCGCCCCTGCCGAAGATCCTGTTCTGTCAACAAGGAAGCAATCCAACAAAGTGAAATTTGATATGTACAGATGAAATAGTACCAACATGCAAAGAAGCACGTTACAATATAGTTAGTTATTCAACTAGAGACTTCCTTTGTTGGAATTAACTGTTTGCTTCTGAATGTAGTTATCCATACAAAGCTAAATCAAAATGTGATTCAATCTGTGAAAAATGTTCGTTCTGATGTTTACATAATTATGTACAAATGACAAATCCACTTGAGGAATACAAAAAAGAATAACCTTTATATATTATAATAAAGATTAATTTGTATTATTATTATTATTTTATTATTATTATTATTATTATTATTATATTATTATTATTATTATTATTATTATTATTATTATTATTATTATTACTATTATTATTATACGTAAATCATAAACAAATAAAGTTTCCATTATTATTATTATTAATGTGTATTGTATTTAAGCTGTTTAATCTGTAAACATTTCTAGATTTAATACACATACAAAAATCAGAACAAAGAACAGAAGAAATGTTGTAAATCTGCTGTCTTACTAACTAGCATTCACTTACCATTGACTGATAAATCTTAAAATTTAAAGTTGATTTATATGCCCAATATTTTCCAGGTTCAACATGACTCTTTGGTGAAAATTATATGTGTGAATTAATAAACTTGAAACTTGAACTTGGTGATTAATTTACCAAAAGACATCACATCACAAAGATTAAAGGGGATGCTGGGATGCCAATAGATTAACTCACAATTAGGAAGGCAGATTATTGAAGGCAGATTATTGAAGAAACAGAAAAGACAATTAATATATACATGTTTTTAACCCTTTTATATATATATGCCAAAATACGGACCTCTGAAATTGTAGTTTATTTAAAACAAATTATTAGTCTGGAACCTGAGCTGCTAGATACCAGCACAGAAATTTACTCTCTTTTCCATTAGTAAATCAGCCTCTTTCATTCCCAACCAAAACCAACGAATTTCAGACAATTAAGCAACTGTTGTATTGACGTTAGTAGGTACAACGTCTAACAAACTCAGCACAATTCTACACCTAATTAATGGGGAGTTCCCAGACAGTTTCTGCTACTGTGTCATCTTCATATGCTCTCAACTGAGGACTGAATTTTAGGAAAGGAGCAAAATTTATTGATGTTGAGAGAGACCACAGACCTGTCATGTTGAATGTCAGACGACCAAGAGGCTCTCTGCAGATACTCCAAGAAAAAAGTATCAAAAAATTGTTATTGCAAGACAGAGGAAGCGGCTGCAACGTCTTACTGAGGCCGATGCCTTGAATATGAAGAAAAAACAAAATATCAGCAAGAAAACAGCCTTGGAAGCTCTGAGAACAATGCTCCCTTTGGACCAGGAAAATAGTCTTTTTGCACACTTTACATCTGCTTTACCCGTGAAGAATAAGACCCAGATGATAAAAAACGAGAGAACTAGTAGAATCAACACACGATGCAGCTCTGAACTAACCAAATCTAAACATAACCAATAACTCAACAGAATATTGCGAACCAACGGTTACCCCCACACGTCATCGCAGATACAAACAGAGAGGCCGACACAACCGACACCGTCAGAAATAACACCGACACTGATATCAACTGGATTTACTTCCGCATGCCTTACATCCCAAATGCGATAGACAACAAAATAAGACGGATGTTTCGAAAAGAAGATCTACCAGTTAGAATTGTACATAGATCTTCCACGTTGAGACAAGCTTTGAGACCTCGATCGGCTCCTGTTGGCTGCGACAAGTCCGACCGCCCCATCTCAGCAGAAGATTTATGCTCATACAAAAGTGTTGTTTACCGAATTACATGCCTTAAATGTCAAAACATATACACTGGAAGTACTGTGCGCAAACTACACGATCGAATTAAAGAGCATCTACAGACAACTAAATCATCTGTTCATAAACACTTAGCCAAATGTCAACCTACCAACAATATTAATAACATAAAGACCGAGATCATCGCTATAGACAAAGACCCTGTCAATCTTAGACTAAAAGAAGCGTAATATATCCGCAACGAACAGCCATTTATCAACTCACGCGAGGAACGCATGCACTGAACTAGCAAATCTTTTATTCTAAGAGCCTGTTTATATGGAGCCGAGTTACCCGGCTAGGCGAGTTATCCGGCTAGGCGAGCTATCCGGCATGCCGAGTTGAAAAAAGATGAGTGTTTATATGAGACGAGTTACTCGGCAAAGCCGCCCACGCATTATAATGGTTTCACATTCCATGAGTAGTTTCCGCTTGTCTTCATAAGTGGCGCGTGCGCTGTTGTGACGAATTCAACTTGGCTAGCCGAGTTACCCGGCAAGAGAGTGTTTATATGGGAATATTTTCATCCCGGCATGCCGAGATCTCGGCTGTTTTGCCGGGATCTCGGCCAGACGAGTTACCCGCCTGTCTCATATAAACACTCTGCCGGGATAGCTTTGAATTTCTATACATGGCGGGTAACTCGGTTTGCCGAGTAACTCGGCTAGCCGGGTAACTCGGCTCCATATAAACAGGCCCTAACTATTATTTTTTATCCCGTGGGTATATATTTACACCTTTTATTCTTTTTACAATTTACATTTTATTATATCATTATTTTTGTAATATATTTATATTTAAATTATTTCTCACACTTTGTATATATAAACACTAGACTAGCTTGCTTACTTTCTTAGTTCTGGTGATGTCGTTGTATACGGCGAAAGCTTAACTCATTAAACCACCGTTTTTACAGTAACAGTTGGCCGCATTTGCATTTTTACAACTTTTTGACTCTACACTGTAAATTTCAGGGGGTAAAAAATACCCCAAAATGTGGGGGTAACATGTTTTCCACAGAACGCCCCGTTTTTGGGGGGTAAAATTTCAATCAATTTAAAAAAGGGGTAATTTTTACCTCCGAAATGTGGGGTGAAAATTAAGGGTAAAAATAAAGGGGTAAAAATTGAGTAGCCTCAGTCTCAGTCCTCTATTTCTTATGCTTTTTTATGAGCCTTAACCTTCCCAATGGGTCACCCATCCAAGTACTAACCCTAACCTCCCGGGCTTAACTTACCTTGCATTAGTTTGCTTACCTTACCACTGCGCCAACCGCCTCTTCATATTTATTATTGAAATTTACGATATATAACCGAGTTTTTTCTTTAATATTACATTGTTAAGTTCATATTTTCTTTACTTTTCTTAACACGTTTATTTTATAACGTTTCACGACATTTGTGATGGGTTTGGAAGGGTTTCATTAAAAAACCCCATTTGTGTTGACTAGTTGTGACAGATCAAAAACATTTACATTAATTTTGCCACATAGAACTAATGTTATGAGTTAATAGCCGGTCAGTTTCCGTATCATACGATGAAGAAACAAAATATTTATTTCGATAACAGTTTATAAAACACTGTTGTAGGCCAAAAATATGTACAAACATTTGTTTACCTATACGAATTTCCAGCAAAATGGGAAAAGAAACTAAATCGTTGCAATGTTAAGAACTAGATTCAAAGTCAGTTCAGCCCATTTTAATCTTGTCTCCTCAGCTTTGATACACAGACAATGCCGAAAATACTATAGTTTCAACTAAGTTCATGATATATATTAGCAATGAACTTTTGTCGAGTCAAAAAATAAATGAGCCAAGTTCTTTTGTTCAAACTTTTTCGCATTGTTTTTGACACAAGAAAAGTGTAAAATCATTCAAAGTAATTCATTTCAATAGCAACTTAAAGACATTGTCGTAGAGCAAAAAATATAGGAAATAACACTTGTTTACGTACCCCAATTTAATCCAATATAAAACAACAACATTCAAAACCAAATCCAGAGTAATTTCATTTTTGTGAGCAGTCTTAGGTTGTGTTTAAGTCACCTTTGAGCCTTTACACACAGACGATGTTTACAAGCTTACGGAAGTAAACTTTAGGTCGATTTCAATCTGCTAAACAATCTTCACCTTAATTTTTAACTATTATACACATTTGTGTACAAAAACTATTCAAGAAAATTGCCTACATACGCTTTTATATTAACGATAATTGTAGTTATGTCTTCATGTCACTCTTTCGAAAAAAAATCGCCATTTTCGAAAACATTGTCTTGCAGTTCTGGTTACCCCCAACGTAGGGGGGAGTTTTTACCCCCACTACTAGTTACCCCTTACAAGAATGTAAATTTTACCCTCGTTATTAGTTACCCCCCAAAATGGGTGTAGATTTTACCTCTAGATAATTTTACCCCCCTATATTTTTACCCCTTATTCAGGGGTAAATTTTACATTTTTACCCCGAGATGGGTAAAAAATTTGCTCCAACAAATTACCCCCGTAAAAGGGGTAATTCTGCGCGACAAAAAGAAGAATTGGCCTTATTTAAGGGGTAATTATTACCCCTTTATCATTCACCCCCACAAAAATAGCACTTTTACCCCCAAAATGGGGTAAATTTTGCCCCTTGAAATTTACAGTGTATATGTTACTGAAGGATACCTTTATTCGTCTTAAGCATCAAAGAGTTTGTGAAACTGTCTGAACAACTATTATTTCTGACTGCTGGAAAGTCGATATTCCTCTCCTTGGGAAGAGGGATAATTTCATCTTGCTGTTAACCATAGCGCTGAATTCAGGAATCCAGAGTCTGGAGCGTGCACAAATACAAGTACTGCATGCGTATAAGGAAGCAATGTCTAAATAAGTCAGAAGATATATTTTACTTACATTAATTTTAGTAACTAATTTGGTGAACATTTAAATTATTATTTGCGAAATTTGACGAAACAAAAATAAAGCGCCTTTTGGGAATTAAAATATTACGTATATATCCATTCAAAATGAACAGAAACAAAGCAACGTTTATCCAAAAAGAACAACAACATCTTGAATAAAAGGAAATTTCCATGCCAAACTGAAACTTGAAAAAAGGAAAAAACAATAGCGTAAAAGAAAACCGACGAACAAAAAGTCAAAAAGTTTCTTAAAGTAGCCGCTCTAAGACTCCATTTGGCACTAGCTGACTAGCAGCTGCATAGATTTAGTCCTATACTTAAAAATAATTATCAATTATTGGACGAGTCTGAGCAAAATATCATGATTTGTCAGTGGCGAGCTACTAGTTATTTGCCAATGCCGAAGGCAGAGGCAAATAACTGGTAGCGAGACACTGACAAATCATGAAATTTTGCGATAGACGAGTTCAATAATTGATTTATCATTCATAAAATAGTTAAAAATCTGAAATGCCTGAAGTTAGAGATCGTCACTCTTCTCTGTGTCTTCGGCATACTAAAATCTTCGTAAAACTTACTTTTTGTTGGCACGAGTGTTGCTTTTTATCTCACTAAATCTTCCTTTTAACTATTTCTTTTCTAAAGTACATTGTCGCTATGAATGCTTCCAAATACTCTCGATTATTCCCTCGGATAGCTGAAGAACTAGCCGCCATGTTTACGAAAATTATTTGCAGTCAGCAGCGCCATTGCTAGTGCGCATGCTCATAACATTATTTGCAAGAAAAAAATTATTTGCACTCAGTTATTTGCAGGTGAATTAACCAATCAGAATGCAGGATAGAAACGAAATGAATGATAATTATAATTGCTTCACAAAACTTCAACAAAGTATTTGCTTTTTGTAGCTTTGCCTGGAGTTGTTAATAGATAAATCAAAACATTTTTGGATACTCCAATAGTGTTTTGTAAGCTCTGAAGACCTCCCGGCCTAACAAGACGAAAGCTCAGTATTAATAACATTTATTGCCCAAAATTTAATAACAAATGTTTTGATTTATTTATAAATATTTGATTCTTTGCATTATGTGGTTAATTAGCTGCGAAATGTCACTGGAAAAATCCATACAATGTAAATAGAATGTAAATTGTGATTTGCTTACTATTTCCATTGTTGGTAATTTATTTCCAAAATATCTTAGTATATGTAAATTATTATTTCCAAAGAATCATAGTATGTAAATTTTTAGTGTTTTTCACCGTCATTTAGTTAGTTTGGATATTTAATTTAGAATATTTTTTGGAAATTGAAAAAAAGATTTCAATAAAAATTTTCATAGTTAAACTGGAAATTGTTTGGAAATATTTCCAAAGTTTATATGGAAATTGTTTGGAAATTGAGGTCAATGAATTTCCATTGAATTTCAATTTTTAATGCAAATTCGTCATTAAATTTGCCAACTTTGACGCCGTTGCAAATTTATTGTAAAACTGAACGTTGCGACCGTCTTCTTTAAAAGTACAATTTTTAGGATGTTTTGATCAAAGCTTAACAAACTTAGTAAACTATCAGAATCTGATTAGGCTGAGCGCGTTCTTTTGAGATAAAAACGGTACACCTGTATAAGAATATTTTGTCAACAATGAAAACATAGTTTTGAATCTGGGCATTTCTTGTATAGTTTTTTGTTAGGAACCTCTATTGATGGACATTCTCATACAAGCGAAAACCTGTTTGCATGCACTGCAGTTACCACAGTTAGCGCTTTTTTAACCGTGAACATTGGCAAGCGGATACCGAAACCAGGTCCCAAATTTAAACGTATTGCAACGCCGGCTAAATAGAGATTTAGCTGAATTATGTGATGTTTTTTACATATAAAGGAGCAGGCCTTTCACCAATCTCGAACATATCCTCCTGATCCTATCTGAAAGAAGTAAAAATTAGAAAAACGAGTAATTACCTGCCTGTATAATCAGTTCTACCATTAAATGAGATATATGTTTATTATACATGTTTGTGGTCTCACAAACACTTGATTACTGTAGTTTTTTGTCTTTTAAATTTTTTGTCTTTAGTTACTTGGTGCTCTTGAAAAAATTAAGAACTTCAAACCTAAATAGATCTGGTAGTTTTCAATATACACGGCCAATGTTTATTAGCTATTATAAGTGCTAATTACATTTTGCGGTTTTGTAACTTTGCAAAATTTTACTAATGAATTTGCTCATGTCAATTTAAAAAGCAAATTTGTAGTTAAATGTGCGCAACTTTCCCACCGTTGCAAATATATAGCGTAAAATTGAATAAAACTCAATCAATCAATCAATCAATCATCGAGCAATCAAACTAATTAATTAATTAATCAATAACAAATAATCAACGGTGCCTTGTTCATTCCGATAACAAAAACCGAAAACATGCTTTTTGTTCGACCAAACACTTGATTACTGTAGTTTTTTGTCTTTTAATTTTTTTGTCTTTAGTTACTTGGTGATCTTGAAAAAATTAAGAACTTCAAACCTAAATAGATCTGGTAGTTTTAAAATATATCCACGGCCAATTTTTATTAGCTATTATAAGTGCTAATTACATTTAGGGTTTTGTAACTTTGCAAAATTTTACTAATGAATTTGCTCATGTCAATTTAAAAAGCAAATTTGTAGTTAAATGTGCGCAACTTTCCCACCGTTGCAAATATATAGCGTAAAATTGAATAAAACTCAATCAATCAACCAATCAATCAATCAATCAATCAATCAATCAATCAATCAATCAATCAATCAATCAATCAATCAATCAATCAATCAATCAATCAATCAATCAATCAATCAATCAATCAATCAATCAATCAATCAATCAATCAATCAATCAATCAATCAATCAATCAATCAATCAATCAATCAATCAATCAATCAATCAATCGATCAATCGATCAATCGATCAATCGATCAATCAATCAATCAATCGATCAATCAATCGATCAATCGATCAATCAATCAATCGATCGATCGATCGATCGATCTGTAACGGATATCTGATAATGGATATAAGAAGGTGTAAATAGATAAACAAGATAAGTCAGTAAATCATAATTAGCGGCGTATGCTTCATGAGCAAGCTGCATCCGTGATAATGTAAAAAATAGCTCTCTAAATAAAAAGGAAGGACAACGCCCTAGAGATAGAGATTATAAATATGGAATGTAAAAGGAAATAAAGTTAAGTTGGATCTAGACCACGTTGCGTGTTGTGTTTGTTCGGTTCGTTACATTTGGTGGCAGCGGAAAAGACTACAAGTAACGACGCCTTTATAATGACTGCAATCCTCCCGGGAAAATTTGATGATGGCGAATTGACGCTTGGTTACGCGAATTTGATGCCTGTTGTGCAGCAAATGGTTGGAAAGTAACCGAGGCTAACGACGAAAAATTTTTAAAACTGCCAGCCTTCTTGCATGGTCGAGCGGCCAGCAACTTTTACGCCATTCCCGAGTGAGAGAGGCGGACTTACGAAGATGCGGTGCAAGCGATGCGACGAGCCCTCTGTCCGAAAGCAAAACGCGAAAATTTCTTCGCGGAGTTTGAGCTCCGAATTTTGAGGCCAGAAGAGGATCGATCCGTCGGTGTACAAATGGGAGTTGGAGAATATCCTCTCAAAAGCTGACTCGACTCTTTCGAACGACGCAAAGACTGCGTTGTTGACGAGGCAATTCTCGAGGGGTCTACCACCAACGCTGAAGCTGAAGATGCTGGAGCACAACCCTACTCCTACACTGGACGAAATGGTCGAGTTCACTCAACGATTTCGTGCTCTTGGTCGTCCACCAGCGGCAGCGATTCCGCCCGTTCAAGTTGATGCTGTTGCTCACTCGTCCTCTTCAGCCGACCCACAGTTGAAAGAGCTTATTACCATGGTCGCTCGCATCGCGGAGAAACAACAAGCACTAGAGAACCGCCTGAAAAGTACGGAAAATTCTGCACGTACTTCACCCTCGACACGTGGATCCTGCTATACGTGTGGTTTACCAAGACATTTTGCTCGGGATTGTACGCGACAGCGAGGCTTTGCTTTACGGCGAACTATCACTTGCTTTAACTGTGGAAAACCGGGGCACGTCGCGCGAGAGTGTAGATCACCGCGTCATTTAAACTACTAAAGGATGGACGAAAAATTGGTGGAGATCGCGCCCATCCTGTCGTAAGTACAAATGTTATTGATAATTGTATAATTATCCACCCGTTTGTTGATTGTTTTGTGGACCAAGTCCGTGTTCGTGCTCTGATTGACTCTGGTTCAATGAAATCGTTCATTAGTAAATCTGTACAGCGAACAATTGACTTTGATGACCGTAAATTAAATAAGTCGAAGAAACAGAAATGCGTTCCCATTACGGGACATAATGTAAATATTCAAGGTCATATATCTAGTACTGTTAAATTTTTAGGAACTCGTGCATGCTTTAACGGAGAATTTTTAGTTAGTAATAATATACCATATGATTGTGTTCTAGGCTGGGACTTCATCAGCCAAAATAATTTGTCATTATGCAAAGATGTTAATTTAGGTACCTATATTTTAGTAGGTAAACATGGGGCTACCCCCGTTACTAACTCGCAATCGTCTACGACGACAGATCGAGCAGGAGTAGTTGAGTCGAATCCACAAATTGTACATGTGAATTCGCAAGCCGGACGTTTGTTGTGTCAATCCCGCTTCCAAGGAAACACCGGTGTTTCTTTGGTGGAGAGTGTAATGATTCCACCGCGAACCGAAATAATTTTAGAGGGGAAATTGGCCAAACATGCCAAAAGTAGCATAGGTATGATAGAGCCACGTTCTAGCAGCAGCAATGCTGTTAGACAAGGGTTTAGTATAGCGCGTGTTGTCGTAAAACCTGACAACAGAATTGTGCCTTTGCGTGTTCTCAATGCGTCTAATAGCCCGATCGAATTGGCTGCTGGTGAGAATTTAGCAGATTTTTGTCCTTTGATTGAATCGTGCCTGTCTCAACCCAACATTTGCGGGGCGGTTGGGAATAAAATGACACCACAAGTTAGTTCAGATAAAATAGAGTCTATAATTGACCCGTCATTACAAGGAGAAGATAGGGGCAAGTTAAGGAATTTGCTACTTGAGTTTTCAGATGTTTTTGACGAAAGTTTAGGGCACACCAACATCTCGACACATGAAATTAACACAGGAAATAGCACACCAATTAAGCAACATCCTCGCCGCAGTCCTTATGCCCACCGTGAAGAATCTGAACGACAAATCAATGAAATGTTAGAGAAAGGCATAATTCGTGAGTCAACAAGTCCCTGGTCTAGTCCCATCATTTTAGTTAAGAAAAAAGATGGCGAAATGCGCTTTTGTATTGACTATAGAAAGCTTAATTCTGTCACTGTTGGCCACGCGCATCCTTTGCCTCGCGTTGACGACATTTTAGACTCATTAGGAAACTCGCAATATTTTTCAACACTAGACCTAAAAAGTGCCTACTGGCAAATTTCCGTTGACGAAAAAGACCGTCACAAAACTGCTTTTGTCACCCAGCGCGGCTTGTTTGAATTTAACCGAATGCCCTTCTGCCTTGTTAACGCGCCAACTACATTTCAAAGAGCCATGGATCTTGTGTTAAGTGGCCTTTCCTACGTAATCTGCTTGTGTTATTTCGATGATGTTATTGTATTTGGTCGTGATTTTAATGAACATTACAATAGGCTGAAAACAGTTCTAGAGAGATTGCGTTCACATAATCTTCGCGTGAAACTTGAGAAATGTACAATTGCAGCGCGACAAGTTTCATTCCTAGGTCATGTTGTTTCTGAATTTGGTATCATGCCAGACCCAGCAAAAATTGAAGCTGTCAACAACATTACTAGCCCACGCAATCTCAAAGATATTCGCAGTTTTTTAGCTCTAGCTTGGCTATTACCGCAAATTCATTCCTGGGTTTTCGTCTATTGCAGCGCCATTACTACAGCTGACGCAAAAAGCGGCGCAATTTAATTGGACTGATGCTTGCGAACAAGCGTTTCAGCGTTTAAAGCACTTATTATGCTCTGCCCCCATTCTGGCATATCCTGACTTCGGTCAACAGTTTATTTTGCAAACAGATGCGTCTGATTATTACGGTGGCCCGTATGTGCAATGCACAAAACAAAATATCAGTGCACAAACAAAAGTTCGAATGCACAACAAAATAAAGCGCAATGCACAACGACAAAATTTACCCCTAATGCACGACAAAATTTTCCCCGATGCACGACAAAATTTACCCCAATGCACGACAAAATTTTCCATAATGCACGACAAAATTTTCCCCAATGCACGACAAAATTTTCCCCAATGCACGACAAAATGTTCGACGATGCACGACAAAATTTACCCCAATGCACGCCAAAATTTTCCATAATGCACGACAAAATTTTCCCCAATGCACGACAAAATTTTCCCCAATGCACGACAAATGTTCGACGATGCACTGAATGCAGAACAAAATTTACAGCAATGCACAACAAAGTTTAACCCAGTGCACAACAAAAATTAAACGAGATGCACAACAAAAACTTCTCGGTTTTTAAAAAATGGGGTTTGGGTAGGACAACAACAGCACAACTGAACACTACGCAGATTCTCGCATTTGTAATAGAACGGTGAAGGCGACGCCGTGCGTTCCAGCATAATATGGAACGTGTCTAGTATCATTGAAGCATCACTGAAAAACAAAAAGTGACGTACATACATTACATTACATCGCCTAATGCTGTAGTAGCAGCAACTAAACATGCTATGACGCCAAGAAGATAGATCACAAAGTTAGACTTTCATTGGCACAGTAATACTGGAAAGTATAGTACTTGATACACAACTAATTAGTCATTTCAATCTTCAATTAATATGCGCTCCAATTTCCTAACTGAATAAACTGATTACATGACAGTGCTTCTTTATAACTGTAAAAATCTTTTTCTCATATCAATGTGTACAATGTATATTATCTTGTGATGAAATAAATTATTATTATAGCCATATTACAAATAACCATGCGGACTGCGCGTTTGCTTACGCAAGAGAAAAACATATTTCACAACAACAATCAGACTGCGCGTTTGCTTACGCAAGAGAAATACATATTCCGTTCCACAACAACCATGACTGCGCATTTCTTTACGCAAGAGAAAAACATATTCCACAACAACAATCAGACTGCGCATTTGCTTACGCAAGAGAAATACATATTCCACAACAACCATGACTGCGCATTTGTTTACGCAAGAGAAAAACATATTTTACAACAACAATCAGACTGCGCGTTTGCTTACGCAAGAGAAATACATATTTCACAACAACCATCACTGCGCATTTGTTTACGCAAGAGAAATACGTTATCAACCGTGACTGCACATTTATTAATTTACGCAAGAGAAATATCTCACAACAATCACGTTTATTTGCGCAAGAGAAATAAATCTGCTGAGTAACTCTAACCACAGTTACGTCAAGATATAAGCACACTTGGAATATATTTAAACGAAGTCTGAGAGAACTACCGAACCAAAAAGGCAAGAACCTTGGCACAGTCATTTATCGGGGGAAAATCCGCAAAACGTTAAATAGTCTTTCCCCTAGCTTCAGTGCTCGTGTGGCTTATTTTAACCATCTGAAACCAGGCGAAAGGTTTGTGAGAAATGTTTTGCTGTTTTTGCGGATGTAACATGGAGGCAACTTTTGCCTACTGCCCAACCTGTGGAAAGAAAAAGACTGATCGTGCGGATGCTAACGTTGCTTCAACTTCAACTGCAAGCGATCATCGCATTAACCGTGAGGGTGCCAACGCAGCTTCAGCTTCAACTTCAACTTCAAGCGGTGATCGCGATCCCCGCTCTGCGCGAACGGAAACAGTAACTAGAATTGAGCCTACTTCGACAAAATCTTCTCTTTCTGTTGGCAGTTTAGCGTCTTACATGAAAGAAAAAGAGAGTGAGCGAAGGTCGCATTTCGAACCGAAAAGAAAAAAGGTACGCGCGACAGAAAAGAACGAAGAAGTGCTGATCAGTATTGGCCTGATGGAGTACGAGGCGGGTGAGGCAAAACCACTTCGTGGTAAGACTTTCCCCGTGAAAGTGCTGAAGAATATGAACTACGACGAGGTGTTAGAAAGGTCCCTGAAGAAGTGGGAGGACTATGACCGTACTTTTGCTCGTGAGCGTGGATATGTGCTAGTCTATCCGGACGCCAGATCAGCACGCACCATACCCGGATCCTCAGAGGCCTTCACCCTGGCGAAATACAAGGAAGGGCTTGGAAAAGCCTATTCTAGAATAACGCTATTTCTTTGTCCGGTCTCGGAAAAGAAGGGAAAAGGTGGAAAGGGCACAGTGCCAATCATAGATTTGCTTGGTGATGTAAAGGAGGAAGAAGAAGAGCCAAAAATAGAAGACTATTTCTTCAACGAAGCCTTGATTGACTTGGAAATGGAAGGTGAATTTAATTTCAGTGATCGAGAGATTGAAGATGCTGGATTAGTACCTTACACTGTCACTGATTTCCTGTAAGTAATGCTTGGATATAACATTGACGACAACAACAACAACAACAACAACAACAACAACAACAACGACACAGCATGGAAGACCATATGGTAAACTTTATTTACCCTAGATAATACTAAAATAAGTATTTACAAACTGTATACGTTACTCAACTAACACAGTTGGTTACAGATATATGTTAGAAATGCGAGTGTTAAGAGTCTAGAAATTAAACCGTTAGGATATAGACCCTTTTAATAAGTGCAGAGTACGTCATTTTCCACCATTGACGTCATTTTCAGCCTTTTGAATTCCATTGAAAATATACAAAAGCTAAGACAATAAACGAAATTGAAAAGAATACAAAAGAAAAATTGAAAAGAAATTGACGTCATATGGTGAAAATGACATATTCTACAAATGTATTAAAGGGGTCTATACTATTACACAAAATTATCCATCTTTAAAACTTAAACATAATTTATGTTTACCACAGACCAATCGGAATCGATGAAACTGACGCCGTGCAACAAGCCATACAGAATAGTTTGAATAAACACGAGCAATCAGAAGAACCTGTTGAGGAGGATGATCCAGTTGCTGTGTCAAGCGAAAACTTTATGTCGTTAATTAAACAACACGCTGAAAATAAAGTGCAGGGAGAACATCGAAGTATAGTGATCAGCCGCTTAAGCATTTGGCAAACTGCACAGCCATACTTCAAGCGCAGGGGGTTCTTAAAGGGATCTGGTATGTTGCAAGTAACCTTTGCAACTTTTGAAAGCGAGGAGGATGCTGTTGATCTTGGTGGTCCTAGACGAGAATTCTTCCATTTACTTCTAGGAGCTATTTCAAAGGACAGTGGGTCATTAGTCAGTGAGTAAAATTATTATATATTTTTTCGCACCCTTGGTAATTGCATGGTCAGTTCTTTGATATAAGCTTGAATGACATATTTCTTTGGGTTTCCCAATTTCTTAAAAAAGGCATAAGAATTGGGAGATTGATGGAGAAGCAATTGGATAAAAATGTGTTGCCACAAAATTTGATGCAAACCTTGCAACTTTAAGAGTCTTAAATAAACCTTGCAACTTTAAGAGTCTTTAAGAGTACTGTTTATTGCACATAAACTTAGCAATTTGGGAAACTATGTTTTTGCCACAGGAAGGCCAGGCTCCCCTTACACACGCGCTTCTGGACCTCCTGTGATACAACAGAATTCAGAAAACAAGTGAAAAACAAACCACTTTTGGTGACACAAAAAGTAGTTTACCAAATTCAACAATAACATATTGTCAAATAGTCTAAGGAAAAAACGGTAATTAAATTATTATCACCGGGAATATAACGTGTGTGTAAACTTAGGCGACACGAAATTGAACTGATACAGGTCACGTGCTTTAGGATATAACAGGATTTTTTTCTTGCTTAAACTGGAAAACAGCTGAGGTATAACCCAAGTAATATTAGGCATTTCACTCGATTAAACTGGATGTTCTAGGTAATTTTGGTGAAGGAAAATTTCGAGTGTAGAATATGCATGAAAATGTGTGAAAAGCACACAGACACCCAAAAAAATGATAGTTACCAGTTTCGAAAATGCAACATCAAGGCCTTCCGACTAGGAATTGAACCCGCGACCCTACGATGCTATGCAGTACTCTGACCACTGAGCTACGGAAGCCATTACCAAGAGCTTGGTCACGAGTTCTGTATATATAATGTGGTAATGCCGAGAGTAGAATTGGGTATATTACAAGTAATATTAGAGAGACTAGAGTCAGAGCACTGCACTAGCATCGCAGGGTCGCGGGTTCAATTCCTAGCCGGAAGGCCTTGATGTTGCATTTTTCGCAACTGGTCCCGGTTTGGTCTTATAATGTATATATTCCACACTCGAAATTTCCTTCACCAAAATTACTGAGGTATAAGACCCAGTTGTTCTCCAGTTTAAGGAAATACACACTGACCGAAATATATTACGTGAGAAGAAATTTTGACAATTAGTTACTGCAGAAACTAAATTTTGCTATTTTCCAATAAATATTGATCGTATACATTTTATTTCATATACTATACTATAGACACACCCAAGGGACATGTTGTAAGGTGTAATGTAAGAGCGTTACAAACCGACACATTCTTGACTGTTGGTACAATGTTGGCTACCATCATCATACAAGGCGGAGAGCTGCCACGCCTACTAACCGGCGCCATGTGCCAATACATTGAAGCTGGGTTTGCGAATTCCAAGCCAGAAATTGACGAGGTGTCGGACCGAAACGTCAGGAATTCACTTTACAAGGTATACAAAAATGAAATATTATGATCGTTGTATTGCTTCATTTGTTATCGTGACATCCAGTCGTTCTATGTAGTTCTCTCAGGCCGATAGCGATCAGATGAACCCATAACTGATAAACCCCACTGTGATATTACTATTTAATCTAGCTTCACTAAGCAGTTCATTATCAAAGAGGAAAACGAGAACTTCGTTTTGTTGTGTCGCAGAACTATACTTAACTACAGTATGTTAAAATAATTAAATGTATTAAAGTATTTCAATATGTATTAAACTAGATTTAAAAAGGCATTCATAATTCATGAGGAAAACACAAAGAAAAATCATAACCGTATCCTGATTTACATAAATTTAGCTTTGATTTTCTCGCCTTAGACAACGTTATTTTTCAAAATTACCACGCCAACGAACTTACCAAATGGTGATCGTTTTTAAAGCCATTCAAAACACTCGCAGAACGTGTTTTAAATATTACATAAAGATAAATTTACGCTTGAAAGACATGTGTCGTGCAAATCCGCGCACGATGGAAATAATGTAATTGTGTATGTAAAGACGCACACATACTGTATCATCTTCACTCAAGACGCTTCACGCGACGCAAGTCTAGTTCAAAGCGTAAACTGAGCTTAAAAGCAAATCGTTGAATATGACATGGCCGATAGAAATACATACGCACATTGACGTATAGTTATCATATTATCTTTAGTTATGTTTTAATATAATCATTCCGGGTATTTTTTGGAACTTATTAGCGTTGTCAAATCTATTATATTTTAAAGTATTCATTGTATTTTTTTTACAGTTGAAAGAGGCCACAACGCAAGATGATATAAATGCATTTATGGCCGATAGTGATTGGAGATACGATATTGATGGTCTATCTGCAACTGTATCACTAGAGAGAAAACAAACTTTCATCGAAGAAGTGACAAAATACTTCGTTATCATAAAGTGCCAATCAATGTTGCAGCAATTACTTGATGGTTTAAAGTATTATGATGTAAGGAAAATGCATGTGTGTTAGTAGAGTCAATTTTATGAAGAGCACCATTTGTTACCTTGACGATTAATCTTAGTTTGTTTTTTCTAAATTGCTTTTAGATGTTAGATTTCATCCGGGCTAAATAAAGGAATGGCCGAACATCTCTTCAAGTATGTCCCAGATAACAAACTGGATACCAAACAAGTAATAAAAATTCTTAAACCAGATTTCGCACCAGAGGGACACAATCGCAGACAGGCACAAGAAATTGTGATGGCTAAATTCATTGCTTTCTTGAAGTCTACTGAAGGTACAGTGACTCCACTTTGAAGTACAGTAACTGCATGTGTAAATCAGTACATGTGGCCCGATAGTGCAACTGACTTAAGATGCTATTTTTTCTGTTTATTCTGATTGCAGATGGAACACTGATGCAAGAATTAGAAGATGATGGTATACAACTCACTGAAAAAGAAAATAATTTTATCCCTCTTGTGACCCCAAGCCATATTCTTATGTTTGCCACTGGGGCTACAGATGTTCCTTCAGTCGGTTTTGAACCCAAAACCCACAATTTCCTTTGTCCACGATGATGCCAAAAATATACCGTGTGCCCAGACCTGCTCAAATATGTTGTACCTGTATGTCAATAAGAATACAGTGGAAGGAAATATTGGACATTATTTGCTGACAGCTCTGATGAATGGAGGTGTCTTTAGCAAACTGTAAGCTAGACCATATATATATATATATTATATGCATGATAAAATTACTACATTCTGATTGGTCGAGAGTACAATTATTTTATTAATTGTACTGCAGTACAATTAATAAGAATAGAGAAGGCCCTGGGAACGATGTTGACAATAAAATTTAAAATGGCGGCCAATTTCTGCACTGGAAAGTTTTCACATTTCCAACGACTTGTGGTACACTATGAACTAAAAATTCCATGTAAATATTTTGAAATGAGTACAGAGAACACCCAGAGTGAAAATGTTTCTTGTCAAGTAATGAAACAAGATGTTTTTAAAGGCTGTGAGTGAGTACGAAGCGTACGTGTTGTAATTTTGTCATGCATATTATAATGAGTGATATTTGAAAATTATTGAAAATTATGCCAAATATGCCAATTATTTGCCAATTCTGGCAAAATTTTCAAATATCACTTGTAATGTAAATCCTTAATTGTACTCCCTATCATATGATTACCTATATATATATATATATATATATATATATATATATATATATATATAGTATCAAGAGCCAGCATTCAGCAAATTGTTCCAAATACAGCATATAAATTTTCAAGAGGAACTTTATTTAATCTTCAATTTTACAACGTTTCGGGGTCTAGCCCCTAGGACCTGAAGAAGGGCTAGACCCCGAAACGTTGTAATATTGAAGATTAAATAAAGTTCCTCTTGAAACTTTATATATATATATATATATATATACATGTATATGGAGCTTTTTTCATCATACAACAGATCTTTAGGCATACTACTTTATCTGTATTGTATAATACAAAAGCTTCTTTCAACAGCAGTTTAACAAAATACATATTGGTTTTATTCAGAATTTTTTTCAACAAGCTTATATATATAATAGTTGACTCAAAGACGCAAGCTCTACTTTCATCAACTATTCACTCATAGAAATTTCGAGCTCATAGTCTATTCTAATTGTTAAATACATTAAATTATATATTACTATCACATCAAGAGCAACATTCATATCGAAGTTGGATCCTTCTACCACAAGTTTCATTGTTTTGGTCTGCCTCTATTCCATTCTACATGTATATAGTTATAATATTGCTTAATATCCATTACTACGGTGGCCCGTAATATTTTGTATAAGAATATATAAGAATATAAGAACCTATCCCAGGCTGATTCGGTTAAAATGTAGGTTCTTGTTAGCGGGTTTTTACTGTACCCAACAGTGGCTTTATGCATAAAACTCAGAGTAGTAACATTAATATCATAAGAAATCATTTGTATATGTACAGTATATATATATGTACACTCATACTGTGCTTATGCACTAACCACTGTGCTACCAACACCCCCAGTATATTTTGTGGAAAGGAAAGCTGAGGATGTTGGTTACTAGGGAGCACATTGGTTAGCACACATGCTTTTCACCTCTGCAACCCAATTTCTGCTCGATGATGTTACAACATTAAAATTAAAGCTAATTTTTGCTTAGGAGATTGCTTCCAGTTTCATTTTACCAAATACGCAGTCAGGTTTCCTATGGGTACTTCGGTTTCTTTCAGTAGCAACACTAGACCAATAAGGGATAGCCCTTACCTATTGGACTCCCAAGGAAAACAGTTTAATTATAACTGATAGGGTTATCCAGTATAATTAAAAGTAAATGCTGTGTTAGCAGTTACATCACAAATCACAATGAAGATATAACTCAACCCTGAGCAATTTCACTAAGAGTGTGATACATAGCAAGAGCTTGTCTCCAATTTGTAGGTTGCAACAGACCAAGCTCTTCTTTAACTGTTTGAAAATATTCTTGGATAATACTTTCTTCTTCATAGCCATGACAATATTGAGACATATCTTGAAATTGAACTTGAGTGACAATTTTAATATGATCTAGTGCACCTGTGCATTCAGGAAGGAAGTACAGTTCATCAGGTCTTCCAGCAACAGTGTTAAATCTTGATTTCCTAATATAATGAGAGTTCCAGTGTTGCTTTACAAAATTTAAATCTTGTTGCAATAGCTTGGAAAAACAATACCAAAGACATTCCTTTTGCATATCATTTGCAGTATTCAAGTGTCCTTCTTCAACTAAGTCTTTAAAGAAATTTATCCACCAGTTGGAGCGGTTCTTTCGTAGAAATGACCACCAACACTCTATGCGTTGATTAGCAGGTGATGATCCATATCGATGTGCCTTGACTCCAGCAAAACTGTCTTCACCACCACTTCTAAAATAAGCCTGTATAGCAGCCATAATGACATTTTCAGTACCATTATCTGTTCTCAATAATGTTGGACATCCACCATACTTTTCAACTGCATCGAGAAAGTGTTGACCTGTGACATTGGGATCATTATTTGTCTTGCATACTTTCAACCATAAGACCTTCCGACTATAGCCATCAATACAACCATGTATTGGAAAGCCATATGGCTTCAGCTTATCATAACCATCTACATGCCATGAATGATTGGGCCCTGGTGTGTGATAACTTCTTCGCCGGAGGCGTCTTGCTCTTCTTCCCTGTACACCTTCAGGATCTAATTCATTTATAAGCGTTCGGACGGTTTCTCTAGGACTTGCTTCCCCTCCATTTGCAAGGTGTGCCAAACAGCTCGATAACCACCTGAGCAGCCAGGACCATCAAGCTCTTCTTGAACACGATGACGAATGGCATTTACGTCGTAGTTGTTGTTCCTTCTTCGGAGACCAATTATTCGAAGCTTGGTATTAAGTGTCCGTAAGGAAATCTCAATACCGTGATATTTAGAGAGAAACAGTAGAATTTTCTGATAGGCAAAGCCCTGTTTGAAATAACGTGTTATCAATTCGTCACAGGTTTCACCCTCAGCAATTAGCTCTTCATCGACGTTGCCATGTAAAACTTCTTGATCGTTTCTCAACTCCGGTAACTCACGTCCGCAAAATGGGCAATATTTGAAAGCAACTTGCACAGTTTCACCACAAAAAGGACAAAACATTCATGTACTGAGTTCTACTTAACTTACCTCTAACTACAACGACTATAAAATCAAATGAATCCAGTTCAGTCTTTCAGTGATTTCACTTCCAACTGTCGCGATCTTATCAATGCTGTATTGTTACGTATTGTCCTACCCAAACCCCATTTTTTAAACACCGAGAACTTTTTGTTGTGCATCTCGTTTAATTTTTGTTGTGCACTGGGTTAAACTTTGTTGTGCATTGCTGTAAATTTTGTTCTGCATTCAGTGCATCGTCGAACATTTTGTCGTGCATTGGGGATAATTTTGTCGTGCATTGGGGAAAATTTTGTCGTGCATTGGGGAAAATTTTGTCGTGCATTGTGGAAAATTTTGTCGTGCATTGGGGAAAATTTTGTCGTGCATTAGGGGTTAATTTTGTCGTTGTGCATTACGCTTTATTTTGTTGTGCATTCGAACTTTTGTTTGTGCACTGATATTTTGTTTTGTGCATTGCACTTACGGGCCACCGTAGATTATGGCGTTGGTGCGGTGTTGTCGCAACTTGATGCGTTAGGAAATGAGAAAGTTATTGCTTATTCGTCAAAAGCGCTTTCACCTCGCGAGCGGAACTACTCAACAACTGAAAAAGAAGCGTTTGCCGTAGTCTTTGGCACAGCCCATTTTCGCGTCTATTTATTAGGTCGCCATTTCCAACTACTTACTGACCATAATGCCTTACGCTGGCTGCACACTATGGAAGCTAAGGGTCGTTTAGCGCGATGGATTATGGATTTACAGGAGTTTGATTTTTCAGTCGTCCACCGTGCTGGCCGCCTTCATAATAATGCAGATGCGCTCTCTCGCCTTGTACAAACTAATTCATCAGAACCTCAACCCACCACAAGCATAAAGGATGCACAGCAACCAGCGTTTGTCTCAACAATACGTGTTAAATTATCTGGTGGACGCACAGCGATTGTTAAGTTAGAAAGCAGTAAGCCACTTATAGTTGATATAGACGGCACTTTAGTCCATATTCATGATCACAATAGTGGCGCTGTTTCTCCTTCACCTCCGGAGGTGAAAGAGGTCAATACAATTACATTAAACCCAACCATGAATCTTAGGGATAGTCAACGCACTGACCCACATCTCGCATCCATAATTGACATGAAAACACGCAAATTGCCTAAACCAAATTTGACACAAACTCAGGATCTTGCATTAAAGAGTTGGCTTAGGCACTATGACAAATATTTCCTTCATGATGAAATATTGTACAGAGGGCTTGGTAACAGTAACAAATCACATCCACAACATGTTATGTTAATACCCTCTGGCTTACAAGCCAACATCCTCCAAACACTGCATGATGGGCCACTAGGGGGTCATCTAGGTATCACTCGTACCGAAGAACGAGTGAGGAAACGATTTTATTGGCCTGGCATTCGAAAGACAGTAACCAAGCATATTCAGTTGTGCAAAGTTTGCAATCAAAAGAACTCTCCAATTAACAGAAACACAGCCCCATTAGGTCACATTTCAGTTAGTCAACCTTTTACTTTCTGGGCAATGGATTACATGGGACCATTGCCAGAAACAGGTCGTAGGAACAAACACATTCTAGTTGTTGTTGATCATTTCACCAAGTGGTGTGAAGCATTTGCAACACCAGATCAAAAAGCCAGCACAGTTGCGCCACTTTTAGTAAGCCGCATTTTCTCTCGGTTTGGCCCTCCAGCAGTACTGCATTCAGACCAAGGTCGAAATTTTGAAAGCACCCTATTGCACGAAATATGTAATTTTATGGGTATTACGAAAACGCGCACAATAAGCTATCATCCTCAGTGTGACGGACAGACAGAGCGGCAAAACCGAACAATTCAGGCTATGCTTTCAGCTTTTGCTTCAAATAGAAGAGATGATTGGGACTTGTGGCTGGATTCAGTAACGTTTGCTGACAATACTAGTAGACATGACGCATTAGGCGTTTCACCATATGAGGTAGTTTTTGGTCAATTACCTAGGTTGCCAGATGAATTGGAATTAGGAATGCCCGAGAACATAAAGGAGGAGGATAGTGTAACAGATATCTGATAATGGATATAAGAATGTGTAAGTAAATAAACAAGATAAGTCAGTAAATCATAATTAGCCGCGTATGCTTCATGGGCAAGCTGCATCCGTGATAATGTAAATATAGCTATCTAAATAAAAAGGAAGGACAACGCCCTAGAGATAGAGATTATAAATATGGAATGTAAAAGGATATAAAGTTAAGTTGGATCTAGACCACGTTGCGTGTTGTGGTGGCTCGGTTCGTTACATATACAGGAACAGGCGATCCACCAAGACGGGAGCGGTCTTATAGGTAGAGCAGCCCCAGGCAAGCCTAAACTCCCAACTAACTTGTAGCAATGTTGCCGAGAATTACCCTCTCCTAACAGAACTACTGTCACACATAAAGTGGAGAAGTAACTTACCAAATGATAATCAATGGTTCCGAAATTACCTTACCGACCTGGAGCTAAGAAAGCCACCAGGGGCCAACCAACAGAGAAAAGGCGAACGCTGCAATTGAACGAGCAACATCCAGGTGACCATCAATGAATGGAACCTGTACGCAAAGCCAGAAGCAAAGGCCCACGTCTGCAACAAAGAAAAGCAACAAACGGGCCCTTTCCAGAGCAGGTATAGACAGGTACATAGCCAACAACGCCACTAAGCAAAGGCCGGGCAAGCTGGTACTGTTAAGCACAAGCTACTACACATTACAGCACAAAACAGCACACTACGGCACATTTTCTCAGAGTAGCCAAGAACACACCCTACAAATTAAGTTATCACCCAGAGTAGCCGGGAAACAGACCCGATGTACGGGTGCAGCAACACAAACTACCAACAGCTATACACATGCTACCACTACACATAATTACAGCACACTACTGCACATTTTCTTGGAGTAGCCAAGAACACACCCTACATAACTTATCACCCGGAGTAGCCGGGGAACAGACCAGATGTACTGGCGCGAAACACACAAGCGAACTGTGAGGACCCGGGGACCCCCCACACGACTGTGCAACAGCAGGGGGCACAAATACAGACCCCCAACGTCTGTATGGCAAAGTTGCACAGAACGGACCCGCACATACTGAGGACCCCCACGTGACTGTGCAACAGCAGGGGGCACAAATACAGACCCCCAACGTCTGTATGGCAAAGTTGCACAGTACGGACCCGCACATACTGAGGACCACAGTGCAACAGCAGCGGAGCACAAATACAGGCCCCAACGCCTGTACGATAAGCAGTGTTGCACAGTACGGACTCACATAACGACATCGCCAATGCAATTAAAGAGACCCCTGCATAACAGGGCAATGGCAGGGCAGCACAATACATTGCCCCAGTGACAGTATGGCAGCAGAAAGCACAAAACAGTTCCCAATGACTGTACGGCAGCAGTAAAGCACATCTACAGTCACCCACAACTGTAGTATAGCAAAGTAGCACAAAGGAGCCCGCCGCAACTGCAGAAGACAGCAACTAAGCGCAACGAAGAAGCCCCAGCAACAGTACGACAGCGAGGCACCGTAGGACAAAGGCAGACCCAGGGTACAGGAGGACAAAGGCAGTCACCCAGGGTAGCGTAGGACAAAGGCAGTCACCCAGGATACAGGAGGTCAAAGGCAGTCACCCAGGGTACCGAAGGACAAAAGCAGTCACCCAGGGTACAGGAGCACAAACACGGCCTCAGCAACTGTGGGATAGTAAATAGCACCAACGCAAAGCGGATCCCCCGAAACTGTATGACAGCAAGGAACATTAGCACAACTGCAGTCCCCCACCAGCAAGACGATTACAGCAAAGTCGCACATGCAACCAACGTAGCAACTGTACGACAGCAAGGTACATTAGCACAAATGCAGTCCCCCCGCAACAATATGATAGCAAAGTAGCACACATGCGACCACCTAGCAATGGCACGATAGCAAGGTACATTAGCACAAATGCAGTCCCCCCGCAACAATATAATAGTAAAGTAGCACACATGCAACCACCAAGCAACTGTACGATAGCCAGGCACAACAGCATAAATGCAGTCTCCCAGCAACAATATAATAGCAAAGTAGCACACCTGCAACCACCTAGCAACTGTAAGACAGCAATGAACATTAGCACAAGAGCAGTCCCCCCCCCCCCCCAGCAACAATATGATGGCAAAGTAGCACACAAGCAACCACCAAGCATCTGTATGATTGCAAAGTAGTGCACATGCAGTACCCGACCCGCAACCGTAGCACCGCAAGGAACACAAAAACCATGTCCCCAACGATTGCAGGCACTAGGGACACCAGCAGCAATACAAAACCTACTTGCACGACTGAGCGAGCCCAAGCCAAGGAATGGCAACGGCTCAACCACCTGGATGCCTACTACACGGGGTGGGAGGGTGGGTGGTAGCGAAGTGTCACATACGGCAGTCGGTACACGAATGAGCTCTGAGCATCTACGCTCATTAACTTAGCCAGGGGGCTAGTGGATTTGATACCCCCAAGAAGAACCCCCAAGGGATCTGTGGAACAACAACACATACACATCGCATGTTGTTAATTATTTTTATTTCATAAATCCATTTAACAATCCTGAAATGTCTGGCATAGGGCTTGATACCACGCCATTAACTACTGTACCCGCACTAGTGTGCCTAGCAAGGACACAGTAATGTAAACTACGACCTTTGGAGGGTGTAGCTCAACCTCGTACCCAGGGTCTTATCTCCGCTGCTCCGCCCACCGCTGCGAAAAGACCCTGGTTGCGGCTGGTCACGTGCCCCCTAAAAATTGGGGGGTTTTCAATTAACGATTTAAAAAATACTCAGCGAGGAGTGACAAAGGCACAATTACAACCGCTTCACCGTTTTGTTTATACAAATAATATATTACGTCTGGCGTCGTTGTCTGGCGCCAGGCTGTTGATCGCAAAATATCTGTTGAAATGAAAACAACAAAAAACAAACGTACTCGGTGTTGACAAAACATATCTCGCTTTCTTCTTTGGTGTACGTCGTCGAAGAACAAAAGATCATGTCGATCCAAAGAAATCCCGAAGAAGATATACCAATCGACTCGAATCGACTATTAAATGCACCGTCGAATGCGTGTCGACTTCATCGCAGTGTTGGTGATGTGAACTGTGAAGTACCTTAAGCATTTGTACAACAAGGCAAATTTTGAACTGCATTATTTGGCCGAAATGCCTTACGGTAAAAGACTTCCTTGCGACGAGTGCTCTTCCTCGTTTAATCTAAAGGCCATGTGAAAGAAGATTAAAAAATTTCACAAAGTTCAAGACGTTGGTTTGCGAGAGCCAAACCGCTTTCTCTCGCATCAAAAAATGCATTGACATTTCAGCCAATGCCCCGATAACCGCGGCGAAAAGTGCCGAAAGAAGCGATTCAGGAAAGATTGCAACTATACAATATCAAGCCGACTAGTACTGTCCTTTCACGCGCATTTGTCATCAACAGAAAGTCAGGTAAATGCAGTTGTTGAATCGCGTTTTTCATTCTTTCAGTAAACTTTATAGTTCGCCTAAATCTAATATCAGATTTAAGAATATGAGTATTAAAACTGGACTTGTTGTAGCATTGTCATTGAGTGTGCAGCTTACTAAAGCTAACCACCCCTCCCATGATTTAAAATTTGCTTAGGCGGCACGTGACCAGCCGCAACCAGGGTCTTTTCGGAGATAAGACCCTGGGTACGAGGTTGGGTGTAGCTCCGTCGGAGAGGGTTTGCCCTAAGAGCTGAGGAACAGTATACAGGAACAGGCGATCCACCAAGACTGGAGCGGTCTTATAGGTAGAGCAGCTCAGGCAAGCCTAAACTCCCAACTAACTTGTAGCAATGTTGCCGAGAATTACCCTCTCCAACGACACCCTCCAGCTATGCTGGAGAAGGGATTCGAGGCACGAACCCTGCCCAATGGCGTTTCTACAACCCAAAAATCTCGTGGTGAAACTGCAACACATGGAGAACTGCGAATGTAACGACGAGAAGCACTGTTGGAGCAAGCGAGTCCGGAAGCCCGCTACAGCATGGGTCAGATACATCTGGCAGGGGGGGGGGACAACAAGACGTGGCACGTGCCAAGAGCTCGTTGAACACTTAGAACAAATACAAGCAGCCAGAATGGCAAAGCATGCAAGCACTAGCAATTGTAACCTAAAAGCCACCCGCACAGGCATGGTAACTAAACCTACACCCCGGTAGAGTGACCCCGGTAACCAACCACCCGGTACGTGCCTCAGCAGTAGAGTGCAACCTAAGAGACGACCAGCGGCAAACAGCAGATGCAGAAGCTATTGACCCCCTAAGCGCATCAGCATGGCAAGCGTAAGACCCATCATACACAGCGGCAGGTGGACACAACAATGCAGCACGACCACAAATGTGACACATCAAGCCACAGCTAGCAAAATGTGGAAGAAACTCTTAAGCTAAACACGGCACGCGCCGCAATTAAGGTAACCTAAGACATGTCTCGCGCAGCGGCTCTAGGAACCACAGGTTCGTCACCTGCAGAACTACAGTAACCAAAGACAAGTGAGCGGAGCAACTATTGTAAAGACAGACACGGCGGGTGTGGTAGTAGTACCACAACCAATGTCAAAGACCGCTGTGGTGGTAACCTAAGGTACGCACAGCAGCAAGTGTGACTTCAGAAAACAAAACAGCAGCAATGGACCCAGTGGTGGTGGGGTAATTGAACCCACCTAAAACAGCAAGTGCAGCGGGATAACCTAAGACACATCAGGTGCAGCAGCAAAACATACTATCTGGAACCACCGGAACGGTGGCAAGCAGGGACTGAGAGAGACTGGCGAGGCGCAAGACTTGGCAACCAGAAACAGGGAGGGGGGTGGGGGGGGGGGGGGGGGGGGGGGCAATGGAAGCACCAGAAACACATCCGGTGTGGCAGCCAATTAACCGACAAGACATAACCCACAAGACATAACCGTGTATGATCTCTGATCTGGCCATGAAGAAAGGCTGGTAGTGAACCCCGCAGCAGTACAGCATATAGATGAAAACCAATTAAGACCCGCATAACCATACCCTATAGGAACCATGCAACAGTTAGCAGGCTGAAAGACGAAATGGGTGAACCCAATGTGTAATTCCCACTGTGGGAAAGGGGCTAGCATGGCCCAACATCTCAACTCGCAGCCCAAGAGTGAGGGAAGGCCTACAACACGTGTGGGCTCATAATGCGGATTGGCCCAGAACAGGAGGGGAGAATTAGCAACTTCCCAGCATGACACCCAGACCCAGGACGCTTAGCCCACAAAAGCAGATAATATACAACAAAGCGCATACCTGTAACAGACACAATAGCACAATCCTAGCACACAAGGCCGAAGCCACAAGCAACCAATCCCCAAAGCAAATAGACAAAAGGCGCCTGAAAGGCTCAAAAACAGCCTGAAAGCAAGGCCATAACCAGGCCTTCTTGCAGAAAGCGCTAGCGTCTGAACCACTAAAGTAGGCTGGCAAACTGGCACCCTACAACATCAAGTCGAGCAGCAAAACGAGCCAGAAACAGAGCTGCCCTAATGTGTGAAGAGCAAACAATACAGAGTTTAATATAAAATGTAACACAAAAAGACCGCGGTGTCAAGGAGATTAACATTGAAATAAGCAACCAGTGAAATAAGCAACGTCGACGAAAAAACAAATGGACTTGGACGTCTGGTATAACGTGGTTATGATCCCTGTCACACCCATAAGGAGGCCACTTGGCAGCATTGTTTAGGAACAAAGGACAGATATTCCAGTGGGATTTGCAGTCGGACGATGTCAAGCCCATAAAACAAAACAAAACATAACAGATAATTAGCAAAACAAATTTTTGCACATAACATCACCGAGCCATAATTTCTTTGTTGCTGTGAGCTACAGCAGTAAACCGCGCAAAAGGCAGCACAGAAAATAGGACCTTATGTAAGCCAACTGTATTAACTAATAAGAACACATACTTGACAAGTTAGACACGGTATCGAAAAGACAACTTAATAGAGCATGCAGAGTAAAATATAACGCTAAGGAAGCCTATAAAGGATTTAGCGAAGAAGAACTAGCCCCAAATTGCCAGCGAAGAAGAACTAGCCCCAGTGCGGACGGCAGAATAGAACAGGCCAGGTAATATTTAGATAAAATCGAACGACTCGACTCACCTGGTAATTTATCCCAAATTAGGGCGTCCAACGACTTGACAAAACGTTTGGCCTTTCGAACTTGTACGCCAGAGCGGAACAGTACTGAGATCTGAACAGCTAGCATATGCTACGAGCCGGTGAAACATACAAACGCTTAGCACATAAACACAAGCTGATTGAACTGCGCTGAGAGCCAGAATAAACAATCTCCTTCGAGAAGGCTATAGCTCAAAAACGCAACGAACAAGCTGTTGGGGAACTGCAAACAACACCACGGACCAAGTAGCGGTCTGTGAACAATAAAATTCTCCGGAAATAACTCTGGAGAGAACGAAGAACTGAACAAGCCACGGACATGAAGACAAGCAAGCAAGCGGCAAAACAGCAGCGTATAAAAATTGCAACAAATCGATTAGACGCGACAAAAACTGATAATTTAAGCACAAACGTGGCAATGAGCCACAGCTAAAAAAAGCGTCTGAAAGCTAAGCTACAGTGTACAAACCATACAACCGGCATAAACCGGTCGGAGTGAAGAGCCAGTTGAGCCAAAGTCTAAGGCAGCAAATCAAGCGACGAAGCACGACCGGTACCAGCAAAGGGCAAGGAACCCTAGTTTCATGGCAAGCGTTTCCCACTTATCTGCCAACAACGCTGTGGACGGGTAAATAGCTGACGGTAGTCTTAGACAGAACCCGAGAAATTCGAGAAACAGCATATAGACAAGCAGCCTATTGGTAGCGAAGTGTCACATACGGCAGTCGGTACACGAATGAGCTCTGAGCATCTATGCTCATTAACTTAGCCAAGGGGCTAGTGGATTTGATACCCCCAAGAAGAACCCCCAAGGGACCTGTGGAACAACAACACATACACATCGCATGATGTTAATTATTTTTATTTCATAAATCCATATAGCCATTGTTGATGAAAATTATTTTTATTATGAACCAATGTTTTTATAAAAAAACTGACAGTATAATGTTGTAAATGTTAAGTTACTAAATGTATGTACTGTTTAAGAGTTTATTTGAAAAAAAAAGGGTTTTCTTGGATATTTCGCGCTGCAAGAAGGATAGTTTTTCCGCAAACACAAATTTTAAAGCCAAACTGCCTGGTATAATTTTATCCCATACTGTTGTTCATATTTCTAACACTTTAATCGAAAGTTATACTCTTAGTTAGACCTCTTAGTTAGACTATAGATAAAATCTATACAAGCACAAAGTCAATGAAGTTGTTTCATCGTTTGACTTTAGAAATTTTCCCACCAAACTTCAAATCAAAGTATATAAAGAATGCATAAAACAAAGCAAAACATCTGAAATCATAAATACCTTAGTACACCTCAACTCATTTTCAATAAAATGTAATTCATGCTGCTGCATTTTTCTGTTTTGGTGCGCGCTTCCGCTGGCCAATAGTAATGTCAACTGTTGAGGCGTGTCTTGACATTGCCGGCTCGACTATAGCAAATTGCTATCTGCGGGTATAATGTGTATTGTAGTTGTATTATTTTGCTCCATTTCATAAAATGGTTGTTGTTGCAATATTAATAAAATGATAAAATATCGTATTAACTCTATTCAGCATTCCAGCCCCCCTTTAAGCCAACCTGCATTTTATACAGAATTGCAACATAGTTTCGAGAATAAACGAATCATAATATTAAAAGGCAATAGCTTATTAGCAATGAATTACTGGGCAATTTCAATTGTCCTTGTAGTGAATTCCAACTTCAATAGCAATGGTGTATCAGTGCTTCAACCGTGATTGTCGTCACGAAATCTCCATTATATTTGGGATGGCAGCTGGTTTGCTAAGTCACATTTATCTTTGGCAAAGACTTTAAAAGTGACATACTATTGGGTTCATTGCTATCCAGAAGAGTTAGTTATGCACTGTGAAATGAGAGCCTGCAACAATCGATCAACGCCCACTTAATTAATATGCAAATGTCGCGAATCAAACCAATCACATTCTTCCGGAAGTCTGTGTAAAAGCCCTTCCGAAGATGTAAATTTCACACTATCAACTATACACGTTACGGAAAACTCAGAAAATCTGTTATAAGAAAGCCAGAAGCAATGTAATAACGCATCTAGCGATTGTTGAGTATGTAGTTAGGAGTTCAAAATATTCAACTTTAGACGAAACAGTTTAGCGATGCGTGCGAGTTTGTATGTGCCAAGATTAGACTGACAACCTCAGATATTTATAGTTTTATAAGTTTGCTATCTTTAATTTGTGGAAGACAAACATAACTTTGATTTCACAAGAAACATTGAAAAATCGTTATTCGAGATTAGGTGTTTGTGATTCACGGCACTCATTGATCCAGGTGATGGCGACAGAGTATCGTCAAGATAGAAACGACGACAATTGCTTAGAGCACGGTTCTTAGACACAAACGTTTAAACGCCGAGTAGCGCTTCTCGTGTTCAAGTTGCAAAAGGTCAAAACAGGGGCGGATCTAGGGGTAGTCAAACCGATCACGCGACTAAGGTAAAAATTGCGCAGTTAATTAATTAAGTTAATTAATTCAAACTGCGGTCCATAGCAGACATTAATATTCATTAATAAGACATTAATATTCAAAATTTGTAGTCCAGTTATCAAGTTTCATACAGCGGCAAGGCCTTCGATAAAGTAATATATCAAGTCACAGAACAGCGGTCTTGCGCGTGAGTTTTGATCGCTCTGTAGTCTGATGCCAGCCATCCGATTGGCCAATTTGCTTTTTGATCGATCTGTGGGGAGTTCTGATCGGTTTGTGGACCAGGGGCTCGTATACAAACTATCCGATTGGCTAATTAAAAAAATATCTGAATTCTCATTGGCTACATTTTTTGATCGATCATATGCATCAGCCTTCAGTGTATACGGCATGATTCTATAGCCTTTCTGATCGCAGCAGAAATATAAAAGCGAAATAGCGAATATACTGCAATGTCCTGTAGTATTTACGAGACTGTGCACTGCACAGTGTGCAGTCCGCGTTTGAGAGAAACGATCGGCCATATCTTCAAGATGTTTTACGCTGATTTGATGAAGCGAATCGACGCTTTGCCAAAGAGTTCTGTTGAAGAGCTGTTGAGTGCTATCAACAACAACACGAGCTTCTGCCTCAGTAGAAATTTTGGCGCCGAATCTTTCATCCCGAAGTATGTTCGAGAAAGGAAAAACAAGTCTTGCGCAGCCATAAAGTAAATATATTCTATTTTAACTAAATTCGACTCTTATTATAATAGTTTTGGACTTGTATTAACCGAAACAATCTGTGCGCCATGACCGGCTGGTCGTTTATGAAATTAGCATATGCGGTCAAAAGTTTATTAATATTGAATATTTCACTTATATACCGCGAACCCAGCCGAACCAATATATACTGTAGTGTAGGCATTTTGTTTATGCTTTTTGTCGCCTGATATTAGTTTAAGATTTTGATTTTGATATCTATTATCCATATAATGTATATGGACTGTGTCAGTGTGTCTTGTTGACTTGTTAGACCACATGGGTTGGTGTAATACGATCTCTAGTTCAGATGTGATAAATTGTGATTTGTGATATAGACATCAATTGATGAAATTCACATTTTAATCAACAGCCTTTGGCTTTCCAGGACAAAAGTATTTTTAAAAGTATTATTAGTGTGGGTATTAATAACTAATCATACCCCCCCGGGGAAATTTCCGTCCCCCCCCCGAATGTTCACAAACGAAAATTTTGACTAACGTACGAAAAATCCTGGATCCGCCCCTGGGTCAAAACGAAGACTTTCACGAATAGCTGTATACGAACGAACATGAAATGAATTATACGCTCCTTCGTAGTTAGGGAAGCGAAGATGCGAAAACATAACTTAAACAAGTCGCCTGCTCAGGCGTTACGCGGGCTACTTACTGATTTCTGCAAATATTGGCGTAGCCTTCGCACATCTAGAAAACCTGAGGAACAGCGCGCGTGCGCATATTAAGTGTTTGTTAAAAGTACAGTTAGAGGTAACTCTGATTGTCGATTTGCGAGTATTAAACTCGCGACGGTGCAGTACGTATACAGTGCACTCTATTCGTCTATTCTGTCTTCATGGACAAACCTTGTCAGCAACATTACTGATCAACGACTGATGAATTCACCAATACCGTCGGAAATCACATCAACCCAACTCGATCAAAGGCAAAGCTGTCGAAAAGAAAAAAAGAACTCGAAAAATCGAAACATGCCTTACAGTTTCGCAATGCCTGACGGGATGATGCAATAATGCCATTTTGTGGAACCCCCCAAAAATATGCCGAAACCTAGACTCGGCCTACCACAGGGTAGCCCGAGTAATAAACATGATAGACACTTTCAGACGCTTTCAAAGCCGTGTTCAAAGATAGCCGACATATATACAGTATATAGAACCAGGTGCGTATCATTATAGTCTAAACGGCGACATATTCATTTTTATCAAATTTAGCAAGACTTTCCTTCTGGCTGTTGAGTTGAAAAACTGCGTCGTCATTCTGAACTGAATAACTGGTAGCCTGCGAGCCACCCGGCTTCGATAATACCAGACGCACAAATTGGATAATATCAATTAAGTTCCAGACATTAGGCTTAGCACAGACATTTAATGGCAGAAAGAAACTTCGTTTGAAAAATAACTTATACCTCATATAGCAATAATCTTTATTACACGAATTAAGTGAATGTGTAATCTCCTCTTATTAATATGTCTTGAAGTTTTGAACGGCACATCATTATTGCGTCAAGGCGACGGACGGGGCTCGATTTGTGATGAAAGTGATCTGATGACACTTGCTTTTGTATTATAAAGCCAGACACTGACATTCATAGAGTTTCAACCCGGATCTACCTTGCTATTTCTTTTCTTTTGTTCCATATATTTTAAAAACATTAAGAGCTACGGCGTCCTTACTAGCCGTCTTGTTGGAAATATATGTCTGCTATGCTCCACTCCATGCATTGTTGAACTCCGTAAACAATAACTTTAAAACTAGAAGTTCCTATCGCAAGTGAAGTGCTGCCTCAAGTGGGACAACAAACCTTTAGCCTACTCCACAGGCAACTCTGTGCAGTCTGCGGCCAATGTGACACCCCCTTGCTCACTCCACCCAGATTGCCCACTCCACCCGATTGCCCACTCCATCCAAGTTTTTTTTCACCTCTTCACCATAAAAGCCCACAGAGTTGCTTGCAAAGGAGGTTGGAAAGTCAAAAAATGTAATATTAATTACAATGGACAGAGTATGTACACATTTCTTCTATATTTTTTAATTATAAAATTGAGTAGAAGTTAGTATAACTTATCGCTTGACATGATATGGCAAGGGTTTTGACAGGATGTACACATAATTTATAATATACAAATATTAAATAATCGTGCCTCTTGCTCTAATGCTGTGGCAAAACTGTCAATGCAATTCCAAGTGCTTAATATGTTTTGACAAATCTAGAGCTTGCAAGACAAATGCCCTTGACAAAACCGCCCTTGGGGGCTCCTGGAGCGATCAGGTTTTTGCTATGTCCCGGGAGGGCTGGGTATAAACATTTGAACGGGAGGCGGGCTTGCTGCGCATGCCCGAAACCGTTGGTGTCCACACACGGATCCATGTAAGCCTTGTGCCACATCGAAAATTGTGAAGGTCGCTTGAAAAACCTTGCTTTATTTCTACGTTGAGCCGAGAGCAGGGCAATTTGGTGCTGGCCGAGTTTGGTATCGATGGAAGCGTTTGGGTTGATTTTATGGCCCATTATTGTCGTGGATCTCTGTCGAATTTGACAAAAGCCTTCCTACCTTCTCATTTATTTCCAGGGGAGCGTACATCGGGTTTTCGAAACTCGAGGAATAATTGGCGGAATGATCCAAAATTTCACAAAGACAAACGTATTGACACAATAAACATGTAATTAAAACAGTAATGTTCATAAACTTTTATTTTCTTGAATATATTATTCGTACGGTAGTGTTGAGCCTGGGTACGAGGTTGGTTGTCTCCTTGTATACTTGGACATTGTCTAAGAAATTGTCGATGGTTGTCGAATTTCACTCGATAACTGGAATAGTTTGTGCTGTTAACAGCGCTGATGAACTCATGAAAGAGCACTGCTTTCCTCGAGACTGCCCACTGAAACCTTCACGGCCTTGATGAATACTTCAATGAGAAAGTAAAGTCATGATGTATTTGTAGCTTACCGTGAATTTTCTGTCGAGGAAGAACTTCGAGAAGCTGAACCACCGACCGAGTATCGAAGGTATATGGATGACGTAATGCCGACAGACAAACGCAAATAAAATTTAAGAAATCGAGATCTGGTCGGCTATACATAGCCTGCCTCCTCCGCAAGCCCTTGTTGCATCATGGACAGTTCACACTTTTGAGAGGGCCTGCCAGATCCTGTAAACAAAAGATGGACTGATCCCATTATGCACAGCGAGACTAGAGGCGATAGTTTGAAGAGGGCCTGCAAAATCTTTCCAGCCGCTGTTCGACAATCGTACGTCCAAGTTCTTTTTGGTGACCCACCAGGAAATTCGGTCTAAACTTTCTTACAGATCATAACAATGAAGAAACCAATATGTTTTAGAATTACCGACCTTCTGCCAATAATATTTTTAGCGACAAAAAGGAATTGAAGGAAAAAATATCTGCCGAACAAAAGCAAATTCGACGGTCAGGAAAGTACAGGTTTTTCTTATTGTTTTTTGGTTTATTTAGCTATCGAAGATTAGCAACTGACAAAGACTTAATGAGATTTAATTTTGTTAAATTGTAGGCTAGGCCTATATAGTGTAGCGTAATTCAAGTTTCGATTGTTGTGGAAACCGAAAAAGTATAAACCAAAGAGTCTCTGCATGGGTAGACTAAAGTGCATTTTCGTTGATTATTCCGGCCGAAAGTTTAATTTTGTTCGACCAATAGAAATTCGCGGCCGCCAAATTCGACCAATAGAAATACGCGGCATCCGACGGCCGTGAGTGGTGAAAAAAACCCCTGCTTTGTTGCAGGCCCACATTTCACAGCAACAGGAGGGCCTGCCCTCAGGCTAGTTATGCACGAGATGAAAATAACCAGTTGGATCACTTTGGTATAGATTTGTACTGCTTCGCCAGCTTTTGCGTATATAGTAATCCAAAAGAAAAAGCGATGGACCAGGAAAAATAGTCGAAATTGATGAAAACAAATATTCGGGAAAAAAATATCATCCTGGAAAGCGTTTCGATGTCCAAAAAATGCTTTTTTCACCATAGTTCAAAAGCGAGATGCCGAGACGTTGATATCAAGCATCATAGTATGTGAAACTGTCTGAACAACTATTATTTCAGCTGACTGCTGGAAAGCATGTTCATCTCTTCAGAATTCAGGAATCCAGAGTCTGTAGCATGCACAAATACAATTAAATCTACATGGAGAGACTTGAAAAACTACGATTCGTATTTCGCTGAGTACTGCGTATAATAAGTCAGAAGATATGTTTTACTTACAATTTAATTAAATGTAATTGGTTTTTACTTACAATTTAATTTAATGTAATTGGTTAACATTTAAATTAATAATTGCGAAATTTGAAAAAATATAATTAAGTCTTAAAAGAAAGCGCCTTTTGGGAATTAAAATATTACGTATATATCCCTTCAAAATGAACAGAAACAAAGCAACGTTTATCCAAAAAGAACAAGGTCTTGAGTAAAAGGAAATTTGCATACCAAACCGAAACTTGAAAAAAAGGAAAAACAATAGCGTAAAAGAAAACCGACGAACAAAAAGGTCAAAACGTTACGTAAAAATATAGAGCAGCCGCTCCAAGCCTACATTGTGACTAGCTGACTAGCGGCTGCATTTAGATTATTCAAAATATTTGGGGATACTTCAATGTTTTGTAAGCTTCAAAGACGTCCTTGCCTAACAGGACGAAAGCTCAGACTTAATAAAATTTATTGCCCAAAAATTAATCACAAATGGGTCGTTCCAGAAACGATCCATATGATAACCCCCCCCCCCCCCCCCCAAATAAATATTCGCTGTCCGAATGGCATATCAACACAAAACGTGGAGACACGTGCTCGCTAGCATGAAAGTTCGCAATCAACTGAGTTAGTCGCTCTGAAACAAAATGTTCTTAATAGCCGCTTAGACTTCTCTACTACAATGTCAGACTTGTCAAACGAATATTCAACTTTTATTTTTTAATTAGTCATAAGCGGGCGAATCCTAGGCTTTCCTGCGTTTTGATTGGCTACGTGAGCGGGCAATTTTTTTCGATATCTTGGACAGCGGTCCAAAAAGTTATTTTTTTACATTCTGTCATTAAAATTGATCGATTTTCATAACTATTTCGCTTGCCACAGAAAAAATATATTCAACAGATCAGAGCTATGGGGATGCAAATGAGTTTTATTATCCAAATGGTTTTGACAACTAATTCATGTGCAATTGTAAACAGAGAATTTTAAAAGAAACGCTGGGAAAACTGTGACAAAGCAAAATTTACGAGCGATATTTATAAAGGAAACAATTTAAAACGCTAGGAAAAACATACATAAACTTGTGGACACACTATTTTGAATCACTAAATTAAACTATATAGAAGTATATATAAAAAATAGGCACGCGCTAGCGTGCATGTGTCTACTGCATATATCATCATGACATCATTATATCAACAAATCTTTTCATGAAATGACGATTATACTAATCCTTTCCCAACCAAAGATATTAATGAACAATAAAAGTAACCCTAATCCGAACCTTAACCCGAAAAGCAGAAAAAATAAATGACAAAATGGTGCCATGTCAGTTTGACAGATGGAAACTAGTATTTACCATAGTGGAACATAGTCATCGTAGCTAGAATCTTTGGGTCACATCTTCGGAACCAATGCCCTGAAAATTCCTGATTCGAGAACACTTCTGAATACTTCGGTAATGGCCGTTTGCTGTCTTTTACTGTATTCGTGATATAAATGTTTTTCACAAAAATACTTTTTACCGGTGAGTATTTTTAGGATTTTTAGGTTTAGGAACTCACTGCCGAATTATGTCAGAGAAATCACTTCGATTTATTGTTTTAAACAAACACTTTTTAATTATCTTTCAGAACTTGACAGTAGTAATCATATTTGTAGTCTATAGAGTTTTTTACCTTTTTTTTAACAGATATTGTAATTTATATTTATTAATCATATATTTATATTTAAAAATCATATAATTATATAGCTAAATATTGTTCATCCTATTAATACCAGCTATATAGCTGAAAGGATTTAACAATTAAAATAAAGTTATTATTATAAGTTAACCCTTTGTTGCATGACCCCTTTATCCTCGATGGATTTTGATGCCATTTGGTATTTGTTTGGGGTCCAATCGGAGGAAAAACAGTCAAATTTTGCCAACTTCTACTAACTAGGGTGGGGCCTGGTTACAATTGTGACCCCCATGCATGCCCAGAACACCAGTGGCCAAAAATAGAGGCGAATTGAATAAATGGTTTATTTGCCCAAACCAAACTATTTACAAAATAAAGAAAAATACAAGTTGGTGAGGAGACCTCAAGAGGAGGCTAAAGCTTGTGTAAAGGTCACCTCGTTCACAGAATTAAAGTTCAAATAATTAGATATCTAAAGTAAATTGAAAAGAATTGTTTAAAAAATTGTTTGTGGACATGTTCGAAGGAAGGAATTTTTGAGGAGACCTCGAAAACCAAGTTTGTGCTAAGTGACCTCCTCATTTACAACAGAGTACAGTTTAGCATAACAATTAACATTGTTAAACAGCTGGCTCTGATGTTATGACCATGTTCAACTATATTCAAATATAATAATTAAATAGGTAATCACATAATTGTTTCTCAAAAGAAGAGATAGTGTTTATAGCAGTAATATATAATGGTAAGGAATTACAAATTTGAGGCAAAAACAACAAAGTTAAAAGCAAAATTACATTATTTACAAACAGAACGAAAATAACAGAACAGTACTTAGCTATATTACATTGGTAGTTTCGGTATTTACATAGATATAGAGAAAATCTTAGTTTGTATCAACATAAGTAGCAATTTTTCGTTTAAAGCTTGAAAAGGATTTACTATCTCTTATGTTTGATGGTAGGGAATTCCATATTGAGGCGCCATCAAACATATGACTTTTTTTCATATTGTTTGTTCGTGGTTGTGGCAAACACACTCACTTTAGAAGAAGTGTCACAAAGATCTGAAAGTAAATAGTTTGTTCAGACATTCTGGCCCCATATTGTTTAATATCTTAATGATTTTAGCTTTTGCCTTTTCCCTCTGTTGTTTTAGTGTTTCCCATCCTAATGCATTTAAAGCAGTTTCTTGGCTTACTTCATTGGGTAAATCTGCTATAATACGAGCAGCCCTGTTGTGAAGTTTTTGTAAACGTGTAGACTGGGTTTCACCAAACACATTCCAAACTTCACAACAGTAATTAAAGTATGGTTGTATTATAGCATTATATACTGATTAAAGTGTTTTCCTATCAACAAATTATTTTAGTCTTTTATATCTATCTGCGTTACTTTAAGTTTTTGGCTTGTATATTTTCTATAGCATGTTTATAACTTTGTTACATGCTGATATTTTTTATATGATTGTTGTGAAATACTTTTATTATTAAACTCTGAAAGCGAATAAACAGACTCACCTTCTCCTCGTTCGTGCCGCCATCTTGGAAAAGCTTGATTCCCTTTCTATATATCTCCACGTAAACAGCGCCTGAGTCGCCTGACCGAACTCTTGGTTTGTGCGAACACAACGGCTCCGATAAACAAAAAAGAATTAATACTTTATCGTGCACGGCATTGAGCAAACGAACAAAATACGTTTGACGACCTCGACACCTCGTGAGCAAAACAAAATGGTGACCTTTCGGGCCAGTTTCGGCGAACTTTCGTCGCGTTCCGTTCGTTTGTGACGTAGTGATACAAGCAAACTCAACAGCTCATAGCATAGTGTGCTACTGCGCATGCGCAGTAGACACAAAAATCATACCAAGATAGAAAAGTTGAAACCTTTTGACACTAAACTGTCTTTCTTCTGTTATCCAACCGCTATACTCAACAAAACCGCTGCAAGTCTTTACCTTTTAATCAAATATTTTCCACATGCCAACGTTATTGTCTCATGTCCTTGAAACTTGAAATTACAAATGGCTTACTACAAGCATTTTCGTCTTCAAACTCGAGGACGACACTTTCAATTTTCATGCAGTCAGCCAAATATTGAAAGCGACTTTCCAAGCGAACAGCCAAAAACGAGCAAGCGATGAAGAAGAACGACGAAGAATCTTTTACGGGAGCACGGGTGGCGTGTGCTGTTAGGGCGCTGCCTCTCACCAAAACGTTAAGCCCGGTTAGATAGGGTTAGTACATGGATGGGTGACAGCTGGGGAATGACCCCGTTGTCGGGCTTGGACTCATGTGAGTAGAGTTGTAGTTGATCTCTCCTGTGCTTCGAGGGTTTTTCGCCGGGTTCTCCGGTTTTCCTCCCTCCATAAAATCAACACCTAACATCTTAGCTGTGATCCGTGGTCTGAACTGTGTCGTTGGCGGCTGCTTGGAGCGCCTTTGATATGCCTCGACACGGCCACGTTGATCTGCGTCCTTCGCAATTCAGCCACTGGCTGCAAGTAAGGATGATTAGCGCCAGTCCTTTATCCTAACTAAATTTTAAAAACACTTGGACTGCATTTTGACTTCCCTTCGTAACTAGATCTTCAAGTTTTGAATGTTTTTTTTTTATCATAAAAAAAGGTTCCAAGCTTCCCTGTCAGACTGCATGTCGGCAGTTGTTTACTCTCGAACGATAAACTTTGGACTTTTGAATATCACGTGAACGTCATCTGGATTACACAACTTAATTCAATTATGTTAATTTATCTGATTATGTAACAAAAAAATAAATAAGTTATCTACCGTTTTTGGTCGGTCCGTACAGAAAAATATTTGCCCTCGGTCTCAAAAATGTCCCTCGGCCTCCGGCCTCGGGCCTTTTTTCAGACCTTGGGCAAATATTTTTCTATACGGACCTCCCAGCCGGTAAATAACATATATTTATTTTCCAACCGCATTTTCGATCTCAGTTCATCGGAGTAAAGCTTCACATTTCATGCAGTTTTGCATAGGGAAAACGTTCCGTACATGATTTCATTGAGATATCAAACCAAAATGAGCAAATTAAAGTTATAGTTGCCTGCGCTGGAAGTTATCTCTTTCTTGATGGCGACGACGATGTTGTTGACGAAGAAATGTTATAAACATTAGCAGTGATAAATATTTTACAGTTTTTAATTCTTTGAAAGTTTTCATGGCGATAATGTAATATAAATAAGTTTTGTGGAAACATGCACCACGTAAAATATTTCTTTGTTATTACGTGGTGTTTCCACAAAACTTATTTATATTTTACAGTTTGTCATTCGGTGTCCGAATGCGAAGCCAATCAAAGTGGTGCCCCTGTTCAAGTGACTTACTGGGAAAGGTTTATATATATAGATCTTTCCTATTATTAAACGGAATTAGTTGAAAATGTAATTATTTTTGGTGTTGGAAGGGAAACACACACACATACATGTAATTGCTTCCAAGTGCTTCCATCTGATAATAGAAAAGACATATAACCTTTCCAGGTAAGTCATTGTGTACGCGTTGTGACGTCACTGGTTACAGTAGTTTCGCTTACAAAACAAACTGTGATATCCTAAAACCAAAGCAAGGAGACAAAAAACAGCAAAATATGTTACTCTGTCATTTTAAAAGTATTTTCAAATTTCATGATATTTTACATTGTGTACTTAACAAATAGATGACATTTTTCCGTGTGTGTGTACTGTAATAACGCACAGTGCGTTATTACAGTACACACGCACGGAAAAATGTCATTTATTTGTTTTATACATCAAATTGTATTATTTTAATAAGAAATGTTTCAAATTTTTGAATCGTCGAACCGGCAGGGCTATTGAAAAGGAGGTAAAATTTTCAATTCAGGTTTAATTACGTCTAAGTGATCTATACAAATAAAGCAATCTGATTGGGTGACAGAAGAAATAAGGCTGTCCTGATTGGTTAATTTTTAAGTTTCCGGTTACGTCACGTATATTTTATGCAAATCATGATCATGACAAATTGAAAGTTTATTCAAACTTCGTGTGAAAGTGTCTTCGTTGGGCATTTCTAGCCAAAATATTTATCGTTGAACAAACAGATTAGTTCTTCTGGACGGGATCTTGCTGTCCCATGTATATTTGGACGCTTCATATCCTGCAAATTCAGCTGGGAAAGCATTTATCGTTGGAGAAGGCCGAGAAGCACGCGTACTATTAACCAGCGAAATTATATGTTCTGTGTTTGGAAATCTTGTTGACAATGGCTGATATCTCCTGGGTTTGTATGGCTGAACAGTATTTCCATGAAGAGGAATGGAAATTGTATCAGAAAATTTCTGAAGGTGTGGAGTAGATTGCGCCGGAGACGAAGGTATTAAATGACCGTATTTATGTCGCTAATTTTAATATGTCTGTGTCGTGGGACAACGACTTGATGGCCGTGCCCGTGTCTCATCACTGAGTGATATGTGTAATCCTCACACAGTTGAAATGTACTTTATTTTGTACCAAGTTGCATCTTCAAACGTGTAATTTGATCAAATTTTTATAAAACAAAATGTTTTTGCGACTTCGTTACGTCAGCTGTGCATGTGTACTTTAATAACGCATAGTTCTTAGCCAATCAGATTGTTTGTTTTTCTTAGGTTGTTGTATAATTGGCGACATTAGATCTGGTAATGTAGAGACGGGGTCATACGCGGGTGTAAATAATTAGTTTGTTTTCATCCATTATTTTGCTTTATATGATTTAATTATTATCACTCTACATGTATAGTGAACAGTCATCCCCAATACACTTCTGTGTCCAGTTATTGATCTAGCTCTTTGGTAATTGGTGAAAAGAGACATAATATTACTCTCAAACAAGGTTGTTGAAAATAAAGTGTAATTAACTATTTAAAGTATTTACGATTGACATTATTTAATTTCCAAGCTAATTAGTACGGTAATGACAAAATTAATTAATTTAAAATTTATAGTCTTTAACCTTCATGTCTCGAGTTCCAGAAACGTAGGCGACCGCAGAGTTGGCAAATTAACACATTCTCAGCATGGCTCTGGATAACATATCCGCATCGGCAGTCGAATGCATAAAATAGTCTTACTTTGGAGGGTGTAGAACGGTTGGAGAAGGGTTTTGCTGAGTGACGAGCTAGGCGGTGTAATTGCCTCGAAGGTGAGCTGAGACAGACTAAGTCCTACAGGGAGCCAAGCAATTTTTTAGCCGAAAATCACCCTCTCCAACGCCACCTCCAGCTAGCTGGGGAAAGGGATTCGAGGCACGAAACCATCTCCAAAGGCGTTTACATAAAAGAAAGACCGCTGGTTACATCAGATAGCGGGCGGTGGAGTGCACCATGTTCGGGGGAGTAAGAATATACCACGCAGATAGGCAACGCTCGTCCAACGACCAAGGGTCTTGATCAGATGATCCGGAACACCAGCGAGACTCGAGAGCTACTGAGGTAGCAGCACCAATCCTAAAACTGTGACTTGAATAGCGGCCCAGCACACCAGCAGCGATAAGAATGGACCGCATGCAGCCACGCATTGACAATGGTCGGCGACAGAGGTGCACCAGTCTGGCAAACAAATAGTGGACCCGGAAAATTCCCTCTGATGCGGAATGATAATACAATCGGTGTTTAATCAAACAAACAGTCTAATAATATATCTATTGGCAGGTATACATGGCAATTCTGGCAAGAACAATGCAGCTGAATAAGGCGACGAACAAGGTGCAGAAAGAGCCTGGGGAACACAAATGAACTCGTACCTGTTTGCTGCGACAGAACTGGCGGCTGAGACACACCACTAGCGTGAGCAGGACATGGCCAAGAAGGAGTAACTGTGGTAGGCAAGACAACCGGTGGCAAAAGTGGTTGAGCTAAAGCTGCTCGAGAGGACGAGGCGAAAGCCGACTGCAAATTAGGTCTCGAAATGTTGACATTCGGCTGTGAGAGAACGGTTGTTGAAGGCCAAGGAGTGGCTGACACGTACGGCAGCGATGAAACTAATGTTCCAGGAAAGGCTGGAGGAAACGAAGGAAGCGGTCCTGACGTGAGGGAGACAACTGGAGTGATCGTTGAGGCCAAAGGCGTCGAGGAAGGAGGTAACACGACAACCGGCGAAGAGGACGTAATGGAGGCCCCCGACACCGTTAAAACCAGTGCCGGATTAACCCTATAGGCAGAAGTGGCATATGCCAGGGGCCGCGCGCTTTCTGGGGGCCACGCGCTCTCTTTCTAAAAAAAAATGAAAACGCGGGGCCAGAAAACGCGGGGCCCAAGAAAACGCGGGGAGCCAGAAAGCGCGGGGAGCCAGAAAGCGCGGGGCCCCACAAAGCGGGGGGGGGGGGGGGGGGGGGGGAGGGGGGGGGGAGGAGTGTGACCAACAAAGCGGTTTTATAACGAAAATGGAATTACAAAAGCCACACGCGCACAGTGCGCACTGCTCGCAATTATACTAAACAAAATTTAATCCTTCATATATATATATTCTCTCTGAGACTCTGAGTTTGGCTCAATGAAACTGCCGATTTCATCCTTCCACGCGTGCCATCTCGTCCCCTCCCCCCCCCCCCCCCCCTCCAGTAGGGAAAGGGGCCCCGCGCGGAAAACATGCCATGGGCCCCGCGCAAGCTTAATCCGGCCTTGGTTAAAACAGGCGAAGTCGACATGGGCAAAGATACCGGCAGCTCAGAAATAGATGTCGACGAAGAAGACCCTTCCTCCATCAAATTGTATATCTCTCGAATTGGAAAGACGATAAACTATTATGCGTATATCGGGGCATACGAACAAAGTAAAGAACACGTTGAGGTGTAGTGATGGAATGAGGGCGAAGTCCCGATGCTAGCAAACGCGCGATGGGAACATCGTCAGACGTCATATCCGTCCGACGCTGATTGGACGACCAGGCACACTAAGACCAGCCATGCGGTTAATTTTATTTATTGCATAAATTCATTTATAAGTTTTTGCTTTCTGCAGCATCCATCTACGTTTTGCATCCCTACATTTTTGGTTACACGCATGCATAATATTTATTAATTTTGTCCAACCCATATTTGGCACGGAGTACATCTATAATAACAAATGTAGATATTAGCAAAAGATTGATGTGAAATAGAATAAAACTTGCGAGACTCTGAACATTTGTTTAATTAACTCTCAACATAAGCAAAAGGATATAAATTGTATGCCTTTTCAACATTTCAATTACATGGCAAGCGAGCTAGGCCAGTTTGCCTGGATCCCGGTTGTCACAACCGGTTAACCTGGCCAGTCCAGTCCATGTTTAAATTTTAATATTCTTTGAAACATGTTTAATATTCTTTGTACGTGTAGTCTTGTTTATAGCTGCATACATGCATAAGTTTGCCCCAGATTCCAACACTGAGAACATTGCTGTCTAGGAATATCTAGTTTTCAAGCTATGTTGTTAACACAGTAAAACCTTTTCTTAAATTAAATATTGAAACATAACAGTTGTATTCATCAAAAAGGGAATCAAATGGTCGACTTTTTGTAAATGAATTACCTATAGTATGCATGCAGGGGGTATATATATATATATATATATTCAAAATTGCCGCCGTTGTAACTTGATCAACACAAAACAATTTGTCAATTCCCAAAACAAACCATAAATCCTTTAATTGTAATACTTATAAATCACGAAAATAAACATATTTTGTAAGAATCAAACCGCAAATCGTTTGCATTCCGACAATTATTAAGAACTTTTCTATTCCGTAGCGAATAAATATAAAATACCCCGAGTATACCTTGCCAACTATTTCAAATTTAATACATACAAATCAGTATACAAAATTGCTGATTAAAGAATCTATGACTTACATTCAATAATGTGATCGCATCCATCGTCTGTATACGTCTAGCGAAGAATCATTTATAAACAAGAAGCAATAAATTACATAGCCTGCGATGCAAACAATCGCCAACGAACTTCCAATTCGAAAATGAAGGCGTCACCGGGTTCCCGCGTCATCATCATCATCATGGGATAATCCCGCGTTAGCCTCGCGTGGTCTTAAGGTAGCACAAAACGTTTACGTAAATTCGTCCACAGTCACTCGAAAGTCGAAAGCCGTGAGCTTTACAAATCAATATTTCTACTTTTTAATTCAACTTTATGGGCTAGTATATTTAAGTCATTTGACAAGTTTTGTGTCTAATCAAATAGTGTCTAGCATGCTGCACTAAATATAACAGTGTTAGCACAGGTATTTTGAAGATAAGAAACGTATATAGTTAATTAAAGTTTGGTGGAAATATTGCTTGAGCAATATACGGTAGATCAAAAGAAACACTTATAAGCAAAATATGACAAATGGTAAACTTGGAAAAGCATTTGAAGCTCAATGTTATAACTTAGAGATGAATAAAAAATCGAATAGAATATTCTATAGTATAGAATATGAATAGAATATTCTATAGAACATTCTATTAGCTTATATAGAAAATTTAATATAATACTTTGTTGGAAGAAAAACGAATAAGAATATGCTATAGAAAATCCAATAGAATATTCTATTGGGACATATATAAAAATAGGTACGCAATGCGTACATGTGACTACCGTTGTTAAGCACAGAAAGAGATATAGACTTAAGAAGCAATGCATGAAAATGTGTGAAAAGCACACAGACACACAAAAAAAATGATAGTTCAGTATTTTAAATCATTTTATACATGTATTGCTAATTTGAACATGGCACATACTATACATACATCTCTACTGGCTGTTTCCAAAACAGCATATATTCGCATCATAAACATGCCCCCAAGTTTTACATGAAGATTTTTGTATGAAGCCTGGATAGCTTATCTGTTGGATAAATCCTAGCTAGAGAACCACTCTAGTGGTGCTTTGAACAACCCAATTTAACTTTTATCCACTGAACAACACTAAGGTACATAACTATTCAGTGGATAAAATGTTATATTAGATTGTTGAAAGCATGATTAGTGCTGTTGTTTAGCTAGAACTTATCAACTAGATAAGCTATCTCATCTTTGTACAACTCACCCCAGATCATCTACATGTAGATTATTTTTGTGGAAACACCATGTAACATACAGTATTTATAGCATTTCAGCCTGTTGACTCAGGCCGAAAGCTTACCAAATAAATATTCTTCATGGGGTTTCCACAAAAATAATCAATATTACATTATCGCCATGAAAACTTTCAAAGAATTAATCACCCCAGATAAATATCAACATTATGTTCCAAAACAACATTTTACCTGCCATAAATATGCTGTCAGTGGCATTCAAGTGTAATGCACATCACAAACATTTTGTGATTCTGCTAGTATTTTAAATAAGACAGTACGACAATACTCAGTAATGTAGTTTCAACAGATATATTTCTTCATTTCAAGGCTTTCAACATATTCAAGGCTTTAAGTTTCCCAACACTTCACAATAGCTTTTCAACAATTTATCAAAATATACAATTGGTGGCACTTAGACACCAGATTATAGAATATTTTAGTACTTTCACAAGAGTCAGACTTCTGGTGTATCTACTATTCTGTGGTCAAACCACCGTTGCAGCTCTGGTGTGCACAAACTTTGGTTTCTTAATTTCATTATACAAGATATTGAACAACACCTAAAACAAGTAAACGAAGCACCAAGTCAAGGTTTTGTAAAACAGCCAATATATTTTGTCCGCATAAATTTCTTATATACATGTATATAGTGTAAATACAGGGCACTGTGATATATACTTCTCAAACTCATTAATAATTCATAAACCAAACACATAGGAAAATCATTAGTGAGACAAAGGTTTGATATGTGATCAAACACTTGGTTTGGAAACCTGGCAAACTTCAAAGCGGTTAACAATCAAGTTCGCTGTTGTACTTAACAGCTTTTACTATGCGGATTTTCATCGTTCTTTTATTTATTTTTCTTTTGATCTGAATTGAACTTTTTTGTTTTTTTTTGTTTTTCCTCTTAATCTATTTATATACGGGACCGCAGTAACTGGCACACGCTGTCGCGGCTACCCTTGCCACTTCTCTTAAATTTTAGTTTGTATATGTGCATGTTTGTCTGTCGTTTAATTATGTATATATTTATTTGTGTGTAGGTATAAATATTCTTTATACACTGTTGGCAAAAACATAATAAATAAATAAAATAAACATGAAGATGCCAAATCCTTTGTTTTAGGTTTATTAATATTTAAACAGTATGGTTGAGTGATTGAACCCAAACGTTGCTATTGGATGATTGCTTCATTATACAGAAAACACAATATGTTAAGTAACCGTGAAAGTGCAAAAATTTCCAAACCTGAACAAAAACAAAAAACAATGACTTTTGTTGAGCTTTCAAACCATGTATATTTTCTATTAACTACGGATAGATTAAGGCAACTTTGACCTCAAACTTATCTTAAAATACTAATTCATTTGACAACTGATTCATTTCCTGATTTGTTTGATCTTGAAACACTCAAAAGTTGTGTTTGATCTAATATCAAAACACCTAACTCAAAGTTGGTTAAAACACATTTCTCACTCTTAATAGTGTATGATATATACATGTACATGCAGTATAAACATGAGTGATGAGTCACTGACCAGTGAGCACAACACACAATTCAACCAAAATTAAACTTAAATTCGTAAAGCGATTTTATCATTAATACTGACAATTTCTTCGATAAAAGAAGAGCTTTAAAACAGGACACAGTTGAAGGCCCAACTTCTAGCGAACTTTATAAGCTGAATATTTCTGGCTTTGAGATCCGATCAAGTATTTATAGATTTTGTATATAGTATATAAGATAAACAACGTCACAGTTTTGAAACTATTTCTTACCTTGTATAAACTGATCAATGACAGAAACCGCTCCAAGAAGAAAAGATTTGCAAAGTAATATATTAATTCAAAAATCAAACTGTGATTCACTTAATTAGTTTATTCCCCACGAGGCCACGAAAACAACTCGAGTACTTCCCGAATACCTGGCGATCTTCTCGACTATATACCGATCGTGTCGAATATCTGGCGATGACTGCGCGAGTATGACGTAAATGAGGTCCAAGCCAAGCACTCACTCAATCAAGCAAGATCACGCCGACATAGTGGCTCCCGCTGACAGGTCAGCGGTATTCACAAAAATTCTATAGAATATTCAATGTTATATTCTATTGGCCTCATATAGAAAATCTAATATAACACTTAAGAAAAACCAATATGCTATAGAAAATCCAATAGAATATTCTACTGACACTTTAGTGTCATACAGAATATACAACAGAATATTCTGCTGGAAAAAAATCCAACAGAATATTCCATTGGATTTAGATTTCCAACAGAATATTTTATAGGATTCTATAGAACATTTTCGCAAGGGATATGGGATGTATCATACAAAATATCTTATAAGCTTTTACAAGAACACAAGATCTTGAAAGATCTTGTGAGCTTTATGTATATGAAAAATTTGGTTCAAGATCAAGTGCCAATGCAGCGAAATTTCACCCCAGTTTTTTATGATTGCATTTGAAAGAACACTTAAAATGACAACGTAACATCTTTCAATTCGTAGAATTTCGTTTCCTTGCTTCATTCTTGAGATATTCAGGTTTGTTTGATATGCAAATGTCATACTTATGACATCACATGCACTGCATAATGACTTTTTAGAAAAGTATGATTTTCTTTGAGAGTGCTTATCGAAAGTACTTAATAAAAATTTGCACTTGCATGTATGTAGTCATACTATCACTAAACGTGTGTTGCTGGGTATAAATTATTTTGACTATTCTAAAATTGATGCTATTTCAAAAAGTCATTATGCAGTGTGATGTCATAAGTATGATATTTGCATATCAAACAAACCTGAATATCTCAAGAATGAAGCAAGGAAATGAAATTCTACGAAAGATGTTACGTTGTCATTTTAAGTGTTCTTTCAAATGCAATCATAAAAAAAATGGGGTGAAATTTCGCTGCATTGGCACTTCTTAATTTCTTGTAAGATCTTATTTAAGATCTCACAAGATTTTACAAGATCAGCTTACAATATCTTATAAAATCAAGATCTTACAAGATCTTTGTACAAGATCTTGTAAGATCTTGACAAGATTTTCACCTGGGTAATAACACCTATTAATATCTAATACATGTATCTACTATCTAGTTTTACAGTCTTATATTGTTATCAAACAACTAATCTTTTCAAAAACACCAACAAAATTTTCACTTTTTAATAAACAAGTGAAAAATTCGTTTACAATTAGTATTTCCCATTGGTACCCAGATACATTATAGAAAACATATGATCCAAAATGCACACATCTGTGTTAAAAAGAACAATTGTTCAAATGGTGTTCACTCATTCACAAGGCTGTATCCAGGGGTGTTGACAATGCTGGTACACGAGTTTGGATTCCCAAATACTGTAGGTGCCCACTCCCCAGAACTCTATAAATCACCAGTACTAGTGAACTCCAAAATCTCCCAAGGGAGCACACCACCACAACCTCCCAAAGAGCTCTAAATATCATCACAAGTTTACCATTGACAAGTGTGCTCAAAATGTCTCAGGTTATCGCAATTTCAATAAGGCTGATTCAATACTCTGAAATAATTTTCATATTTTCTTGCCAGTATCATTGATGATTGATGATAACCTTGTATTTGACATATGTGGTTCATATCCTGTTAAACCCACCATCTGATAATTTCAAAATTCTTCTGTGTCAAAGATAAAAAGTGTTAAAACAGTCAGTTTTGTGCTAAGCAAAAAGCCCACCAGATGATAGCCATTTCCCAAAAATGTAAAGACCAAAAAAACTCCCATGATGCATTGCTAGAATTGGAATTGTCCATTGCCTAGCAAAAAAATATTCGCCAATCAGAAGAAGGCATGACATTCATGACATCAGACCTGACAAACCTTCATTATAATAAAATGTAATATTCACAAGCAGTATGATACTAATTACTTACTGTACATCAACCAAGATTCATTGTAAGCAACAATTGTTATGGTGTTCAACCACTACCAATGGTTTCAAATTTACACTGTACCTGTATTACACAAATGCACTGACTTTTGGCAAACTAGACAGAACCACCTTAACCCTTTCTCCACTAGAGTTCTTCCCTTGACAAGTAAAATCATCTGGTGTTAGCCTGAGTAAAATAGTAAGAGGCCACCACAGTAGGGAAAGGGTTAATGAAGTTCAGTCATGTGCTTTACCAATGCACTAGCTAAGTCAAATGTGACATCACATTTCAAACATATGTACTTCATCCCATTTGGTTCTGTGGCTTCAAGTTCATGGGTCAACAAATGTCGATCAAATGCTTTATAGTCTAAATTCATGTTACAGTAATTACACTTGAAACTTTTTCCTGTGTTATGTGTCTTTTGATGATTTGCAAAACTAGAATGACGAGAAAATGCTTTGGCACAGATATCACAAGTGTAAGCTTTCTTTCCAGCATGTGTTCTTTTATGAGATAGAAAGTTACTTGACTGGGAAAATGTCTTGTCACAGATATCACACTTGAATGGTTTCTTGCCAGTATGTGTTTTTCTATGACGTTGGACGTTAAATAAATGAGCAAATGTTTTTTCACAGACATCGCATTTGAATGGTTTCTCTCCAGTATGTGTTCTTTTATGACATTGCAGGGTAGCTAAACAAGCAAAAGTTTTGTTGCAGAAATCACATTTGAAAGGTTTCTCTCCAGTATGTGTTCTTTTATGATATAGTAAGGTACTTGACTGAGAAAATGTCTTCTTACAGACATCACATTTGAAAGGTTTCTCTCCAGTATGTGTTCTTTTATGATATAGTAAGGTACTTGACTGAGAAAATGTCTTCTTACAGACATCACATTTGAAAGGTTTCTCTCCAGTATGTGTTCTTTTATGACATAGTAAGGTACTTGACTGAGAAAATGTCTTCTTACAGACATCACATTTGAAAGGTTTCTCTCCAGTATGTATTATTTTATGATATAGTAAGTTATTTGACTTGGAAAATGTCTTCTTACAGACATCACATTTGAAAGGTTTCTCTCCAGTATGTGTTCTTTTATGATCTATTAAGTTACTCGAATTGGAAAATGTCTTGTCACAGACATCACATTTGAATGGTTTCTCTCCAGTATGTGTTCTTTTATGATATAGTAAGCGACTTGAACAGGAAAATGTCTTCTTACAGACATCACATTTGAATGGTTTCTCTTCAGTATGTAATACCATATGACGTCTTAAACTTGATAAACTACCAAATGTCTTCGTGCAGGCTCGACACCCTTGAGACTTTTTTCCATTCATGCTAGAACTCCTTTTCGTCAAGTCTCTCGTTACTACTCACGTTATATATTAGATCCTTCACGTTTCAGACAGCTCTTTACGTTATCAATTCTCCACACACCACCTTTTGATTTCCAACAAAATATGTCAGATATAAATATCCGAAATTCACAACAGCTCAAAACTCAAAATTTAATGCAACACTGAGCCTGCGTTCCAGCTGACCTGGGTTGCGAAAAAGGAGAACGTCGTTACTACTTCATTTAAGGTTTACAGACTGCACCTGATAATTTCAAAATTTTTCTGTGTCAAAGATAAAAGTGTTAAAACAGTCAGTTTTGTTCTAAGCAAAAAGCCCACCAGATGATAGCCATTTTCCCAAAATGTAAAGACCCAAAAAACTCCCATGATGCATTGCTAGAATTGGAATTGTCCATTGCCTACCAAAACATAGTACGCAATGCGTACATGTGACTACTGTGTAAGGAAATGTAAATATATAAGTGAAGTATATTCCCGAATGACCATTACTTATGTAAATAGCTTGTAAATAGAATATATAAGGGTGTGGGAATCTTATATAGGCGAATAAACATTACATTGCTGGCAGTGGTGGGATCCCTTTTTTAAACGTTGGATACATGGAGACGCGATCTCAAGCAGCGAAGACCAGAGAAGTTAACGACGAAGTACAAAATAAGGGGGGGGATGATTTATCGCTCCCCGAGGAGAATCTGGGATGTTATACTCGATGTTGCGACAACAAATGGATTTGCTAAAGGAGCAGAAGTTGATACAGATTGAGAAAGCCGCGTACACGAAGAAGGTGATTGAAGAATTAGGCAGAGCCCTAGAACAGATCAACAGGAGACATGACAGCTTAGAAAGTAAACAAACTGCCGGGGAAGCCAATTTGGCTCTCATAAACAAAAACTTGAAAGTGCTTCAGGGCCAGCGTAAGGAACATTTCGAGATTAAAATGGGCATGGATGCAGTGGAGATACAACTGGAACTTTTCGATGAGCGCCTGAGACATTTGGTCCGGAAAGTGGAAAGTTTTGAAGAGTCAGTGCAACGCTTTGTAAACGCTCATGCGAAGCTAATGGAGAATGTCCGTGACGACCTAAAGAAAGATATGCTAAATTATCTGAAAGAAGAGGGACACCTGAAAAGAAATCCGAGATCGCCGTTGTTGGATGTTGGCTACAGGGCCAGTCGACACCCGAAGCGATACAAAGATAGAGAATACCCAAAATGGTCGTAGTGTGCCTACGTCATCGAAGAATCCCCCCAAAAATCCTGTACGAGACAATAAGCCGGTACAAAGACCAACGCCGTTCGACGGGTCTGTTTCGTGGGAAGCGTATTATGCACAATTTGATATAATAGCGCGTATCAACGATTGGGATGAAATCCAAAAGGCTGCCTATCTTGCGAGTAGTCTGACGGGCCCGGCATTAACTGTTCTGGGAAATTTGCCGGAACAGAATCGGCAAAATATGGAAGTTTTGGAAGCCGCTTTAGCGAATCGTTTTGGAACGAGCCACCAAACGGAGTTATCGAGGGTTAAGTTCTGACTTAAAACTTAAGTAAGAAAGACCCAAGACGTTGCAAAAGGCCCTCGAATTGGCAATGGAGTTGAAATCTTATCAGCTTGCGTCGCGACAGCAGAGATACCGATTTGCCCGTGAAGTAACCTTTCCAGAGCCTAGGAAGAAACAAGTGGGGGAGGGGCATGGCTGTGACCGAGCAGATGGTGCGGTATCTGGTGGAAGGGAAGAATTCAACTCCTCGCAAATGTTGCAGCTGATAGAGCGCCTCGAGAAATCTATGGAGAAGTGTACCGCTGGTGTTGTAGCAGCCGTAACAGAACGACGACGTAACAAAGACCGGCGTCGCCCTGATGGTTGTTGGGAGTGCGGAGACCTTGACCACATAAGAAAAGATTGCGCGAAACGGTCCGATGCCCCGGCTGCAGGAATACCTAAGAAGAATGAAGAACCTCAATCGGGAAACGGGAGGTAGCTGGGCCCATGGGGCAGGATCCAGCTATAAGGACGGAATCAAGTGTCCCTGGAGTGATTTTTAAGACAGCGAGCATTGGAAGGTTGGTGGATAGTCTTGTGGTACACACGTAAAAATCTCACAGCTTGTCAACAGGATGTGTTCGCAACAGGTCGGTAGCAAGGCTGTTAACAGATTGTAACAATGCTGTTCATTCAAGAAGCTGCTACAACCTTGTTAGCAACAACCTGTACATGTTAACAACTTGTTGACTGCAGAGCGGTAACAGGTGTTGGAACAACATAGTCATCAGTCTGTTGGAGTCATCAGCCTTGTTGCAAGTTGTCAACAACCTGTTACAGACATGTTAACAGACTGGGACAGCCAGTGCGAATGACGGTGACAGCCTGTTGAACAGCCTTGTAACAACTTGCTTGCAGGTATGTAACAGCTTGCGCGTTTTTACGTGTGTACTTGGGTCTATTGAGAACTCTTCGTGTGAGATACTGGTAATCGATACTGGATCAAATATCACCCTGGTTCGACCGGATGTTCTGCGACGCCTTTCCAGTAGGGTGGACGCGGTGAAATTGGAAAACGTCAAATGCTTGGAAGACGGCGACTGGAGAAACCGCGCATGTAAGAAGTCGAGGAAAACTTCGCATAAAGATGGGAACGTTTGAGACGTGCCATGACGTGTGGACTGCAGATATTGTAAACGAATGTATAATTGGACTTGATTTTCTAATTCCAAATGGATGCTCGGTGGACGTAGCTGGAGCGTATCTTAGAGTTGGAAGCGAGGAGATTCCGTTACACCGAATGGGTGCGCGAGGGAATCCATGTTGCCGTAGGGTCTTGCTCGCAGAAACATGCTCGATACCACCACGAAGTGAAGCGATCGCGATAATTATCGGGGAATTATGTGGAGATCACAGCTCGAGTGATCTGTGGGGCAGCCTGGGTCCAACAAAGAAAGGAAGATTAGCAAACGAAGTTTTAGTTGCCCGAACCGTCGTAGACTTGCGCTACCCAAACTTGGCCGTTCGTGTTATGAATTTGTCGGACAGTGCGAAAACCATAGTGAAAGGAACGGAAGTGGCTACTTGCGAGACTGTCGAAAACGTTATGAGGCTGGTGGAGCCGGGTGACTTGGGGGAAAGCAATGGTGGTAATGAGTTACCGCAGCAAGTCCCGTGAGACAACCTAGAATTTCGAAGGTTGCCGCTGAGCAAGAAAGACGAAGCTTTTAGGTCAGTTAATGAGATGCACGAGCAGGGTATCATTGAGCCATCTTTGAGTCCTTGGGCTGCTCCAATAGTATTGGTGAGGAAAAAAGATGGTACGTCTCGATTCTTACATTAACTGACAACTGGCAAATGACCAAAATTTTAACTGACAACTGACATGCAGAACCCCCCATTCAGACCATCTTACTTCCAGCCAGTGGCTGAATTGCGAAGGACGCAAATCAACGTGGCCGTGTCGAGGCATATCAAATGCGCTCCAAGCAGCGGCCAACGACACAGTTCAGACCACGGAGCACAGCTAAGATGTTAGGTGTTGATTTTATGGAAGGAGGGAAACCGGAGAACCCTGCGAAAAACCCTCGAAGCACAGAAGAGGTCAACTACAACTCTACTCATGATGGGGGTCATTCCCAAGCGGTCACCCATCCAAGTAATAAGCCCGTCTAACCGGGCTTAACATTTTGGTGAGAGGCAGCGCACTAACAGCACACGCCACCCGTACTCCCCAATAGCATAACTCTCCTCCCCAGTGCCCTCTAAAACACGGGCGGGGAAACACGCATATAATTAGGCGAGCTTCGTGTGATGCATCAAAGGACTGGCACGAGCACCCTTGGGCTCAGAAAATCAACAAAAACATAATTTGAATGGCGACCAAAAAGATGAAGAGTACCCGAGATAAATTCCTCTTTTTGAAAAGGAAGAAAACTTATTACTGCCATTAGAAACCCAAATAAAGAAGAAGTAACTCCTTCAGATTAAATTTGTTTTAATTATATATTGTCAAGGATTTATTCTAGATTAATAAAATCACAATTGTCTATCGTTAGAGTTGAAAATATTCCTAAAAATTTACAATTTTTGAAGGGCGCACGCCGTTAAATCATGTTTTCTCTGCGAATCGGTTGACCAAAGTGAATTTGAATACACCAACGTAAAGACAATTAAATAGGCTTTCGAAGTGACGTAGTCAGCGAGCGTGCTTTTTTTGTGAAACTGACATTTCACCAACCCATTTTTGAAAATTTTTTCTTCCATTCTCGCCACTGACTATATAGCATTAATACGTGAAACTGAAAAACTGCTAACATTTTCAAGTTTAAAACCTCATGCTTCTTTTATATAAAGAGCAATCACATGAACATATTATACACAGTGCTAAAACCCTGTTTCCAATAGTATTAAATATTCGAGGAGAAAGACGTTTAAAACTAATTTCAACCAAATGATGTAAATAAAATTTCCAAAGTTTACTACAAGTTTGCATCAGTATATCTGCATGCGACTCAAGCTAGTTAACGACATTAAAAACAAGATTAGTTTTTTGTGTTTACCAAATTTTATGTGCACAGAAATACAAAAGACTTTAACCGGCAGAAGACTCTAATAACAGACTTGCCCAAATTTTAACGGAAAGCATTTAAAATAAACAATAAAAATCAAGAACGTTTTCGGCTTTGTGTTATCCAGAGTAAACAATGACAGTTCAGCATATTTTGTTATAGATAATATTATTTGATATTTCATAATATCATAAGTAATAGATACAGCATGAACAGCCGAGCTGTATCTGATTTACAAGGCGAGCTGCAAGCGAGCCGTAGTAAATCAGATACAGCTCGGATGTGAATTATTAGTGAGTATTTTAATGACACATTAAAAAACCCCTCAAAAAATACTCTTATACGTGCATGAATGCAGATTAACATTAACATGTGTACGAGAAACTGGTAAACTACAATTATTACATTTTGCAGACAAAATTCGATCATACTATGTCTGAAAATTCCAATTACACAAGGGCTGATAAGCCTGATGGTATAATTGAATAATTGAAAATAATATATTGAAATAATATGTTGAAATAATATATTGCATTCGTCGAATGCCGAATACAGTACTTCGGTCAAATCTACAGCACAAGAGACCAATAACGTACGATAAATCGATAATATAGTTATAGATATTTTAGGACATATTAAAAGGAGTATACTGTAGCCTCTCTTACCATCTACTTCTGTCTCCGTTTCATTAAAAACATCTGATCCAGCGGCGGATTTAGACTACGTCAACTAAGTCGCGCGACGAAGTGAAAATTTGACATGAATATATAATTTTCGTTTGTTGCACGTTGTCAAAAATTTACAAATAAAATCCTGCAAATGAGAAATAATTATCTAGTAGGAAGGAGTATGTTCTATTCTTAAAATGCCTATCTACAGAGGCTTCAGTTCAGGCCAGAAAAATTTCCCCGTTGGCGTTTTTCCGTTTTCTTTATGCGCGAGACCTAATTCTGTGCTACGACTGATTTCGAGGGAAGCAGTGGGATGCACGGGACATAATGCGGGAATCAAGGATCGGGTTCACAGTCATTTCCAGGCCACAAATGCGATGCAGGCTCTCGGCTTGATGAATTTGACGAAGGAAAGCACTCGTTAGTCACTTTTTGACGAAGTTGGTTGGTTTTTTAAGATCTTTTAACGTTCCTGATTGGTTAATTTTTTTCTAATTACGACTTACGATTGGTGTAGAGGCTGAAACGTCATTTTGCAGGATAAGCGCCTTTCTGAGTAATCAGTATGGTTAGCGATCGCTTCTGTGGTTCTACGGGGCCATGCGCATATTCTGCGTCTTTTTATATTCCCAACACTCAATAGCAAGGATATCTACAAGACCTTTATGATGAAATATTCGTGAAACTTTCATCAAGTGCTTTATGCACTGAAGATGACCTTGTATAGAGGATTGAAAAAGATATATATATCGAAATATCAACTGCGAGAATTTTATACAGTGAATCAGTGATGCGCTCTGAGGTCGTCTGAGGTAAGAAACCCTACTATACTGTATGATTTGAATATCATTATAGTCTTTATGATAATTTATAGATTTACTCTTGGGCTAGACTTCGCGTTTGCTTGTATTTGATCTATAACATGTTGAATTGATGCTTTGCAATGAAACGTGTATCGGACGGACTAGTGTATGGACTGTATGCTGGAAATTTGATCTTGCTTGGAGATTTCATGGTTTATTAATATCAGTAATATGATTAATTTTATCTTTGTGAGACTGTAGCCAGCCAACCTGGCAGTAAAGCACTCTTCTCATACATTGCTAATTTCTGTTCCTTTAATATTAATTATTACAGTATATAATATATATATACACAACATGTCATGTACTGTATGTAACCTGTATGATTACTGTATGTGGTGTCATAATAAACTTGATTAGTAAATGATGATTGGTTTCTTCTTTTAATATAAATTTACATGTGTACAGTAGCTACAGTACTAAGTGCTGATATCCACATGAACCAATAACTACATGTGCTGTATTACAATTATTATTTACATTTTATTATCTGGTTTAAATACAATATCTGCTTAATTCTAGTATTCAATGTTTATATACTTTCATAGTCTACAAAATTGAAATCATATAAACAGGTAATGACTTAGATTAGTTGGGGGCTCAAGGGTTAGGATGACTGGGATAATGTTGAGAGTTGAGCTCCTTTATGTCCACGTCACATTATGGTCATGAATAAAAGCATTCCTTAACAAGACATTGTCTGCTGGGTAGATATGTAAAAGGTGAGTATCTGGCACCTGAAAACCAGACAGCTCATAGTAACATAGATTGGTAATGGTGGGTAGTGGCTTGAATTAGTTGCGACTTAATTAGGATGATTGGGATGATGTAGACCCATTACCCTTGCTCTGGGTTATGCAGAACATTAAATTCAGCTAGACCTTTACTTGTATGTTGATCAGGCTGTCCATGTTGAATTCACTGAATGCAAGAATATGTTTTTGGTGTCTCCAAGGCATGCTGATGAGCTCTGACATAGAGCAAAACAACCATATATTTTTTAAGTTAGTAATTAAATATACTGAATCACATATCTCTGCTGTTTGTTGTATTGCCTTCTTTTTAGAAAAAAATAATTACGCACTTACAAACTATTACAAGAATTCACTAATCCAAATCCAATTTTGACACTTTTTCAAAAAAAGTATAAAATCTGCTAAAAAAGTATGTTTTTAAACTTCAGAAATTTTGATTAAAAGTGTTGTCAGAACGCGGGAAATGCCATTTCAGAGACCCCATTTTCAAAAAATTTCCGGGGGCCATGCCCCCGGACCCCCCTAGATAGTTTGACTAAGTGGGCAAAATTCCTAGATCCGCCCCTGACTTCCATGGGCATATGACTCGAAAATTAAGTTTGTTTTATTGAAAAGAACATTTAAAATGATAAAATAACATCTTTTGCAGTTTTTGGTTTCCTTGCTTCGTTTTTGAGATATTCCAGTTTGTTTGATATGCAAATGACACAACTTTCTACGTCACACGTGCATAATGAGTATTATGAGTTACCGAGAGAAGGTTACATATCTTTGCTATTGTGAAACGAAATCACTTGGAATTCTACATGTTTGGTGTTGTGGGTAGAAACACGCACATGCTTCCTTTAAGTTAAGCCCATGTTTTCATAATAGCAAAGATATGTAACCTTTTCTGATAACTCATTATGCACATGTGACGTAAAAAGTTGTGTCATTTGCATATGAAACAAGCTGGAATATCTCAAAAACGAAGCAAGGAAACCAAAAACTGCAAAAGATGTTATTTTATCGTTTTAAATGTTCTTTTCAATAAGACAAAGTTAATTTTCGAGTCATATGCCCTTTAATAGTTAGGCCAGGTTCAAACGTCGCTCTTCTCATGCGCCGAAACTAATACAATTAGATTCGACCCTGGAGCGACTGAAGAGCGACGTGTGACTCAAACGTCGCTCCATGCAGAGTCGCTCTTAATTGTTTTTCATAAACAAACGTCAATTCTATTTTAAACGCGTAATATTATGTTATCGTCCCGACAGACGTTAATCCATACTACATCGAACGCATTTGAAGCACAAATTGCTCGAATTTAATAAAATTAGTTTCATTCCAGCTTGACGACACATTGTCTGAAATTGAAGTCGGAAGATGCCCCACTTTCGCTATATTTTACTGTTGCACAATTATAGTTTTCGTATATTAAGGCATTGTTCTCCCTCGGGTTCGGACAAACTTTTTTATCACGAGGAAGAAAGGACACGTGAAGCATTTGGAGAGAAAACTTGTAGTTGTTTAGCCCCAAAATGCTGGGGAAAACGGAATTTGCGAGTTTGATGGAGCGAACTCCCAGTGTCAGTGATGACAACTTTGAACAGACGAAGGCCGTTCTCATTCAGAATTTACTCAGAATATGGAAATACTGCTAAAGGACCAAATGAATGAATGCAAATGTTATCCGCCACATCGTTGTGAAGTTCAACATATATATTAGCTTGATTTGTTTTGACTTTATAACATCAACTGACTGGCCTTGTTGATCAGTTTAGTCATCTGCCACAATTTTCATAACATACAGAAGCCAGAGAACAGATTACATTTTTAAAATTTATCATTATATAGTACATTTATACAGAATCAAACTACACAAGACAAAATACACTCATGAATAGGCCATTTTCACAACCACATGATTTGGTTCATACATATACTATTCTGGAAGGACAAAATTTTATAATGCCATCGATATAGGGGGAAAAGTGCTTCAGGATTTGAGTAAACAACAGTTGTAATGGCAAAACATGATAAACTGAGCCTACATCACTTTTTTTTAATATGATGCCATATTAAACATTATGTCCTTCCAGCATAATGACATCACCTATTTCCTCTTTTGTTGGTCTTCAGCTGGAATTATATTTGTTTCTGAATGTCCTGATGCTAACCACAGCCCCAGCATGCTCACGTAGTTTCTTCTGTAACAGAGATCCAGTTGTCATGGATTGCAAAGCTGTAGAATCTAGGATCTGTTTTTTAAATCTACTGCGCATGAGCGAGTAGATACATTGCTGTCGTCCGTGCAATGTAATGTAAAGTAAGTTAACAAAAGAATGCCTTCGGAGCCAATCAAAACCTAGAATAAAACGATTGACTCACGACAGACCACCGAAGCCAAAATAACTACTGTACACCAAGTATTTCATAAGTCATTGTTGACAGCATGGTCGCATGGAACGAGATCGAAGTTTTTACAAATTTAGTAAGTATTTTAAGTATGAATCGTAGTCAATTCTTAATTGTGATGTACTAGACGTTGTTGGAATAATGACAAAAGTTTTTGAAAGCAAATTAATCGAGTCGTTGCGTGGACGATTTCATATTCAGACGAGGCAATTTATATGGCCAACATGTCTGGTCGAGCTTCGTAAACTGACAAGACTGTGCGTTGCCAAATAGAAATGGATGACCTTCTTCTAAGAAAACAAAGTTTAAGCTTCATGGGCAAGCAACAATGCCCAAAACCTATGGTAGTCCACGAGCGAAATATGCTATTAAATAACATATTGTCGATGTAGATGACAAATAGTCAAATGTCAGTATTAAACTGGCAAGTCTATATACAGTATTAATGGACTAATGGAGTAAAATTGTATCCTGCAGCTGTCAATGTCATGCAAAATCTGTGTTATGAATGTGCAAACATTTATTGTACCTTTTTCTGCATGTATGCATATGTCTTGAAGAACAATTAATGTATGGTTGCTCTTATAATTTTGATGACATAATTTGCTGGACATCTTTTTCATTCACTATTAAATTTTACAGCAACATTACTCGAGATGCTTGTTATCTCAAGCGATTTTCTTTACCTTCTAACTAGATTGCATTATTGTTTGACAAATTGTTGTACCGAAAATATTTAAATACTGTCTTAGATTAGTCAATTAAGTCAAATTTTGTGAGTTGTTATATAGTTATGTTAATTTGATTGACCTACTTAAAGCTTTACTACCATAACTTATGACTATAGGTTTTAGTGGCATAGCTTCAATAGTCAAGCTATTAGTGCTGTGAAATGAAATAGAGTAATCCAATATAATTCAGAATTAGGATAAAATGTATTGATGCATTATTTTACTCTAATGCACCGATCAATTTGAAGGTGTAACATCCTCCGGGCACACTCTGTTCCCGCAAGGCAGGCATTTGATGTAAGGAAAACTCACAGTGGTGGGGAATTTGATTGGGGGAGGGGAATTTTATCGGGGAGGGGAATTTGACCAGTCACCTGTTTCTCAGTCTTTTTTAATAAAATGGTGGAGCCCATGGAGACCACAATGTCATTATTAAGCGTATTTAAACACAAGGATTTTGATTTTGTCAAGACTTGGCTGGATGATGCTGGTCTGAATGATTTATGAAATTCATCAAATGATTTCTTAAATTATTTCTGTAAAATTCTGTATTATAAACTATAAATACCCGGATCATATGCACCTGATTGCTGACAGATTGCATTGACTGCTTTGCTGGACACTGGTTGCTAACTGTTCCAGTCATCTGGTAATCAGACTCAACACAATGGATGGTGGGGCATTTGACTGCTTTTTGGACATGAAGCATGGGGTATTTGAAAAAAGTTTTTGATGCGGGGTGGGGAATTTGACCATTAAAAATTACAAAATTCAAATTCCAAGGTATATGCCTGGGTCTTACACCAGACAATTTCACTCCTCAAATGGATAATCCTCAGCCAGCCTAACAAAAAATATTACTTTTAAATACTTTTCATGGACATGTCATAGAATAAGGTGAATAAAGGAAACTGTTCATTGTGTAGTACTGCAAAACGTCAGGCAATTGTACTTGCCAAGGCAGATACCATATTATAGTCTACCAGTAAGCAGTCTACCACCTGATCCACCCCTACCTGACATGCATTTTTTTGTTGTTGTTAGGGTTTAATGGGTTGTTTTTTTTGTTTTTTTTTAAAACGCCTCTTGGAGAGATCATGGGTTTTTTTTGGTTTTTTTTTAAAACCCCTCTTGGAGATATCTCGGAGAGATCATGGAGATTCGATTCTTGCAAGTTGCGCACGTGTGTCTCTGATACCTTTCTGGTCATTGCCTTAGGCTTTACAACTACATAGAGAAAACGCTGTTCGAATCCATTTTGCGATGATACCATACCTGCATGGATACACTACAGAGAGAAAGTTTTTAACCTGTATGAATCCTTCCAGCGATACACATGTTTGCTCGGTACTGACGCGTAATGCATTGTTTCCAACATTAGAACTGATGGAATCACCGTCATAAAGCCTGCATAGTGTATCCATGCATGGCACAAACTAGTGCTACATGGTTTTTATGTGACCATATATGCATTCAAGGTTGCAGCCAACATAGGAATTTTGCGTAAATCAGACAAAAAATGGGAAAAGCAATATGATACAATGTTCTGCATTCTAAATGAAGATGGAATGGTTTTGTCCTGGCAGTTGACCAAGGGAACTGCATTTGTCAATGTTAGAGATCTGCTTCAAAATTTAAAAGACAGATTTGATCAACAAAATAGAAACATGAAGTTTTGTTTCATTGACAACTGTTGTTCTTGGAGAGGAAAATTACAAACAATTTTTGGTTCTGAAATACTGCTGAAATTGGACTTGTTTCATGCTGTGCAGCGGATCGTAAAGTGTATACCAAAGCGTCATCCATTTGCTTAATGTTGTTGTCAAGCTTTCAGACTTGTTTTTCGTGACCCATTGGATGCTGGAGAAAAGCGTGCTTTGCCAACTCCATCTCCACAAGTCATACTGCAAAACATTAAGAAGTTCTTAAAAACATGGAAAGACATTTCACATGTTAACCAGGCTGTGCTTTCAACTGCAGCATTAAAAGAAATCGAGAAACGAAAGAAACATGTAAAGAAAGGATGTCTTTCTTATATACCAGAAGGATGTGGGAGTGAACGGAATGAAAATCTACATAAGTGCATCCGACAGGCATCATCTAAAGGACGTATTGGAGTTGGTTTGGCAGTATATTTAATAACATCCTTTCTGTACAAGTGGAATGAGAAACGTGCACCAAGGATCAAAGGCAAACTTAAAACTTTCCCTCCAATAAGTTCTAGAAAGAATGAGCTTTTAAATAGCAAAACTGGTCTGACAAAAGAAACATTTGGAATTGGGTTTTCAAAACAACGATCTTATGATAGTACACACCACATCTTCCTGCAGCTTATGAACATTGCTCCAATTATTTATGGGAAATGCAAGATATCATGGGTAGGGATTTGATGATCAAGGTGAGACTGATGCTTCTGATGATGAAATTGAAGAAGGCACCAAGAATATGAAGGACATTGAAACTGAAGCATTCACACGTGCTCTCAACCTTTATTATCTGACTACGGGTTTACGAGAAGTTGTGAACAAAGCAGTGAATGCAGAGCACTTCCATTCGATGGGGACCTACTGTATGCGTTGTTTTCATTTGGAACAATGTCATCAGAACATGCATCTGACACTGAGAGTAAGCTTGAAGACGCACTTCATATTATTAACTATAAATTTGCTAGAGTGCCAGTTGCACCAGATCGAGATTGCTTATTTTCAAGTGTGATGTTTCAGCTAAAGCAAATGGTGTCAGCAGGGAACTCAGACATTGTAAATCATTTACAAGTAATTGGGATTTATAATTTGCTACAGGGGGATCCTACGACTGCTGTAGCTGGTTTGCGCAGCTTGATAGTGTCTGACATGCTTGAGAACAGAATAAGGTATGAAGGTTATATAACCAATGATAATATGGAATATGAAGAGCCAGTAAAAAAACTTCACACAGTCAGGGGTGTATAGTGGAGAAATTTGTGATATGATGACTTTGTCCTTATCAACTGTTCTGAGGATTAACATAGTCCTATTACGTCATTGGATAACTTTCCTGTTAAAAATTCCCATTGACACCTCTTCAGAATATCTGTACTCATCAAACTTTGTACCTTGCCTTTAATCTCTTTGGCGGTGGGCATTATGATCCAGTTGTAGAAGTAAAAGATTCCACAGACACTCAACATACTACCCAAAGCTGTGAGCAGCCACTGAAAGGCCATCACATTTCCCAAGAAACAGCAAAAGGTTGTGGTTGTGGGAGATGTGCAGCCAAGAAGAGAAAATTCCATATTAAGGATGAACCAAATAGTTCCCAGAATAATTCAAAGAAATTTTGTGTTCAGGAACCTGGCGAACGACGAACACTCTGCCCTTGTTATAGGATCGGTTTATGCGATGCATAATATTGTGTAGATGTTTTAACTGCTGTAATACAGTTCGTAAATGGCAGACTCAAGTCAGAAGAAATGGCAAGTCCGAAAACGTGAGCAGCATGAACTGCAAAGTACAATAACAGGTCGTTTGGCATCTATGCAAATTAAAGATGAAAAGCCAGTGGATCCTAAGTGGACAAAGTTTGAACATATCCTTGTTGAGGTTATTGTAGACATGTTGGTAGAACACGTAGGAGAAGCACTAGAGAGTGATGTTTATAAAATGTTTAATGACATACTGTAGTTTCCATTGTTGAGTCTGCCAAAGAAATAAACGTTCCTATCTCCAGCAAGTCAGAAAAGTCAATTAGAAATGAGATTGCAAATATCAAAAAGGATGCAATACTCTTCAGGCAGTTCTACACTGATCAGGTTGAAAGGAATGTCTAATTGGTTGGTAAAGTTTAAGACGATTTGGTTCTCATATAGTATCTTCATATGGTACAGTTTTCAATTAATATTATGTAGACTCACTTGAGTGCTAACATATATATTCAGGGTTTTATCTAAGCATTTAAGGCTAGGTCCATCTTTGGGACAGATTGAGCAGTTTAATATCCAAAAGGGAGGCATACCATCTTGAGCAGTAAAAGTTTTGTCTAAGCCAAAAAATTAAAAATAATAAAAATGATATATATTGTTCAAACTCTTATTATATAGCATGCTATCGGATATGAGCTTTTGCGTAATCTGATTGGTTCCCTACTACCAGGCTATCAGTTCATATCCTGCTAGTAGAGGAAAAACAAGATGGCGGCATGTTTTTTTAAACTGCCGAAAATAGTTGAAATTGACGGATTTTTATACAGAAAAACATCAACACCCTCAAACCAATGTATAAAAAAAAAAACATTGTGTAAAAATACATTAACAAATACATAATTTAGCATGTTAAATGGTAAAATTCACCTAAAAATTACGTCTTTTTACTTCATAAACCCGACTAAATTAACGGTTGATATTAATGTGTTGCCAAACAAAGAAACTCACGGTTAAAATCAAGCTTACAACAGACATTTCGTAGGAGATCACCAGTAAAGATACTTTTTTATTTAGATAAGAATTTAAAGTAGTAAAAAGCATGTTCTTTTTCAAAAACAACCAACTAAGTAATTTAGTTTCACAGCCGAAGGTGTTTCAGTTTCATTTTCGCATGAAATCAAAACCTTTTTCACGACAGTAACGCTAATATAAACAACTGACCCACCTTTTGACTTCATAAGGGTACCTTTTAATCTTTTTTGTTGATCTGCTTAACACATTTTTTTCCTCTCGAGCAACATTTATACAATATTTCGAAGCTGTTCACCGAACAGCTCAGCGAGAACTCTATGTGCATGCATCATTACGCATGGCGGAAGTATTAGTTACCTATGCTGGAAGTTTGTCGTTTGAAACATTTCGCTGTAATTTTGTCTCTTGTACAGTGCTTGGCTATATAATAAAACAGTTATACCATTCGCTCTCGTCTTATACGAACTAATAGCCAACTCGGCGAAGCGCCTCGTTGGCTATGAGCTCATATACGACTCGAGCTCATGGTCATGGTCATACACTTCGGTCACTCCATTCCCTCACTAACGTCTGCTCAGATGAGCGATACATTCCTTTCTCGATTCTTGACCAATCAGCGCGAGGCTCTTTCGTGGAGCCGCCGAGCCCGGATATCGATGACTATAGGATTTTCAGTGGGAACGAGGATAGATTGTCTTGTAAGCTGGTAGAATTTTGAAACCACTAAACCAGGAGCACTTAAAGCATCTTGGTTCTGATTCATTGGGTTGGTCCGTTACGGTTTCAAATTAAAGTGACCGGAAGTTTATGAATAAGAAACGATTTGATTGGCTGATTGGTTAACAATCGAGAAAGGAATGTATCGCACGTTTGAGAAGAAGTTAGTGGAGGAACCTCACAACGTCTGCTCAAGGAGGCTAAACCAGTATGTGCTTTCAGTAGGTAACCCCCCACTATACGGACCAAAGGGATGCCGCCTCATCAAATATTCAGTGTGACGCCCGATGTGACGCCCTGTGTATGGCTAGGGAAGTAATTAGTATTCAGTGTGATGCACGGTGTGATAATTAGTATTCGGTGTGACGCACGGTGTGACGCACGGTGTGACGCACGGTGTGACGCACGGTGTGACGCCCGGAAGTAATTAGCACACATAGAGTGGGTGATATAAACCCAGGGTTACTTCAGTTGCTTCACTCGTGGCTCTGGTTAAGTACAACATCGTTACAATGGAATGTCTACATGGTGAATCTGCGTCTGTCTCAACAACAAGGAATGGCACCTTTTGGTTCTGTGGACAGAAACCTAGTTGTGAGTTCTTTTGCCCAGAAGAAGATTGCTACATGTTTGGAAAAGCCGTAGCCTCCTTCCATGAAAGTGGATGTATACATCCAAGGTGCTATGGCCATGGAAAACTAGCACAGATGCGAATGGTTAAAGATAAGATGAAGGAAAGTTACGGGAGACCATACTTTGTTTGCTCCGAACGAGGAAATCCCTGTTCGTTTTGGCAATGGGCTGATGTCTTCGAGGGTATCAAACCAATATGTCGACATGGTCTGATTTGTCGTACTAGCAAAGTCAAGAAAGAAGGTCCTAATCAAGGTCGATTATTTTACTTGTGTCCCCACGAGAGAGAAAACTGCTGTGACTTTTTCGAATGGAAACCGGAAGAAGATCCCCTTGAACCATTTTCCACTGTTCTGTTTAGTATGCCACCATCTTACAGATATACAGTCAAAAAGACTGGAGAGACATTCACGAGCCATGAAACTGATCATAAGAAAGCCTACGAAGAGTACCTTTTTCAAAAGTCGGTAAATGACTTGACTATAGACTTGGAAAAACTGAACATTTGCTGAACATGTATAATTCTGTATTCTAATTATCTATCTAATAAATATATGTTTATACCTGACTTTTTTTTTGGGGGGGGGATTCATTTGTCTCCAACTTTGGTCGTGTGAACACGAATTGTTATAGACCAATACAGCGCGCATACGCTATGGATACAATTTTTGATGAATTAAAACAACATAACATTGATATCGATAAGGATACGTTATCATTTTAAAGGCACTCGACTTATATTCTTATAAGTATTAGTAACCAGCTTTCATTTACGCACTTTACCGTAGTTGTCGGACACGTTCAGAGCGTAACATGGATATTATCTGGGACGAACTACAAAGAAATAACATCGATACCGATAGAGATACTTTGTCATACTACATTAAAACTCTTCTAGAAGAACACCAAGATCTGTACGATTGTGTAAACAATCATATGAATGGGGATAACTTGCGGAGTAATCTGAGTATAATTTACGAAGAGATGAACCCAAACAATTTTGGCCGAATTATCGCCTATCTATCCTTAGTGTATAATATATGAGAATCCTTGGACGAAGAATCAATTCGAGAAGCTGTACGAAGAACGATAAACGATTTGAGATGTGTAGACTTGACAAAATATAAACGAAATAAAACTTTACCCCGATGCGGGCGATGGCTTGGTTCACTGCTTCTCATGTTGATATTTGCATATATTGCCTGAGTGTATATATGTTGCGACGTTGCCCGTTTTCATTCATTTTACCTCTAACCTTTGTCGCGTGAACATGACTTGCTGTGGAGGTTTACCAAGATTAGCCCTTCGTAATATTTTTCGAAAGATTCGCTGTATTTCAGCGTGCTGTGCAGGAAAGATTGTGATACAAGCGTCAGAGTTAGATGGCGGAACAGTACCTTCACGATCTGTACTACAACCCAAAAAGTCCGGCAAGTTTTGGCGGCGTAGATGCCTTATACCGTGTCGTAGAAAGTGACGGTAAATTTCAGATATCCCGAAACAAGATAAAAACATGGCTTAGACAGCAAGATACCTATACTTTGCATAAACCCGTACGGCATAATTTTAAGCGAAATCGTGTTACTGTTGGAGCGATGGACGAGGAGTGGGAGGCCGATCTAGTCATTATGGATTCGCTTAGTAAAACAAATAATGGTTATAAATACGTTTTAACGGTTATTGATGTACTGTCCAAATTTGCGTGGGTAGAGCCATTAAAAACAAAGACTGGAGAGAGTTTGATTAAAGCCTTTGAAAAGATACTAAAGAAAAGGAAGAAACCTGAAACACTTCATACCGATAAAGGAACTGAATTTTACAAACGCTTTCAAAAATTGTTGAAGGACAAACATATTCGGTTTTTTACAACACACAACGATACCAAGGCATCCATCGTTGAACGATTTAACCGAACGTTAAAGGGGAAAATGTGGAAATATTTTACAGCTAAGAATACGATGAAATATATCGATGTACTACAGAAATTATTGTATTCCTACAACCATTCGAGACACCGTAGTATCGGAATGAGACTTCTGATGTCAATCGAGAGAAACGAAAGTACTGTAGGCAAAAACTGTATGGTGAGTCCAGCAAACCCTTCAAATATGAATTCAGCATTGGCGATCAAGTTCGAATTAGCAAAGCAAGACGTACATTCAAGAAAGGTTACTTACCAAATTGGACCGAAGAGGTGTTCACCATCACGAAGCGAGTACCCAAACGACCGCCAGTGTACAAGATCGTAGATTATCACGGAGAAGAGTTAGAAGGAACATTTTACGAACAGGAATTGCAAAGAGTTACAAAGACAGATAGTGACTTTTATAGAATAGAAAGAGTAATTACGTCACGCATGCGTGGTAAACGTAGAGAATATCTTGTAAAATGGTTAGGCTACCCTGAAGATTTTAATTCTTGGGTACCAGCCGATAATGTAAAAGATATAACGAAATAAAAATGTGTGTACCTTACAATTTGTGTTCATTTGTGTTTTGTTCTTCGACATGGCAACACAGTTTTATTTAACGCTTCCAAGCAATAGCTCTATGGAATATTTTCCAGATAATACTGTAGCAAATTTTAAAGTGAAGCTTGCTGAAACTATTCAACTGACAGGTGACTGGGAAGTAGCTTTGTCAGAGTTTTATTATCCCCATACATGGAGCACGATTCGAAAAGGTAGTCAACAAACGTTTCTCTATAACGCTGGAACAAAATATGACGATACAGGTATTATCCCAAATGGCTACTATAACACCATTGCCGATCTCGTAGGGGCTTTAAACCGTAGCATGAACAAAGAGGCACGAGCCAAGATAAATTTTACGTATAACCGAAGTACACGGAAAGTCACCCTCGATGTAAAAAATGGGGCAAACGTATGGTTTAGTGGTGATATTGCTACAACATTGGGGTTTCAACAAGACACCTTTATTAAAAAGAAAACCCTAAGCCCTTACGTAGCAGATGTTAACGGCGGATTTTCAGCCATGTATGTATACACTGATATCGTGGATGCGCAGTTTGTCGGTGATGTTAAAGTGCCCCTACTCAGAATTGTCAACACGCAAGGACGTTATGGAGAAAACGTGAATGTCAGTCTCCGTAACCTGCAATATATTCCTGTCAAGGTAAAGTCCTTCGAAACAATTGAAGTGAATATAAAGGACGACAAAAACGAAAACGTATCATTTGGCTTCGGGAAGTCGATCGTGACACTTCACTTTAGACAGCGAAGATCTTCGTATTTCATTTAAAAAATGAGACATACAATTATTCCAGACGTAAAGCAATTTCAACAGCATTATTTATGAAGACAACAAGGTGGAAGTCTACCTGGTTTCCGAGGTGCACGTATTCAGAAAGGTTACGGCATTGGAAGTTTTTTTAAAAGTATTGCACGCTTTGCAATACCTCTGGTGAAACGAGGAGCTCAAGCTATTGGAAGAAGAGCTCTGCAAGCTGTAAAAGACGTTGGTCAAGATGTTCTGACAGGGAAGAATGTAAAGCAAGCCATCAAAGGGCGTGGTTCTGAAGCCGTGAAAGATCTTGCTCAAAAAGGGGTCCGTCGGATTACGAACCAATCATCAGGAGCGGGTCGTAAACGCAAACGGGTGAATTCTCCTATAAAAACCAACACAAGACGTAAAACCGTCATTCGTTCGCAAACTGTGAAGAAGAAAACATCTGAGCCTACGGAAGCAAAGATTGGACCGTTTATAAAATATAAATCATGAGTCAAGCTTTTAGTGTCCTACATAAAGATTCGTGTGAGTGTGCAAAATCAGAATTAGATTTATTTGTAATGCCTGCTACACAAGTGGAAATGAATAAAGGATTTGGGGAAGATATAGATCCAGTGTCGAGTATTGGAGCTTCAGACACCATAGAGTTTCTGTGTGCTGGAAATTCTGATGTGTATACCGATTTAGCAAACAGTTACCAACACGTGAAAGCAAAAATAACCAACAACGACGGATCTTATCTCGATGAAAATGTCCAAGTCGGACCTGTAAATCTATGGATGCATGCTTTATTTTCTCAAGTAGAAGTTTACCTGAACAACAAACTTGTCACACCGTCGAGCACTGCTTATCCCTACCGATCCTATATGGAAACTGTACTGAACTTTAGCAAAGACGCAAAATCATCTCATCTAACCTCAGCGCTGTTCTATAAAGATCAAGCTGGTTGAATGGACGTTGTGAACCCCGTATCAGTAGATGCCGATGCAAACAAGGGTTTGAAACTGCGGTATGTTCATGCAAGTCAAAGTAAGTCTGTGGCTATGGAAGGCAGAATCCATTCCGACCTGTTTGCACAAGCCCGTTATATCCTTGGTGCTGTACCAATCAAGCTCAAGCTAGTGCGTTCGAGAAACCCTTTTTCCCTAGTGTCGTCAGCAGATCATCCTGACTTTAAAGTGGTTTTGGAAGAATGTGTATTTCGCGTTCGACGTGTCAACGTCTCTTCTACCGTTATGATGGCTCATGCCCATGCCCTTCAACGTGTCACGGCCAAGTACCCTATCAATCGTGTCAGTTGTAAAGTCGTTTCTGTACCGAGAGGAAATATGTCAGGCAATCAACCAAATATATTTCAAGGCCCTATACCTGATAGAGTGGTCATTGGAATGGTCGATGCAGATGCTTATAATGGTACCTATACCAAAAATCCTTTCAATTTCAAAAACTACGACATCACTTCTCTTGGTCTAACGGTAAATGGGAAGCATTTGCCTGGAAAACCCCTACAACTGAAATTTGCTGCTGCGAGAGGAAGTAACTACGTGTCTGCGTTCCAAACCTTGTATGCTGGTACTAACAAGTTATTTCAAAATGATGGCAATGGTATTACACGAGACGAGTATGCCAATGGGTACACTCTATTCGTGTTTGATCTGACAGCTGATCTGTGTCTGAGCGATCATATTCAACCGATTAAAAATGGAAACGTATCGATAGAATGTCAATTTGGAACGGCTCTGACAACAGCTATAAATATCGTAGTGCTTGGAGAATTTCAAAGTCTTATCGAAATTGACGCCAACCGCAACGTTCTATGTGACTTTAGCAGTTAAGATGAACACTCTACAAATGCTGAACGTCCTGAAAAGTGATCCATTTACCAAGACCGTATTTGAAGACGTGTTACCAACGGATCGTCTACCAAGTCAGATACTGAAAAAACCTAGAGGTTTTATTCTGAATGTGGATCCTAGTATGGGGCCTGGTACGCATTGGGTAGCAATTTATCTCACTCAGATGGACAAGGGGAGTTCATGGACTCGTACGGACAAGGACCGAGCTTTTATACCAAAACCTTTGAAACGTTTTTACTAGATCATACTAGCAGTTTTACTTGGAATGAACAGACTTTACAGTCATTAGGGTCTCGCGTGTGTGGACAATATTGTTTATTTTATGCTTTACATAGATGTAGAAATATACCCATGTCAACAGTTGTTGGCATGTTTACTGATAATAAAGAATGGAATGACATGTTAGTTCGGGACTTTATGCATAAATATTATAGTGTGTAATATAAATACAAGACAAATAATGTTGTAAACAATTCTTTATTGTAATATAAAAGCTTTACAAGGAATAAATTTATTTAACCCATTTATATGGATGTACGTTTTTGTCTCTTCGTTTTGTTCTTTTTGATGTTGCTGGGGCTACCGGTGACGTCAGGAGGGTGGTGTCTGAAATATCTTTAGTCTTATATTCTCTTAACATACTCAAACGATTTTCTTTTCTGATAATGCCTTCGGGGACATTCATGTTTCCTAATGCTTTTGCGAAAAGCTGCCATCCAGCAGGGTTGAAATTCTTTCGTTGACGTAGAGAATCGTTGACCAAGTCGATAACATTTGTACCTGGAATAGGTCGTCCTTGAAACACCATCTGTCCATGGTCAGTCCATCCTATGAGGTCTTTATTTGCTTTAAGTTTCTTAACCAACTGTCGAGCTCTTGATTTCATTGTTACAGGTACACTTTCTAAAATATCAGTTTCTATCTCTCCAGGTAACTCAGAGGGTTCTGTTTCAACAGTCTCTTCTGTATTCGCTGGTTCTTCAGCTGCGGGTGGTGGTATGACGCTTACACGTACTGGTCTACTCATTCGTTTATCGTAATAATTCAGATAACGTTGAAGCGACTGATCGTACATTTTCACTTTCTCGTCTTGTGTTATATCTTGACGTTTAAGAAGATTTTGCATTTCTGAATATAGTTCATTCACCTGCGCTGTTAAAGGAGTGACCAAGGGTTTCTTTCGATCTGTCATATGTTCTGGAACTAGCACCAATCTCCTGACGTGTTCCATTATTTGGTTAAAAAACTTGCCAGTTGTTCAAGTACAGGAGCTAAGAGAAACGGTAGAAAACCTTCACCTTCTTGTAGAATAACTTTCTTTCTTTTTGTTACTGGATTACGTTTATCAGCAACAAACTTGATATGATCGTTATAAGGGGCTAGTTTCCTTGCTGTCTTCGGAGTAATCTTAATTGTTTCACACCACACGTTCAAAAGACACTGTCTAATGGCTTCTATTAAATCGTCGTCGGCTGCTTTTATAATCGCGTTTCGTAGTTCTGGTTTACACTTTGCAAGTACTTTTAAAACGTCGCAGTTCTTTCTTATACAAGCAGACATGGTCAAATGATCGCATTGTCCTTGAACAGCCCCTTTTATACTCTGGGCTGGTACACGTAGTGGGTATCAGTCGGAAAGATACCGGATCTTACTCGGATTTCGTCGGGATAGTCGGAGTGAGATCGACAAACAAGTAGGAATATGGCTCTTTAGTCGCCATCTGATAGGCTTGCTGGAAAAACTTTGTGTTGCTGGGATACAACTGTTTGGCCAGATGAGTCACTTGACTCGCATCACGAACATTTTTGGTTAACACGAGATAACTAGCGTTGAGGGAAATGGTACGGTGATCTTTGCTTTGATGAAACAAATTTTGCACGATATAAATTACACTGAGATTCCCATGGTGGGATTTCTAAGTAAATAATTTCGCGATAATACTATCTTTCTCTTCCTATCATGTCGTCAATGATAAACAAATTTCTTATTTGGGGGTTAATGTTATCCAACATCGATTCCGGCAAACCTTGGACAAACTGAATCCCTGGAATTAAGGTTTCTATTTCGCCGAATGTATCTTGATACTCTGTATAAAAATACACGATTTTTTCCGGAGGTGGGTCGATCATGATCTTAGCATAAGCCAATAACTGTTTCACAAACGTTGTCTTGCCTGTCTTAGTACCTCCAGAGACCAAGAGCCCAAAAGGGTGTGTTAACTGTATGGAGTACATATTTAAACTGAACAGACCGATCTTGTGAAATCTTATTTATACCATTTTGGCTGCTTCGTAACTTTAGTAATTCGAATAAGTCTGTGTAATTCATTCAAAATAGTTTCTAAGTCTAAAGGAGTAACTTTAGCACGAATGAGATGAGATTGTCTATCTTCTGAGGACAGGTGGTGCGTAGCAGCCAAATGATTTGATAATTTGAGTAAGCTTTTCTTTCCGCAAATCGGACAATCCTTACGCTTTCGAGGCATAGCTCTAACTGAACATTTTCAGAAATTGTATTGTTTTAAATGTGTCCCTGAGGGACTAATATGAGTCCCGGTGTCCCTATAATTAATATTCACTTTGCAAATGTGTCCCTGGGGGACTAATATTAGTCCCTGTGTCCCTATCGACCCCCACCCTGGTGCTCCTATCACTTGAGTATGTTTCCTATCCCCCCATGCGCATTCGTCTATCAATTAATTAAATTATAATCAAATATATGCCCAGATGGCCGAGTGGTTAAGGCGATGGACTTAAGATCCGATGTGCATTTGCACGCGCGGGTTCAAATCCCACTCTTGGCAAACATTTTCTATTTAGCTTCAAATATGACTATAAAATATGCGAATGCCTGGATGGCCGAGTGGTTAAGGCGTTGGATTCAAGATCCAATGTGCATTTGCACGCGTGGGTTCGAATCCCACTCTTGGCAAACATTTTTTCTTCAAAACAAGACGATAGTGTTAATAAAAGATGTAATTTTTCCTATTTACAAGTACACACAAAATTTCAAAACTATTTACAAACACACAAATTTAAAATCCGAAGGAACTGTATTAAAACTATCTACAATAACGCGTTTGTTGTAAACTACCCTATAGTCTTTACTTTGTTGCTTAGTAATCACTTGCTTAGTCGTCGTATCTCTCGTAATTTTAAAAGGAGTATCTATGGAAACTTTCACTGGATCTACTATATCACTTATGGCATTAAGATATACCATGTCACACATAACATTAAAATTCAATTTCTCTAAAGCTTTATAATTTAAAGTAATGCCTCTTATTTTACAACACGTTTTCCCGCTACTGAGTTCGTAGGCGTAGTTTTTTGGTCCCCCAGACACAAACGTTGTAATGTAGTCTCCACCAAGTTCGTCGGTCAGTTCTCCAAGGTAAACACCTGTCTCTGGGTCCGATTCTCCCGGCTTGCTCGTGTATATCACATAATCCGTATCGTAATACAACACTCGTTCTTCCAACTCCTCCAAAACACTGTAAAGCTTGAGGCGGGCGTGAGCTGTCGTGAAGGCGGCAATCACCACGTTAGTTCTTGAGTTGGTCTCCACGAAGTTCTCCTTGTTCTCATAGCGGAGTTCCACGACGTCGTCGCTAACGAACGATGCATCGGTAACTTCAATTTCATCAGAGGTTAACATGTCAAAGTATTCTTCTGGATTGGAAACTAGCTTCACTTTGGTCATGTTGGGCTTCTGTGCAAACTTGCCTGCAAGAATTAATAAAAACATACGGAATATAAATAATTTTGTTTTTTTCAGCACTTTTAATATAAAAATACTCACCCCAAAACGAATTCAGCATCAGCTTCGATAACGCTCGTAGACCTGGGTTCTTCTCAATCTTGTTCCTCTCCAGACGAATGCCCTCGTTTTGGAAGTACTCATCAATGTATTGCTGTCTCTTCTCATCAGTGTCACATCCCTCTGGAAAACCACTAGATTCCTGCTTAATCTTCAAAAAAGTGTCAATATAGTCAGTAAAAAGTTCATTACTGGTTTGAGGAAAATGCCACACCTCGTGAATGTTTAATAATTGATAACCCTTTTCTAACGCTTTCTGTACTTCTAGGGTTACCCAGGTACCCTGAAAGGCGCGTTCTTGGTCGGTGTGATTGCATGGCGCTTGTTGAAGATCATCGGTACAAGTGCGGCACAACGAAAACATGAGCTTACCATGAGCTCTATACGGAAGTACCGGATGTAGAAGACGACGTGGAGGCAGGACTGTACATTTCACTAAACCAAAGTACTGCGAAATGTCTCCAAAGTTCTCCGTTATAATCTCAGGATGATCAACGGGATAGGTACAATACTTATTGGTCCACGGATAAAGACTGGTAAAATCAATGTAATGTATCTTCTCGTTTTCTCGGCACTCATGAAATAATTTCGCCGCGTTCGTGCGACCTCCGTACAGACTATGTCTCGTTTCGAGAGGCTCTGCGATTTCGAAACGATCGAAATAAGCTTTCATTTCAGGATCGCCTTCGACTTGACGTCTCAAGTCACACTCCCACATTTCGACGACATTGTAACCTTGCGCTCGGAGGTAGCGCGTCTTCTCAAGGGTGCGCTGGTGTAAATCTTGCATGGTTTGTTGGCTGACGGGATTTATTGTATCTCTGGAATAGCATCTAATGCACCCGTGCCAGAAACAACCCTGCAGTTCGTAGCACGTTTTGCTGTCAGCGTGATAACCATCGATTCGATATTTCCCTATGTGTTGTTCGCCAGAATTACGCGCATGACGGATGGAGATATTGTTCGACTGTGCGGTGTATGCGAGCCACTTGAAGGCAATTACTGATTGTTTGTCTTCTGGTCTGTAGCCATGCGGAGGGATAATGGCAATCGTATTCTCACGTAGAAAGTTCTTACGGAATACCAAATTGTATGCTGAAGCGATCGTCAAACATTTCTCGAACGGATCAATATCGGTAACCGAGCGAAATAGTTCACGGAACTCAAGGCAACAGCGTCGGAGAATATCGACGTCTGACCGGCAATACTTTAAAATTTCTTCTTGAAAGTCAAAAACGTAATCGCTAGCTTCCAATGGGTTATACCATTCATAAAATTTGCTTCTGTCATCAGGACTCATTCCGTCTGGATCAAAATACTTTGCGGCGGGAATAGGGCCCACGTAACTCTGGTTGGCGTCGGTATTGAAGTGATGCGGAAAATAACCTTTGGCAAGTTCAGCTAGGCCGAATGTTTTTGGGAAACTTGCAAGTCTCATCGGAATAAAACATAACGAATCGACAAACTTAATCTTTAACACTGGCACGTTACTCTTCGCCCCACGCATGATTACTTCCGGTACCAGGCCATTCTTATGTAGATATTGTAGAATAAAATAACCATCATAGCCTTGGAAATTATGAGCCAATACTATACTGCCGGCGTGTTGCTCCTGGTAAATCCATTCGCAAAATTCATCGCGTGTGTTCGGACCGCGGAACACCCATTCTTGACCGCTTTCATTGTGCACAACGCAAAGATTTGGGATATGATCGCCACCTTCTTGGGTACATTCAAAGTCAAAGAATAATAACTGGTTGTAGTCGCTTTCAGTAACTTGTTCTACGCCTACGGCCGCCTCATCATCAAGTAAATTTGTATCAGACTGACTTCCCGAATCGGTTTTTCTTTGCTTTACGGGTTGAATGTAACACTGATGGTTCTCTGGCTCTACGTATTTCTGACATACTGTACATCGAACAAGCCCACAGTTATGATTTAGTTCGTTTGCTCTTTTCACCACATGATTACAATGTTTACATTTGATGGCAGACGCACAAATCGATCGCTTTTCGCCTTCGGTTGCTTTATGCCGATCAAAACAATCTTGACTTTTAAAAAAGCGGTTACAATCTTCGCAATGAACCCAACACGTAATGGGGCAGTTTTGTGTGTAACAAAGCTTACAGGTGTCACCGCAAAGATGGTCTTCGATCTTATCGTAGCCTTTCTTACATACATGGCAGTACTTCTTGCGAGCGAGGAACGCTGGCATGCTTGAGATCACATCATAGTGATTATCGTGGGCGTAGAGATAGATATGTTTGGATGCTTCCGGACCAGAATAAATTATGGTATTCAAATGTTCTTTGGACACAATGTTAATTTGATAGTCGGTCAAATATGTTTGAAATTTCTTGACTTCTTCGAGACCGCACTGACCTAACGGCACGTTGGCTTTTTCATGCAAGTCATGGGCAAGATTACCTTGCATTGGCCTCTCTGATTTTATAATACTTGCATACCTCTCATCATTGTCGATTTTGGCTTTTGCGACGACAATGGCTCGACTAAGACAAAGATCGTCTTTGTTTTGAATACGGACGATAGTTCTTTTGTTAGTTAGGTATTTCTCTAAATTGGGGATATATCGCTTTTTCCTCGTTCCTCCGTTCGGCATCTCAACATGGATAATGTTAACAGTAATCGAATCATCGAGGGTAAACGTATCGTTCGATTGAATGACTCTTTCGACTTCGGCCAAAATTCTTTCCGCGGTCAATCTTTCACGAGGCATGAACGGTAACGAAATTGGATATTCAAGTTGAGGCGAATGCATGATGAATCGGACTTGATCGTGCATAGCAACACCGTCCGTGACACGATGTAACAAACTATCAAATACTTGATGCAGAAGCCTTAGAACATCAGGTAAACCCCGCACTTGAAAATCATGGAACTGAACTCTGTAATCAAGGCCCGTAGTCTTAAACTTCTTCACCTTCACTTGCTTAACCGACTTAACAGTAAATAACGGAACAGTTTTAGATTTCTTACTTGTTGATGCTCCGTCGTTTACCTCTGCGGGTCGCTTACGGCTTCCTTCTCCGGTCTGGGTAGCCTCGGGCATTACTTCAGGCATTGGTGGTAGGTTATCAAGGAAAGAATCATCGTCCCATTCGTCGCTGAACCACTCTGGCATAACTTCAGGGGTTGCTGGTAGATCGGCGATGAAGGAATCGTCGTTCCAATCGGCGTTGAACAAGGCGCGTTCTTCAGTCGACCAACCAGTGAACATGTCCGGACATATTCCGCGTCTCTCAACCTCCAAATCTCGCTCCAACGCATTTACCAAGATGACAATGCGCTGGTTGAAAGCCGCTTCCTTGTGTCTCTCGTCGAAGGTAAACACCAACTCCAACACATCTATCTCTTCGCTGGTTGTACAACTTTTAATCACATCAATAAGATCCATTACTGTCAACAGAAAATAATATGTCTATAACACTCAGATAAAATATATAAACACACACATAATGACCATAACAACGGTATATAAAATGTACACACTTTTCCTTAATAATAACTAATCACAAACTTACCTTTTCCTAAATCACGATGAGACGTCGAAAACAAAAATCTCCAAACAAGCAAAAAAACAAGAGAACTCCAGAAACCACGGGTGAAACACTGTAGACAGTGTCTGAATGGACGAATACGCTGGGTTTATATCACCCACTCTATGTGTGCTAATTACTTCCGGGCGTCACACCGTGCGTCACACCGTGCGTCACACCGAATACTAATTATCACACCGTGCATCACACTGAATACTAATTACTTCCGTAGCCATACACAGGGCGTCACATCGGGCGTCACACTGAATATTTGATGAGGCGGCATCCCTTTGGTCCGTATAGTGGGGGGGTTACCTACTGCTTTCTGAATCCCAGATCTAGATTAAGTTTCTATGACCGTATATCGGACCTATATAGAAATGTGCTTGGATTAAACTCTGCATGTTACATAATTTCCATGAATACATTATATTAGAATCATCATCAAGTTATTGACATTGAACATGGGAGTGTGGACTAGGCTGTGGACTTATAGCAGTGTGGGCTGTGGACTTTAAGAAGTGACTGTATAGTAACTAGTGTCGACTGTGGGCTGTGGACTTATATTTATAGAAGTGTGCGCTGTGGACTTTAAGAAGTGCATGTGTAGAACTGTGGGCTGTGGACTTTAAGAAGTGACTGTATAGAAGTGTGGGCTGTGGATCATGGACTTATAGCAGTGTGGACTGTGGACTTATAGAAGTGTGGGCTGTGGGCTTTAAGAAGTGACTGTATACAAGTGTGGACTGTGGGTTATGGACTTAAATAAGTGTGTACTGTGGGCTTTAAGAAGTGAGTGTATAGAAGTGTGGGCTGTGGACTTAATAATATAGCACTGTGGACTTTATATAGAAGTGTGGACTGTGGAATTTAAGAAGCGAGGACATGTGTCCAATTAATAGGAAATCATTTGTCAAACATGGATTTCACTTTTTATTATGTTGAATATTTAATGTACTGAGAGCTGCATTAACAAATTAAGAAATGCAAGTTTTAATTTGATGACGTTACTGTGCTCCGGTACCTACAGAAGCACCCGGCCGTTTGCAATGTTGGGTTTCCCGTTTCCTTTAATAGTAAATAACCCTTCGGGAGCTCCGTCCGCTTCGAAATTTCGTCAAAATTCAACTTATTTACTTACGATTCAGTTTCCCTTCACGTTGTTAGGTCCTCCATAGTTCCATGATCATGATGTGTCCCGTTGCTTGAAATACCAAAATGGATTTGTGTTGTTCGTCTATTTCGTGATTATAATATGCGAAAACAACGAATTCACAACAGTAAAATATAGCAACTCACTCCTCATGCTTGCATAATAAAGCAAATATGTTATGTTGTAGTGTAGTGTAGTGTAGACGCTTCTTACTAAAGATGGTTATTAACTGATTTGATAGACTTGTTAAGAGAATGTCTTGTTATTTGTACGATTTGGTTATTCTTGAGTGCCTATAAATAGTTCGCAGAATAGTTTTACATACGCAAGCCAACTATACGCTGTTTATCAGTGACTGTACCGCGCCCTCCAGTACAGTGTGAGTCACTCATCAAAATATTCCAAAATTATTGGTGTCACGTAACCAGCCTTTGCCAGATCTTCTCTCCGCCCCGCAATTGAGAAGGCCCTGGGTACGAGGTTGTATATGGTTTGGTTTGTTTTCCGGTCCGTACGCAAAACGACGCATGCTAATTGGTTCGCGAGCGGTCGGGATTCTACGACATTGTCCGACCGATCAAAACGCTTTTTTCTCAGACCGGTGAGTTTTGGCGGGGAAAATTCTGAGTTGATTTGAAAACAAATAAAAGAGAACTAAGGTATCTTTATTCAAATATTCTGAACAATAAAATGTGTTGGAACATTAATTACTGCTGGTTTTCTTTAAAGTTGTTTACTTAAAAACACGACAAATAAAAGCCGAACTGGTCGAAACAAGGTCAAGAAGCGACACGAAAAAGTTAACAGGTAAGGAAAACAGCATGCGCCGAAGACAAAAACAACGCTCGGAACTTAAAAATAAAATGAACCAAATAGCCATATAATAAATCTCTTATTAACCTCGTTTGCTCCGTCTGTACGGGAAAGTATTTGCCCTCGGTTTTATCCCACAAACCCCGCTCCTTTGATCATTCGATCTGTACGAAAGACAAATACTTTCTTTAAACAGATAGCTTTAAGGATCTTTAAATCTTTTGTCGTAATGGTAGGTCTTCCGTATTTTATATTTCTATATATATTATTATAGTTTTTCGAAATAAGTAATTCGAAATACAGTCTCTAATCGGCATGTGTATTCAGTAAAATTTTTTCAGGATATTGTTGCTTAATAAGCAATCATCTTGAATGTCGTCGCTCGTTTATAATTTCTCTTTGTAACAGTTTTCCTGGATTCTTTCCACAAATTTGTTGTTTTCACAGCTGTCAGAAATAGAATAACAGGTGAAAAAATAACCCATTCATATTGTAACATCTATACCGCTTGCGAGGTCCGGATAGGCCTACGGACCGCTCGCTAGCCAATTCTGTCTTTCCACAAACACATCAAGAAAACGTATTTAATAGGTATGTACAAATTTATTTTATTTTAATTTTACCATATAATTCTAGTAAAAAATATTTTCCTAAAAATACAATATATGTTGACAGGAAATGCAAAACTAAATTATTAAAAAATTAATTATTTATTAAATTCTTTATTTTTTCCCAAAATTTTGGAAAAGACAAATCTAAAACTTTGGATTCTGTAATTCATTCATGTAATTTGAAAAAAATATTGATTAAGATCAAAAATGGTTGTTGCCCATTCATAATGCTTTTTTGATGACCAGCTTGCTAACATTGTCACCGGTACACTTATTGTGTTCTTTATGTAGGCCATCACATATTAGAAACTAAAAATATATCAACACATGCCCAACATATGAATTATATAATATAATATGTAATGTAATATATTAAAATAATGTGATACAATGTACAATGTACAATGTACAATATACAATGTACAATGTACAATGTACAATGTACAATGTACAATGTACACTATAATATAATATATTTAACAAATAGATGACATTTTTCCGTGCGTGTGTACTGTAATAACGCACAGATGACGTCACAGCGTGTAAAGAACAAAAAAGTACGCTACGAGACGCAGTCGAGTGGTGTGACTGTTGTTCTTTACACGCTGTCACGCCTTCTGTGCGTTATTACAGTACACACGCAATCTGATTGGGCGACAGAAGAAATAAGGCTGTCCTGATTGGCTAATTTTTCCGCATACGGTTACGTCACGTATAATTTATGCAAATCATGATCATGAGAAATTGAAAGTTTATTCAAACTTCGTGTCTTCGTCGGCATTTCTAGCCAAAATATTTATTCTTGAACAAACAGATTATTTAGTTCTTCTGGACGGGATCTTGCTGTCCCATGTATATTTGGACGCTTCTTATGCTGCAAATTCAGCTGGGAAAGCATTTATTGTTGGAGAAGGCCGAGAAGCACGCGTACTAACCAGCGAAATTACATGTTCTGTGTTTGGAAATCTTGTTGACAATGGCTGATATCTCCTGGATTTGTATGGCTGAACAGTATTTCCATGAAGAGGAATGGAAATTGTACCAGAAAATTTCTGAAGCTGTGGAGTAGATAGCGTTGTGCGCCGGAGACGAAGGTATTATATGACCGTATTTATGTCCATAATAATATTAATGTCTGTGTTGTCGGACAACGACTTGATGGCCGTGTCTCTCATCACTGGGTGATATGTGTAATCTTCAGACATTTGAAATGCACTTTATTTTGTACCAAGTTGCATCTTCAAACGTGTAATTTGATCAAATGTTTATAAAACAAAATGTTTTTGCGACTTCGTTACGTCAGCTGTGCATGTGTACTTTAATAACGCATAGTTCTTAACCAATCAGATTGTTTGTTTTTCTTAGGTTGTTGTATAAAAATATAATATAATATAATATAATATAATATAATATAATATATAATATAATATAATATAATATAATATAATATAATATAATATAATATAATATAATATAATATAATATAATATAATATAATATAATATAATATAATATAATATAATATAATATAATATAATATAATATAATATAATACAATATATAATATATAATATATAATATATAATATATAATATATAATATATAATATATAATATATAATATATAATATATAATATATAATATATAATATATAATATATAATATATAATATAATATATAATATATAATATATAATATATAATATATAATATAATATATAATATATAATATATAATATATAATATATAATATATAATATATAATATATAATATATAATATATAATATATAATATATAATATATAATATATATATAATATATAATATATAATATATAATAATATATAATATATAATATATAATATATAATATATAATATATAATATATAATATATAATATATAATATATAATGCAATGTATATGTACTATTTAAAGCACGCGTAGGAGTGTTTTATATCTGATAAAACACGACTACAAGTGCTTTAAATGGCTTCAAAGACGACTACAATAGAGTGGCTTCCGTGAGTATTGTTTTCTATTGTCTGCAGATTACGGTTGAGTTAGCTGCTGAACAATAGATATTAATGTTTTGCCTGTTAGAATGTTCAAAATTCAAATTACAACATTAAACATGCAAGAAAAAAAGTTGTTTCGTGTTAAGTATTGGCATGTGTTGGTAGATTTGAGTGCAGTTCTTTTTGAAAAGTAGATTTAATAAGGAGAAGCAGGGTGGCTTCCTCCGAGAGAAAACGTGTGTTTCGAAAGGCAAGAGGGGCCGAGGAAGAGAAAAAGTTGTTGGAAAGCAGTATTCCCGGATCAACACGACGATCGACTAGATGGGCGTTCAACATTTTCAAGGAATGGCAAATGACAAGGGAAAATAAAGACGCCAGTTTAAAAAGCTGCTCGTTTTCGTTTGATTGCGAGAAAGTGCAGAATTTAGGCACTAACATCGTAAATATGACGACAGAAACACTCAATTTTTGGTTGTCGAGGTTTATTCAGGAAGTAGTTAAAGCAAACGGTGAACGATATCCTGCGAGAACATTGTATGGCATTGTTTGTGGGCTAAACCGTTATTTGCAAGAAGGAAGTGATTTACCTGTATCAATCCTAGATAAGAACGAAACGAGGTAATTATCGGGCTATATATATACTGATTTCAGACTGTATTTTATTGCTTTGTTGACTATTTGACCATGATTATGAAATGCTAAGATAGGGTAACGATGTTACTTTTCTGTTGGTTTAGGATGAATATATTTCGTCGAACTCTTGATGCTGAGATGAAACTAGCTTGCCACGACGGTTTGACGAACCAGACAAAGATGGCGAAGAGAGAAGAAGTTACAGAGGAAGAGGAGAAAATTATGTGGCAGAAAGACCTACTTGGATGTCAAACAGCTAAGTCTTTGATCCATACAATTTATTTTTACAACGGCAAGTTATTTGGAATACGGGCCAAAGAGCACAGAAACCTAAGAGTGAACAATGTTCGTATTGATTCCGTTTCTGTAACTTACGATGAAAGTAGGCTACTTCTAAGACCTTTCACGGTGGCCTGAAAGATCTAAAATACAGTCCTCGAGTTACAAAGCATATTTGTTGTTCAGGGAAAGAAGTTAACCACTTCCCTTGCGTTGTAAATTGTTACGGTATCTACATAGCAAAAGTAAAGGACTTAGTTAGGATTAATGAAGCATTTTATTTCAAGCCCAATAATGATGCAAATGTTTTCGAGTATTATAATATCGTTCTAGGTATTCATAGTCTAAACAAAATTTTGCCTAATTTATGCGAGAGTGCAGGTTTCAGTCGTAAAACCTCTCACTGCTTAAGGGTAACTTGTGCAACGCGATTGTTTCAGTCAAATGTTGAAGACAAACTAATCAGTAGAACGCACTGGTCATAGGTCAAACGCGTTGTTTAGCCTATGAGAAGGAGAGTCGTGAGCAAAATATAAAAGTTAGTAAAATATTAGGACCTCCGGAACAAAATAAGGATGTGGACGAGAAGAACGATGTTGAAGACTTGTTGTTTGATTTCGAGGTATCTGATGACTTTTTGAGTACTATGCCTTTACGTGGAGATGAACAAATGGCAAATATTTCTAGTTTTGACGTACCTGATGAGTTTGTAAGTACTATGCCTTTACCTGGAGATGAACGAAGGGCAAATATTTCTAGTTCAACGGCTACTGCAGCGTTGTCAGGTTGTGTGTTTAATAACTGTACAATTAACTTGGGGATTTTGTGTGTAAAACTGTACGAGAATACTTTGTATGTTTCGAGTGATCTTTAATATAAATTGTAATGTTGAGTTTTAATGAAAGATTAAATTATTTGCTTGTAGTGAGCGAGAGAAAGTGGTTTATGTGCATACTGAGTCAATTTGACGAGTTATATAAAATATTTGCTCGCGAATAGGAATTTTATGCCTTCCGTCGTGTTACTGTTGAAAGATAGGCAGATAGCATAATTAAGTGTATCGAGAACACATGATTTTTAAGATAAGAAATACCGGAAACACCTCAGGGAAGTTGGAACGGGGTTATAACACACCCTATCACTATTTTACTGCCATTCACATACAGTCCACTGCCAAGTAAAGACATTCTGAAATTTATTTAATTTGTTTTTTAAACCTTCAAGTTGGTTTTTGGTGTTCTTCGTCTTCAAGGTAAGAGTTGTTTTGAATCTTACGTTACTACGTTGTTCTGCGTTTCTTTATTGTTTTACCAAGGCAAAGGAGTCTACTAAGTTCTGCGCCTATCCTTATCTTTAGCTTTTAACAATGCTAAATTACATTCAGGCAACAAATGTTTATAACTTGCCTACTGAACATGCTTTCTAATATATTTGTGCGCACCTCTCCATTTTTTCTTAAGTCCTTTGCCAACTATTGTTATGAATTATCCTTGGCTTTACACTGATATGAAACAAATGTCTACAATTTGTATGTACTCAACACGCATTTCGTTTATATTTGTTCGCACCTCTTCGCATCTAATAATAATTGTTATTTTCGACAAGTACATAGTTATCTGCTCTATATGATTGTCACAAGCCAAATGGAGTAAGTTCGTATGAGGCTATTATATAGTGTCGTCAAACTAAAGATCGCGACGATCAAGTTAGCATACAAATGTCCTGCTATCCTAACTATTTAATTCCTTCATCCCCAGTTTAATAACAGTAACGTGATTTTGATGTTTGATTGCATACGTGGGGCTACGAGATTGAACGCTTGAGCACCACAAAATATTCCTCATCGTATAATACCACGCGGTAGCGGCATTAGGTTTGAATGTTTCATCCGAAAGATAGTGCATGTTGTTATAAATAAACACATCCTTCCGACGTTTAGAACCGCACCAGAAGCGCCGTCGACTCGGCGTGGGTAATCACCTTTTGATAATTTGCTCTGTTGATTCCCACAATTCCGCGTCTAGTGTTATGAAATATACTATCCATCCGGCATTGTTCAGCCATTCGCTGTTGCAGTCGTATGACAATTTGCAAGCGATATAATTTTAAAGCTTATACATTATGGTTAAACTTTGTGAGCTAATCGGTAGTTTGCACATTGCACGCAAATGTTTTAAACATTTTGGTATGTCCGGTTATTGATAGGATTACTCGCCACAGTTGATTAGTGTGCAGGATATTTGAGATAATGAGGTTATCCAAAAATTGGATTAGTATTAATGAGATCTACAACAGCGGCGACGTGACGCCATACAACAATTTAAAGCAATTTTTGCCGCAGTTGTCCTATTACAACACAGGTTGGCATTTCTGTAGATCATTGCCAGGCAGAAATTGGTAAGAATTCAAGAGCGGCCCTAAAAACACTTTTCGAATGCAATTAGAACTCTAGGGAACTGTATGCGAAGAGCTGAACTGACTGGACCAGACGGTTGCACGATATCACTATGATTTATGCTTAAGGATAAAAGCGGCCATATGCTAGTCTATACTACGGAAGTTTGAAGATGTGGTTTTCTCTCAATGCGGTAGGGCAAACACTGTCCAGCTTAAGCCCCAGTGACTGCGATTAGGTCAAAAGCAATCTTATAATTTTTCGGGAACGCGCGTCCAGACTGATGGTCCAACTGTTTTACTATACAATAACCGCTCTATCTGGTTTTTTCCCGCGTCATTTGAACTAATTTCGTTCTTAATAAATTAAATCTAGATTTCCACAGGAATTTTAATGTAGTCATAATCAGATTTAAATATAGAAATTTTACTATTATATACTATAGTCTTAGTAATAACTGTCCCTAATTCGCCGTAACCTGTTGTTTACGGTTTATTATGTTCTTGTTCCTCACTTTATGTGAGGTATCGTTCCAGCAATTGTTGGATGTGTTCCTCACCCTAATTGGCTGAAGTATTGTTCTATGTATTTGGAGTTTGTCCTATGTGAGGTTTAATTATTAATAGATTTTGGCCACCCAAGGGCCAAAGGCTGGTGACGTCGCGACATCAACCTGTCTGTCTGCCATGCTTTTCTCTGCTAAAGATTTATAATCCTTCACGTTTCTCTCAATCTACTAAAAGTTTCGCTTTACTATTATTATTACTACTAATCATTCGATTATTATTATTATCTTATTATTGTTATTATTACTGTTGTTATTATCATTATTACTGTAAATGTAACTACATCTCTTTTGTCTTCGCCCATTCAACGAGGCACAATTACATGTTATTCATGAAGCTGGCATGTTATTATTGAGGCTTCATTGCATGTTTTGACTAAAAGGCTTTGTCCTCGCTTTGCTGTGACGACTTTGCTCTCAGGGCATTAATTATAGCAATATTTGCTCTTGCATACAATTCGAGGCTTCGTCCTCACTTTTTCTGTGATGACTTTGTCTCACAGCCGTGTATATCGAGCTAATTGCTTCTGCAAGTTTTGTCGAGGCTTCGTCCTCACAATTTTGTTTTGTGGCATACAAGGGTTAGGTTGGGGCGACAGTAATGTTTGCCATGCTTGACCTTGCCACAACCTTTATTATTTTTGTCCTAAACTTTGTTGGGTTCGTTCCTCACCTTAATTGGCTGAGGTATTGTTTTAACCTTATGGTTAAGCAATTGTCTCCATGTATTTGGAGTTTTTTTCCTCATGTTATGTGAGGTTTTGTCCCAACTTTAGTTGGGTTTGTCCTCACCTTAATTGGCTGAGGTATTGTTTTAACCTTATGGTTAAGCAATTGTCTCCATGTATTTGAAGTTTTTTCCTCATGTTATGTGAGGTTTGTCCCAACTTTAGTTGGGTTGTCCTCACCTTAATTGGCTGAGGTATTGTTTTAACCTTATGGTTAAGCAATTGTCTCCATGTATTTGGAGTTTTTCCTCATACGAGGTTTAGTTATTAATAGATTTTGGCCATCCAAGGCTAGTGATGCGGCGACATTAAACTGTCTGCCATGCTTGTCCTTGCGAAAAACGTTATAAGCACAGGTCCTCTATTTATAACAGCTATGCCTATGGCATGCAGCTGACAAGGTTAACCTGTATAAATAAAGATTATCATTATTATCTTTCGCGTTTTTTGTTTTTTTTCTAAATCTACCCACCGTTTTGGTTTACTCAACGTTTGGGTTTACTATTGTTATTATTATTATTATCATTATCATTATCATTATTATTATCATTATTATTATTATTATTATTATTATTATTATTATTATTATTATTATTATTATTATTATTATTATTATTGGCTGATGTGTTTTCTTATGGTTAAGCAATTTGGTACCATTTATTTCGAGTTTGATCCTCACTTGAGTTGCGGTATTCTCACCAACATGTGTTGGGTGTTGTTTATTTTATCTCATTAACTTTTGAAGTCCGGGGCTTGACCCTACAAATTTTATGGTGTTTATTTTCTCTTCCACTAACCACATATATGGCACCCTCATTTTGGTCTTTGCCTTTGAGGATGTCAGGTTACTTTTCTGGTCGTGAACCATCTCATGCACATTGTGAATATCCTGTACCTTGGATTAGATTCTGCCGTTTTGTTTTCTTTTGCCTTACAGAATTCAGTACTCATCTTCCAGTTTCCGATTGCCTACATGGTTGATCTAAGTGGTTGATTCAGCACTTGGGAGACCAGATTTCAAGTATATGCATAATAGCGTGTCACGGACGATGGAGATACAATTGGATAACCAATATTATGCATATTCAGCAACTTTATTTATAGTACTTAACAATTTTCACACGGAAGGACTCTAATTTTATTAATGCTTCGTGGGGAAGCTTGCTGGTTTTATCTTGTCCCCACTCAGGTTTTCCTGTCACTGGCTTTTCCCAAAGGGTTTTTACCAGCAGCAGGTTTTTTCCTGGCTTCCCTGATTTACCAGCTTGTATAGACCACTTGCACTTGTTTATTTGGTGGATGACAACTACAAACTATCGAATCTTCATTGATTCATTTCTCGGTTGAAGTCGGAACTTTGACGTTGTCCTCCAGATCCACCGTTTTGACGTAGGGAGCAAGAGGTGTATATATATATATATATATATATATATATATGTAAATACGTGTCCTGGCATACTCGTAACCATTAGCTAGTCATAAAGGCCGGTACACCGGCAGTCGCGGTGCATCGGAGTAAATTAGGAGACGGTCGAGCAAGGGCAGCAGTCTTTCCAAATCCTTGAAACAATTAGCTTGATCATTGTTATTGAAAGTTCTCAGTTTGTATTCACTGGAGAATGGGATTGTCTAGCAGGTAGCAGGAGCGAAAATCCTTCAACCTCCTTGAAACAAACCGAGCTAGGCTAAGCCAATTAGCTGACAAGGCTGTCTTATTGAAGTGTCACAGATCTGTTCAGGTTTAGTATTTTATTACGATAATTTTTTGTTTTGCAACAATTGCAATCTTTCATGTTCGGTGATGCTTTATAGTAGGGTTGCATATTGGGTTACTGTCATTTCATCTAAAAGTTCATAGCACGAATTTAAAATGGGAGTTTTTTGGCCGGACATCTCCTAATTAGTTCGTTGATTAATTTGTGTCGCACGGGCAGCACATGATTACAACGTAGTTAATCTATTTCCCGTTGTTATACAGCTGTCAAGCGATCATTTGTAGTTAGCAAGGGCGACTGCCTGTGATCGGTTGTCAATTGTCATCAACACCCACGTTATGGACAGTTAGCAAGGGCGACTGTTCTATTATCATAGCTCTTTATAATTCAATATGGTCATAGACAGTTAGCAAGGGCGACTGTTCTATTATCGTAGCTCTCGTTATATTTCAATATGGTCATACACAGTTAGCAAGGGCGACTGTTCTATTATCGTAGCTCTTTATAATTCAATATGGTCATAGACAGTTAGCAAGGGCGACTGTTCTATTATCGTAGCTCTCGTTATATTTCAATATGGTCATAGACAGTTAGCAAGGGCGACTGTTCTATTATCGTAGCTCCTTTATAATTCAATATGGTCATAGACAGTTAGCAAGGGCGGCTGTTCTATTATCGTAGCTCTCTTTATAATTCAAGATGGTCACATATTAATTATTATGTTGCGTGACATTCACATTGGTGTTGCATTTGCCTGGGGTGGGGCGCATCTTCGCTGTGCGAAGACGCTTTGGCGTTATCTGGCCCTCACCTTCACTGGGTGAAACCATTTTAGCACGTTTGTAAAATACATAGTTTATAATTTCTGTTTTCAAAGTTTTAATAAAGCGGCTAGGGGATTTTTACCCCTAGCCAGATTATCCCAAAACGTGTCAAAGTCATTATATTAATTCACCCAGTAAACGGAGCTCAGGAAATGCAACATGCAATGTATCGGAAGATTTATATATAGAACTAAGTATCGTACACGACGGAAGGCATAAATAAAATATTTGCTCGCGAATAGGAATTTTATGCCTTCCGTCGTGTTAATGTTGAAAGATAGGCAGATAGCATAATTAAGTGTATCGAGAACACATGACTTTTAAGATAAGAAATACCGGAAACACCTCAGGGAAGTTGGAACGGGGTTATAACACACCCTATCACTATTTTACTGCCATTCACATACAGTCCACTGCCAAGTAAAGACATTCTGAAATTTATTTACCCGCCTCCTCCCCATATCTGCGTCCATAATTTTTAGTTATAGAGATATTGTTCTAGGTTTTGGCGTTATCTGGCCCTCACCTTCACTGGGTGAAACCATTTTAGCACGTTTGTAAAATACATAGTTTATAATTTCTGTTTTCAAAGTTTTAATAAAGCGGCTAGGGGATTTTTACCCCTAGCCAGATTATCCCAAAACGTGTCAAAGTCATTATATTAATTCACCCAGTAAACGGAGCTCAGGAAATGCAACATGCAATGTATCGGAAGATTTATATATAGAACTAAGTATCGTACACGACGGAAGGCATAAAGGTATTTTTTGCATTTGTAAGTAGCACGGAATTTTATATAAAATGCTACGTTCATTAGTATTCTTTATATAAAATGTTATGTTAATTAGCATTTTCATTGTTTTAATGAATAACCCCATATTTCCCCTGAGACAGAATTCAAATTCCCTCCCTTGGCTTTCAAAATGCATGATTTTACCAGGTATAAAACGCTTGCACGTGAACAAATGTAGAAAGCCTATTGGCCAATTTGCCTAATGAATGAGTATTTGAAATATATATAATTATTTATTTGTTACAAAACATCAATCATGAAACAATATCAACGTGAGGACTTCACATTCATACCTTTTTCGACAGCCAACAGCGGCAAAACGACGTTTTAGCACCTAAATTTTCAAAGTCAACAACATCGACTACTTTATCAGAGTCTTTCTGTATGATCTTGTTCACCCACTCCGAACGGCGATCTTTGTGGACAGTCTTGTAAATAACATAGCCACCAAGTAGTACAGTAGTCACCCAAGGAATATACTTGCTCCACTCGTTGCTTTCAGACATCACAGGATTAAAATAAAGTCTTGGAAATCACCTTTCTTGCTTTCCATTCGAAAGCTTTCGAAACACTATCGCGAGTCTTGCGTGTTGTCCACGTTAAAATCTCGCAAATGGAACGCATGCGCAGGCTAAAAATTTCCTAGAATTCTTTTCAGGGGGAATTTTCGAAACATATTTGGAAACTTTTTAATACTTTAATGTACTTTTACCGACGTTATTAAAGCCATACAAACGAAGAAAATGTCGTCTTAGAAATGTGACAAGGCGAAATATATTTATCTAAATATTTCAAACATTGCTTTTCTCAGTGATTTTCTCGCTTTTTACATTCACCAATACAGCATGAACTAAAGTAATATGTGCTTTAACCATTATATAAAGCCATTATAATCTTCATATCCAGAAGTTCAAATCTCCCGCCATGTTTTGGCTTCCATCTTGAATACTACGGCACTGGTCCGACAGAATATATACAAGTATTATCCGATCTCTTCACGAAGTGTCCTATCGGGTCCCAATCGGAATGACGAATGTCATTCTCTTTCCCAGGCCATTGACATCTAGGAAGCGAGAATGGAGGTAATATTTTAAAACCATTTTCGTATATTTCTAGTTGTTTCAAAGAGATTAGTACAAATTACAGTTTTAAAATGTGTTAACAAACCAGAGTATTTCGATTCTGAGTTTGAAAAATTATAACACACGAGCGTCCACGCGAGCCTCACGCAAGCTTTAGAGTCTGCGGTGAATAGCCGCCGTTTATCTATAACGCAGGCACTAGACTTGCCACAAGTCGATCTCTACGAGCGCCGAAGGCGCGAGCGCGAACGCCGAAGGCGCCCGCGAAAAAAGACTGGGAAGGACTTTGGGAAAGTCTACGCAGGCACAGGATAAATACTTCTACTGTTCTACAAAAAATATTTTTTAATAATTAATATTTAATAGTAATACAAAGATTTAGAAAAATATAACTCTAGTTAGGTATAGAGCTCACTGATATATACTGTTCTAACATATCTTTTAGCCAACTACAGTGTTTCTTTTGAAGTTATTGTAAACGGAGAAATATATTACAATACAACAATGGTTTGACACAATTATAGTGAAATACAGGTCCATTAGTCCATATATCTTATTAATGGAAGCTCCGTTTAATGCAGGACAAAGTTTTTTCGAGCTGTTTCATATTCCTCACTTTCAAAATTCTTCATCATATTATCCATTTCAACTTTCCTACTTTTTTCGGCTCTCTTGTACCAGGCCATATTCCGTGTTGTTGATTTTGTTTGTATCACATCTTGAAGTGAAGGGTGAACGGCAATCTAGAAAATTAAAAATACATATATATTTAAACTTTCTGTGAAATGAAAAATTACGATTAACCCTTTCACTCGCGCACTGTTGTTGTGGGCCAACTTTATCTTTTTACTCTGTCTTATTTTTCCGCCACTAATAAAAGTGATAATCTCACATGTGCGATTATTTATGATAATCGCACATGTGACGATTATCGCTGAATCAGCATTATAGTTTAATGCAATTTTTTCAAGGCAATAGGACAATTTTTTTATATAATAAACATTCACTCACTCGTAAGATATCCTGGTCAACACTTGAAATAAATTTCATATTTCCACACATCCATGTATTATTCTCTATATAATATTCTATATGTATAATATTTTATATACCTCATGTAATTTCTCCTTGCCCACTTTCTCTTCCAAAAAGAAGGTATGGTACTCTGATCCCAAAAGACTCATATTCGTATAGTGAGGATTAAGCACAACCCCATCACGTGACAGCACCAAATCGCTCGCCAAAGCCATCATGGCTCCGCCCGCGCCGGCATTCCCTTGCACCGCAGATATCGTCAGCTTGTCTTGCATAGAAAAAATATCCCGTACAACATCATTGATGGCGGTGGTGTTATGTAAAGACTCGACTGAAGGATTCGCAGCATTTTCAATACAGTTCAAATGAATGCCATTGCTGAAGAAATTATGGCCCCCCATTAAAACAACAACTTTGCATTTATCGTTCCTCGCTATTGTTCTCAAGGTGCTTGAAAAACGTTGACATTGATCGGTGTTCATGGCGCCATTGTAGAAGTTAAAATGAACGTAACAAACGCCTTCTGCTGTAAGCCAGGTCCAGATTTCCTAGAGAAAAAAATAACAAAGGTTAAATAGAAACCGAGAATTTGTGGAAACAGTGACTGTCAAAAGATTAATTACCTGAAAACTTGAAGGATATGTTCCATGGGGTAATTCCAGACGTGGTTCTGACAAAGATGGGATAGATGAGACACCATTTTTCTTAAGCCACGAGGTTGCTGGTAGTTTTAGTTTATTCTTCTTCAGATGACTCAACCACACTGCGCCATCTCCACATTGGACCAAAATGGCACCGTGACGCTGGCCAATGACCTGACCAGGCTCCTGGCTGATGGTGTTGTTGTTGTTGTAGGAATTTTTTTCCAAGTGAGCTCCAAACACACGGTACGTCTCGTCAAGCCTTCGAACAAGAATGATTAACGCATTAAAAACAGTTTTAACAGTTTTAAAAGACGTGCGAACGGAAGTCGACTGTCAATCACTCAATTGTCGGAATTGTGGGAATAATTTTGAAGCGGGTCATAAACAAGTCTGCCCAGGGAAAGGAAAGTCATGTCGTTCGTGCGGGAAATTAAATCATTTCGCAAAAGTCTGCCGTAGTTCCCCAAGATCAAAGACGAAACCAAAGTTTCCTCAACAAAAGAAACCGAAGAATAACCACGAAAATCGCGTCCATGTAACGACTGGAGACAAGACAACTCGAGTGGTGATGAATTCACTTTCACTTTGTCGTCACAAACAATGAACGATTGCAACAGTCTCAAGGAGATTATACCAAGAGGCAAGACCGTCACCCCACAAGCATTTTAGCAGTACTGAGGCGTTTTGGAAGTCATTAAACTAGCTTCAAATACCTAATATAATAGTGACTTAGCCGTGACCTTTTTTAACACAAAAATTAATGTTGCTTTTTAACCGCCGTCGTCGTCCTAGCATCGTAAGGTCCCTAATGTCTTCGTTAATGTACGAGTCAAATCCAACTGCGATCACCCCCCCCCCCCCCCCGGGCAAACCCCGGGCATTTGACCCAAGGTGAGCTCCGTATAGGCGGGAATTTGACGTAAAGCAATCCCACCCGGGCGGGCACTTGACCATTGAAAAACGTTGGTCAGCGGTTGCACGCTGGTTCGTTCTATGGCTCGTTCTAGCCATCTCTTCATTCTGCATGATCTTTTCTGTCGATATTCCACATGAACATTTGAAAATGCCGTTGTTTAAAGTCTGGGATGCAAAGAAGGACGTTGAAACTTCATGGTAGTGAATTTTTTGTTGTCTATGTATGAAATATTTCAAACAAATTATTTTAATAGAGCCTTGACAGTCCCAGACGGTGGGGCATTTGACTGTGTTTTCGGTCCGCATAGTGGGGAATTTGACCAAAATTTTTCGGAAAAGTCAAATTCCCGGGGGTTTGCCCGGTGGGGGGGGGGGGGGATGATCGCAGTTGGAATTGACTCGTACATAAGGTTTGCAAACTCATTTCGAAAAAGCGCTCTCAATTCGTCATAATTTATGCTATAAAAATAAAATAGATATCGTTAGGAAGCTATCAATTTGTAGAATACAATGCTGTCTTTGATTTTGCGATAAACACAAACCAATAATGGTTGCGAATTTTTCAAGTAAAACCAGAGGGCTTCACTCGGAGCGACTTAACAAAGCGTTTTATTTTGTTCAAAACATTTTTTCGAGTTTGATTCCGAGATAAATTTCCAGCAAAATAGTGCCAGCGTTTATTTATTTATTGCCTGGTTTCGATTTTATGACTTATTTTGTCCGAATGTTTGTTGAAAAACAGCATTTTCAACTTTGGTCGTCAATAAAATCAGCAAAACGCGACATCAAAAAACGCTGACACCGTTTTAATGGAAATTTATCTCGGAATTAAACTGCAAAAAAAATATTTTGAACAAAATAAAACGCTTTTTACTCGAGTTGCCCCGAATGAAGCCCTCTGGTTTTAATTTAAAAATTCACAACTATTATTGGTTTGTGTTTATCGCAAAATCAAATACAACATTGTATTCTACAAATTAATAGATTTCCAACGATATCTATTTTATTTTTGTGGCATAAATTCTGACGAATTGAGAGCGCCTTACCGAAATGACCCTGAAAACCTTAACGAAGACCTTAAGCCTGCATGGTTAAACTTCACTATGCTGAAATGACACCATCTTACTCACATTTTGTTATTTTCGAAATCTTTCACAAGCAAGGTAGCAATCGCGCCAGGGGAAGAATCAGACATGCGCACTCGCGATGCAACTTCTTCAGCTGATAATCTCCAATAATAAATTATAATCTCCAACGGTTCTGTCCGCTTTCTTCAACGGAGCGTTAAAAGTTCCCTGAAGCGAGACAAAAACATATTTTGTCAAAAAGACCTTTGGCATTTTCGATTTTAGAGGTGACAGAAAAAACCTTGAAACTTTCGGTGCATGTACGTAATAAGATAAAGAATGGTGTGTAGGCATGAGTGTGTTGCGATGTACAGAAATCAAAAGCTTTAAAAGTAATGAACTGTGGGCGAGATTATCTAAAAAAACGAAATACTGACGTTTCAAGCCAAAGTTCTTCATCAGAGTAATATAGAAGTAGATTACGTGCTGTGTAGGCAGTGTGTTCCGATGTGTATAGAAAATCTCAAAGATGGTTAACTGTCGTGGAGATTTTCGAAATACTGACGTTTCAAGCCAAAGTTATCCATCCGGGTAATTTATAAATAGATTCAAGAATATACTGATCACTAACCTTAACATTAAAATTGTTATAGTCCAATGGTCTGGGAGAAAGTTTCTTTTGAAAGCGTTCAACAGCTTCAAGAGCGCTACGTTCAGCAGCTTCTGTGACTTCGTTTGTGTATAAACTTGATTTGGTAAGGGTGTTTATGTCAGGACGGTTAATCTGAAAATTGGTAGTGCTCCAAATATCTCCTGAAATAAGAGAAATAGCTTTGCGTTCGTCCACATTTGCAGAAAACATGAGTGAAATAAATTCTTCAATAAATTCCACCATCACCATCATCACATCATCATCATCATCACCATCACTGTTACCACCACCATCACCACCACCATCACCATCACCACCACCATCGCCACCACCATCATCACCATCATCACCACCACCATCACCACCACCATCACCACCACCATCATCACCATCACCATCATCATCACTGTTACTATTACAACCACCACCATCACCACAACCACCGCCACCATCACCACAGCCGCCACCACTAACATCATCATCATCACCACCATCGCTATCACCAGCTTCATCATCGCCATCGCCACAAACATCACCACCACCATCAACATCACTGTCACCATCAACACACCATCACCACCCCATGACCACTACCATCACCACCACCATCATCATCATCACCACCAACACTATCACCAGCTTCAACATCACCATCGCCACAAATATCAACACCACCATCATTACCAAAATCATCACCATAACCATCATCACCAACTTGTGCCTGGACACACTGCCAACTGACCTGCATCCATTTCTTCTGCTGCTTGTAGCAACGTGACCCCCCACTCAGTCTGTTGGCGCTTTAGTGTCCAGTCTAGAGAATGTCGGCCGCGGTCACCTTCTATTCCAGGATGCACGATAATGCAAGGTACGTCTGGATTATTGTACACGTCTTCTGGAACGCTTTTGGTCAAGAATGGGGCAAGAATTACATCAGCCTGGCAACTCTTGGCTATTGAACTCATTTCATCGCTGTTGTTCACTTCAAATACCTACAGATCAGATAAATCAGATCTAGTTATAAATATTGCATGGTCACCCCGATAAACTAATTGTAAAGCTCTTTACATAGAGTTTATAAAGTTTTGTTAGTTCTTGCTGTGCAAAGTGGAAAGTTTCCAACTTTGAGTATTAAACTTTAAAAGTTAATATAGATATCCGTTCGCGTCCTCAGTCATTCTCAGTCTGTTGACTAATCGACTTTAGTATCAACCAACTGGTGGTCTTACAAATCACGGGACGAAAAAATGAAATTGCGATAAATTTGCACATTTGCAAATAATTTGCAAATTTGTTAAACTAAATTTGCATGTAATTTGCTAATGGCGTGTTTTGAATTTGCATTCCGATAAATTTGCAACGACTTTGCATATGAATTTGCGCATTTGCAAATTAGTTACCAAATTTGCAAATAAATTTGCCTACGAGGGTAAATTTAAAGCAAATTTGAAAAGAAATTTGCACGACTTTGCACAATAGTTTATTCAACTTTACTGTTTGTAACTTTGCAAAATTTTACTAACGAATTTGCTCACGTCAATTTTTAATGCAAATTCGTCATTAAATTTGCTAACTTTGACGCCGTTGCAAATTTATTGTAAAACTGAAGTTTGGACCGGCTTCTATAAAAGTACAATTTTTAGGATGTTTTGATCAAAGCTTGACAAACTTAGTAAATGATCAGAATCTGATTAGGCTGAGCGCGTTCTTTTGAGATAAAAACGATACACCTGTATAAGAATATTTTGTCGACAATTAAAACATGGGCATCTCTTGTATAGTTGTTTGTTAGGAACCTCTATTGATCGATATTCTCATGCAAGCGAAAACCTGTTTGCATGCACTACAGTTCACCACAGTTTAATAGCGCTTTTTTAAGCGTGAACATCGGTAAGCAGATACTGAAAATAGGTCCCAAATTTAAACGTATTGCAACGTCGGCTAAATAGAGATTTAACTGAATTATGTGATGTTTTTTTACATATAATACGAGCAGGTCTTTCACCAATCTCGATCCTATCTGAAAGAATCCTATCTGTATAATCAGTTCAACCATTAAATGAGATATATGTTTATTATACATGTTGTGGTCTCACCAACACTTGATTACTCTAGGTCTTTGTCTTTTAATTTTTTTGTCTTTAGTTTCTCTTGAAAAAATTAAGACTTCAAACCTAAATAGATCTGGTAGTTTTAAAATATATGTACGGCCAATTCTTATTAGCTATTATAAGTGCTAATTACATTTTGCTGTTTTGTAACTTTGCGAAATTTTACTAATGAATTTGCTCATGTCAATTTAAAAAGCAAATTTGTAGTTAAATTTGCACAACTTTCCCACCGTTGCAAATATATAGCGTAAAATTGAATAAAACTCAATCAATCAATCAATCAATCAATCAATCAATCAATCAATCAATCAATCAATCAATCAATCAATCAATCAATCAATTAGTCAATCAATCAATCATTCATTCATTCAAACAACAATTAATTAAACAATTAGTCAATCAATCAATCAATCAATCAATCAATCAATCAATCAATCAATCAATCAATCAATCAATCATTGATCAATCAAACTAACTAATTAATGAATTAATCAATAACAATTAATCAACAGTGCCTTGTTCATTCAGATAACAAAAACCGAAAACATACTTTTTGTTCGACCAAAAAAATATAACCCTATGTTCTAGACTTAGAATGACAAAAATTGTAACGTATCCTACCAAGAGGATACCCTATATAGCCTGTATCCTAGAGCACCCGCGCTCATCGAGAAACAACACGAATGCTTAAAACATGCTTATACACAAGCTTCTACAGAAAGGCATTTGCCTAAATATGAAAAAGTATGCTAAAAAACCTAAATACTTTTGCGGCAGTGCTTTCATAATTCGATGTTTTTATCGATGCGTCATCGGAAGTCGTCGGATTTAAAGTCGGAGCCTTGTTCATAGTTTTATTGGCCAATCATATCTCAAGAAATTTCCCGCTAAAACACACTAATTCAAGCAAGAAGATGGCGGGTTGGTTTAGTCTGAATGGACACAAGGAAAAAATCCATCTTTTTATAGTGAACATCTACAAAAAAACGCCATCATTTGTCACCAAAGTGGTACCTTAGGAAACCTCTGTTGTTTATCCCGTACTATTTGTCTGAATATGTGGATTTTTGACGTCGAAAAAGCTTGTTAAACACTGCAGTGACGGCACTGTACAAACAAAAACTGAAAACGAAGATTGATCACGACAAACGACGCCAAAAAATTGAAGAAATCACGTTGCTTTGATAAAAAGAGGTTAGTAAACTGAAGGAGTGTGAACTATTAGTAATAGTATTCTGTATCTTGGATTAAATTCCAGTATTCTACAGCGGGATAAATAGCGTTAGTATCTTCGAAGTCTTCGAAAAATATAAATTTTGACAGTGTTTGACCCATACATTAAATATCTAAGTTTGGCTTGTAAAAACAAGTTAAATCGTTACTAGTTTTTGTATTTTATAAATGTATTTTGTAAGTTAAAACTTTTTGTGGTTACTCTTTGCAACCCTTGTTTTATAAATAAAAGTTTATATAAACTTATCAAGGCTTTCTCAATTCCTTTTTTGGGCCAGAACTTAACTATAGAACACCAAACATAAAGACAGAAAGATATTCTACCAACTAAATAAGACAAGTAAGTAAGTAGAAACAAACAATTTGTTTATTTTTAAGTGCAGCTAATCTCATACCTATATAATACATTTTATAGGTGATGCATTATTTAAGATGGTGTTTATACTATTGTACTGTATTGAATTATATTCAAATGTTTTGTTTGAATGTATTGCACTATTGTAAATATTTATTTTATTATTTTGTATAGTTTTACAGTGTCTTAAAAGGTATAAACATTCTCTTTGCATTGTATTGCAGAGAGCTGTATTGTATATTATATTGTATTGTATTGTGTGTGTGCTGTATTGTTTATTGTATTGTGTGTGCTGTGTTGTATTGTGTGTGCTGTGTTGTATTGTGTGTGCTGTGTGTGCTGTGTTGTGCTGTGTGTGCTGTGTGTGCTGTGTGTGCTGTGTGTGCTGTGTGTGCTGTGTGTGCTGTGTGTGCTGTGTGTGCTGTGTGTGCTGTGCGTGCTGTGCTGTGCTGTGCTGTGTGTGCTGTGCTGTGCTGTGCTGTGTTGTGCTGTGTGTGCTGTGTGTGCTGTGCTGTGCTGTGCTGTGCTGTGCTGTGCTGTGTGTGCTGTGTGTGCTGTGTGTGCTGTGTTGTGCTGTGCTGTGTTGTGCTGTGTTGTGCTGTGTTGTGCTGTGCTGTGTTGTGTTGTGCTGTGCTGTGTTGTGCTGTGTTGTGTTGTGTTGTGTTGTGCTGTGTTGTGTTGTCCTGTGTTGTGCTGTGTTGTGCTGTGTTGTGCTGTGCTGTGTTGTGCTGTGTTGTGCTGTGTTGTGCTGTGTTGTGCTGTGCTGTGTGTGCTGTGTGGTGTGTGCTGTGTTGTGCTGTGCTGTGTGTGCTGTGCTATGTTGTGCTGTGCTGTGTTGTGCTGTGCTGTGATGTGTTGTGTTGTGTTGTGTTGTGTTGTGTTGTGTTGTGTTGTGTTGTGTTGTGTTGTGTTGTGTTGTGTTGTGCTGTGTTGTCCTGTGCTGTGTTGTGCTGTGTTGTGTTGTGTTGTGTTGTGTTGCATTGTGTTGTGTTGTGTTGTGTTGTGTTGTGTTGTCCTGTGTTGTGTTGTGTTGTGTTGTCCTGTGTTGTGTTGTGTTGTGTTGTGTTGTGCTGTGCTGTGCTGTGCTGTGTTGTGTTGTGTTGTGTTGTGTTGTGTTGTGTTGTGTTGTGTTGTGTTGTGTTGTGTTGTGTTGTGTTGTGTTGTGCTGTGCTGTGCTGTGCTGTGCTGTGCTGTGTTGTGTTGTGTTGTGTTGTGCTGTGTTGTGTTGTCCTGTGTTGTGCTGTGTTGTGCTGTGTTGTGCTGTGCTGTGTTGTGCTGTGTTGTGCTGTGTTGTGCTGTGTTGTGCTGTGCTGTGTGTGCTGTGTGGTGTGTGCTGTGTTGTGCTGTGCTGTGTGTGCTGTGCTATGTTGTGCTGTGCTGTGTTGTGCTGTGCTGTGATGTGTTGTGTTGTGTTGTGTTGTGTTGTGTTGTGTTGTGTTGTGTTGTGTTGTGTTGTGTTGTGTTGTGTTGTGCTGTGTTGTCCTGTGCTGTGTTGTGCTGTGTTGTGTTGTGTTGTGTTGTGTTGCATTGTGTTGTGTTGTGTTGTGTTGTGTTGTGTTGTCCTGTGTTGTGTTGTGTTGTGTTGTCCTGTGTTGTGTTGTGTTGTGTTGTGTTGTGTTGTGTTGTGTTGTGTTGTGTTGTGTTGTGTTGTGTTGTGTTGTGTTGTGTTGTGCTGTGCTGTGCTGTGCTGTGTTGTGTTGTGTTGTGTTGTGTTGTGTTGTGTTGTGTTGTGTTGTGTTGTGTTGTGTTGTGTTGTGTTGTGTTGTGTTGTGTTGTGTTGTGTTGTGTTGTGTTGTGTTGTGTTGTGTTGTGTTGTGTTGTGTTGTGTTGTGTTGTGTTGTGTTGTGTGTGCTGTGCTGTGCTGTGCTGTGCTGTGCTGTGCTGTGCTGTGTGTGCTGTGTGTGCTGTGTTGTGCTGTGCTGTGTTGTGCTGTGTTGTGCTGTGTTGTGCTGTGCTGTGTTGTGTTGTGCTGTGCTGTGTTGTGCTGTGTTGTGTTGTGTTGTGTTGTGCTGTGTTGTGTTGTCCTGTGTTGTGCTGTGTTGTGCTGTGTTGTGCTGTGCTGTGTTGTGCTGTGTTGTGCTGTGTTGTGCTGTGTTGTGCTGTGTTGTGCTGTGCTGTGTGTGCTGTGTGGTGTGTGCTGTGTTGTGCTGTGCTGTGTGTGCTGTGCTATGTTGTGCTGTGCTGTGTTGTGCTGTGCTGTGATGTGTTGTGTTGTGTTGTGTTGTGTTGTGTTGTGTTGTGTTGTGTTGTGCTGTGTTGTCCTGTGCTGTGTTGTGCTGTGTTGTGTTGTGTTGTGTTGTGTTGCATTGTGTTGTGTTGTGTTGTGTTGTGTTGTGTTGTCCTGTGTTGTGTTGTGTTGTGTTGTCCTGTGTTGTGTTGTGTTGTGTTGTGTTGTGCTGTGCTGTGCTGTGCTGTGTTGTGTTGTGTTGTGTTGTGTTGTGTTGTGTTGTGTTGTGTTGTGTTGTGTTGTGTTGTGTTGTGCTGTGCTGTGCTGTGCTGTGCTGTGCTGTGCTGTGCTGTGTTGTGTTGTGTTGTGTTGTGTTGTGTTGTGTTGTGTTGTGTTGTGTTGTGTTGTGTTGTGTTGTGTTGTGTTGTGTTGTGTTGTATTGTATTGTATTGTATTGCTCATTGCATTGCAATGCAATTCATTGCATTCCATTGCATTGTAATATTGTATTATATAGTAAATTTTCAAGCATTTATCTTTTAAGTGCTGCTTATATCATACCTATTTAATACCTATTTATAATTGAATAAATCATTTTTATAATATTGTACTAATACTGTACTGCACTGCACTGTATTGTACTGCACTGCACTGCACTGTATTGTATTGTACTCTACTGCACTGCACTGCACTGTATTGTACTGCACTGTATTGTACTGTATTGTATTGTACTGTACTGCACTGCACTGTACTGCATTGTATTGTATTGTATTGTATTGTATTGTATTGTATTGTATTGTATTGTATTGTACTGTACTGTACTGCACTGCACTGCACTGTATTGCACTGCACTACACAGTACTTCACTACACTGTATTTTATTTGTACTTTACTGTACTGTACTGCATTGTTTTTTATTGTTATTGCATTGTATTGGAGTGTTGTAAAGTTTTGTATTGTATAGTTTTGCAGTCTATCAACATTTATTGCATTGTAATGAGGACTGTGTCAGATTGCATTGTATTGCGTTGCATTGTTTTGCATTGTTTTGCATTACATTGCATTGTATTACATGCATTGTATTGGAGTGCATTGCATTGAAATACATTATTTTGAAAATATTACTGTAACTTTGCAAGTCACTCTATTTCAATATCTTAAATTTTCATGTAATTTATTAGGTTAGAACCAAACAAAAATACAGAAAGATATAATTTTATTCTACTAACTATTTAGCAAGTAAGTAGAAAAATATGTTTATTTTAAATGTGACTTATTTATAAATTATTAAAGATGACTTTTATATAATGTTGTTCTGTATAAGTATATTGTAAAGTTTTTAGAGATGTGCCAGATCTGGGTATTGGTGCCCAGTGGGCAGTATCCAGTAAAATTCTGCTATCTGGCAGTGTCTGGTATTTGGTAAAACAGTTTATAGTTTTAAAGGACTGCCTCCCTTCCCTTGCCTTAATTATGTTGTCTTGCCTCACTTTGCCTAATTTACTTCTCAGGTATTGTTATGCATTTGCATTGTAATTTGGATTGATTCGAATTACTGCATTGTAAATTTTGCAAGTAAATTTATTTTGTTATCATAACTTTTCATATGTTATTTCTAGACCAGAGTTTAACTATATTCCACCAAACATAGAGACAGAAAGATATTTACAAGTATAGACAAGTAAGTACGGTAGAAAACAACAATTTATACCTATTTTATGCACTATACCTATGTATAAATAGATATCTATATATTGCATCTTGTCTTGTCTTGCATCTTGTCTTGGATTTTGTCTTGTCTTGTCTTGTCTTGCATTTTGTCTTGTCTTGTCTTGCATCTTGTCTTGTCTTGCATCTTGTCTTGTCTTGCATCCTGTCTTGTCTTGTCTTGTCTTGTCTTGTCTTGTCTTGTCTTGTCTTGTCTTGTCTTGTCTTGTCTTGTCTTGTCTTGTCTTGTCTTGTCTTGTCTTGTCTTGCATCTTGTCTTGTCTTGCATTTTGTCTTGTCTTGTCTTGCATCTTGTCTTGTCTTGCATCTTGTCTTGTCTTCCATCTTGTCTTGCATTTGTCTTGTCTTGCATTTTGTCTTGTCTTGTCTTGTCTTGCATCTTGTCTTGTCTTGCATCTTGTCTTGCATTTTGTCTTGTCTTGCATTTTGTCTTGTCTTGTCTTGCATTTTGTCTTGTCTTGCATCTTGTCTTGTCTTGCATCTTGCATCTTGTCTTGCATCTTGCATCTTGACTTGCATCTTGCATCTTGCATCTTGTCTTGTCTTGTCTTGTCTTGTCTTGTCTTGTTTTGTCTTGTCTTGTCTTGTCTTGTCTTGTCTTGTCTTGTCTTGTCTTGTCTTGTCTTGTCTTGTCTTGTCTTGTCTTGTCTTGTCTTGTCTTGCATCTTGCATCTTGCATCTTGTCTTGCATCTTGCATCTTGTCTTGCATCTTGCATCTTGTCCTGCATCTTGCATCTTGCATCTTGTCTTGTCTTGCATCTTGTCTTGTCTTGCATCTTGTCTTGTCTTGTCTTGTCTTGCATCTTGTCTTGTCTTGCATCTTGTCTTGCATCTTGTCTTGCATCTTGTCTTGTCTTGCATTTTGTCTTGTCTTGTCTTGTCTTGCATCTTGTCTTGTCTTGCATCTTGTCTTGCATTTTGTCTTGTCTTGCATTTTGTCTTGTCTTGTCTTGCATTTTGTCTTGTCTTGCATCTTGTCTTGTCTTGCATCTTGCATCTTGTCTTGCATCTTGCATCTTGACTTGCATCTTGCATCTTGCATCTTGTCTTGTCTTGTCTTGTCTTGTCTTGTCTTGTCTTGTCTTGTTTTGTCTTGTCTTGTCTTGTCTTGTCTTGTCTTGTCTTGTCTTGTCTTGTCTTGCATCTTGCATCTTGCATCTTGTCTTGCATCTTGCATCTTGTCTTGCATCTTGCATCTTGTCCTGCATCTTGCATCTTGCATCTTGTCTTGTCTTGCATCTTGTCTTGTCTTGCATCTTGTCTTGTCTTGTCTTGCATCTTGTCTTGTCTTGCATCTTGTCTTGCATCTTGTCTTGTCTTGCATTTTGTCTTGTCTTGTCTTGTCTTGTCTTGCATCTTGTCTTGTCTTGCATCTTGTCTTGCATTTTGTCTTGTCTTGCATTTTGTCTTGTCTTGTCTTGCATTTTGTCTTGTCTTGCATCTTGTCTTGTCTTGCATCTTGCATCTTGTCTTGCATCTTGCATCTTGTCTTGTCTTGTCTTGTCTTGTCTTGTCTTGTCTTGTCTTGTCTTGTCTTGTCTTGTCTTGTCTTGTCTTGTCTTGTCTTGTCTTGTCTTGTCTTGTCTTGTCTTGTCTTGTCTTGTCTTGTCTTGTCTTGTCTTGTCTTGTCTTGTCTTGTCTTGTCTTGTCTTGTCTTGTCTTGTCTTGTCTTGTCTTGTCTTGCATCTTGTCTTGTCTTGCATCTTGTCTTGCATTTTGTCTTGTCTTGCATTTTGTGTTGTCTTGCATCTTGTCTTGTCTTGCATCTTGCATCTTGTCTTGCATCTTGCATCTTGTCTTGCATATTGTCTTGTCTTGCATCTTGTCTTGTCTTGTCTTGCATCTTGTCTTGTCTTGCATCTTGTCTTGTCTTGCATCTTGTCTTGTCTTGCATCTTGTCTTGTCTTGTCTTGCATCTTGTCTTGTCTTGCATCTTGTCTTGTCTTGCATCTTGTCTTGTCTTGCATCTTGTCTTGTCTTGCATCTTGTCTTGTCTTGCATCTTGTCTTGTCTTGCATCTTGTCTTGTCTTGCATCTTGTCTTGTCTTGCATCTTGTCTTGTCTTGCATCTTGTCTTGTCTTGCATCTTGTCTTGTCTTGCATCTTGTCTTGTCTTGTCTTGCATCTTGTCTTGTCTTGCATCTTGTCTTGTCTTGCATCTTGTCTTGTCTTGTCTTGTCTTGTCTTGCATCTTGTCTTGTCTTGCATCTTGTCTTGTCTTGCATCTTGTCTTGTCTTGCATCTTGTCTTGTCTTGCATCTTGTCTTGTCTTGCATCTTGTCTTGTCTTGCATCTTGTCTTGTCTTGCATCTTGTCTTGTCTTGTCTTGCATCTTGTCTTGTCTTGCATCTTGTCTTGTCTTGCATCTTGTCTTGTCTTGCATCTTGTCTTGTCTTGCATCTTGTCTTGTCTTGCATCTTGTCTTGTCTTGCATCTTGTCTTGTCTTGCATCTTGTCTTGTCTTGTCTTGTCTTGTCTTGTCTTGCATCTTGTCTTGTCTTGTCTTGTCTTGTCTTGTCTTGTCTTGCATCTTGTCTTGCATCTTGTCTTGTCTTGCATCTTGTCTTGTCTTGCATCTTGTCTTGTCTTGCATCTTGTCTTGTCTTGTCTTGTCTTGCATCTTGTCTTGTCTTGCATCTTGTCTTGTCTTGCATCTTGTCTTGTCTTGCATCTTGTCTTGCATTTTGTCTTGTCTTGCATTTTGTCTTGTCTTGTCTTGCATTTTGTCTTGTCTTGCATCTTGTCTTGTCTTGCATCTTGCATCTTGTCTTGCATCTTGCATCTTGACTTGACTTGTCTTGTCTTGTCTTGTCTTGTCTTGTTTTGTCTTGTCTTGTCTTGTCTTGTCTTGTCTTGTCTTGTCTTGTCTTGTCTGGTCTTGTCTTGTCTTGTCTTGTCTTGACTTGTCTTGTCTTGTCTTGTCTTGTCTTGTCTTGTCTTGTCTTGTCTTGTCTTGTCTTGTCTTGTCTTGTCTTGTCTTGTCTTGTCTTGTCTTGTCTTGTCTTGTCTTGTCTTGTCTTGTCTTGTCTTGTCTTGTCTTGTCTTGTCTTGTCTTGTCTTGTCTTGCATCTTGCATCTTGTCTTGCATCTTGCATCTTGTCCTGCATCTTGCATCTTGCATCTTGTCTTGTCTTGCATCTTGTCTTGTCTTGCATCTTGTCTTGTCTTGTCTTGTCTTGCATCTTGTCTTGTCTTGCATCTTGTCTTGTCTTGCATCTTGTCTTGTCTTGTCTTGCATCTTGTCTTGTCTTGCATCTTGTCTTGTCTTGCATCTTGTCTTGTCTTGCATCTTGTCTTGTCTTGCATCTTGTCTTGTCTTGCATCTTGTCTTGTCTTGCATCTTGTCTTGTCTTGCATCTTGTCTTGTCTTGCATCTTGTCTTGTCTTGCATCTTGTCTTGTCTTGCATCTTGTCTTGTCTTGCATCTTGTCTTGTCTTGCATCTTGTCTTGTCTTGCATCTTGTCTTGTCTTGCATCTTGTCTTGTCTTGCATCTTGTCTTGTCTTGTCTTGCATTTTGTCTTGTCTTGTCTTGCATCTTGTCTTGTATCTTGTCTTGTCTAGCATCTTGTCTTGTCTTGCATCTTGTCTTGTCTTGTCTTGTCTTGTCTTGCATCTTGTCTTGTCTTGCATTTTGTCTTGTCTTGTCTTGCATCTTGTCTTGTCTTGCATCTTGTCTTGTCTTGCATCTTGTCTTGTCTTGCATCTTGTCTTGTCTTGCATCTTGTCTTGTCTTGCATCTTGTCTTCTCTTGTCTTGTCTTGCATCTTGTCTTGTCTTGCATCTTGTCTTGCATTTTGTCTTGTCTTGCATTTTGTCTTGTCTTGTCTTGCATTTTGTCTTGTCTTGCATCTTGTCTTGTCTTGCATCTTGCATCTTGTCTTGCATCTTGCATCTTGACTTGCATCTTGCATCTTGCATCTTGTCTTGTCTTGTCTTGTCTTGTCTTGTCTTGTCTTGTCTTGTCTTGTCTTGTCTTGTCTTGTCTTGTCTTGTCTTGTCTTGTCTTGTCTTGTCTTGTCTTGTCTTGTCTTGTCTTGTCTTGTCTTGTCTTGTCTTGTCTTGTCTTGTCTTGTCTTGTCTTGTCTTGTCTTGTCTTGTCTTGTCTTGTCTTGTCTTGTCTTGTCTTGCATCTTGCATCTTGCATCTTGTCTTGCATCTTGCATCTTGCCCTGCATCTTGCATCTTGCATCTTGTCTTGTCTTGCATCTTGTCTTGTCTTGCATCTTGTCTTGTCTTGTCTTGTCTTGCATCTTGTCTTGTCTTGCATCTTGTCTTGTCTTGCATCTTGTCTTGTCTTGTCTTGCATCTTGTCTTGTCTTGCATCTTGTCTTGTCTTGCATCTTGTCTTGTCTTGTCTTGCATCTTGTCTTGTCTTGCATCTTGTCTTGTCTTGCATCTTGTCTTGTCTTGCATCTTGTCTTGTCTTGTCTTGCATCTTGTCTTGTCTTGCATCTTGTCTTGTCTTGCATCTTGTCTTGCATCTTGTCTTGTCTTGTCTTGTCTTGCATCTTGTCTTGTCTTGTCATGCATCTTGTCTTGTCTTGCATCTTGTCTTGTCTTGCATCTTGTCTTGTCTTGCATCTTGTCTTGTCTTGCATCTTGTCTTGTCTTGCATCTTGTCTTGTCTTGCATCTTGTCTTGTCTTGCATCTTGTCTTGTCTTGCATCTTGTCTTGTCTTGCATCTTGTCTTGTCTTGCATCTTGTCTTGTCTTGCATCTTGTCTTGTCTTGCATCTTGTCTTGTCTTGCATCTTGTCTTGTCTTGCATCTTGTCTTGTCTTGCATCTTGTCTTGTCTTGCATCTTGTCTTGTCTTGCATCTTGTCTTGTCTTGCATCTTGTCTTGTCTTGCATCTTGTCTTGTCTTGCATCTTGTCTTGTCTTGTCTTGTCTTGTCTTGCATCTTGTCTTGTCTTGCATCTTGTCTTGTCTTGTCTTGTCTTGTCTTGTCTTGCATCTTGTCTTGTCTTGCATCTTGTCTTGTCTTGCATCTTGTCTTGTCTTGCATCTTGTCTTGTCTTGCATCTTGTCTTGTCTTGTCTTGTCTTGTCTTGCATCTTGTCTTGTCTTGCATCTTGTCTTGTCTTGTCTTGTCTTGTCTTGTCTTGTCTTGTCTTGTCTTGTCTTGTCTTGTCTTGTCTTGTCTTGTCTTGTCTTGTCTTGTCTTGTCTTGTCTTGTCTTGTCTTGTCTTGTCTTGTCTTGTCTTGTCTTGTCTTGTCTTGCATCTTGTCTTGTCTTGCATCTTGTCTTGTCTTGCATCTTGTCTTGTCTTGCATCTTGTCTTGTCTTGCATCTTGTCTTGTCTTGTCTTGCATCTTGTCTTGTCTTGCATCTTGTCTTGTCTTGCATCTTGTCTTGTCTTGTCTTGCATCTTGTCTTGTCTTGCATCTTGTCTTGTCTTGCATCTTGTCTTGTCTTGTCTTGCATCTTGTCTTGTCTTGCATCTTGTCTTGTCTTGCATCTTGTCTTGTCTTGCATCTTGTCTTGTCTTGCATCTTGTCTTGTCTTGTCTTGCATCTTGTCTTGTCTTGCATCTTGTCTTGTCTTGCATCTTGTCTTGTCTTGTCATGCATCTTGTCTTGTCTTGCATCTTGTCTTGTCTTGCATCTTGTCTTGTCTTGCATCTTGTCTTGTCTTGCATCTTGTCTTGTCTTGCATCTTGTCTTGTCTTGCATCTTGTCTTGCATCTTGTCTTGTCTTGTCTTGCATCTTGTCTTGTCTTGCATCTTGTCTTGTCTTGCATCTTGTCTTGTCTTGCATCTTGTCTTGTCTTGCATCTTGTCTTGTCTTGCATCTTGTCTTGTCTTGCATCTTGTCTTGTCTTGTCTTGTCTTGTCTTGCATCTTGTCTTGTCTTGCATCTTGTCTTGTCTTGCATCTTGTCTTGTCTTGCATCTTGTCTTGTCTTGTCTTGTCTTGTCTTGCATCTTGTCTTGTCTTGCATCTTGTCTTGTCTTGCATCTTGTCTTGTCTTGCATCTTGTCTTGTCTTGCATCTTGTCTTGTCTTGCATCTTGTCTTGTCTTGTCTTGCATCTTGTCTTGTCTTGCATCTTGTCTTGTCTTGCATCTTGTCTTGTCTTGCATCTTGTCTTGTCTTGCATCTTGTCTTGTCTTGCATCTTGTCTTGTCTTGCATCTTGTCTTGTCTTGCATCTTGTCTTGTCTTGCATCTTGTCTTGTCTTGCATCTTGTCTTGTCTTGCATCTTGTCTTGTCTTGCATCTTGTCTTGTCTTGCATCTTGTCTTGTCTTGCATCTTGTCTTGTCTTGTCTTGCATCTTGTCTTGTCTTGTCTTGCATCTTGTCTTGTCTTGCATCTTGTCTTGTCTTGCATCTTGTCTTGTCTTGCATCTTGTCTTGTCTTGCATCTTGTCTTGTCTTGCATCTTGTCTTGTCTTGCATCTTGTCTTGTCTTGCATCTTGTCTTGTCTTGCATCTTGTCTTGTCTTGCATCTTGGTCTTGTCTTGCATCTTGTCTTGTCTTGCATCTTGTCTTGTCTTGCATCTTGTCTTGTCTTGCATCTTGTCTTGTCTTGCATCTTGTCTTGTCTTGCATCTTGTCTTGTCTTGCATCTTGTCTTGTCTTGCATCTTGTCTTGTCTTGCATCTTGTCTTGTCTTGCATCTTGTCTTGTCTTGCATCTTGTCTTGTCTTGCATCTTGTCTTGTCTTGCATCTTGTCTTGTCTTGCATCTTGTCTTGTCTTGCATCTTGTCTTGTCTTGCATCTTGTCTTGTCTTGCATCTTGTCTTGTCTTGCATCTTGTCTTGTCTTGCATCTTGTCTTGTCTTGCATCTTGTCTTGTCTTGCATCTTGTCTTGTCTTGCATCTTGTCTTGTCTTGCATCTTGTCTTGTCTTGCATCTTGTCTTGTCTTGCATCTTGTCTTGTCTTGCATCTTGTCTTGTCTTGCATCTTGTCTTGTCTTGCATCTTGTCTTGTCTTGCATCTTGTCTTGTCTTGCATCTTGTCTTGTCTTGCATCTTGTCTTGTCTTGCATCTTGTCTTGTCTTGCATCTTGTCTTGTCTTGCATCTTGTCTTGTCTTGCATCTTGTCTTGTCTTGCATCTTGTCTTGTCTTGCATCTTGTCTTGTCTTGCATCTTGTCTTGTCTTGCATCTTGTCTTGTCTTGCATCTTGTCTTGTCTTGCATCTTGTCTTGTCTTGCATCTTGTCTTGCATCTTGTCTTGTCTTGCATCTTGTCTTGTCTTGTCTTGCATCTTGTCTTGTCTTGCATCTTGTCTTGTCTTGCATCTTGTCTTGTCTTGCATCTTGTCTTGTCTTGCATCTTGTCTTGTCTTGCATCTTGTCTTGTCTTGTCTTGTCTTGTCTTGTCTTGTCTTGTCTTGTCTTGTCTTGTCTTGTCTTGTCTTGTCTTGTCTTGTCTTGTCTTGTCTTGTCTTGTCTTGCATCTTGTCTTGTCTTGCCTCTTGTCTTGTCTTGCATCTTGTCTTGTCTTGTCTTGTCTTGTCTTGTCTTGTCTTGTCTTGTCTTGTCTTGTCTTGTCTTGTCTTGTCTTGTCTTGCATCTTGTCTTGTCTTGCATCTTGTCTTGTCTTGCATCTTGTCTTGTCTTGCATCTTGTCTTGTCTTGCATCTTGTCTTGTCTTGTCTTGTCTTGTCTTGTCTTGTCTTGTCTTGTCTTGTCTTGTCTTGTCTTGTCTTGTCTTGCATCTTGCTCTTGCATCTTGTCTTGTCTTGCATCTTGTCTTGTCTTGCATCTTGCATCTTGTCTTGTCTTGTCTTGCATCTTGTCTTGTCTTGCATCTTGTCTTGTCTTGTCTTGCATCTTGTCTTGTCTTGCATCTTGTCTTGTCTTGCATCTTGTCTTGTCTTGTCTTGCATCTTGTCTTGTCTTGCATCTTGTCTTGTCTTGCATCTTGTCTTGTCTTGTCTTGCATCTTGTCTTGTCTTGCATCTTGTCTTGTCTTGCATCTTGTCTTGTCTTGCATCTTGTCTTGTCTTGCATCTTGTCTTGTCTTGTCTTGCATCTTGTCTTGTCTTGCATCTTGTCTTGCATCTTGTCTTGTCTTGCATCTTGTCTTGTCTTGCATCTTGTCTTGTCTTGCATCTTGTCTTGTCTTGCATCTTGTCTTGTCTTGCATCTTGTCTTGTCTTGCATCTTGTCTTGTCTTGCATCTTGTCTTGTATCTTGTCTTGTCTTGTCTTGCATCTTGTCTTGTCTTGCATCTTGTCTTGTCTTGCATCTTGTCTTGTCTTGCATCTTGTCTTGTCTTGCATCTTGTCTTGTCTTGCATCTTGTCTTGTCTTGCATCTTGTCTTGTCTTGTCTTGCATCTTGTCTTGTATCTTGTCTTGTCTTGCATCTTGTCTTGTCTTGCATCTTGTCTTGTCTTGCATCTTGTCTTGTCTTGCATCTTGTCTTGTCTTGCATCTTGTCTTGTCTTGCATCTTGTCTTGTCTTGCATCTTGTCTTGTCTTGCATCTTGTCTTGTCTTGCATCTTGTCTTGTCTTGCATCTTGTCTTGTCTTGCATCTTGTCTTGTCTTGCATCTTGTCTTGTCTTGCATCTTGTCTTGTCTTGCATCTTGTCTTGTCTTGCATCTTGTCTTGTCTTGCATCTTGTCTTGTCTTGCATCTTGTCTTGTCTTGCATCTTGTCTTGTCTTGCATCTTGTCTTGTCTTGTCTTGCATCTTGTCTTGTCTTGTCTTGCATCTTGTCTTGTCTTGCATCTTGTCTTGTCTTGCATCTTGTCTTGTCTTGCATCTTGTCTTGTCTTGCATCTTGTCTTGTCTTGCATCTTGTCTTGTCTTGCATCTTGTCTTGTCTTGCATCTTGTCTTGTCTTGCATCTTGTCTTGTCTTGCATCTTGTCTTGTCTTGCATCTTGTCTTGTCTTGCATCTTGTCTTGTCTTGCATCTTGTCTTGTCTTGCATCTTGTCTTGTCTTGCATCTTGTCTTGTCTTGTCTTGCATCTTGTCTTGCATCTTGTCTTGTCTTGCATCTTGTCTTGTCTTGCATCTTGTCTTGTCTTGCATCTTGTCTTGTCTTGCATCTTGTCTTGTCTTGCATCTTGTCTTGTCTTGTCTTGCATCTTGTCTTGTCTTGCATCTTGTCTTGTCTTGCATCTTGTCTTGTCTTGCATCTTGTCTTGTCTTGCATCTTGTCTTGTCTTGCATCTTGTCTTGTCTTGCATCTTGTCTTGTCTTGCATCTTGTCTTGTCTTGCATCTTGTCTTGTCTTGCATCTTGTCTTGTCTTGCATCTTGTCTTGTCTTGCATCTTGTCTTGTCTTGCATCTTGTCTTGTCTTGCATCTTGTCTTGTCTTGCATCTTGTCTTGTCTTGCATCTTGTCTTGTCTTGCATCTTGTCTTGTCTTGCATCTTGTCTTGTCTTGCATCTTGTCTTGTCTTGCATCTTGTCTTGTCTTGCATCTTGTCTTGTCTTGTCTTGCATCTTGTCTTGTCTTGTCTTGTCTTGCATCTTGTCTTGTCTTGCATCTTGTCTTGTCTTGCATCTTGTCTTGTCTTGCATCTTGTCTTGTCTTGCATCTTGTCTTGTCTTGCATCTTGTCTTGTCTTGCATCTTGTCTTGTCTTGCATCTTGTCTTGTCTTGCATCTTGTCTTGTCTTGCATCTTGTCTTGTCTTGCATCTTGTCTTGCATCTTGTCTTGTCTTGCATCTTGTCTTGTCTTGCATCTTGTCTTGCATCTTGTCTTGTCTTGCATCTTGTCTTGTCTTGCATCTTGTCTTGTCTTGCATCTTGTCTTGTCTTGTCTTGCATCTTGTCTTGTCTTGCATCTTGTCTTGTCTTGCATCTTGTCTTGTCTTGCATCTTGTCTTGTCTTGTCTTGTCTTGCATCTTGTCTTGTCTTGCATCTTGTCTTGCATCTTGTCTTGTCTTGCATCTTGTCTTGTCTTGCATCTTGTCTTGTCTTGCATCTTGTCTTGTCTTGCATCTTGTCTTGTCTTGCATCTTGTCTTGTCTTGCATCTTGTCTTGTCTTGCATCTTGTCTTGTCTTGCATCTTGTCTTGTCTTGCATCTTGTCTTGTCTTGCATCTTGTCTTGTCTTGCATCTTGTCTTGCATCTTGTCTTGTCTTGCATCTTGTCTTGTCTTGCATCTTGTCTTGTCTTGCATCTTGTCTTGTCTTGCATCTTGTCTTGTCTTGTCTTGCATCTTGTCTTGTCTTGCATCTTGTCTTGTCTTGCATCTTGTCTTGTCTTGCATCTTGTCTTGTCTTGCATCTTGTCTTGTCTTGCATCTTGTCTTGTCTTGCATCTTGTCTTGTCTTGCATCTTGTCTTGTCTTGCATCTTGTCTTGTCTTGCATCTTGTCTTGTCTTGCATCTTGTCTTGTCTTGTCTTGCATCTTGTCTTGTATCTTGTCTTGTCTTGCATCTTGTCTTGTCTTGCATCTTGTCTTGTCTTGCATCTTGTCTTGTCTTGCATCTTGTCTTGTCTTGCATCTTGTCTTGTCTTGCATCTTGTCTTGTCTTGCATCTTGTCTTGTCTTGCATCTTGTCTTGTCTTGCATCTTGTCTTGTCTTGCATCTTGTCTTGTCTTGCATCTTGTCTTGTCTTGCATCTTGTCTTCTCTTGTCTTGTCTTGCATCTTGTCTTGTCTTGCATCTTGTCTTGTCTTGCATCTTGTCTTGTCTTGCATCTTGTCTTGTCTTGTCTTGCATCTTGTCTTGTCTTGCATCTTGTCTTGTCTTGCATCTTGCATCTTGTCTTGCATCTTGCATCTTGACTTGCATCTTGCATCTTGCATCTTGTCTTGTCTTGTCTTGTCTTGTCTTGTCTTGTCTTGTCTTGTCTTGTCTTGTCTTGTCTTGTCTTGTCTTGTCTTGTCTTGTCTTGTCTTGTCTTGTCTTGTCTTGTCTTGCATCTTGTCTTGTCTTGTCTTGTCTTGTCTTGTCTTGTCTTGTCTTGTCTTGTCTTGTCTTGTCTTGTCTTGTCTTGTCTTGTCTTGTCTTGTCTTGTCTTGTCTTGTCTTGTCTTGTCTTGTCTTGTCTTGTCTTGTCTTGTCTTGTCTTGTCTTGTCTTGTCTTGTCTTGCATCTTGTCTTGCTCTTGTCTTGTCTTGTCTTGTCTTGTCTTGTCTTGCATCTTGTCTTGTCTTGCATCTTGCATCTTGTCTTGCATCTTGCATCTTGTCTTGCATCTTGCATCTTGCATCTTGTCTTGTCTTGCATCTTGTCTTGTCTTGCATCTTGTCTTGCATCTTGTCTTGTCTTGTCTTGTCTTGTCTTGCATCTTGTCTTGTCTTGTCTTGCATCTTGTCTTGTCTTGCATCTTGTCTTGTCTTGCATCTTGTCTTGTCTTGCATCTTGTCTTGTCTTGCATCTTGTCTTGTCTTGTATCTTGTCTTGTCTTGTCTTGCATCTTGTCTTGTCTTGCATCTTGTCTTGTCTTGCATCTTGTCTTGTCTTGCATCTTGTCTTGTCTTGCATCTTGTCTTGTCTTGCATCTTGTCTTGTCTTGCATCTTGTCTTGTCTTGCATCTTGTCTTGTCTTGCATCTTGTCTTGTCTTGCATCTTGTCTTGTCTTGCATCTTGTCTTGTCTTGCATCTTGTCTTGTCTTGCATCTTGTCTTGTCTTGCATCTTGTCTTGTCTTGCATCTTGTCTTGTCTTGCATCTTGTCTTGTCTTGCATCTTGTCTTGTCTTGCATCTTGTCTTGTCTTGCATCTTGTCTTGTCTTGCATCTTGTCTTGTCTTGCATCTTGTCTTGTCTTGCATCTTGTCTTGTCTTGCATCTTGTCTTGTCTTGCATCTTGTCTTGTCTTGCATCTTGTCTTGTCTTGCATCTTGTCTTGTCTTGCATCTTGTCTTGTCTTGTCTTGTCTTGCATCTTGTCTTGTCTTGCATCTTGTCTTGTCTTGTCTTGTCTTGTCTTGCATCTTGTCTTGTCTTGTCTTGCATCTTGTCTTGTCTTGCATCTTGTCTTGTCTTGCATCTTGTCTTGTCTTGCATCTTGTCTTGTCTTGCATCTTGTCTTGTCTTGCATCTTGTCTTGTCTTGCATCTTGTCTTGTCTTGCATCTTGTCTTGTCTTGTCTTGCATCTTGTCTTGTCTTGCATCTTGTCTTGTCTTGCATCTTGTCTTGTCTTGCATCTTGTCTTGTCTTGCATCTTGTCTTGTCTTGCATCTTGTCTTGTCTTGCATCTTGTCTTGTCTTGCATCTTGTCTTGTCTTGCATCTTGTCTTGTCTTGCATCTTGTCTTGTCTTGCATCTTGTCTTGTCTTGCATCTTGTCTTGTCTTGCATCTTGTCTTGTCTTGCATCTTGTCTTGTCTTGCATCTTGTCTTGTCTTGTCTTGCATCTTGTCTTGTCTTGCATCTTGTCTTGTCTTGCATCTTGTCTTGCATCTTGTCTTGTCTTGTCTTGTCTTGTCTTGTCTTGTCTTGCATCTTGTCTTGTCTTGTCATGCATCTTGTCTTGTCTTGCATCTTGTCTTGTCTTGCATCTTGTCTTGTCTTGCATCTTGTCTTGTCTTGCATCTTGTCTTGTCTTGCATCTTGTCTTGTCTTGCATCTTGTCTTGTCTTGCATCTTGTCTTGTCTTGCATCTTGTCTTGTCTTGCATCTTGTCTTGTCTTGCATCTTGTCTTGTCTTGCATCTTGTCTTGTCTTGCATCTTGTCTTGTCTTGCATCTTGTCTTGTCTTGTCTTGTCTTGCATCTTGTCTTGTCTTGTCTTGTCTTGCATCTTGTCTTGTCTTGCATCTTGTCTTGTCTTGCATCTTGTCTTGTCTTGCATCTTGTCTTGTCTTGTCTTGCATCTTGCCTTGTCTTGTCTTGTCTTGCATCTTGTCTTGTCTTGTCTTGTCTTGTCTTGTCTTGCATCTTGTCTTGCATCTTGTCTTGTCTTGCATCTTGTCTTGTCTTGCATCTTGTCTTGTCTTGCATCTTGCATCTTGTCTTGTCTTGCATCTTGTCTTGTCTTGTCTTGCATCTTGTCTTGTCTTGTCTTGCATCTTGTCTTGTCTTGCATCTTGTCTTGTCTTGCATCTTGTCTTGTCTTGCATCTTGTCTTGTCTTGCATCTTGTCTTGTCTTGCATCTTGTCTTGTCTTGCATCTTGTCTTGTCTTGCACTTGTCTTGCATCTTGTCTTGTCTTGCATCTTGTCCTTGTCTTGCATCTTGTCTTGTCTTGTCTTGCATCTTGTCTTGTCTTGTCTTGCATCTTGTCTTGTCTTGCATCTTGTCTTGTCTTGTCTTGCATCTTGTCTTGTCTTGCATCTTGTCTTGTCTTGCATCTTGTCTTGTCTTGCATCTTGTCTTGTCTTGCATCTTGTCTTGTCTTGCATCTTGTCTTGCATCTTGTCTTGTCTTGCATCTTGTCTTGTCTTGTCTTGTCTTGTCTTCTTGTCTTGTCTTGCATCTTGTCTTGTCTTGCATCTTGTCTTGTCTTGTCTTGCATCTTGTCTTGTCTTGCATCTTGTCTTGTCTTGCATCTTGTCTTGTCTTGCATCTTGTCTTGTCTTGTCTTGTCTTGCATCTTGTCTTGTCTTGCATCTTGTCTTGTCTTGCATCTTGTCTTGTCTTGCATCTTGTCTTGTCTTGCATCTTGTCTTGTCTTGCATCTTGTCTTGTCTTGCATCTTGTCTTGTCTTGTCTTGCATCTTGTCTTGTCTTGCATCTTGTCTTGCATCTTGTCTTGTCTTGCATCTTGTCTTGTCTTGTCTTGCATCTTGTCTTGTCTTGCATCTTGTCTTGTCTTGCATCTTGTCTTGTCTTGCATCTTGTCTTGTCTTGCATCTTGTCTTGTCTTGCATCTTGTCTTGTCTTGCATCTTGTCTTGTCTTGCATCTTGTCTTGTCTTGCATCTTGTCTTGTCTTGCATCTTGTCTTGTCTTGCATCTTGTCTTGTCTTGCATCTTGTCTTGTCTTGCATCTTGTCTTGTCTTGTCTTGCATCTTGTCTTGTCTTGCATCTTGTCTTGTCTTGTCTTGTCTTGTCTTGTCTTGTCTTGTCTTGCATCTTGTCTTGTCTTGCATCTTGTCTTGTCTTGCATCTTGTCTTGTCTTGCATCTTGTCTTGTCTTGCATCTTGTCTTGTCTTGCATCTTGTCTTGTCTTGCATCTTGTCTTGTCTTGCATCTTGTCTTGTCTTGCATCTTGTCTTGTCTTGCATCTTGTCTTGTCTTGCATCTTGTCTTGTCTTGCATCTTGTCTTGTCTTGCATCTTGTCTTGTCTTGTCTTGCATCTTGTCTTGTCTTGCATCTTGTCTTGTCTTGCATCTTGTCTTGTCTTGCATCTTGTCTTGCATCTTGTCTTGCATCTTGTCTTGTCTTGCATCTTGTCTTGTCTTGCGTCTTGCATCTTGTCTTGTCTTGCATCTTGTCTTGTCTTGCATCTTGTCTTGTCTTGCATCTTGTCTTGTCTTGTCTTGCATCTTGTCTTGTCTTGTCTTGTCTTGTCTTGCATCTTGTCTTGTCTTGCATCTTGTCTTGTCTTGCATCTTGTCTTGTCTTGCATCTTGTCTTGTCTTGCATCTTGTCTTGTCTTGCATCTTGTCTTGTCTTGTCTTGCATCTTGTCTTGTCTTGCATCTTGTCTTGTCTTGTCTTGTCTTGCATCTTGTCTTGTCTTGTCTTGCATCTTGTCTTGTCTTGCATCTTGTCTTGTCTTGTCTTGCATCTTGTCTTGTCTTGCATCTTGTCTTGTCTTGCATCTTGTCTTGTCTTGCATCTTGTCTTGTCTTGTCTTGCATCTTGTCTTGTCTTGCATCTTGTCTTGTCTTGCATCTTGTCTTGTCTTGCATCTTGTCTTGTCTTGCATCTTGTCTTGTCTTGCATCTTGTCTTGTCTTGTCTTGTCTTGCATCTTGTCTTGTCTTGCATCTTGTCTTGTCTTGTCTTGCATCTTGTCTTGTCTTGCATCTTGTCTTGTCTTGCATCTTGTCTTGTCTTGCATCTTGTCTCTTGTCTTGCATCTTGTCTTGTCTTGTCTTGTCTTGCATCTTGTCTTGTCTTGCATGTCTTGTCTTGCATCTTGTCTTGTCTTGCATCTTGTCTTGCATCTTGTCTTGTCTTGCATCTTGTCTTGTCTTGCATCTTGTCTTGTCTTGCATCTTGTCTTGTTGTCTTCCATCTTGTCTTGTCTTGCATCTTGTCTTGTCTTGCATCTTGTCTTGCATCTTGTCTTGTCTTGCATCTTGTCTTGTCTTGCTTCTTGTCTTGTCTTGTCTTGTCTTGCATCTTGTCTTGTCTTGCATCTTGTCTTGTCTTGCATCTTGTCTTGTCTTGCATCTTGTCTTGTCTTGCATCTTGTCTTGTCTTGCATCTTGTCTTGTCTTGTCTTGCATCTTGTCTTGTCTTGCATCTTGTCTTGTCTTGCATCTTGTCTTGTCTTGTCTTGCATCTTGTCTTGTCTTGCATCTTGTCTTGTCTTGCATCTTGTCTTGTCTTGCATCTTGTCTTGTCTTGCATCTTGTCTTGTCTTGCATCTTGTCTTGTCTTGCATCTTGTCTTGTCTTGCATCTTGTCTTGTCTTGCATCTTGTCTTGTCTTGCATCTTGTCTTGTCTTGCATCTTGTCTTGTCTTGCATCTTGTCTTGTCTTGCATCTTGTCTTGTCTTGTCTTGTCTTGTCTTGTCTTGTCTTGTCTTGCATCTTGTCTTGTCTTGTCTCTTGTCTTGTCTTGCATCTTGTCTTGTCTTGCATCTTGTCTTGTCTTGCATCTTGTCTTGTCTTGTCTTGTCTTGCATCTTGTCTTGTCTTGCATCTTGTCTTGTCTTGCATCTTGTCTTGTCTTGCATCTTGTCTTGTCTTGTCTTGTCTTGTCTTGTCTTGTCTTGTCTTGTCTTGTCTTGTCTTGTCTTGTCTTGTCTTGTCTTGTCTTGTCTTGTCTGTCTTGTCTTGTCTTGCATCTTGTCTTGTCTTGTCTTGTCTTGTCTTGTTGTCTTGTCTTGCATCTTGTCTTGTCTTGCATCTTGTCTTGTCTTGTCTTGTCTTGTCTTTCATCTTGTCTTGTCTTGCATCTTGTCTTGTCTTGCATCTTGTCTTGTCTTGTCTTGTCTTGTCTTGTCTTGTCTTGTCTTGTCTTGTCTTGTCTTGTCTTGCATCTTGTCTTGTCTTGTCTTGTCTTGTCTTGATTCTTGTCTTGTCTTGCATCTTGTCTTGTCTTGCATCTTGTCTTGTCTTGTCTTGTCTTGCATCTTGTCTTGCATCTTGTCTTGTCTTGCATCTTGTCTTGTCTTGCATCTTGTCTTGTCTTGTCTTGTCTTGTCTTGTCTTGTCTTGTCTTGCATCTTGTCTTGTCTTGTCTTGTCTTGTCTTGTCTTGCATCTTGTCTTGTCTTGTCTTGCATCTTGTCTTGTCTTGTCTTGTCTTGCATCTTGTCTTGTCTTGTCTTGTCTTGCATCTTGTCTTGTCTTGCATCTTGTCTTGTCTTGCATCTTGTCTTGTCTTGCATCTTGTCTTGTCTTGCATCTTGTCTTGTCTTGTCTTGTCTTGTCTTGCATCTTGTCTTGTCTTGCATCTTGTCTTGTCTTGCATCTTGTCTTGTCTTGCATCTTGTCTTGTCTTGCATCTTGTCTTGTCTTGCATCTTGTCTTGTCTTGCATCTTGTCTTGTCTTGCATCTTGTCTTGTCTTGCATCTTGTCTTGTCTTGCATCTTGTCTTGTCTTGCATCTTGTCTTGTCTTGCATCTTGTCTTGTCTTGCATCTTGTCTTGTCTTGCATCTTGTCTTGTCTTGCATCTTGTCTTGTCTTGCATCTTGTCTTGTCTTGCATCTTGTCTTGTCTTGCATCTTGTCTTGTCTTGCATCTTGTCTTGTCTTGCATCTTGTCTTGTCTTGCATCTTGTCTTGTCTTGTCTTGCATCTTGTCTTGTCTTGCATCTTGTCTTGTCTTGTCTTGTCTTGCATCTTGTCTTGTCTTGTCTTGTCTTGTCTTGTCTTGTCTTGTCTTGTCTTGTCTTGTCTTGTCTTGTCTTGTCTTGTCTTGTCTTGCATCTTGTCTTGTCTTGCATCTTGTCTTGTCTTGTCTTGTCTTGTCTTGTCTTGTCTTGTCTTGTCTTGTCTTGTCTTGTCTTGTCTTGTCTTGCATCTTGTCTTGTCTTGCATCTTGTCTTGTCTTGTCTTGTCTTGCATCTTGTCTTGTCTTGCATCTTGTCTTGTCTTGCATCTTGTCTTGTCTTGCATCTTGTCTTGTCTTGTCTTGTCTTGTCTTGTCTTGCATCTTGTCTTGTCTTGCATCTTGTCTTGTCTTGCATCTTGTCTTGTCTTGCATCTTGTCTTGTCTTGCATCTTGTCTTGTCTTGCATCTTGTCTTGTCTTGCATCTTGTCTTGTCTTGCATCTTGTCTTGTCTTGCATCTTGCATCTTGTCTTGTCTTGCATCTTGTCTTGTCTTGCATCTTGTCTTCTTGTCTTGCATCTTGTCTTGTCTTGCATCTTGTCTTGTCTTGCATCTTGTCTTGTCTTGCATCTTGTCTTGTCTTGCATCTTGTCTTGCATCTTGTCTTGTCTTGCATCTTGTCTTGTCTTTGTCTTGTCTTGCATCTTGTCTTGTCTTGCATCTTGTCTTGTCTTGCATCTTGTCTTGCATCTTGTCTTGTCTTGTCTTGTCTTGTCTTGTCTTGTCTTGCATCTTGTCTTGCATCTGTCTTGTCTTGCATCTTGTCTTGTCTTGCATCTTGTCTTCTCTTGTCTTGTCTTGCATCTTGTCTTGTCTTGCATCTTGTCTTGTCTTGTCTTGCATCTTGTCTTGTCTTGCATCTTGTCTTGTCTTGCATCTTGTCTTGTCTTGCATCTTGTCTTGTCTTGCATCTTGCATCTTGTCTTGTCTTGCATCTTGTCTTGTCTTGCATCTTGTCTTGTCTTGCATCTTGTCTTGTCTTGCATCTTGTCTTGTCTTGCATCTTGTCTTGTCTTGCATCTTGTCTTGTCTTGCATCTTGTCTTGTCTTGCATCTTGTCTTGTCTTGTCTTGCATCTTGTCTTGTCTTGCATCTTGTCTTGTCTTGCATCTTGTCTTGCATCTTGTCTTGTCTTGCATCTTGTCTTGTCTTGCATCTTGTCTTGTCTTGTCTTGCATCCTTGTCTTGCATTTTGTCTTGTCTTGCATTTTGTCTTGTCTTGTCTTGCATCTTGTCTTGTCTTGCATCTTGTCTTGTCTTGCATCTTGTCTTGTCTTGCATCTTGTCTTGTCTTGCATCTTGTCTTGTCTTGCATCTTGTCTTGTCTTGTCTTGTCTTGTCTTGTCTTGCATCTTGTCTTGTCTATGCATCTTGTCTTGTCTATGCATCTTGTCTTGTCTATGCATCTTGTCTTGTCTTGCATCTTGTCTTGTCTTGCATCTTGTCTTGTCTTGCATCTTGTCCTTGCATCTTGTCTTGTCTTGCATCTTGTCTTGTCTTGCATCTTGTCTTGTCTTGCATCTTGTCTTGTCTTGCATCTTGTCTTGTCTTGCATCTTGTCTTGTCTTGTCTTGCATCTTGTCTTGTCTTGCATCTTGTCTTGTCTTGCATCTTGTCTTGTCTTGCATCTTGTCTTGTCTTGCATCTTGTCTTGTCTTGTCTTGTCTTGCATCTTGTCTTGTCTTGCATCTTGTCTTGTCTTGCATCTTGTCTTGTCTTGCATCTTGTCTTGTCTTGTCTTGCATCTTGTCTTGTCCTGTCATGCATCTTGTCTTGTCTTGCATCTTGTCTTGTCTTGCATCTTGTCTTCTCTTGTCTTGTCTTGCATCTTGTCTTGTCTTGCATCTTGTCTTGTCTTGCATCTTGTCTTGTCTTGCATCTTGTCTTGTCTTGCATCTTTGTCTTGTCTATCTTGTCTTGTCTTGCATCTTGTCTTGTCTTGCATCTTGTCTTGTCTTGCATCTTGTCTTGTCTTGCATCTTGTCTTGTCTTGTCTTGCATCTTGTCTTGTCTTGCATCTTGTCTTGTCTTGCATCTTGTCTTGTCATCTTCTTGTCTTGTCTTGTCTTGCATCTTGTCTTGTCTTGCATCTTGTCTTGTCTTGCATCTTGTCTTGTCTTGTCTTGTCTTGCATCTTGTCTTGTCTTGTCTTGCATCTTGTCTTGTCTTGCATCTTGTCTTGTCTTGTCTTGTCTTGTCTTGTCTTGTCTTGTCTTGCATCTTGTCTTGTCTTGCATCTTGTCTTGTCTTGCATCTTGTCTTGTCTTGTCTTGCATCTTGTCTTGTCTTGTCTTGTCTTGTCTTGTCTTGTCTTGCATCTTGTCTTGTCTTGCATCTTGTCTTGTCTTGCATCTTGTCTTGTCTTGCATCTTGTCTTGTCTTGTCTTGTCTTGCATCTTGTCTTGTCTTGCATCTTGTCTTGTCTTGCATCTTGTCTTGTCTTGCATCTTGTCTTGTCTTGCATCTTGTCTTGTCTTGCATCTTGTCTTGTCTTGTCTTGTCTTGCATCTTGTCTTGTCTTGCATCTTGTCTTGTCTTGCATCTTGTCTTGTCTTGCATCTTGTCTTGTCTTGTCTTGCATCTTGTCTTGTCTTGCATCTTGTCTTGTCTTGCATCTTGTCTTGTCTTGCATCTTGTCTTGTCTTGCATCTTGTCTTGTCTTGCATCTTGTCTTGTCTTGTCTTTTTGCATCTTGTCTTGTCTTGCATCTTGTCTTGTCTTGCATCTTGTCTTGTCTTGCATCTTGTCTCTTGTCTTGCATCTTGTCTTGTCTTGCATCTTGTCTTGTCTTGCATCTTGTCTTGTCCTTGCATCTTGTCTTGTCTTGCATCTTGTCTTGTCTTGCATCTTGTCTTGTCTTGTCTTGTCTTGCATCTTGTCTTGTCTTGCATCTTGTCTTGCATCTTGTCTTGTCTTGCATCTTGTCTTGTCTTGCATCTTGTCTTGTCTTGCATCTTGTCCTTGTCTTGCATCTTGTCTTGTCTTGCATCTTGTCTTGTCTTGCATCTTGTCTTGTCTTGCATCTTGTCTTGTCTTGTCTTGCATCTTGTCTTGTCTTGCATCTTGTCTTGTCTTGTCTTGCATCTTGTCTTGTCTTGCATCTTGTCTTGTCTTGCATCTTGTCTTGTCTTGTCTTGCATCTTGTCTTGTCTTGCATCTTGTCTTGTCTTGCATCTTGTCTTGTCTTGCATCTTGTCTTGTCTTGTGCATCTTGTCTTGTCTTGCATCTTGTCTTGTCTTGCATCTTGTCTTGTCTTGCATCTTGTCTTGGATTTTGTCTTGTCTTGTCTTGCATCTTGTCTTGTCTTGCATCTTGTCTTGTCTTGTCTTGTCTTGCATCTTGTCTTGTCTTGCATCTTGTCTTGTCTTGCATCTTGTCTTGTCTTGCATCTTGTCTTGTCTTGCATCTTGTCTTGTCTTGCATCTTGTCTTGTCTTGCATCTTGTCTTGTCTTGCATCTTGTCTTGTCTTGTCTTGCATCTTGTCTTGTCTTGCATCTTGTCTTGTCTTGCATCTTGTCTTGTCTTGTCTTGCATCTTGTCTTGTCTTGCATCTTGTCTTGTCTTGCATCTTGTCTTGTCTTGTCTTGCATCTTGTCTTGTCTTGCATCTTGTCTTGTCTTGTCTTGTCTTGTCTTGTCTTGTCTTGCATCTTGTCTTGTCTTGCATCTTGTCTTGTCTTGCATCTTGTCTTGTCTTGCATCTTGTCTTGTCTTGTCTTGCATCTTGTCTTGTCTTGCATCTTGTCTTGTCTTGTCTTGTCTTGTCTTGTCTTGCATCTTGTCTTGTCTTGCATCTTGTCTTGTCTTGCATCTTGTCTTGTCTTGCATCTTGTCTTGTCTTGCATCTTGTCTTGTCTTGCATCTTGTCTTGTCTTGCATCTTGTCTCTTGTCTTGCATCTTCTTGTCTTGTCTTGCATCTTGTCTTGTCTTGCATCTTGTCTTGTCTTGCATCTTGTCTTGTCTTGTCATGCTCTTGTCTTGTCTTGCATCTTGTCTTGTCTTGCATTTTTGTCTTGTCTTGCATCTTGTCTTGTCTTGCATCTTGTCTTGTCTTGTCTTGTCTTGTCTTGTCTTGTCTTGTCTTTGTCTTGTCTTGCATCTTGTCTTGTCCTTGTCCTTGTCTTGTCTTGTCTTGTCTTGTCTTGTCTTGCATCTTGTCCTTGTCTTGGTCTTGTCTTGTTCTTGTCTTGTCTTGTCTTGTCTTCTTGCTCTTGTCTTGTCTTGTCTTGTCTTGCATCTTGTCTTGTCTTGCATCTTGTCTTGTCTTGCATCTTGTCTGTCTTGTCTTGTCTTGCATCTTGTCTTGTCTTGCATCTTGTCTTGTCTTGCATCTTGCATCTTGTCTTGTCTTGCATCTTGTCTTGTCTTGCATCTTGTCTTGTCTTGCATCTTGTCTTGTCTTGCATCTTGTCTTGTCTTGCATCTTGTCTTGTCTTGCATCTTGTCTTGTCTTGCATCTTGTCTTGTCTTGTCTTCTTGCATCTTGTCTTGTCTTGCATCTTGTCTTGTCTTGCATCTTGTCTTGTCTTGCATCTTGTCTTGTCTTGCATCTTGTCTTGTCTTGCATCTTGTCTTGTCTTGCATCTTGTCTTGTCTTGCATCTTGTCTTGTCTTGCATCTTGTCTTGTCTTGTCTTGCATCTTGTCTTGTCTTGTCTTGCATCTTGTCTTGTCTTGCATCTTGTCTTGTCTTGCATCTTGTCTTGTCTTGCATCTTGTCTTGCATCTTGTCTTGTCTTGCATTTTGTCTTGTCTTGTCTTGCATTTTGTCTTGTCTTGCATCTTGTCTTGTCTTGCATCTTGCATCTTGTCTTGCATCTTGCATCTTGTCTTGTCTTGCATCTTGCATCTTGTCTTGTCTTGTCTTGTCTTGTCTTGTCTGTCTTGTCTTGTCTTGTCTTGTCTTGTCTTGTCTTGTCTTGTCTTGTCTTGTCTTGTCTTGTCTTGTCTTGTCTTGTCTTGTTCTTGTCTTGTCTTGTCTTGTCTTGTCTTGTCTTGTCTTGTCTTGTCTTGTCTTGTCTTGTCTTGTCTTGTCTTGTCTTGTCTTGTCTTGTCTTGTCCTTGTCTTGTCTTTGTCTTGTCTTGTCTTGCATCTTGTCTTGTCTTGCATCTTGTCTTGTCTTGCATCTTGTCTTGTCTTGCATCTTGTCTTGTCTTGCATCTTGTCTTGTCTTGCATCTTGTCTTGTCTTGCATCTTGTCTTGTCTTGTCTTGCATCTTGTCTTGTGTCTTGCATCTTGTCTTGTCTTGTCTTGTCTTGTCTTGCATCTTGTCTTGTTGCTGTCTTGTCTTGCATCTTGTCTTGTCCTTGTCTTGCATCTTGTCTTGTCTTGCATCTTGTCTTGTCTTGCATCTTGTCTTGTCTTGCATCTTGTCTTGTCTTGCATCTTGTCTTGTCTTGTCTTGCATCTTGTCTTGTCTTGCATCTTGTCTTGTGCATCTTGTCTTGTCTTGCATCTTGTCTTGTCTTGTCTTGTCTTGCATCTTGTCTTGTCTTGCATCTTGTCTTGTCTTGCATCTTGTCTTGTCTTGTCTTGCATCTTGTCTTGTCTTGCATCTTGTCTTGTCTTGCATCTTGTCTTGTCTTGCATCTTGTCTTGTCTTGCATCTTGTCTTGTCTTGCATCTTGTCTTGTCTTGCATCTTGTCTTGTCTTGCATCTTGTCTTGTCTTGCATCTTGTCTTGTCTTGCATCTTGTCTTGTCTTGCATCTTGTCTTGTCTTGCATCTTGTCTTGTCTTGCATCTTGTCTTGTCTTGTCTTGTCTTGCATCTTGTCTTGTCTTGTCTTGCATCTTGTCTTGTCTTGCATCTTGTCTTGTCTTGCATCTTGTCTTGTCTTGCATCTTGTCTTGTCTTGAATCTTGTCTTGTCTTGTCTTGCATCTTGTCTTGTCTTGCATCTTGCATCTTGTCTTGTCTTGCATCTTGTCTTGTCTTGCATCTTGTCTTGTCTTGCATCTTGTCTTGTCTTGCATCTTGTCTTGTCTTGCATCTTGTCTTGTCTTGCATCTTGTCTTGTCTTGTCTTGTCTTGTCTTGTCTTGTCTTGTCTTGTCTTGCATCTTGTCTTGTCTTGTCTTGCATCTTGTCTTGTCTTGTCTTGCATCTTGTCTTGTCTTGCATCTTGTCTTGTCTTGCATCTTGTCTTGTCTTGCATCTTGTCTTGTCTTGCATCTTGTCTTGTCTTGCATCTTGTCTTGTCTTGCATCTTGTCTTGTCTTGCATCTTGTCTTGTCTTGCATCTTGTCTTGTCTTGCATCTTGTCTTGTCTTGTCTTGCATCTTGTCTTGTCTTGTCTTGTCTTGCATCTTGTCTTGTCTTGCATCTTGTCTTGTCTTGCATCTTGTCTTGTCTTGCATCTTGTCTTGTCTTGCATCTTGTCTTGTCTTGCATCTTGTCTTGTCTTGCATCTTGTCTTGTCTTGCATCTTGTCTTGTCTTGCATCTTGTCTTGTCTTGCATCTTGTCTTGTCTTGCATCTTGTCTTGTCTTGTCTTGCATCTTGTCTTGTCTTGCATCTTGTCTTGTCTTGCATCTTGTCTTGTCTTGTCTTGCATCTTGTCTTGAATCTTGTCTTGTCTTGTCTTGCATCTTGTCTTGTCTTGCATCTTGTCTTGTCTTGCATCTTGTCTTGTCTTGCATCTTGTCTTGTCTTGCATCTTGTCTTTCTTGTCTTGCATCTTGTCTTGTCTTGTCTTGCATCTTGTCTTGTCTTGCATCTTGTCTTGTCTTGCATCTTGTCTTGTCTTGCATCTTGTCTTGTCTTGCATCTTGTCTTGTCTTGCATCTTGTCTTGTCTTGCATCTTGTCTTATCTTGTCTTGTCTTGCATCTTGTCTTGTCTTGCATCTTGTCTTGTCTTGCATCTTGTCTTGTCTTGCATCTTGTCTTGTCTTGTCTTGCATCTTGTCTTGTCTTGCATCTTGTCTTGTCTTGCATCTTGTCTTGTCTTTCATCTTGTCTTGTCTTGCATCTTGTCTTGTCTTGCATCTTGTCTTGTCTTGCATCTTGTCTTGTCTTGCATCTTGTCTTGTCTTGCATCTTGTCTTGTCATCTTGTCTTGTCTTGCATCTTGTCTTGTCTTGCATCTTGTCTTGTCTTGCATCTTGTCTTGTCTTGCATCTTGTCTTGTCTTGCATCTTGTCTTGTCTTGCATCTTGTCTTGTCTTGTCTTGCATCTTGTCTTGTCTTGCATCTTGTCTTGTCTTGCATCTTGTCTTGTCTTGTCTTGTCTTGCATCTTGTCTTGTCTTGCATCTTGTCTTGTCTTGCATCTTGTCTTGTCTTGCATCTTGTCTTGTCTTGCATCTTGTCTTGTCTTGCATCTTGTCTTGTCTTGCATCTTGTCTTGTCTTGCATCTTGTCTTGTCTTGCATCTTGTCTTGTCTTGCATCTTGTCTTGTCTTGCATCTTGTCTTGTCTTGCATCTTGTCTTGTCTTGCATCTTGTCTTGTCTTGTATCTTGTCTTGTCTTGCATCTTGTCTTGTCTTGCATCTTGTCTTGTCTTGCATCTTGTCTTGTCTTGTCTTGCATCTTGTCTTGTCTTGCATCTTGTCTTGTCTTGCATCTTGTCTTGTCTTGCATCTTGTCTTGTCTTGCATCTTGTCTTGTCTTGCATCTTGTCTTGTCTTGCATCTTGTCTTGTCTTGCATCTTGTCTTGCATCTTGTCTTGTCTTGTCTTGTCTTGTCTTGTCTTGTCTTGCATCTTGTCTTGTCTTGCATCTTGTCTTGTCTTGCATCTTGTCTTCTCTTGTCTTGTCTTGCATCTTGTCTTGTCTTGCATCTTGTCTTGCATCTTGTCTTGTCTTGCATCTTGTCTTGTCTTGCATCTTGTCTTGTCTTGTCTTGCATCTTGTCTTGTCTTGTCTTGTCTTGTCTTGTCTTGTCTTGTCTTGTCTTGTCTTGTCTTGTCTTGTCTTTCTTGTCTTGTCTTGTCTTGTCTTGTCTTGTCTTGTCTTGTCTTGCATCTTGTCTTGTCTTGTCTTGTCTTGTCTTGTCTTGTCTTGTCTTGTCTTGTCTTGTCTTGTCTTGTCTTGTCTTGTCTTGTCTTGTCTTGCATCTTGTCTTGTCTTGCATCTTGTCTTGTCTTGTCTTGTCTTGTCTTGCATCTTGTCTTGTCTTGCATCTTGTCTTGTCTTGTCTTGTCTTGTCTTGTCTTGTCTTGTCTTGTCTTGTCTTGTCTTGTCTTGTCTTGCATCTTGTCTTGTCTTGCATCTTGCATCTTGTCTTGCATCTTGCATCTTGTCTTGTCTTGCATCTTGTCTTGTCTTGCATCTTGTCTTGTCTTGCATCTTGTCTTGTCTTGCATCTTGTCTTGTCTTGCATCTTGTCTTGTCTTGTCTTGCATCTTGTCTTGTCTTGCATCTTGTCTTGTCTTGCATCTTGTCTTGTCTTGCATCTTGTCTTGTCTTGCATCTTGTCTTGTCTTGCATCTTGTCTTGTCTTGCATCTTGTCTTGTCTTGCATCTTGTCTTGTCTTGCATCTTGTCTTGTCTTGCATCTTGTCTTGTCTTGCATCTTGTCTTGTCTTGCATCTTGTCTTGTCTTGCATCTTGTCTTGTCTTGCATCTTGTCTTGTCTTGCATCTTGTCTTGTCTTGCATCTTGTCTTGTCTTGCATCTTGTCTTGTCTTGCATCTTGTCTTGTCTTGCATCTTGTCTTGTCTTGCATCTTGTCTTGTCTTGCATCTTGTCTTGTCTTGCATTGTCTTGTCTTGCATCTTGTCTTGTCTTGTCTTGTCTTGCATCTTGTCTTGTCTTGCATCTTGTCTTGTCTTGTCTTGTCTTGTCTTGTCTTGCATCTTGTCTTGTCTTGTCTTGCATCTTGTCTTGTCTTGCATCTTGTCTTGTCTTGCATCTTGTCTTGTCTTGCATCTTGTCTTGTCTTGTATCTTGTCTTGTCTTGCATCTTGTCTTGTCTTGCATCTTGTCTTGTCTTGCATCTTGTCTTGTCTTGTCATGCATCTTGTCTTGTCTTGCATCTTGTCTTGTCTTGCATCTTGTCTTGTCTTGCATCTTGTCTTGTCTTGCATCTTGTCTTGTCTTGCATCTTGTCTTGTCTTGCATCTTGTCTTGTCTTGCATCTTGTCTTGTCTTGCATCTTGTCTTGTCTTGCATCTTGTCTTGTCTTGCATCTTGTCTTGTCTTGTCTTGCATCTTGTCTTGTCTTGCATCTTGTCTTGTCTTGCATCTTGTCTTGCATCTTGTCTTGTCTTGCATCTTGTCTTGTCTTGTCTTGTCTTGTCTTGCATCTTGTCTTGTCTTGTCTTGCATCTTGTCTTGTCTTGCATCTTGTCTTGTCTTGCATCTTGTCTTGTCTTGCATCTTGTCTTGTCTTGCATCTTGTCTTGTCTTGCATCTTGTCTTGTCTTGCATCTTGTCTTGTCTTGCATCTTGTCTTGTCTTGCATCTTGTCTTGTCTTGCATCTTGTCTTGTCTTGCATCTTGTCTTGTCTTGCATCTTGTCTTGTCTTGCATCTTGTCTTGTCTTGCATCTTGTCTTGTCTTGCATCTTGTCTTGTCTTGTCTTGCATCTTGTCTTGTCTTGCATCTTGTCTTGTCTTGCATCTTGTCTTGTCTTGCATCTTGTCTTGTCTTGCATCTTGTCTTGTCTTGTCTTGTCTTGTCTTGTCTTGCATCTTGTCTTGTCTTGTCTTGCATCTTGTCTTGTCTTGCATCTTGTCTTGTCTTGCATCTTGTCTTGTCTTGCATCTTGTCTTGTCTTGCATCTTGTCTTGTCTTGCATCTTGTCTTGTCTTGCATCTTGTCTTGTCTTGCATCTTGTCTTGTCTGTCATGCATCTTGTCTTGTCTTGCATCTTGTCTTGTCTTGCATCTTGTCTTGTCTTGCATCTTGTCTTGTCTTGCATCTTGTCTTGTCTTGCATCTTGTCTTGTCTTGCATCTTGTCTTGTCTTGCATCTTGTCTTGTCTTGCATCTTGTCTTGTCTTGCATCTTGTCTTGTCTTGCATCTTGTCTTGTCTTGCATCTTGTCTTGTCTTGCATCTTGTCTTGTCTTGCATCTTGTCTTGTCTTGCATCTTGTCTTGTCTTGCATCTTGTCTTGTCTTGCATCTTGTCTTGTCTTGCATCTTGTCTTGTCTTGCATCTTGTCTTGTCTTGCATCTTGTCTTGTCTTGCATCTTGTCTTGTCTTGCATCTTGTCTTGTCTTGTCTTGCATCTTGTCTTGTGTTGCATCTTGTCTTGTCTTGCATCTTGTCTTGCATCTTGTCTTGTCTTGCTTGTCTTGCATCTTGTCTTGTCTTGCATCTTGTCTTGTCTTGTCTTGTCATGCATCTTGTCTTGTCTTGCATCTTGTCTTGTCTTGCATCTTGTCTTGTCTTGCATCTTGTCTTGTCTTGCATCTTGTCTTGTCTTGCATCTTGTCTTGTCTTGCATCTTGTCTTGTCTTGCATCTTGTCTTGTCTTGCATCTTGTCTTGTCTTGCATCTTGTCTTGTCTTGCATCTTGTCTTGTCTTGCATCTTGTCTTGTCTTGCATCTTGTCTTGTCTTGCATCTTGTCTTGTCTTGCATCTTGTCTTGTCTTGCATCTTGTCTTGTCTTGCATCTTGTCTTGTCTTGCATCTTGTCTTGTCTTGCATCTTGTCTTGTCTTGCATCTTGTCTTGTCTTGCATCTTGTCTTGTCTTGTCTTGTCTTGCATCTTGTCTTGTCTTGCATCTTGTCTTGTCTTGTCTTGTCTTGCATTTTGTCTTGTCTTGTCTTGCATCTTGTCTTGTCTTGCATCTTGTCTTGTCTTGCATCTTGCATCTTGTCTTGCATCTTGCATCTTGTCTTGTCTTGCATCTTGCATCTTGTCTTGCATCTTGTCTTGTCTTGTCATCTTGTCTTGTCTTGTCTTGTCTTGTCTTGTCTTGTCTTGTCTTGTCTTGTCTTGTCTTGTCTTGTCTTGTCTTGTCTTGCATCTTGTCTTGTCTTGTCTTGTCTTGTCTTGTCTTGTCTTGTCTTGTCTTGTCTTGTCTTGTCTTGTCTTGTCTTGTCTTGTCTTGTCTTGTCTTGTCTTGCATCTTGTCTTGTCTTGCATCTTGTCTTGTCTTGCATCTTGTCTTGTCTTGTCTTGTCTTGTCTTGTCTTGTCTTGCATCTTGCATCTTGCATCTTGTCTTGCATCTTGCATCTTGTCCTGCATCTTGCATCTTGCATCTTGTCTTGTCTTGCATCTTGTCTTGTCTTGCATCTTGTCTTGTCTTGTCTTGCATCTTGTCTTGTCTTGCATCTTGTCTTGTCTTGCATCTTGTCTTGTCTTGTCTTGCATCTTGTCTTGTCTTGCATCTTGTCTTGTCTTGCATCTTGTCTTGTCTTGTCTTGCATCTTGTCTTGTCTTGCATCTTGTCTTGTCTTGCATCTTGTCTTGTCTTGCATCTTGTCTTGTCTTGCATCTTGTCTTGTCTTGCATCTTGTCTTGTATCTTGTCTTGTCTTGCATCTTGTCTTGTCTTGCATCTTGTCTTGTCTTGCATCTTGTCTTGTCTTGCATCTTGTCTTGTCTTGCATCTTGTCTTGTCTTGCATCTTGTCTTGTCTTGCATCTTGTCTTGTATCTTGTCTTGTCTTGCATCTTGTCTTGTCTTGCATCTTGTCTTGTCTTGCATCTTGTCTTGTCTTGCATCTTGTCTTGTCTTGCATCTTGTCTTGTCTTGCATCTTGTCTTGTCTTGTCTTGCATCTTGTCTTGCATCTTGTCTTGTCTTGCATCTTGTCTTGTCTTGCATCTTGTCTTGTCTTGCATCTTGTCTTGTCTTGCATCTTGTCTTGTCTTGCATCTTGTCTTGTCTTGCATCTTGTCTTGTCTTGCATCTTGTCTTGTCTTGCATCTTGTCTTGTCTTGCATCTTGTCTTGTCTTGCATCTTGTCTTGTCTTGCATCTTGTCTTGTCTTGCATCTTGTCTTGTCTTGCATCTTGTCTTGTCTTGCATCTTGTCTTGTCTTGCATCTTGTCTTGTCTTGCATCTTGTCTTGTCTTGCATCTTGTCTTGTCTTGCATCTTGTCTTGTCTTGCATCTTGTCTTGCTGTCTTGCATCTTGTCTTGTCTTGTCCATCTTGTCTTGTCTTGCATCTTGTCTTGTCTTGCATCTTGTCTTGTCTTGCATCTTGTCTTGTCTTGCATCTTGTCTTGTCTTGCATCTTGTCTTGTCTTGCATCTTGTCTTGTCTTGCATCTTGTCTTGTCTTGCATCTTGTCTTGTCTTGCATCTTGTCTTGTCTTGCATCTTGTCTTGTCTTGCATCTTGTCTTGTCTTGCATCTTGTCTTGTCTTGCATCTTGTCTTGTCTTGCATCTTGTCTTGTCTTGCATCTTGTCTTGTCTTGCATCTTGTCTTGTCTTGCATCTTGTCTTGTCTTGCATCTTGTCTTGTCTTGCATCTTGTCTTGTCTTGCATCTTGTCTTGTCTTGTCTTGTCTTGCATCTTGTCTTGTCTTGCATCTTGTCTTGTCTTGCATCTTGTCTTGTCTTGCATCTTGTCTTGTCTTGCATCTTGTCTTGTCTTGCATCTTGTCTTGTCTTGCATCTTGTCTTGTCTTGCATCTTGTCTTGTCTTGCATCTTGTCTTGTCTTGCATCTTGTCTTGTCTTGCATCTTGTCTTGTCTTGCATCTTGTCTTGTCTTGTCTTGCATCTTGTCTTGTATCTTGTCTTGTCTTGCATCTTGTCTTGTCTTGCATCTTGTCTTGTCTTGCATCTTGTCTTGTCTTGCATCTTGTCTTGTCTTGCATCTTGTCTTGTCTTGCATCTTGTCTTGTCTTGCATCTTGTCTTGTCTTGCATCTTGTCTTGTCTTGCATCTTGTCTTGTCTTGTCTTGTCTTGCATCTTGTCTTGTCTTGCATCTTGTCTTGTCTTGCATCTTGTCTTGTCTTGCATCTTGTCTTGTCTTGCATCTTGTCTTGTCTTGCATCTTGTCTTGTCTTGTCTTGCATCTTGTCTTGTCCTGTCATGCATCTTGTCTTGTCTTGCATCTTGTCTTGTCTTGCATCTTGTCTTCTCTTGTCTTGTCTTGCATCTTGTCTTGTCTTGCATCTTGTCTTGCATCTTGTCTTGTCTTGCATCTTGTCTTGTCTTGTCTTGCATCTTGTCTTGTCTTGCATCTTGTCTTGTCTTGCATCTTGTCTTGTCTTGCATCTTGTCTTGTCTTGCATCTTGTCTTGTCTTGCATCTTGTCTTGTCTTGCATCTTGTCTTGTCTTGCATCTTGTCTTGTCTTGCATCTTGTCTTGTCTTGCATCTTGTCTTGTCTTGCATCTTGTCTTGTCTTGCATCTTGTCTTGTCTTGCATCTTGTCTTGTCTTGCATCTTGTCTTGTCTTGCATCTTGTCTTGTCTTGCATCTTGTCTTGTCTTGCATCTTGTCTTGTCTTGTCTTGTCTTGCATCTTGTCTTGTCTTGCATCTTGTCTTGTCTTGCATCTTGTCTTGTCTTGCATCTTGTCTTGTCTTGCATCTTGTCTTGTCTTGCATCTTGTCTTGTCTTGCATCTTGTCTTGTCTTGCATCTTGTCTTGTCTTGCATCTTGTCTTGTCTTGCATCTTGTCTTGTCTTGCATCTTGTCTTGTCTTGCATCTTGTCTTGTCTTGTCTTGCATCTTGTCTTGTATCTTGTCTTGTCTTGCATCTTGTCTTGTCTTGCATCTTGTCTTGTCTTGCATCTTGTCTTGTCTTGCATCTTGTCTTGTCTTGCATCTTGTCTTGTCTTGCATCTTGTCTTGTCTTGCATCTTGTCTTGTCTTGCATCTTGTCTTGTCTTGCATCTTGTCTTCTCTTGTCTTGTCTTGCATCTTGTCTTGTCTTGCATCTTGTCTTGCATTTTGTCTTGTCTTGCATCTTGTCTTGTCTTGCATCTTGTCTTGTCTTGCATCTTGTCTTGTCTTGTCTTGCATCTTGTCTTGTCTTGCATCTTGTCTTGTCTTGCATCTTGTCTTGTCTTGCATCTTGTCTTGTCTTGCATCTTGTCTTGTCTTGCATCTTGTCTTGTCTTGCATCTTGTCTTGCATTTTGTCTTGTCTTGCATTTTGTCTTGTCTTGTCTTGCATCTTGTCTTGTCTTGCATCTTGTCTTGTCTTGCATCTTGTCTTGTCTTGCATCTTGTCTTGTCTTGCATCTTGTCTTGTCTTGCATCTTGTCTTGTCTTGCATCTTGTCTTGTCTTGCATCTTGTCTTGTCTTGCATCTTGTCTTGTCTTGCATCTTGTCTTGTCTTGCATCTTGTCTTGTCTTGCATCTTGTCTTGTCTTGCATCTTGTCTTGTCTTGCATCTTGTCTTGTCTTGCATCTTGTCTTGTCTTGTCTTGCATCTTGTCTTGTATCTTGTCTTGTCTTGCATCTTGTCTTGTCTTGCATCTTGTCTTGTCTTGCATCTTGTCTTGTCTTGCATCTTGTCTTGTCTTGCATCTTGTCTTGTCTTGCATCTTGTCTTGTCTTGCATCTTGTCTTGTCTTGCATCTTGTCTTGTCTTGCATCTTGTCTTGTCTTGTCTTGTCTTGCATCTTGTCTTGTCTTGCATCTTGTCTTGTCTTGCATCTTGTCTTGTCTTGTCTTGCATCTTGTCTTGTCTTGCATCTTGTCTTGTCTTGCATCTTGTCTTGTCTTGCATCTTGTCTTGTCTTGCATCTTGTCTTGCATCTTGTCTTGTCTTGTCTTGCATCTTGTCTTGTCTTGCATCTTGTCTTGTCTTGCATCTTGTCTTGTCTTGCGTCTTGTCTTGTCTTGTCTTGTCTTTTCTTGTGTCTTGTCTTGTCTTGTCTTGTGTCTTGTCTTGTCTTGCGTCTTGTCTTGTCTTGCGTCTTGTCTTGTCTTGCGTCTTGTCTTGTCTTGTCTTGCGTCTTGTCTTGTCTTGTCTTGCGTCTTGTCTTGTCTTGCATCTTGTCTTGTCTTGTCTTGTCTTGCGTCTTGTCTTGTCTTGCGTCTTGTCTTGTCTTGTCTTGCGTCTTGTCTTGTATTGCGTCTTGTCTTGTCTTGTCTTGTCTTGTCTTGCGTCTTGTCTTGCGTCTCTTCTCGTCTTGCATCTTGTCTTGCGTATCGTCTTGCGTCTCACTCTTGTCTTGCATCTTGTCTTACGTCTTTTCTTGCATCTTTTCTTGCATCTTGTCTTGCGTCTTGTCTTGCGTCTTGTCTTGCGTCTTGTCTTGCGTCTTGCGTCTTGTCCTGCGTCTAGTTTGTTGTGAGCATGCACATTAACAAGTGTTGTATTTTTATGTGCAGTGTATGTTAATCATAATTTTAAATAAAATTTTTAAAAATGTCTTCTTTTCCTTTTTTGTATAGAAACTTCAACATCGTTAAATATCCGGACAACAAATTACGGGAAAAAATGTCTGGTGGAGCCTCATAGCCAAGTTGTTCAGATAGTTATCTTGTTCAGTAGCTTTTTTCATTATTTCATTCGATCGGATGGACTATATTTTTTCACTTCACAACATTCTTCAAAATATAAAAATCTTTATTGATGTTCATACAATGTCATTCGCAAAAATCAATAATCTCTGTTTAGATATAGCTAATATTACATAGAAGTGACGTCTAAACAACTATGTGACGGAGAATATGTTTCTTATCAGACCTACTGTAGTTCAGAAACTAATGGACAACTTGGCAAAAGAAAAACAAAACAAGAAGGAAATGCTTTCAATCGAATACATAACAATGAACTGTTAATTGAAATTAGTTTAAAAATTTAACTCTTTCCTGTCGGAATTGGTGTTTAGTATTTTATTCTGGCTAACACCAGACGATTTTATTCACCTCTAGGGAAGCCCTCGAACAGGAATGAGTTAATGTTAATTTGTCCATGAGTATGTAGGTTAGGATCAAATAGACATCGCGAAAAAAATAACAATTCTTAATTTGTTTAAATACCGTAAATGTTTGCATATGTTACTGTTACAGTTTGTTATTTATCTTTTTAAAGTTTTTATATATATAATAAACATTTGTTAGGGATATTTATACGTTTATATTTATAGGAATTCTATATCCTGTAGGCAACGCGATCACCTGGTTTCTATTTTGTGACAACAAAGACAGAGGCGCGGGATCTATCCCTGCGGCCGCTCAAGGATATTTGCGACCAGCAAAGACAAGTGACGACAAGAATTTTAAAATCTTCTTTTCTCTTGTCGGAAGGACCCTTATATACTTAGCTTCACTCTCCGCGGTCGCTACGACATTGTTGCGTCCAATTGAAAACCGGGCTTGATGTTTGCTCACAATAATTCAATAAATTAACAGTGTTTAAATGCAAATATAGACCTTATTCCAAAATGGTCGCCGAATTATTATTCGTTTATGTGCATATAAATTAGCCCTTATGACCTCGGTTAAAAGTAAAAATTCTTTTGAATTTCCCACATGAAAACGAGTTCATAAGGGCTATTTTATATGTATATAAAAGAATTTTAATTTGACGGGCATTTTGGAATAAGGTCTATAAGTTTTTTACATAAGCAAAGTTAAATCCGCTATAAATTTGCATCTATGGAAAACATGATCAATTACATAAGATTTGCACGTAGCGCAAAAACGTTAGCAAATTCCGCCTTTGCAATAAATTTGCAAACTTTGCAAACATTTGTGCAAAGTTTGAACTTTGCAACAAATTTGCAATGACTTTGCACCGGCGGCTCTACGGCAATCGCCAAATCCGCACCGGTTGCAAAGTTGACGGCAATTTCCAACTTTGCATATGTGCAAATCTGGCCATACGCGTGCAAAGTTGATGTTTGCAACAACTTTGTCATTAAATTTGCAAATGTGCAAATCAATTCTTTCGTCCCGTGAATCCGGCTTTGTGATTGGCTGAGCTACCATGGTCTATTGGTGATAGACCATAGTAGCGTTATCCAATGATAAACCTTCTTATAGCTGGAATACTCCTATTCTGAACAATCAGAACCCACGGCATATTCACGCTGCAAGCAAAACCTGGAAACTAGGCTAAAAAATCAAACATGGCGTCTGCTAAAATTTTTGTACGAGTGAAGAAAACATTGGGTCGAAAGTAATGGAAATATATTCAGTTTGACATTTTCGAATAAGAAAATGAATTCGCTTATGCCTATGGAGTATATCTACACCAAATGTGAAGCAAAGTAGTTACAATCTTGTGTTTTGTGAGCGATTGTTTACCATACGCCATCGAACTGCTCTGCATTATGTATGGGGAGACTTCTGTGAAACAAAAAGTTAAAACTATCCGAACATTTAGAACAATGTTTGATAAGACTCCTTTTACGTAAAAGAAAAGTTGTTGTTGATACTATAGCTAAAACAATTAGACAACTCGTCCTCGTTTTCTATGAGCATCAGCTCATAGAAAACTTGGCCTCGTTGTCTAATCTACGCACGCTCTGATTGGCTGGGTTCCGTGAGAACAGAGATCATGAATGACGTAACGTGCATGGCGTACAATGGCGTCAGATGGCCGGAAAAGCCCGCCAAGTTCCAAAACTACCTCACTTTTGGCTTGATTTTTATTATTATTTTATAAAACAAATAAAACATACCGCTCCTGTGCATGTAGTATTATAAAGGTACGTTTGACGTCATTTGAACGCGAAAGAAGTGTAAAGGCACTCGGCTATCGCTTCGTGCTTCTACTCAACTTCTTTCGCGTTCAAATGACGTCATGCAAACGTTCCTTTATAAGAGTACATATATTTCCGCGCTTGTAAAATTCTGACGTCACTGTACGTTAACTCAGTAGAGACCTTAAGATTGAGGTTTATTTTACTTACCGCTAACCGCTGACTGCAGTTTGAGGTTAGCGGTTTGACGTAAAAATGAATTAGACCTTAAGATTGACGTTTACGTTATTCTCCGCCGACCGCGAAAAATTGTGGCTATACGTCAGAAACAAGATGGCGCGACAGCAAGGTTTGTCGGTATGTTAAATATCATATATAGAGACCGATACGAATAGTAAACATTTTTTTACCTTATTTATTCGTTTAAAATGTAACACTTGACCATCCTTCCACGTTTTTATATTATAGTTTAAATCAGATGAAGCCAATTTTTAATGGATTACTCAAAGTATATGTATACAATTTTTTAATATTTTACTTCCGGAGAAGATGACACTAAGTAACTCTTCACTCTTCAGCCCTTCCAAACAAAGGCCATGATGATTGATCTATTAACAAATACTTTTCGATCAAACTACTATAACAATCAATAAACTGACGAAGCCAAGACCTCGGTCAGAATATTGTAGTGCAATTGACAAGACAAGCTTAAAACGTAAGAGACTGTCGACCGATTTCGACACTTAAAAACTCGGAAGATGACATTTCCCGAATGCTCAAAATAACAAATACAAATTTGAAAACCTATGCAAGTCAAAACCAGGCAGAAATACCACAACTGCAAATAAGATGAGATCTTTGTTTTCACTTCTGAAATTGGTTGACTGGTAAAAGTAAACATGGCGGCCATGCTTCACATTAAAATACTCAAAACAGGTAGATTTTATCATTTCAGCAAACAAAAAACCTACCAAATCAAAGATGAGATAGTGTGTGTCATAGATATAGTTATGAAACATGTAGTCATTGAACAGTTATTCGTTAATATCTTGAGGTAAATGACTTGCGTGGAGAAGGCGGTCTTGCGGTTGAAAACGTCAAGAAATTACGACAAACACGACGTCAGGCTCTTGGTCACGTGGTTTCTAGCGGTTTGTGGTTAGGCGTTCGCGAAAAGAAACGTCATGCGTCTTGACATCAGTACCTAGGAAGTTTGACTTGAGGACTAGAGACACAAGAAAAGGCCACAGTATATCAAAGAACATATACGTACTGTTTACCTAGTAACGGCTTTCTCCTTGTTTGAATAGCTTTACCATTTGCAAGTGACCAAGTTATTGCAAGTATAATAATAAGCACCGAATAGAGTAAATACCGCGGTAAGATATCAATATGTATGTGAACTGTTCAGTGCATGTCTGATGTCTAGATATCGTGTAGGTGTCGCGTGTCGTATTACATTTGGAAACACGTGTTTCAAAACATGTTTAAATATTTTCTGTTTGTCCAAATTTGTCGGATAAAGTATGTTTATGTAAATAGCAAAAAAGCATGCCAAAAAGAATCATATCATGTAAAAATATAAGAACTGATTTAACACGTAGAGACTTTAATGTGTAGTTCGTTTTACGTAAATAATTGTAATTGTATTAGTAAATTAGTTATAGGTCAAGGTAAAACTTGTATTTAGTTAAGATAAGCCATGCAAGTATGTATAAATATAGATCGGAAGAAATTGTAAGGGAAGAAATGTAGAGGGGAAGAAATCCGATGGGAAGAATTTATAGGGGAAGAAATTCCATAATAGTTGTTATTAAGATGTAGTTAGAGTGACATTTAGCCAAATAACTTCCCATTGGTTATAGGTATAAATAGGAGTGAAGAGAAGAGAGTGGAGAGTGCAGATTGAATATAGGTTGAGTATAGTTTGGTATAGAGTGATTAATATAGAGTGTTGACGATTTTTGAAGATGAAATAAAGTATAGAAAATACAGTGCCCAGAGTGTTGATTATTGAACCAGCAACGAGTAGAAGACCAAACGCAGCGTTTCTACGACACAGTGGTCCTTCGAGCCAGATAGAAGAAAAATAGACATTTAAGAATCGTTGAAAGGTAAAGACTGAGAATGGCAGAATTGACGAAGAAACGGAAGATTCGAGGTGGTCATCGAATGAACGCAAAAAAATTGATGGGCCAAGCTGAGGAAAAAATGGATGACAGTAGTCGGCCACTTTTTGAATTGGAACAGGTGAAGATATCCCTGACGGAGAAGTTAGTCGTACTAAAGAATCTCGACGACGCCATCCTAGAACTGATGGGCGACGCGGAGGGTGTTGAAGAAGACGACTTTGGGAAAGAGATAGACGACGCCAGCGACTACCGCATGTTGATCCAGAAAGTCATACATCGAGTCGGGGAAGTTTTAAAGAGAACTGACATTGTGGTAGAAGTCGCGGAGAACCCAACGATCGAGAGCCAGAGTAACGGCGAACAAGAGATACTTCAGTCCACGTCACAAACACTGACCATACCACAAGCGACGAGCAAGCCAGTACGGGCCAGACTTCCCAAACTAGAAGTCAAGAAATTCAAAGGTAGCGTGTTCGAGTGGCAAGAATTTTGGGATTCATTCGAGAGTTCTATACACTCAAACAAGCGCGTTGTCGGACGTCGACAAATTCACGTATCTGAAGGGGCTCATCGAGGAGCCAGCCAAATCGGCCATTGGTGGATTTGCCTTGACAGCGACAAATTATGGATCAGCAGTCGAACTGTTGAAGAGGCGGTATGGCCGACCAACGACAATTCAGAGAGCGCACATCAGCGAGTTGTTAAATACTCAAGCAGTATTCAAAGAGCGAGACACTGTCAAGTTACGTGAACTCTACGATAGCGTGGAGTGCCATTACCGTGGTTTAGTTGCCCTCGGGGTCGATGAAGCTACATATTCAAGTATCGTAGTACCGGCACTTCTCGAGAAATTGCCCGAAACCTTGAGGTTGACTATGACGAGGGGGGTGAACTTTATCGATTGGTCCCTGAAGGAGTTGTTGGAAACTCTTCTGAAAGAAGTCGAACTCAGAGAGGAACATAACCTCAGCTTGAAACCGACACCCGAATCCCGCCAGAGTCGTTATGGAAACCGGAGAGAACGAGACCTACCGAGTACGAACAACGCCTTGTTCGCAAGAAGTGGAAAAGACAACTGCGCCTTCTGTAGAGGAAACCATCCCCACGAAGCTTGCAAGACCGCGAAGACCTTAGAAGAACGTAAGACAATAGTACGTAGGTATGCTAGATGTTTTAACTGTTTAAATAAGGGACACATTGCACGTGATTGTAGACGTAAAGTAATTTGCAGTAAATGTAAGGCTGGGCACCACACTGCTATGTGCGATGGTAAACCTATACCCGTAGTAGGGGGAAGTAAGTCGGAGCAAACGCAATCAGAGAGATCTGATGATAATCCAAGTAGTTTGTTTATCAGTACTGAGTGTAAAGTCGCCCTACAAACGGCACAGGCCATAGTGCGGGGTGAAAAGCAAAGACGAGTTAGAGTAGTTTTTGACTCAGGGAGTCATAGGTCTTTTATAACGTCTGAAGCAGCTAAATCTGCTGGATTAAAGGCAGTTAGGAAAGAATGGGTAGGATTAGCTACATTTGGCCAGAAAGCCAAAAAGAGTGGGTTGAGGGATGTCGTTCGCGTTGACGTAATTACTCTACAAAACGGGAAGGTGCTCTCGCTCGAAGCTTATGTTGTGCCGGAAATCTCACGCATAGGGAATGAGCACGTAGAGGTAGCCAAGCATGACTTTCCTCACCTGAAAGACCTTTGGTTTTCTGACGTGAATACAACTAAAGAAGAATTAGACATAGATCTATTGATAGGGGCAGATAGTTTGTGGAATTTCCAGAGGGGTTGCGTAATACGGGGGGAGGTAGACGAGCCCGTAGCCATAGAAACTGAGATACATGTAGGATGGGTCTTGTCCGGTCCCTTGAATGGTAAGAGTTCGAGTGGTGATGATGATACGGTGGCAAATTTGGTTACGTACGAGACGCAGGGCGGTGTGAGGCAAGGAGAATTTGAGAAAGGAAGGTTGGAAGATGTTGTCGACAGATTGTGGAGTTTGGATGGTTTGGGTATCAAGGAGAGCGATGAAGTTCACGAAGCGTTCACGGATAATATTACTTTTGACGGTCAGAGGTATTCGGTGAAGTTGCCATGGAAGGTTGGTCATTCGACACTGCCAGCTAATTACGAGCATAGTTTGTCAGGGATGAAGAGTCAGATAAGGAGATTAAGGAAGGAACCGGAAATATTGAAGGAATATGACGCAGTTATTAGAGAGCAGTTACTCCAGAGAGTGATAGAACGAGTTCCAGAGTTAGACTCAGCGGCGAACGTGCACTATTTGCCACATCAGGCAGTTATTAGAAAGGAAGTTCAAACAACTAAACTTAGAATAGTTTATGACGCATCAGCAAAGGAGAGTAAGAATGGAACGTCTTTGAATGATTGTCTGCATGTGGGCCCATCCCTTAATCCGCTGTTGATGGATATATTGTTAAGATTACGAGAGAATAGAGTTGCGTTGGTAGGCGATATTGAAAAAGCTTTCTTAAACGTTGGTGTTGATGTAGGAGATCGTGATTATTTAAGGTTCTTGTGGGTAGACAATCCCAGCGAGAACACATCTGAAGTTAGTGTTTATCGGTTTTGCCGCGTCGTGTTCGGTTTGAACGCGTCTCCCTTTTTGTTAAACGGGACTATCCGACATCACTTAGACAAGTATGCGCAGGAAGATCCACGGTTTGTTAGAAAGATGATAGATGGATTTTATGTAGATGACTTAGTTACAGGAGAGAATACGACTGACGAGGCATATCAGCTCTTTAAGAAAGCGAAAGAGAAAATGGCGAGTGGTGGGTTTAAATTACGTAAGTGGCTAACGAATGATAAGGAGTTGAGAGATAAGATCATGAAACATGAGAAAGGAAGTGATGGAGAAAGAAAGAAAGTACTTGAGGAAGAGACGTATGCCAAAGCTTCGTTAGCAGTGCATGGAACTCCAAAGGGTCAGAAAGTATTAGGTCTAGCTTGGGATTGTGAGACAGACACACTGAGTTTTGAACTTACAGTCGTGGATGAAAAGACTAAGGGTGCGAAACCGACAAAACGCTCTATGTTAAGTTTGTTAGCTTGCTTGTTTGATCCCTTGGGGATTTTTAGCCCAGTCACAGTATGTATGAAAATACTTTTCCAGCAGTTGTGTAGTGCTAAGGTAGATTGGGATGAAGAGCTTAGCGGAGAAGCGAAGACTAGATGGGAAGAGTGGGTCAGAGATTTGAGAAGGGCCAAATAGTTGAGGATAACTCGATGTATTTACGAAGACCCAGGAGGGCGCGTGAAAGCGTGCTTTCTATACGGGATCGGAGATGCAATGAAAGGTTTAGCTATCTAGGTACGAGGTTGAGGCACTTTTGGAGTAGGTGGAGAAAGGAATATTTGGTGAACCTGAGAGAGTTTCATCGCTCAAGGGCAGGCGGTAAGGGTATGGCAGAGGTACAGGTGGGAGATGTGGTTACGGTATTTGATGATAATAAAAAAAGAAGTAACTGGAAAATGGGTGTTGTGGAAGGTTTGATAAGAGGAAAGGATAAGGTAATACGAGGGGCACGGGTTAGGATGATTACCAAGGGAAAACTCATGCATTTGTCCAGGCCCATTCAAAGGTTATACCCAATAGAAATAAAAAGTGAGGGGGAAAAGGAGATCAAGATAAAAGTAGCACGCATGAATAAGGTAGACACACCTGTAGTAAGAAATACCCCAAAGAGGAGTGCAGCCTTAGATTCTAGGTGGAAAACAAATTCCATGCTTGACTCGTAGGCGAGTCAAGGGGGGGGAGAGCAGGGGCGGATCTAGGAAAATTTATACCTTAGTCAAACACGCAATCTGGGGGGGTCCGGGGGCATGTTCCCCGGAAATTTTTTGAAATTTGGGTCTCTAAAATGGCATTTCCCGCGTTCTGATAGCACTTTAAAGGAAAATCGTAACTAATTTTCAACATGTTTTTAATGGCACATTTTATTATTTTCAAGAAAGTCTTCGTTCAAAACGAGGACTTTGGTATTTTATTTCAGTATCTGAGACCTTGTGACAGTTTGTAAATGTTAAATTTCTTCCAGTAATAAAAAAGGGGAATCCCATAATTAGTAAAGATACATGACATATGACATTTTTTATAAAGGTTTATGTGTAGTTATGGGAACCACGTTGGAGTTTTGGCCGCGTATTATTGTGAAACAAGGGAGAATTTGAATGAAGAGCGCAATTAGCCTCCGGCTATGTTGCGTATGAAAGGCGACACGGAACACGCTGTTGGACATGTAGTGTAAAATTACTGTTTAGGAACCATGAAAAAACATCAGAAAAAGAATAAAGGATTTGTAACGTATAGTATAGTGCAATCATTCAGGATCTTAGGACACAACCCTGGACGCGTTTTGACCTTCTATGGTGGTCTCATCAGCAGGGATTTGGGGTTGGGACTTGGGAGTCGATGTGATTTAAGTAAATAACAAAATAATAAACACTATCAACACGGTAATAATTATAATAAAGGATAGATAAAGTGAGTGCATACAAAACTTGTTGTTTGTGTTTTTGAGTCCAACGCGTCGCAGCATCTTGGAATTGGTATATAAAAGGGACTCGTTGTCGATGTATGTTTCGGTTGTAGCCGTATAAGCTAAAATCGCGCTCCTCTATTGTGAGTCTTCGGGTGCGTAATGAGGGGCATTGCTTCATTCGTTATGAGCAATACAAATAGAATGACAGATTATCTATAGACTCACCTAAGAGCAATACAGGTCTTCTTTCCATCCTTAGCATACTTCGGCAAATATGCCTCCGCATCGAAATCCCTGTGTAAGGATTTTACGCTAAACTTCGCATGAAGCTCCCGATCCGAGAGGATAGCACAATTTTGGATTTTTGAAGACAAATCGTAATAGATTTTTCGCAATAACTCATCGTTATTATTCTTCAGAGCGCTCTTCACACGTTCTAAGACGTTTGTCGAAGCCATGACACAACAGTCAATCCTCAGTCAAATTGGCCCGCGTGTAATCTCTTCGTGCTGCAAGATGCTGCAAAGATGCAGCTTCATGCGGCGGATTGCGGCCAAGATTTAGTTTCTAGCCAATCAAAATCTAGCCTGCGTTAAAACATTTTACTTCCGACGTAACTGCATTTACTTCCGACGTAATTCCATTGGCTTTGACCAATCAGCGCTCATGATTTCGACGTATTTCGGCCATTTTGACGTATTTCGGCCATTTTGACGTGGATAAACGTGCCGGTCGGTAACCACTTCCCGCCATAGTTACCTCTTATACGGTTCTAGTACCAAGCTAAGCAGGCTACGGGGCCGATAGCGGCCACAGGTCGCCACAGAATAACTTGCGCCGCGTCTGACGAAGGCTCTAGAAATTATGAAATTATTCTTCGGCAAAGAATAAACCGTATCTTGCCAAATATGTTAAAAATTGCAAAATACGAAGAAACCCTTTAATTTTCGCATCTCAGATTTTTTACCTTAGTCGCTTGACGTGTTTGACGTATATTAAATCCGCCCCTGGGAGAGTGTCGGATAAAGTATGTTTATGTAAATAGCAAAAAAGCATGCCAAAAAGAATCATATCATGTAAAAATATAAGAACTGATTTAACACGTAGAGACTTTAATGTGTAGTTCGTTTTACGTAAATAATAGTAAATTAGTTATAGGTCAAGGTAAAACTTGTATTTAGTTAAGATAAGCCATGCAAGTATGTATAAATATAGATCGGAAGAAATTGTAAGGGAAGAAATGTAGAGGGGAAGAAATCCGATGGGAAGAATTTATAGGGGAAGAAATTCCATAATAGTTGTTATTAAGATGTAGTTAGAGTGACATTTAGCCAAATAACTTCCCATTGGTTATAGGTATAAATAGGAGTGAAGAGAAGAGAGTGGAGAGTGCAGATTGAATATAGGTTGAGTATAGTTTGGTATAGAGTGATTAATATAGAGTGTTGACGATTTTTGAAGATGAAATAAAGTATAGAAAATACAGTCCCCAGAGTGTTGATTATTGAACCAGCAACGAGTAGAAGACCAAACGCAGGGTTTCTACGACAAAATTTAAATAAATTCTATATCAAAATGATCGCTTGATTCTGCCGAATCCAACGCTATAGGTTTTGTCTACTAAATATATTAGATCCGTTGTTTCAGAAAAACGGCCTTCTTTACATTTATATTACATTAGCAAACCTTCGGCGCTTCCTGCACCGCTGCAGTTCATATAAGACCATAGCTTCTATTTGTGAAAATCTATGCAAATATGCATTGCCATTGCCACTGTAGTCTTGCTAGAGTACGCACAGGCTACGCGAAGCTTTCAGAAATCAGTAGCCCGAGTGAACGCCAGAGCAGGCGTCTTGTTAAACATATCATTTTGAATCCTACCTTAACAGTATGTCCTGTCCTTTCAAGTTCCAGAGCAAGTCGTTGACTAAGACTGTTGTGCTTGTTAGCGAAAAACGCTAAATTCAAGGATTTATTACTTTCAGACTGTACATTGTTTGCCTTCACCTTGGATTTATAAATCACTTCGGAAACTTTGTCTTTCAGCTCTGTTATATAAGGCGCAGTTTTTTCGTCTGGATTTCTCGCCATGCTCGAACACTTTCTTCGTAGTGGCGACATGGCCACCAGAACACCCAATCTCGACTGTGTACCTCCAATACGAAACATTTTTCAATTTGAGTTACCAACCTTTCGCAACCTAAACGAATTTAACAAAAAAACTTTTTATTTGTATATATATACTGTTGTTGCTACGAGATCTACGACATCGATGCATTTCGGGAAGGCAGTTGATTTCGCCAATAAACGTCAGCGTTCCAATTAATGTCGTGCCGAGGGCGCTTATTAGAGAGCTTAAGCATATTAGGCGTTTTTGAGACACAGACGGTGACCGGAAGAACAGGAATACAATACAGAACTACTGAACCGCGTATTCATTGAAAAGACTTTTTTACCCAAAACAAAGGCTATGAATAATCACATATCTAAACTGTTAGCTTATAAGCTTAAATTTCATCTTTATATAAAAATACAGATCCTTTATTTTATATTGTAATGTAATGAAATTATCCCCCTTAAAATACAAGTTTTCTACTTTAAAAGCATGTCTGTTGTACAGTAGTAAAACAACGATGACAGGCCTCAGCGTTCTAGATGTTCCCGTCGTCTCAAGAACGTGAAAATGCTCTCAATGACGTCTTGTGTAGAACGACGACGGGGTTCACTTTGCTCTTGCGATTTTAAATTGCTCATTATCATTGTTTTGAATGAAAAATGCTATTGAATTCAATCGCCGTCTGTGGCTCTAAAACGCCTGTATATGCTTAAGCTCTCTGTTAGCCTGAGAAAACAGCCGCCTCTTCTAGATCTCGCTCGCCCCCTCGCGGAAGAGACGTCTGAGCAACTGTACCGAGATTCGGGTAACAATTAGCGCTGATTGTTACTTTGTAATCTACTCATACGATAATTATTCATTTTCCTATCGAAAACGTCGCTGTTTATTGCAACTCAAACTTGCTTTAGAAAAACTAACTCTCTATCTTTCGTTGTTGGCAAAAACTAAGCTTTAACTTTGTTATTTCAGACAGGGGGCGAGCGAGAAGAGGCGGCTGTTTACTCAGGCTAAGCGCTTATACTTAATGTCGTAACGTGCGTTCACTGAAGCGTCCTATAGTCTGTGTATTATGGTGTCAAATGTCCGCCAATATTCAAGTTTGTATTATGCAACATGATAAAATGGACATTGTACTTATCGATTTCAACATGCTACTGTACATAATGTCGACGTCAACATATAATGTCGACATTCAACATAATGTCAACGTTCAAGATAATGTCGACGTCAACATAATGTCGGCATTCAACATAATGTCGTCATGTCGACGTTCAACATAACGTCGACATCCAACATAATGTCGACATTCAACATAATGTCGACGTCAACGTAATGTCGACGTTCAACATAATGTCGACGTCAACATAATGTCGGCATTCAACATAATGTCGACATGCATAGGCGGCGGAACCGGGGGGGCTAGGGGGGCTAAAGCCCCCCCAACTTTGTAAAAGTGGGCTGAGCCCCCTTGCCTTTGCGCCGAAGGTAGCGGTTATTATACGTTGAATATTTATACATCTTTGATATACAGCATTTTGAAAATTCCATATCACTGCAGGGTGACAATCCTGGTGAAAATTGTACCGTGTGATAGCTCAAAACTCATTTCATGAAGTTACCACGTATTAGCATTTGATGATTGCTGACCAGAAGTATTATGAATGAGCCATATCGAAATGCCAAGAATTAAGAAAGGCCGAAAAAAATGAAGAATAATGAAAAAATTGTTGTGGGCGGTAAAGGTTTTATAACGTTTAGGATTCTGTAAAATGTTCCCCCAAAACGCAGGAAATGCCATTTCAGAGACTCTAGATTTCAAAATTTTCAGGGGGGGGGGGGCATGCCCCCGGACCCCCCGAGAGGTTTCTTGCGCCTTCGGCGCTCGAAGTTCAGCCCCCCCAACCAAACCTATCTTCCGCCGCCTATGTCGTCATGTCAACGTTCAACATAACGTCGACATCCAACATAATGTCGACATTCAACATAATGTCGACATTCAACATAATGTCGACGTCATGTCGGCGCCTGGGTGATTTGAACGCGAAAGAAGTTGAGACGGCGTGCTGGCAGGGGGGGCCGGGGGGCCATGGCCCCCCCCCAGTGAAGATTTTTTAGGGGGCGCCAAAACTCAAAGGGGGCGCCAAAATTGATCAAAAGCGTTAGTTAAAACTTTTGTCACAATCCGTGAGTCCGATGAGCCAATGAAAGAAAAATGAACTGAATTTTATCGAGATCTCAGATTTGTTTGGCAGTGCCTGTGCCTCTGTGTCTGTCACAGACACATGACACTGACAACAACCGCAACACCTTGCGCCTGTGCCACTTTTCCTAATTCCGTCGTTCTGACAGATCAACTGACAAGCTGATTTCCGATATGCCAGATTTTTTGGCAATTTGGGCCAAGGCATGATTAAATTACTTACTGCCGCAAACACTGCTTGATGTGCTTGTGCGCTTACTTTGCTTGCTACTTCTTCAGTGTGTTCTCAAACTGCTCAAAGGATGTGAAATTGTGAATTGCTACTTTGCTAATTGTGAAACTAAATGTGATAATGTGAAGGGAGTTTGCTTACGATTACTGGTAAGTGTTTTAATTATCTCATGTAAAGATATTTTAGTTTTGTATTTTGTAAATGTAAAACGCTATCACAGTAATCACACTGTCGCAGTGTCGCTGTCTTAACTTGTAAAAATTATTCAATTAATTTTGTCGAATAAATTGAAATTAAGATAGCTTCTTGTGAATGTCCGCACTCCGCAGAAGCGTTGATATCTGCAAAAAGTGCCAAGACTAGCGAATAGCGATTATCAAGGGCCGTGGGCCCGCCGGTCGTGGCAATCGACAATGACAACAAAACGAACGAATCAATCGCGCATCGAAGTTGACTGCTTCAGGCACATTTGTGGCTCGCTAGCCAATTTAGGTAATAGGTATATTGTTTACAGTGTTGTTCGCCGGTTCGCCCGCTCCAGCCTCGCTCACTGCGGCAATATTTCTCGTTTGAAAATTAAATCCAAGACCTTTGCCAATTCACAATAATAAAAAAAAACCAGAACTTATTTTGAACTCTTTTATTAATCTGATCATCTGATGCTACTATAGCCTGTAGATATGTCCGACAACCTACAATCCAAAAGAAAAAGATCCGGAGCTGAATCCAGAAAAGCAAAGAAAGCTAGGCAACATGAGAATAAGCAGCTTAGTTCTTTCATGACACAGTACTTCCAACACGAAAACTGACCTTAGGTCAGACGCAGAAGGGGGTGGAAACTGTGAAGGAGATACGCCTGGACTGCCTGGTCCAGGAGCCTTAGAGTTAGATACCTTGACGTTTGAAGACGAACAAGGATCTCCAGTTGATTCTCCAGTAGCAGTAAACCAAGGTGAGGAAAGTTCAATAGTTGAAGTTCATCAGGATGTCGAGAACTTGCTTGAGGTTGAAGAAAGGGCAGAGACGACATTGCAAGAACAAGAGTATGTCGAGGAACCATTAACCGTGGAGGAACCAAGCCAATGCAGGGAATTTCTGTCAAATCCAAGAATCGTTGTTGATGAAGTCAGTGGAACATTTGATCCTGCATCAGTTGTTGGCTTGAAGCTCAGCACAGAAGAAAAGGAAAAATTAATTAAAATGAAGCCTTGCCAACCAAATCAGTCTACATTAAAGTTGAGAAAAAAGCAGTTTGGCGAAAGTTCCAGATATTGCTCGCAGCAAGTATTTTCTCATGATGACGATACCAGACGGAAATGGATTTCCTATTCATTGAGCACAGATAGCCTGTTTTGTATACCTTGTCTACTGTTTACAGATGCATTATCACGGGGCGAATTTATACGCGCAAATCAAGGAAACACCTTCACGTCTACTGGATTTTCTAACTGGAAGAAACAACAAAGCGTTATTGACAAGCATGAGATGTCAGCAGCTCACGCAAACGCAAAAGTCGCAGAGGTGCTTTTCTTGCAAGACAGAAATATTGCTTCATGCTTGGGGCAACAAGAACGGGAAGAAGCTGCACGAAAAAAGATGGAAGTTATTAGCAATAGGAATGTAATGACGCGCATCGTAGATTGTGTTATGTTCCTTGGAAAGCAAGGACTTGCATTTAGAGGCCATCGAGAATCACTTGCAAGTGAATTATTAAACACGGGAAATTTCTTGGAAGTGTTGAAGCTCTTGTCTGCATATGATATTAGACATCCGTGATCATCTTGAAAAAGTTCGGAAACAGCATGAAGCAGACGTGGCAACGGTTGGACAGCGATCAGTAGCCAAGTCAACAAAAGCAGTGAAAGGCCGCGGCTCGAAGCTCACATTTCTAAGTAATAAGACCCAAAACAACGTTATTGATGTCCTCGGGAAGGAGATAACCTCGGAGATAGTAAAGAGAATCCAGGAATGCAAAGCTTGGGCTTTGATAGCTGATACCACGCCGGATGTTAGCCACCATGAACAGCTTAGCATTTGCGTCAGAATAGTTGACCGTGTTGGTCACTGCTCTGAGCATTTGTTGTGTTGCAAAAGAGCATCTGGTACAACTGCGCAAGAGCTCTATACGACTATTGTAGAAGCTTTGAAGTCTGAAGGTGTCTCTTTTGATAAATTAGTTGCACAGACGTATGATGGGGCTTCAAATATGAGTGGTTGCTATAACGGGCTGCAAGCAATCATGAAAGATGCAATCGGCAGCCATGTAGTATACACTCATTGCTATGCTCATACGCTCAACTTGGTCTTGTCGGATTCAGCCGGTGCCGCCATCAATGTAATTTCTCTATTCAGCAATCTGGAGAAGACGTACACCCTCTTCAGTCAGTCTGAAAAAATTCACTCGATGTTCGAATCCATTCAGAAAGATCAGCAGCTCAAAGTCCTTGCGTTGAAGCGTATCAATACTGTCCGCTGGCATTCTCGTGAGTTTAGCCTTAAAGTCTTCCTTTCACGATACGATTGTGTTATGAAAGCTCTTGGAGAAGTTGCTGCAGAAAGTTCGTTCTCGGTAAACCAGAGAGCAACTGCTGAGGGGCTTCTTGCCCCGTTCCAATCAAAGCAAATTATGGCTACAGCTTATCTTTTTCGCGACATTTTCGTCATTACAGGTCCTCTAAGTCGATACTTACAAAGTGTTAATGTAGATCTTGGTAAAGCGTTAGCCATGGTCGACTCCTCTCTTTCTCGGCTTCAAAGTTTACGCAGCGATCCAGATAAGATCATTCAAATTTCTGATAAAGACTGCGGAACTGTTGAATGGAAAGAACGAAGGGTAAGACGTCGAAGAGGGTGAGATTGCCAGAGATGAACCAGAAGAAACACCGCTTGCTTAGTGGAAACGTGAAACGTTCCATGTTGCTGTTGACACCGTCATTAATTCGATGAAAAATCGTTTTGAGAAAAACCGGCCATTATTACAGTCTCTTGCAATGTTTTCCCCAAGCGGGTTCCCCGAACTTGTGAAGAACATTCAAACTGCCCACGACTTGGAAGCGAAGATAAGCAGTTTCTGCACGACATATAACATCAACACATCCCGCTGCGCTGAAGAACTGTTCACATTTGCACCGTCATTTCAAATGCTCAATCGTTCCATTTTTGCCAATGAAAGCAAGGAAGATGGTTCTGATTTTCCACAAGAATATGATGAGAACGATGCAGATCTTGATTCAGATGATCACGATGACAACAGAGACGAAGCCACTTCTGCCAACGAAAAAGCACGGGACAAAGATGCGCCATCTTTTCTCGAGGCTTTAAATATTCTCTTGCATCCAGATTATCACCTAATCGATGCGTATCCTACACTTTGTCAAGTGTACGCGATTTCGGTTGGAATACCAATCAGTTCCGCGACTGCTGAGCGCTCCTTCTCAGCCCTAAAGAGAGTGAAAACGCGCATTCGTTCATCCATGTTGCAAGGAAGACTGGAAGCGTTACTATTGATGGCAGTTGAACGTGACATTTTATTGTCTTTAGACAAAGTGCGAATTATTGATGTATTTGCAAAGACATTGACGCAACTATCCAAGGCACTTTTTTAAATTAACATTCAGTCTTAACAAATGATTGGGATAACTATATGTACAATTGTACAATTTTATATTTTTGAGATTTTGAACCAAGACTCTTAAGCTACACTAGGAAACACTTGTTTCCTTGCACTCATTGTGTATATCTTAGTCCTGAAAGTCGAAAATAGATAATAAAATACCATATAATAGATAGTTGGATATTGATGTTTCTAGTAAATTCACAACTGTAACAAACAGGGGGGGGCGCCAAATTTACTGTTGGCCTCCCCTGCCAAACAAGGGCCAGCACGCCACTGCGTAAATTCAGAATATGTTACAATATTGACAAGGATGCCATGCACAAATTACCTACCTTATCTTTTTGGTAGTATGCTTATAATTTTAACTTTTGTGTCGGACTCTCGGACCAGTCCAAATATTTCAGTGTTTTCCCCATTCTCGTACCCAGAGCCTCGTGCTCCCCCTCTCGCGAATGCTCTGGGAAACACTGGATTCCCGGTGTCAAGCGAAATTTATGACCTCTGCGAAATACCTGACCAAGCGTGACGGGTCATGTATTTCGCGCGTGTAGGCGCGAAATACATGACCGCTTGCTAAATATCTGAGGCCTGGGTCGAACCATAATGGCCGTCGAAGGAAACGAATTATCTAATGTTTATATAATATAAGATGTTTATAATGTATCGCATCCACCTCCGAAACTGGATTTAATTTGATATTGATGAAGGACGATGGAAGGCACACCTTATCAGCCGAAAACAAGCCAAGAAACTATCTGCTCTCCGCGAGATTTCGCCACATTCAGAAAGATTTCAGTGGTTTAGCTTCTTCTTTGACAAAAATTCATGATAGATTGGTAGGAACGTTTAATTTGCTCTGGAAGTATTCATCAAGGCCATGAATATCTTATATTTGCAACGAGACTGTCAAGACATACTGTATATTGTCATTTTTTTTCACCCACAGTATTTGTCAGTATATCACCTATTCACCTACTGCAGTATATGTTCTTTCAATCATGATACAGTAGATCCTTGATACCAACACAACAACTATGTGTTATGAAATAATACACATCTCTCCTTGAATCAGTTGAGTGTAAACTGTAATGGATTATGACCAATGAAATTTATAACGCCATAAACAGCATGAGACACTCTGAATTCAGAGTGAAGACAGCTTTGCCCCATAATAAAGAGTCATGGTGATTCATCATTCACACATGTTTTATAAACAGTTGTGCAAAACAACAACCACATACATAATCGGAAAAGTGGTAGTAATTTGTATTTTAAATAATAAAATTATTTCTCTGCTTTTTTCAATAATTACTATGAAAAACCAGCCACCCTTCTTATCACAAAAAACCATCTTTTGTGATAATAATTTCTAGTAGAATTATAGTTTTAGGTGTAGGGTTGGTTAGGCAAGACAATTTTTATTTAGTACCATATTTACATAACATATATAGGGAGTAGGTACAGTATATACAATGATGAGCAAACGTAGCTCTCTACGTGCTCCTAGACCAGGCACTTTGTTATTTTACTCTGTAAAATGCAAGATGGTTTTACTATTTAAGAGAGTGTCTTTAGGAGTCCAAAGGGTTAATAAGTTCTGTTCAAGCACAAATTACAATATAAGCTGAGAAAGAATCATTATAATATAAATATATCCTGTAGCTTTGCAAGCCACATTCAAGAAAGCTTATAGAAATCTTAATGCTGGTGCCAGTTGTTCAAAGGTTGATTAGAGTTAATACTGGGTGAAATGTTTTATTTCAGTCCATTCCGACAAATATGTAGTGTTATAATTTCAAACTTCACTAGCTTGCACACAGGATTTACTTTGTACATGATTTCCGAAATACAGTAGGTGTGTAGGCTAAAAGTTCACTTGATAAAAAACCTTTACCACTTATCAATTATTATGCAGTTGCCCTGACAAGAAGTAGCTTAACTTTCCTAAGCAAGTCCAGAGAATTGCTATCAATATTTAAATAATCCAGGATTAACCTAATTTACTTTTGAATAACTGGGCCCAACTGTATAATTAAATAAATGACTGTTAACAATAAAAGTTTTGGGAAAGGGCAGTTGAAAGTCAACACCAATGCAGCTACCAAGCCAGTCTTCAGTGTCATCTTTCCTGCAGATTTTGCATACAGCTGTATTTCTTCCACTGCAACAAAAAAAGAATTGCATGTACATGTAGTATGCTGCAAATATTGTTCAATTTAAGATTTAGTGGTTTATTTTCCCCTCGTTACTGATGCTTATTTGGCATATTGTGGAATGCAATTTGATCCTAAAAATATATACTTCTGTGGAGGGTAAAACAGAATCTCACAGTTGGAAATTAACAATGTAACAAAGAAAAACTATTCTGGCAGTTGGTGGCATAACAACATTTTGCAATGGTTGCAAATTGACTATTACACTTAAATTAATTAAAGGACATCTTGCACAGAAGCCTATAACAAAACCAATAACACTTTACGTAAACCAACAATGTTTATAGTGCAAGTGAATTATTTCTTTACACATGTTTGTTCCCAAAAATAATACACTAGTATCGAGACAATCTTTATAAATAATTATAGTATGAATACAAGTCTGAACTCTGAAACTGATCCTCGGGTTATCTGAACCGAGTTCTACGTACCTTATATTTACAGCTTTTCGATGGAGGCTTGATCGCTGCAACGCCAACACAGCCAGTGATAGTGTCAGTTGTTGAATTAGCCATTTGTTGACAAAATATCAAGCGAAAAACGAGAGTAAGGAAGGTTGTAAACGACTGTAGAGATACAGCTGGAACAGTTGCGAAATATATGAGCCAAAGTCTATCATGCGCATCATCTGCGCATGTGCAAAACCATAATAGTCATGTATTTCGCAGGTCACAAATTTCGCGTTACACCGGCGCAGTGACGTTAGGCGCATTCCAAACATTCCAAACTCTCGTGCCCAGACTCATGGTATAAACGGCTTGTCATTTCCCCTCCTTTCAACAACAAATCTCGTGTATAAATCTCGTGTAAATCGTATCTTATCCATCATGAATCGCGAGGTAAACGATGCTATGCGTTTGGAAAGAACGGGACAATCTAGTTTAGTGTTAAAGAGAGAACAGAAAGATGCCATAACAGCCATCGTTCGACGTTCGCGGAGCCGTAGACATCACAGCTGTATTGCTAAGTTTGATTTGCTAAGTGATTTGGCAGTTTGACTAGTCTACAATCTAAAACGAGGAACATCAGCCCACTCTGGGAAGAAAGTGTTGTTTTGGTCAACTCAGTTTTAAACGTATACTCATCGAAGACCAATTAACTAGTCTCCTTCGCAGACCTTATGGCTTAAAACGTGGGCCATAAGAAGGTCTGCGAAGGAGACTACAGTTCGAGGGGTTTTAAATTTTATCTGACGGATAAACTTGTCAAGAACTAAACAGCATTTTAAACAGCATGTAATCGACGGCTTTTGAATGCTTTCAAGAGAGAAAGCGGTGAGTAGCAAACTTGTCGTAGCCGAAGTGGCACGGCGGCAATACGGCATATCATTTGCATGGGGCATCTTGTCAGTTGTGGAACAAGATGACTAGTAATTTCAGTACTACGCATCGTTTAAATATATTGTGTACGTATGTTGTCAGATGTTGAATGAGCTTTCATTTGATGAATAGTTCAAGGTTTTGCGTTTTATGAAACTTGTTAAAATGTCAAAAATGTGCGAGCCACTGTCCCAATTAATATTATTACTAGAAGTTACTATCGCAAGGAAGTGCTGCCTGGTACAAAATTGGATAAGGGTGTTACTTGTTATTAGTTACTTGTTAGCAGGGGCGTTTATACCAGAACCCTGATTATGACGGACGAGCTGGTGCTTCCCTTGTTGTACCATATTTACAATTGAATTTATTTATGGAATAACAAAACAAAAAGTCAATGATTTCATTTTCAAGTAATAGTCAATTTTATCCATATATTATAACCCTTTTCGAAGGTATTGCCATGTTACTATGGCAACACTGAAAACACCTAAACATCAATGGTTTTGTCCATAAATGTCTGATGGCTTGATCAGAAGCAGGTGAATTTATAAATAATACTTTAAAATTTAAAAAGGTTTTTTTGTAAATTATTTTAATAAATTAAAAAAATATATATTTAAAGTTACGGTGGCGCGAAGCTATGAATTTTATCTTCGAGTTGTGAAAACAATATTTTACGAAGAGGGAAGCAAATGAGTAAAATATTGTTTTAACCACAAGAAGATAAAATTCATATCTTCAAGCCAATGTGTAATTTTCTTTGTATAATTATTATATAGAAACAACACAATAAAAGTTCAATTCTGTTAGTCACGTGATCGATATCTTTACTAGTGAGGGTATCAAAATGTCACTGTATATTTGCACTCGCTTCTATATAATAAATTTAAAATGCAATTAAAATATGTATACACAAAGTAATCGGCACAATGGTTGCATCAAAATAATTACCTTTAATATGAACATAGAACAATTATAACAAATGTGTAAGACATCTGTTTAACTTTAATACATTTAAATGCTAAAATAGCACTTGAATATCAACATTGAAATTGCATGAATATTAACATTAACAATAACGATTATAATAGAAATAACACTTTAAAGAAAAGCTACTCATTATAACAAGTCATGCATGAAGTACTATTATAGTTTATATAACTAGTAACAATCTATACGTAGTTATAGATTCTCCTTCAGGCTCAATAGTCAATATCTATAATCTTGTTATCGACATTATCAGTGACAGAAATCCCTCACGAGGAATGAGATCATTGTTAAAAGCATTCAAGTACATGTGGAATAGTTTGTGCTGTTAACAGCGCCGATAAACTCATGAAAGAACACTGCTTTCCTCGAGACTAGCCACTGAAACCTTCATGGCCTTGATGAATACTTCCACGAGAAAGTAAAGACATGATGTATTTGTTCTTACCGTGAATTTTCTGTCGAGGAAGAACTTCGAGAAGCTCTGAATATCGAAGGCAACGTGGTAGCGGAACATGCGCACTGAGTCCCATCAGCTCATATATGGATGACGTAATGCCGAAAGACGCGTAACAAACAAACAAACGCAAAATTTAACAAATCGAGATCTGGTCGACTATACATAGCTCGGAAAAAGGACTGGGCACGAGGCAACGTCAAGAATAGTGTGCTGCCTCCCTTCGGTCGGCAGCAACAAATAAACAGGAAATCGACGCAATGAATCAAAACGACAGACGTTTTCCCATTTTTTACATATTTCCCGTTTAACTCATCCTCTTGATTAAATGTCAAATTCTGGCTGATTTTACGGTTTATTTAAAGAAATTGGTAAGGATTTGCAGCACTTTAGCTATCGACTATGACATTTATGTAAACAGTAATACCGTTTGTAATTAGACAAAAAAATATTCGATTCGTATGACAGAGAGTGACTTGTTACGTCCGCTCCCAACGCTCCCAAGATCAATATCGCTTTTCGTTTCACTTATGGGAACATAACCGCATTTTTCAGAAAAGCGCTCTACATATCTATACGCGGTTATATATAACGTATATAACTGGATACGGTTATATCTATATAACTGTATACTAGAAATACATGAACGCAACAACCCCTCGCCCGCTTTTACATTCTTTTTTAAAACACCCACCCACCCCCTGATTAAAATAAGCACTCCTAATATACAGCCAATACAAAAACAAACAGTTTTTAAAACAAATGATGTTAAATCCTTGGGATATTAAATTATACAATTTATGGATAGGTCGATAGGATGAGAAAACTGATTTAAATCATTTAATGAAAGTTGAACATATCAAAGCAAAATTTAGATTTCATTATTAAATTCTGGTTGTAAAAAATATATTGTTTTTAGGAGGTTTCAAAAGGGATTAATTTTAGCAAGCCTTTAAATGGCTTCTCTACGCATGTACATTTTGCAAAGGCAGTATTAAAAGTAATTAACAGCTCAGAATTTACATTTATAATAGAGTCTGAGATAAAATAATTCAGTAGAATCGGATTCCAGAAAGAAGAATTCAAAAGACAACGTTTCTGTCGAAACACAGCCAAGAAAACCAACAAAGCTCATGCGTATTTTTAATAATAAAAAGTGCATGCACGTCCACCACGGTTAATATAAGCCTTAAAGGTAGTGTTTTAAGTTAGCTTTAGTTAAGCTGACAATTATGGTTTGGATGAGCAAAGGGAAAACACGAAAACGTGAAACTGAATATTGTTTAGGTTAAGCGAAAACTTGAAAACAACAAGAATCCTACCGTTAACCTCTTTAAGATGATTTGACCATGGACTCACGGAGTGTCTTCAAACCAGGGCTACATACACTGCAGATCGATTTTTTGTTTACCATATACGGCGTTTGGTTTCTTCAAGTTCTCTGGTTTCTCTTCAAGATATATTAAACGGGGTGTTTGTATCCTTTTCTTCGTGCTCCATTTCATTTCGTTTCGTTTAAATAAACGAAAGCAAAACACTATTTGTTTGAGAGTTTATAGTTTTCTTCGTCGCTAGTCACCAGTGTCCAACTATTCTTACCGCGTGACACCGTGCCATACATATATATAAATATATATATATATATAAACTATTTCCAGATTTCGTCTCCCTCGCTTTTTCTCCACGCGTGTAAAGTGGACTACACGCATGTCGAGATTAGCACCCTCACCGGGCTCCGGGCCTTCGGCCCTACGCCCGGGCTCGGGGATAACTATATAATCTATATAACCGTATCCGATGAGGACATTCGAAGTTTAACGCAACCGAACGGTTCTCGCAAACCGCCCCAAAAAACTTAATATGATCGAAATCCGTCCTGAAATAATGAAACCGGCTAACTTTAATAGATCCCCTATATAAGATAAAAGATAGTTTTAGATTTGGGACGGCAATGGGACGGCGACGGCAAGAGGACGTATGATCGAGGGAGGACTGGACCCGACGTCCTCTGGACGTTCTGGTGTTTTGTTGTGATTTAGACTCAAGACGGCTGAGCGAGGAGGCGCGTGTTGCTCGTTTGCTTTGAGCTTTATTGTCGAATAAATATCGTGTGGAATTAATAGAAAGTGCTGTAGAACGGTATGAACTTCGGTATAAAAAACACTAACTGGACTAGTTAACTATGTGAACTGGGAATATGAAAGGAATCGAAACATTGAGGTACCTTCTCGTCAGTTCTCGAATATGTATCTCGACTAGTCAATTGACATTTTTACTGCAGATTATAGCTCAAATATATATATATATTATATCAACATGTGTAGATGTTTGACAGTCCATAGCTTGTAAAGTATAAATATTTTTAGAGAAAAAGCCCAGGATCTATTTATAGTCGAATATGTTTACTGAATTTTTCATTTCTGATTTGTTGAGTTGACCGTTGCCGTTTTAAAAACACATTTTGAATCTTATTTTGTGATTAAAATACACCAGTTAAATAAAGGGATATCATAAATCAGTGGCTATGACTCGTCACTGCAACGCCAGAAAGCGGATACCAACGTCGTATTTCTATTCTGTGCCAACGTTTTGTTTGGGTAAACTATTTTGATAAATAAGGCCTATCGATAAAATGTTTCTGAGTTTTGTCTTGCATCTTTTTATAATTTAAATGAATGCTCGTTGTCTTCGAGATGTGCGCGAAGCCTTAACTTTTGCCTACGCGAATGATTTAATCGACGATGTCGAGTATTTACTTCTGTACGATGTGAACTCATCAAAGGATGTTTTCCCTCATTGGAAATTTAAGGATTTTAATTTTGAAGATTGGGACAACGTAGAATGTAAAAAAGAGTTGAGATTTGCCAAGGCAGACATCCTACAACTGGTCCACCATCTTCAATTGCCAGAGAAAATTGTTTGCAGTCAGGGCACAGTATGTAGTGGATTGGAAGGATTCTGTATTTTGTTGAAGAGGCTAGCCTACCCATGTCGATATGCTGATATGGTCCATCGTTTTGGCAGGAGTGTTCCAGAACTCTGTCTAATTTTCAATCAAGTTCTTGACTTTGTCTATTTCCATCACCACCATCTCTTGACATCATGGGAGCAAGACATCTTACAACCTCAGAAATTGGGTGAATATGCTGCAGCAATCCACAGAAAAGGGGCCCCTTTGAACAACTGTTTTGGATTTATTGATGGTACTGTCAGACCTATCTCTAGACCAAATAAAAACCAAAGGGTCATGTACAATGGATACAAGAGGGTTCATTGCATCAAATTTCAAAGCGTTGTTATACCAAATGGTCTCATTGCTAATCTTCAAGGCCCATTTGAAGGCAAGAGGCATGATAGTAGTATGTTACATGAATCAGGTTTACTGAATGATCTGCATTGAGTGGCTTGGTTGAATGGTCAACCACTATGTTTATACGGTGATCCTGCATACCCACTTACAGGTCATCTCCAAGCACCATTCAAAAATGTCCCACTAACACAGCAAATGAGAAATTTTAATAGGGCCATGAGTGAGGTTCGTGTTTCTGTGGAATGGTTATTTGGAAATATTGTTAATTTTTTTAAGTTTGTTGATTTCAAGAAAGAGATGAAAATCAATTTAAGCCCTGTTGGTAAAATTTATGTTGTATGTGGTATTTTAGAAAATGCCCATGCATGTCTTTATAGTAATCTTGTTTCAGAATTTTTTGATGTCAATCCACCTACTTTGGCAGAGTATTTTTTATAAGTGAAATGACAAAAACATGAAAGCATGAATTTATTGTTACATTAATTAAAAATGTTAAGACAACAGGAAAAAGTGTCATACCTTAAATAACATAAATTGTAGATTATGAATTAATAACAAAATAGATTAGAGAAACAGGAAAATAGAGAAACAATTAAATTAAGATGCCTGGTATAACTTAGTGTTCTTTATTATTGTTTGTGAACACTTGCATTATTTTGCACATTTGTTGCTGGACCATTATGAGTTGTTGCTGCTGCTCCATCTGCTGCTGTTGCTGTTGTGTAATCATTTGCTGAAACATTTGTGTTTGCAGCATTTGTTGCTCTTGTTGAACCTGCAACCTCCTCATTGTTTCAACATGTTGGTTGGTTGCATGTTCCATCTCCTCTTTTCTTTCATTTTTTTTCATTTCCACTCTCTCCTTTAGCCAGTCAATAGTTTCAGAACTTCTCCTTCTTTTCTTAGTACTTTCATCTGTGTTTGCTTCCTTCTCTATTGATCTTTTCCGTGTCTCTCCCATTCTCTCCATTGCTCTTTTTCTCATTTCCATTGCTTCTTTCTTTTCTTTTTCAATTTCTGCTTTTTTCGTTTCATTTATTTCCTCTGCCATTCTCTCTGTTTCTTCACTGATGTGCAACAATTCCTCTAAAAGACCTTCAGACTCGTTTGTTTCAACCTCTCCACCACCAGTCATTCGCTTTTCTTTTGATAACTTGGCCTTCAGTTTTCGTGACAGTACACTGAACCTATAAAAATATTTGGAAACATATGCTAGTAAGAAAACCAAATTTTAATTATATTTGTTTTTGTATGACAATAACCTTGTATAGTTGTACTTCAGTTGTGTTAATTTTACAGTACCTATCTCTAACTGATCTAGTAGTGAAATCTAACCCAACAGCCGCTAGATTGTCAGCAACCCTCTGCCAAGCTGCTCCCTTCTCCCTAGAACCACTTCGGTGGGTGCACACTCCCTCTGCTGTGGCGTTTCTTAGTAAATTTAGGTCCAAGTGTTTGGTCCAAACAATAGCAGTTCTGAAATAGTAAAACTGTTTTCAATATACAACAAACAAAACAAGACAATCCAATGTTTTGAAAAAAATTTTCCCATACTTTTTTGAAGAAGCTGGCGGATGGTTTGATCCTTGCTCACTGCTTTTTTCGGCCATAATACTATAGTGTAAAAAAAGAACTACATGAATGCCAGTGATTGATAATTTCACAAGTTTTCAGTTAAACAGTCCCTGCCAAAACTATTTCCGTTTTATGTATTTCGGTTTGTAAATGTAATGTGTAAGTTGCAAACTTGACAAAACTAATAAATTATAAACTAAAAACTTTAGCTAGTACGATTTAAATTTTTTGTAAACAAGCGTACGCAGCTTTCGTCTCACAACGAGTTCTCGCAAAAATTAGAATTTATAATCAAGCTAATTATGTAAATAGGAATTCTTACCTTTGTTGTGAGTGTTTATGCTCCTTTATATTCTCAAAAATCGATAAAAAATACCCGATAAAACTATTAACCAAGTTGACATGATATGGCGATCAGCACATCTTGTCAGGACGTCTTTTGCTCACGTTATCGCTCACGCCATCTTGAAAAACCGGAAGTCAAGAGGGTGTTTGCCGTCCTCTTGCCGTCGCCGTCCCATTGCCGTCCCAAATCTAAAACTATCTAAAGATAGTCTGTGAACACATCACTGAACACGTCCAAGTGGAGTAAGAACTCTTAACTCCGAACAAATTCATCAGTCATTACAAGGCGACGAAAGAAAGCATGAAGATTGAGGGACTCTTCGTCTTCGGTTTGCAAAGTCTGACCGAAAGAGCCGAAACCTAGACTCGGCCTGCCACAGATAGCCCGAGTAATTAACAAATGAAGAGAAGTCAGACATAACTAAACATACCTGAACAGAATTGATTGGCCTGATCTCAATTTCAGCTTTTCTTGAAGTAGCTTCAGTTCATAATGAAATTTTAAATTATCTGTACCATTTTATACTGTCTGGTCAGGTGTGCGACCAGGGGGGGAGGCAGCTGCCCCCTGCCCTCACAGCACGGTGGCAGCACGGGGGCAACTAATTGCCCTTTCTCGTATGTTTAGAGGTATGTTTTTTAGAGGTCTGTTTTCTACATGAATTGCCATTTGTATTATTGTATCAGTAAAGGACTTTCGTATTAATACCTCAAATGTTTAAAAGAATTTTGAAGAATTTATTAAAAGAACGGCAATTTGGAATACGATTAAAAGAACACAAAAAAGCTCTGTTGGCAAAGAGAATCACAAATTCCGCTTTCGCGGAATATAGCTTCAAGACAGACAGGAAATTGAATTGGACAATGCCCCTATTATCAACTGCAACCCACGTTATTTTCAAAGAATTTGCTTGAAAGCGTGGCACACAATGAGTAATGAGTAATGAGTAATGATTTATTTAACGTCGCAAACACAGGATGTGGTCGCCCAATCATCCGAGCCAGAGGCTCATGTTAAAAGTGCACGACATATGCTAAGACCTAAGTGTTGATTTTACGGATTTGAATATTAATGACCATTACGTACTATATATAAATACAGGTCCAAATGTCGACCTAGTGCCTGCTGTGCTTTTGACATCATTTTGCGAAAGGATTATATTCGGACGATGGTGATATTAATATTCTAGTCAAACTTAGTCAAATAAACACGAGGACGTACGACGGGCGACGATTCAAGTTGTTAAACGATTAAGTGTCGGGTGTATATATAAGTGTGACGTTTGTATGGACGACGCTAGGACAGTAAGTTCTGCATTGATTGAATCTTTGCTTTAGTAATTCGAAGACTAATGTGTTTAGGAAAGTTATCTGGAAAAGTTCGTATACTAGCAAAGGGTTGTTTTGTTAACACCGGATTTATTATCGGCCAATACGTATGCATATGGCGATGGCTTTCAATGTATAAGTCGTGAATATGTAAAATTGTCGAAGTAGCACTTGTCTACAATAATAAATTATCTTTAGAATCTTGTTCGTATAGTAAGATGATTTCCTAACAAGCTAAATGTTGTTTTAACCATTTGTTGATTTAACCATTTGTTGTTTTAACCATTTGTTGTTTTAACCATTTGTTGTTTTAACCATTTAAAGTGGAACGGTAACCTCCAGATGTGGGGTTGTTTTTATCCAAGAATTGGAGTAAAATTAATGAGTAAAAATTACCTCAAAAAATGGATGGTCCTGAACCTTTTTTTAACTCCAATTTTGAAGTAAAATTTACTCCCTGCGGGAAATAACATTATACAAAGTAATGTCATTGTCAGGTTGAAGCCATGTTCAGTTCTGCAACTCCAATGCCGGAGAATTTTTTGCAAATATACGGACATTTGTTCAAAGTTGTGAGGGAGACTATACGCGCATTAAATTGAATTTAATTCAGTGAAAATGAATCAGATCTGTGTGAATAGTGAAACAAAGCTATGTTCAAGAAAATATTTTGCGTCACGTGCATTGTTCATATTAATTGAGTAGAAAAACTGACTATCAGGATCAAAGTCACTCATATTTGTTAAATAATTATCTAAGGCAAAGGGATTAAAGATAAGATATTTGATTCGAAACAGACTTGTTACAAACATTGCATGAAGCTCTTGTCATAAATAGCAAAACAGCATAATAAGCAAAGTAATAATTTAAATTGAGAAGATCTTAAAACTACAGTAAATAAATACCACTGACAATCAAGAAAATAGCTTAAAATAATAGCTGAAGCCATAGCAACAAATTTTCCTATCTCTTTCCGGTCTCTGCAGTCATTGCTAATTTGGTCATTGAAAACGTTGAACAACGGAGCTATTATCCGGCTGTTGCTAAGCCGCTGTTATGAAAACGCTATGTTGATGACATCATCTCTGCTCTAGAACGAGAAAAAGTCACTGAGTTCCTCAATCACATTAACGATATTGAACCTTCCATTATAACTTTACCGCAGAATACGAAAATAATTCTTTTATAGCTTTTTTAGAAACTCTTGTCAAAAACAAACCCGACGGACGACACTCTACCGAGGTTTATCAAAAAAAGACACACACACATAAATATCTTAATTTTGATTCTCACCACCCTATGTCTCACAAGAAGACTAGGTAGGAAAACTCTTTTAAAACGTGCTCGTCTCATTCCAAATACTGACAAATTAATCTAAACGCAAAGAAAATCAACATGTTGTAAGCGTTCTCAAAGAAAACAATTGCCCTAAAGAATTTCTGCCAAACTCTCAAAGGAACCTAAAGGCATTGATGAAACTGACACTTAATTTTTCGAATATAATAATACACTACATCAAAGGACCATCAGAACCTATTAAAATAATTTAGCGAAACACAATGTAAAACTAGATCCCTAGAATCTCGAGGGATTCTTAAAGAGTCATTTTTTCTTGTCAAGAAGGAAAAAAAAAATTATAAACTCCGACAATCATGAATACTGACGCTTTTGTGCCCTTCGCTATTGTTTTTCGGTAATAACATCAAGAGATCTTTTTTAACTCCTCGAAATTTTTGAATTAAAAGCTTGGTGCATCACAAGAGTTCCGATACTAATACGTATCGTGTGACGTCCAGTCGATCCAGATCAAAATTTACTAAAATCTGCCAAGTGGATGTAAAGATACACGAGTTTTTGTTGCCTTTACAAATTACGATCGTCTGATGATTATGTTGCTAGCGTCACGTTAAATCCTGCATTAAATCGTCTGCACAATCACGCGCTAAGTTCATGCAGGTACTGATACATGTAGAACTTGAACATTCATGTTTAATATATGGCCAGAGTTCTTCGTACAGTTGTTTATTGAACGCCGAATCAAAATACGAAGACAGTCTACAATCTCCAGTAGAATTTGTTATTGAGCTGACGTGCAAAACTGCTCGAGCGCCACTCGTGTAAAATATAACATACACGAACCAACAACACTCCACAAACTGACTTCACAACATTGTCAACATGCCAGACCCTATTAAAGTTGAATTCCAGTCGATCCAGATCAAAACTGACTAAAATCTGCCAAGTGGATGTAAAGATACACGAGTTTTTGTTGCCTTTACAAATTACGATCGTCTGATGATTATGTTGCTAGCGTCACGTTAAATCCTGCGTTAAATCGTCTGCACAATCACGCGCTAAGTTCATGCAGGTACTGATACATGTAGAACTTAAACATTCATGTTTAATATATGGCCAGGGTTCTTCGTACAGTTGTTTATTGAACGCCAAATCAAAATACGAAGACAGTCTACAATCTCCAGTATAGAGAATTTGTTATTGAGCTGACGTGCAAAACTGCTCGAGCGCCACTCGTGTAAAATATAACAGACACGAACCAACAACACTCCACAAACTGACTTCACAACATCGTCAACATGCCAGACCATATTAAAGTTGAATTCCAGTCGATCCAGATCAAAACTGACTAAAATCTGCCAAGTGGATGTAAAGATACACGACTTTTTGTTGCCTTTACAAATTACGATCGTCTGATGATTATGTTGCTAGCGTCGCGTTAAATCCTGCGTTAAATCGTCTGCAATCACGCGCTAAGTCCATGCAGGTACTGATCAGTGAACTCTATATAAAGACTGGAACGATAACTCGGGCAGGAATTTTGAAGCCAAACATGGAGGTTCATGGAGGCTGACATGTAGGTATGCCCCAGTCCCTTTTACGAAAATACAGTACGAAAAACACCATTATTTTCTGCCAAGTTTCACAATATTTTACAAACTAGAGCAAGTAGTCTTTCAGCTGAAGTGACTTTCTGAGACAACTCTTCACAAATAACAAAGTTATTAAACAAATGGGAAAAAGTCCGGGCGAAAAACCGCGCAGAAACTTCAGTTCATTCTCGTTCTGCTTGGATATCTTAAGGGTTTTCGACATAGCATAGGGAAAATATGGACAGCAGCTTCATTAAATTAGTTATCTTTGATTAAGTTTTTATAGTCCAAATTTGCCATTTACTTCCGTAAAAAGCCTAAAAATGAAACAAAAACAAAAAAATTTCCATTCTTCAGCTCTCCCCAGTACTTTTCTTTTTGGCAGAGCGCAAAATTTTCTGGTATTTTCTTGTTAATATTTTCTACAGTTAAAAATAAAGTCTATTTCCTTTAAAAAATTGCTATAAAACATGCCAATTAATTTTGTGATTAGTGGATGCAAAAGTAATGGGTATTGTAGCGATGACAAAGAAAACAAGCCATACATTTCTTTTCACAGGTGAGTGTTTATTTTGTATTCAACAGTCTAGCAGAGTAAATAATTTAACTCTTTCCTATCCTGAATGCACTCTAGTATTATATTCTGACTAATGCAATACAATTTTATTCACCTCTGGAAAGGCCCTTAGAGAGGAAAGAATTAAACAAATATAATGAAGGTGATTATTCATTTAGTATGTCCACAAAGAACAATAGGAATTATTTCATTCATTATATACTGTACATAAAGAACAGGAAAGAATTAAACAAATATAATGGTGATTCATTTATTATGTACACAAAGAATGATAGGAATTATATTAAAATAACAATAGATGTACACCTTTGTTAAACCTGGCCCCACTGCATACATATTACATGGTTGCCCAAATGCCAAGCTCATAGGCGTAGCAGCCCAAGCAGCCCAATTGGGTTTTTTTTTGGGGGGGGGGGGGGGGGGGGGGGCAGAGATTTTTGCCTGAAAAATTTAGGGTTAAATATTGATTTTTAAGTCGTACTTTTCAGTCTTAGTTTAACGCATGCATTTTGCTTGAACATTTCACCGCAATACAATAATACATATTGAAATTGCCTGAAATTCCCAGCAGGAAGTGCCCAAATTTTCCTTTTTCAAATATTTTGTGGGAGGGCAATTGCCCCCCTGAATCCCCCCCCCCCCCCACACACACACCTAATACCCCTATGGCAAAGCTTAAAAAATATACATTTAGCTATATACAAATAGCAATTTAACTACACCTTTTCACTTTCATAACAATGTAGATTTCCTCTCAAAGATCAGGCTCTGCTTGAGAAGTGGGAGAATGCTGTTGGGAGAATAAACAACATTGGGAAAGTGTGGAAAGCATCACAATACAGTTTGATCTGCAGCAATCATTTTGAAAGATTAGATTATACTATCCCTCCATCAGCAAATGGGACCTGCAGGTTAAAAAAAAATACAGTACCATCAGTATTTTCAACATCACTACCTAGCACTCGAGGCATGTCAGAAGCAGTATGAAAACGACTAGGGCTTCCCCAAAAACGTCCACTGCCCCAACAAGGATCAGAAACCATGTCACCTGCAGCAAAGGTCATGTGCGATCATACTTATGCTAGAAAAGCACCAGCACCAGAAGAAGCACCAGAACCAGAAGAAGTACCAGAACTAGAAGAAGCACCAGAAAGATCAGAATTGGAGGAAAAATTAAGAAAAAAAATTAAAAACTTACAACAGCAACTAAGGAGATAAAAAAAACCCAACTAGATAACATGGAAAGCATAATTGCCCATTTACAAGAAAAACTGATAATTAGTACAGAGCAGGCAGGTATACTTCATGCAGCATTTGACAATTTGCAACTATCTATTTTCCAAGATGCAAAAGAAAATTTAACTAGTGCACCAACTGCAAGAAGATATTCTGACGAAGTAAAAGAATTTGCACTGACACTGTATTTCTACTCACCCAAGGCATATCGGTATGTAAGATCTATCATCCCATTACCTAATCCATCCCTACTTCGAAAATGGTCATCCTCTGTAAACTGTGAACCAGGTTTCTTTAAAGAAGCATTCACAGCCCTAGCAAGTCAAGTCCATAATGCATCCATCAAAAAAGATTGCTGCATGGTCATTGATGCTATGTCCATTAGAAAGCAGACAATGTGGGACCAAAAGAATGATTGGTATGCTGGTTTTGTGGATTATGGTCAGGGAGGAGCAATTCCAGAAGATCCTGACACATTGACTTCAGAGGCACTTGTTTTCCTCTTGGTTGGTGCTCGAGGTCATTGGAAATGCCCTATTGGCTACTTCCTAACTGATAAGGTATCATCGACAGTTCAGGCACAACTTGTCAAGATGGCACTAGAAATGGCAGCTGATGCTGAGTTAAAGGTATGGTCTGTAACGGCAGATGGAACATCAGTCAACTTGAGCACTTTTCAGCAGCTGGGCTGTAAATTTGGTGCAACGTACAACTCAATGGTTACCAAATTCGAACACCCAACCACAGGAGAAGATGTTTTTGTAATCTGCGACCCATGCCATATGTTGAAGCTTGCCAGAAATGCATTACCACACATTGGCTCCTTCATTGACATGAATGATGAAAAGGTGAGATGGGAACATTTTCAAAACGTGCATATACTCCAAGAGCAGAAGGGATTGAAGATGGGGAATAAGCTGACTTCCAACCACCTGAAATTTGAAAAGCATAAGATGAACGTTAGACTGGCAGCTCAGACTCTAAGTTCTTCAGTGGCAGATGCAATTGAATTCCTAGATGTGTCCATGAAAAATCCCAACTTCCAAAACAGTAATGGTACAGTGACATTTGCAAGAACTATCGACAGACTTTTTGACATGCTAAATTCAAGGAATCCACTAGGCAAAGGGTACAAGAAACCACTGCGTTTATCGACCAAAGAAACATGGGAAGGAGTTCTTAAAGCGACAGCAAATTATTTGCTTACACTAAAAACAGATTCAGACACACAACAGCTTTTGGCAACTCATCGACGAAAGACATTTGTCATCGGCTTCGTTGCAACGATTAAATCAACGATCGAAATGGCAACCCAAATGCTTTCCAATACCAGTGATCCTTTCAAGTACCTCCTGACGTACAAATTTTCGCAAGATCACATCGAGTTGCTGTTCTCATGTATTCGATCGAAAGGAGGCTGGAACAACAACCCGAACTCTTTGCAGTTGAAATACGCCCTACGTTTGATGTTGATGAGAAACGCAGTTACTGCTTCCAAAAATGCAAACTGTTTAGATTTCGCAGGGAACAACACGATCATCCCTATTTTCCACGCAAGAAAGCACAAATCACCATTAATCGAAACGGCCAGTGACGACAAGAACAGTGACAGACAACAAGACAAAGATGCCCCTTCCGAAAGCGCAGAAATCGACCTAATTATGTTCGAGCATTTGGATCAGAGAAGCCACTCCGATTTTATATCCAATGTTCTGTTTTACATCGGAGGATTCGTCGTGTCAAAACTGGTGAAGAAACTCACCTGTCGATCCTGTAGGGACAGTCTTCTTGCTGATATTTCGCCAGAGAAGAAATCTGACCACGACTACTGTGGAGCTTCAAGATACAGCGAAGTATTTTCAGCTTCAGCCTTCACTTTATTCCGTAAACAACGGCGGCTTACGTATTTCTTCTACGTCGGTTTTCACCACCATCGAATACTGTGAGCATGTTTTCAAAGCGTACGTCTGCAAGAAAGATGGTAAAAGCATCACCACCAACAACAAGCTAAAGAGCAAGATGATATTGGAGGTCTGTCATCACTTTCTGATCGAATCAACCCAACCTGTCTTCACAGACCACGAGCAGGGTACAAACGAGAGTGTGATAGAAGACGACCATCAGATGAAATTAATCAAATGTACAGCAGATAAATACTTCACTCTACGTCTGTTCACGTTCGGGAAGCACTACAGCGAGTCCATCTTGCAGAATGGAATGCCGAGCGACCGACACCAACTCACCAAGTTAATCTTGTTTAAGAATCAATAGATTCGTAATATTTAACACATGTAAATAAAAAAGAACACCATACTTATCTTGTTTTTCTAACCATCGATCGTCTGAGTCCATAATCTTCTGGATGACTTGTAGTTTGTCCATATTAATAAATTTGTTCGACTAACAAGACGATGTCGATGGCATTCGATCTCCTTGTAAATAAAGTTGTTATTTGACCAGTTCTCGATTGATTGCATTTCATTTGGACGACATTATTCCCGAGAATATTTATTGTTAAAAAGTGTTGTTAAAATACGACAAGAAATCTGAAAACATTGACAGAAGAAACTGACAACTCTTCTTCCGTCCCTTGAGCACGCTTCGTGTAGTTCGCGATTAGCTCGCGCATACCATCTCGCGTGTTTTTACCTATACATGGCGGCCCCCACGTTGGCTTCATCCTGGCTTCATCCAATCATAGGAGCTCTCTTATGGAGTTATCGTTCCAGTCTTTATATAGAGTTCACTGGTACTGATACATGTAGAACTCAGCACTTTAGCCTGCGTAGCAGGCGTTACTGGATGGGGGACTGGGGAGAGGACTGAGAAGTAACGCCTGCAGTGGAGCTCTTTGGTTTTGTAAAACCCGTTCGCTGACGAACGGGATTTTAATTATTGATTACGCCGAATGTGATTCGCGTAGCGCCCATAATCTGTCAATCAAGAAGGTTTAGTAAGTAAAATTAATAATTTCAATTCTAATTTTCAAACAAAGCTGAAACGATTTATATCAAAGGAAATATCTAAACAGCACTTGCAGGCTTTTGCGATTTGATAAAATGAAAATGCTGAGTGTCAGCCTCCTCGACTCCCATACCATTCAACCGTAAGTTTTATATTTAAAACCTCCATGCAAGAGTTTGGAATATATCTTAATAATAGGAAGTTCCTGAATTTGATTTTGAAAGCGAACACCGTGAGACGCTTTGCTTTCATATGTCTCTGTCAGTCATAACATTTCTGAAAATATTTGGGAGCGAACACCGTGGGACGCCGCAGACATTTCCGTTCAATAATGGTATACCTTTCACTCAACTGTTTTATTTTGGTAAACACTCGCTGTCATTACTGTTCTCTTCATGAATATTCGTTGCCATTGATAGAAACAGGGTTACTCTACCATTTACACCTAATTTTATAAATTTTCAGGCCACAGTTTGAGAAATCTTTGTGAGCAGATACCGTGGGACGCCGCAGACATTTCCGTTAAATAATCACTACTATTTATATACCTTTCACAACTGTTTTATTTCGGTAAACACTCGCTGTCATTACTGTTTTTTTCATGAAAATTCGTTGCCATTGATAGAAACAGGATTACTCTACCATTCACACCTAATTTCATACATTTCCAGTCCACAGTTTTAGAAATATTTGTCAGCAGACACCCGGTCGGACACTGCAGACATATTCCGTTAATATTAATTTATCCCTTCCACAGATTTGCAACCAACTCTCAGTCTTTTAACTCCCTTGTACTATAATTGTTTTTTATACAAAGAGAATTATTGAAATAATAATTTACGCGAAATGTTACTGAATTAAATGCCATGGATTTTGAAATATTACAATTAATACAAACAGTTAATTTAGGCTTCAGACATTGGCCGCTCGAGATCATAATTATTTCATTTGGGGGTGTTTTACAAAACCAAAGAGCTCCACTGCAGGCGTTACTTCTCAGCCCTCTCCCCAGTCCCCCAATCCAGTAACGCCTGCTACGCAGGCTAGTAGAACTTAATAAACATTCATGTTTAATATATGGCCAGGGTTCTTCGTACAGTTGTTTATTGAACGCCAAATCAAAATACGAAGACAGTCTACAATCTCCAGAATAGAGAATTTGTTATTGAGCTGACGTGCAAAACTGCTCGAGCGCCACTCGTGTAAAATATATATAACAGACACGAACCAACAACACTCCACAAATTTACTTCACAACATCGTCAACATGCCAGACCATATTAAAGTTCAATATAAAGCTTTTAATATTTATTCGCACCTTCCGCTAGGCAGACAATAAATCCTTTCGTCCAGACCACATTTAATTAGCCATGCAGCTATAGAAAGTCGTTGTTTCGAGAAGAAAATTGATCGCTCCTTTGCGTTTCTCCGCCATTGTATTCGCCAGTCGCAAACAAAACCACGCGTGCGCAGTGGTATTCTAATCTATTCCGGGGGGAAACTTCTTTCCATCTCGGTATATTAAGATATATTAATAATGCGAGTAATAATGCACCAGGATTTTACACGTCTTTCAAGATATACCTATAGATAAGGTACAAACCTGTCTGTTATCGCTCTTTAGGACTTTACGAGCTTTAAGCGACATAAATATTTGTCGTATATGAAAGACTGATACTAGTGTTTCACATCTTCACTGGTTTTAGTTTCTGTGACACTTTGCACTAAAAAGCGCACCAGTAGCGAGCACCCCCCAGAGTTTACACTATGTATACCTCTATCGTGTGAATTGTGGCCACTCATCACAATATTGCAAAGTTTCTATGAAACTTTGCACTAAAAAGCACTTAAATCTTTCCGGGCTAGCCAGCTGCGTTCTGCACGCATGCTATTCTGGGCTCTCTCTCAATTATTTCCGAAACATAGCTTTGGCGGAACATAGAAAATTGAATGGCACAATGCCTCTTTTATCATGGTCTCTCGTGCAATTAACCCACGGTATTTTCAAAGAATTTGCTTGGAAGCGTGGCACATAAACAATATTATTAACTAATGTTTCTACTGTTGACATGTTAGGCCCTTGACGAAAATGTCTTATAACTATAAGTTTATACGCAGAAATTTAAAACGAAAGCAATATATTGTCACATTCTTTTGACAATGCGATTAGCGACCGTCTAAATTTACCTATAGGGATAAGACAAACAACATACTATTCACAATACACTAAACACGGGATAGCACAACAAAACCGCAACACGTCGTTCGATCGCTATTCGCCAGTTGAGTGTTCAACTCAGCACGAACTATTACATTCGTGGCAAAGTAAGTTCGTGTTTATTTCACCCACCATTCTATAATTTAAAATCACGAGATCTACAGTACTTCACCGGCTATCACTCGCGGTAAGTTGTTGTGCCACCCTGCATTTTCATTGGCTGCGAGGGCATCATCCGCTAACACTCGGAACATTGTCATTTCACCTTGCATCCTCATCAGTGCCCCCGAAGGCATTCTATTGTTAAGTTAACTTAATTTAACTTAACAAACTTAACTTGATAGCATAGTATCTACTAGCGCATGCGCAGTATATACAAAACCAGTAAATGGTTTAATTAAAAAAGCTATTTTAAAAACTACTAGAACAAAAATAAAATGTCAAAGACGAAATTTAGGAGACAGTGTTTAGATCATGGCACAGTCTATAGGCTCTAGATAACCGAATATCTCTTCATGCGTTGGTATTAGAGATGACATCCTAATACCAATAATATATAATGAAGAGATACATATAACTCTGTATGACTGTCAATGAATCATGTTGGAAAATGCTATTTGGCAAAACTTGTAAACCTGCAAACAATTGCAAACATAATCGAAGATAAAGAAGCAGGAAGAACGTTGATGAAGAAAATTTACAAAGCCGGACAGGTATTGTAAATATGCTATGACATTACTTGAAGAGTCTCAAGAAATAAACGCTTTATATGCAAGCTTTAAATGTATTGAGGTAACTTTAACGTATGTAATTTTCTTTATTTTTACTTGCATTGTTTATTGTGGTGTTAGTAAAGTTATACAAAATAAACATGATCACGTCTTATAAATCAAGTGTATGCATTATTACCAATACCTATACCATGCATTTTAATACTAGTTATTATTCATCGTCTGTTCACAAATTGTGTTTTGAGATCTGGTTGTTTTATAAATTTTTTTTATCAGTCAAAGGTTCTAATTGTCAGTGTGCGTTGTTTGTCATCATTTGTTGTAATGAAGTTAATCAGGTGATTTAAAAGAACGACTGAACAAGGGAATTGTATAATATGTTAAATATTTCCCAATCTGAAACTGATCCTAACAATTGTATAGTGAGTGAACTTTTTGACCCGCAGGCAACGCCAGGGGTGGGCGCCGGAGCCACGGGGGCAGCGGGCAGCTGCCCCCCCCCCCAAACCATTTGCCCTTTCTCGTAAGAGGAATGTTTTCTGCAGGAATTGCCATTTGTATTATTGTATTAAATTACTTTTGTATTTATACCTCACAAGCTAACTTATTACTGCAGACCATTAGCTAGCTGTGTCCAACCTAGTTTTCATGGTGTTTTTGAAATTTGGAGGGTGGGAAAAAGCCCTGCAATCGGCTAGCCACAGCCCCCCCCCCCCCCCCCCCCCCCAAATACTGTGTGTAATAAATTAGCAATTTAGTTTAGTATGCAAAATCATTCTGAATAATGGCAGCCCCGTGAGAGAACTTCATTGTAATGGCGGTCCTATTTGTCCCGTTGGCGGTCCCGTTGAAGCTATTTGATCATAACTGGCGCAAAACTATGTGTAAATATCTTTCACGAGGAATGTTTAAGAAAAGTAAGCAACCAATGAGAATGCCGAATCCAACAGCCGATGCCAGAACCTTTTCCCACCTTGCCAATTTCAGAAAGTCCCTGAGAACGAGGTTGAGCTGTGTCTTGTGCCCAGACTTGTTTCACTTGGCGGATGTTTTCTGATTCATTAAAGTTGCCATGTTTTCTTAAATGTAAATAGGATTAATGTAGCATTAATATGTACAATTCAGTCGTTGAATTTTCTTTCTCAATACATTGTCATTCATTATATTATTATGGCGAACATTATTTACCACGTGCAAAAATTAATGCTGAGAAAAAGTGCCCTTTTTATATGGCTGCCCCCGCCGCTTTAAGTAGCTTCCGGCGCCCCTGGGCAACGCGACTGAGTGCACCAAGTTGCCCGAGTTAACGCCTAGCGGGCGTCTTGTTTATAATACAAGGGACCTTCAGCAAGCCTGGACGACGACGGCAATTAAGTTACTACATTTAAAAGAAACCACGGATCAGGACATCGTATATTGTATATGTATTTTGTAAGTTCTTTAAAAAGGAGCCATAGCTTCGACAACATGATGTACAATATATATTATAAACTAACAGCTTTTGCTGTTCCTTGCCACAACGTTGTCTTGAAAACGTCACAACGCTTCTGTTGACGTTGTATGTGCAACGAGGACGGTGTTGGGATTACTCTTGGGACTGAAAATTATTCAACGTATTGTTTTATGGTTGAAAAATACTATTGTACTTGGGTCGTCGTCGTGACGATCGCGTTGTGCTTGCTTAAGGTCCGTAATTACTCCCAACCACGCAAAAATCAAGTTCCGCGGGCTAATATATATTAGTCCGGGGCAATTAACTTGATTTATGTGTGGTTGGGAAAATTAGGGTTAACGGTTACTAACATATACTTATATATCAAAGCACGAAGTCTAATGTCTAGATTGGAAATTTACTGAATGACTAGTTAATAATTGTAGCCAGCTGCGGATACCTCAACGAATTTACATGAAACTATCCACAACCTCTCAACTTTATTCTATTGTCGAAAACTCTTAGAAATACAATGCTGAACGTGCCATTGGTGCCAATATTAAATTTTCCAAAGCCAAATTTAAGTCAAAGTTCCCTGCTGCCTCTGCCATGACATTTATACTTTGTTTCATGTAGCCACCGTCCAGAATCATGGACGTGTCAAACCAGTTTTGGAAACAGGTTTGGTACAACAGACATTTTTATTGGCTACTGAGCGTGTTTACGCAGTGACCAATTCAACGAGTTGTTTACGTGTTGGCGCTAGAGTAACAATTGGTGTTCTGGAGCCGGTTGAGTTTCTGTAACCCTATTTTTATCTCTTTAGTTACTTTTTAAAACATTATTTCCGTAAAGAAATAAGAACACTTTGTCACAGAGTCGCGATCGGTATAAAGATGTTTATAGTACGTGCTTGAGAAGTTAATTATAACTAGACAACTCACAGAGCTGGTGAAACACTCGGCTGTCGTATCGTGTTATTCACGCATATCTCGTTTTTCTGATCTTCGTTGTGCAGGTAACTTCGCGCATGCGCGACAGGAAAGGAGTCGGATGTTTCCAACCGGTCTCTTTCCTATAAAGACTTCTGCCAGCAGGAAAAAGTCAAAGAGCCAGGTCTGGACATCAGTTCCAAGGATTGATTCAGATAGTATAGTACATCAAGTAGAAAGGATAAAGTATAATAGAGATAAAGGATAAATGTATATATATATATATATATATATATATATATATATATATATATATATATATATACATCTTTGTTTATATTTTTCCCAAAATATTAACTTTTGTTTCCATACTGATTTATTCAGCATAGAGTCTTTTTTCAAAGGAAACTCCCGCCAAGGTACTTTTGGCGCATATATCAATTTTAATATATTTTTTCATATTTTCCTAAAACTAAACTGTTATGTAGACCTTAAATGAAGTACTTACGGCGTTTTTCTTATTTGTCACGCAAAAAACTTAGTTGGAACGCAGGCTCAGTGTTTTGTCTTTATAGTATGAGTATCTCGTTTCACGATCGGCCAATGTTCTAGCTAGACTGTACTACAGTCCTTTATAGGGGCTGGGAGGCTGCCTCCTCCGCAGGCCCTTGTTGCATCATGGACAGGTCACACACGCCGAATTTAGGGCCTGCAAGATCCTGTAAAAAATTTGGCAAAACTTGGCACAGAAGACATTTGCATAATTAACTACCCATTGTTTCGTTCGAATAGCCATGGCTGCTTCCAACTCCGACTCTACAAACTTACAAGACTTACCGTCGCTTTTTCGTACAAGTTTGGAAATCACGTCAGTTTCTGAAAGTAATGAATGTATAGACTGTGTAACACCACAAACTTCACCTTTCAAAACCAGTAATGATTTCGCAAAACATAACCTTACTCCCACTTCCAGGGAAATAGGACTTCCAACGCCAAAACGGTTAGTAAAACTTTGAAAATGTTTAAGAACTGATTTGAACGAACAAAAAACACTTGATTATTATTTTTTTATTTTTAGTTCCAGTGTTTTCCGTCTGTGGAGCAGTGAAAGAACTGTTGTACGTGAAAAAAGATATATTCGAGCGTCACGCTACAGGAAGTCTCAGTTTTGTATGGCCGCTTGTATGGCCAAACTCAAATTAAAAAGGCTATTAAAAACGTTTTTGGGGATGGTGTCGACTTCAAACGGGTTCGGAGCCTTGGAAAAGAAGAGTATCCTTTGACAATTTTAATGTTTAGGAACGTTTTAATAAAATGAAGTTATGCTTTATAAAACAAAGAAACTCTCGCGTTTATATTCAATATGTATTTTTGCACTTTCGTGTTTTCGAAATGTATTTTTGCATATCGATCGACAACTATTAATCTTCTCAACTGAGAACTGTTCACGAGGTTTTCAATCTGATTAGCCCAGTAGGCAGGAGTTTATTTGGTCATTTAAGAAAATACTACATCGTTTAGGTTTACCAAATATTAAAATTGAAGGATACCTTTAATTTGAACTAAAGGAGGGTTTTATTTCATCCAATAATTATACAAAGCACTTGTTTGTTTTTCTATTTAAACATATTTTAGTTATCGACATTTTCTCCAAGAGCTTAGAGCTCATCAAGGGAGATTATAATATTAATATTTACATTGAAATAAATGGAGTACAGCGCGATGTAAAAAAAGTTTAAGACAAAGATTAGGATATTGGAAAAGCTCTGATTAGAGATCATATTCAAACAGACTACAGAATCTCAACTTACTAATCCGTTGAGCTAGTAAATCGCTTTGTGTTCAAGATGAATAATTGAACGTTATACATCAAGATTTGATTTTCTTCATTACTAATCTGTTCTGAGCCATGTAGAAATATTTTAATTATTTGATCATCTGATAAACTCGACCATGTGGTGTGGAGCAACTGCGCAGACGAAGAAAGTAGTTGTTGTTGTTGTTGAGTAGCATATCGCGGACAACATAAAAAATAATGCTTAATGTTTTCAACTATTCCCCATCGACATTTACAAAAAGGAGAAGATTTACAATTAATTCTATATAAATAAAAATTTAGTGCACAATGACCTAGACGGAGCCTAGTATGTAATATTGAGCCATATCGATTTAATGAAGTATTGTAAATTGTGTTATATTTTTGTCCACAAAAATAGCTACATAGTTTGCTCTTAAATTAAGATAATGGTTCTGTATTACATATGTTATCATCAAGTTCATTCCAAGCTGCAATTGCCGATGGGAAAAGGGATCTCTTAAAACGTTCAGTATTATATGTAAAGTTTTCATTGGATCTCAGCAAGTAATTAGATCTTTGACTAACATATGGAGGCAGTAGGTCACGAAGGTAGGATGGCGTGAAGGAGTTGATTATTTTATAAAGTAATGATAATCTATGTAAATGTCTCCTAGTTTTCAGGACTTCCCGACATAATTAATTTAATAATCGCTTTCTATTTGTTCCTTTCATAGCTCCAGTAACTATACGAGCTGATTCATACTGAATCCATTCTGAGATATTTGCTTCTCCTTCACTGCATCCATCCATCCCAGATGACATCTGCATATTCCATCAAAGGTCTAATAAGACTTTTATATAACGAAATAAGGGTTGAATGGTTGATCTATTTAGCTTATATTTAACAGCTTTTAAAACATTCATCATTTTACTAGCTTTTTTATGTATACTTAGTATGTGGTCAAACCAAGAAAAATTTGATGAAAACTTCAACCCTAGATGAGTATGAGAAATAACTTCTCTTAGAACAATACCATCTAAATATAAAGTAGGGTGTGAAGGTTTAAAAAGTCTTTTCGAAAATATAATACTTTCACATTTAGTAGGATTCATTTCCATTAACCATTGCTTACACCACTGGTTAATGTTATGAAGATCCATATTTAATCTCAAAGCAGCGTTTGATTGATCATCAACTTCATCAAATAAAGATGTATCATCGGCATAAAGAAAACAATTTGATACAACATTTTCCCGAGTACAGAACCCTGTGGAACACCAGCTTCAATCATAGGCGGCGGAACCAGGGGGGCTGGGGGGGGGGCTAAAGCCCTCCCCCCAACTTTGTAAAAGTGGGGAAAAAGGGGGGGGGGGGGGGGCTGAGCCGCCCCGCCTTTGCGCCGAAGGTAAGGGTGATTATACGTTGAATATTTATACATCTTCGGTACACAGCATTTTGAAAATTCCATATCACTGCAGGATGACAATCCTGGTGAAAATCGTAAGAAAAATCGTGCCGTGTGATAGCTCAAAACTCATTTCATGAATTAAGTACTCCACGTATTAGCATTTGTTGACTGCACACCAGAAGTATTATGAATGAGCCATATATATCGAAATGCCAAGAATAAAATTGTTGTGAGCGGTAAAGGTTTTATAACGTTTAGGATTCTGTAAAATCTTCCCCCAAAACGCAGGAAATGCCATTTCAGAGACTCTAGATTTCAACTTTTTCCGGGTGAGCATGCCCCTGGACCCCCCTAGAGGTTTCTTGCGCATTCGCCGCTCGAAGTTCAGCCCCCCCTACCAAACCTATCTTCCGCCGCCTATGGCTTCAATATCTAACCAGCTCGAGCTCTGCCAATCGATAACAACTCTCTGCTTTCTATCCGATAAATAACAACGAAACCAACTTAGAAGTGGATCTTTTACTCCAAGAATTTTCAGTTTATAAAGTAATCCCTTATGCCATACTTTATCAAATGCTTTACTAAAATCGAGAACAACAATACGTACTTCTTTTCCCATTTCTAGAGCTTGGTAAATCATGTGGACAATATAAGTGAGTTGATTAACAGTGCCATCTCCAGGTCTAAAACCGGACTGAAAAACATTGAGATATCGTATTTCTAATAAGAATTCATACAATCTTGCAAATACAATTTTCTCTGGAATTTTTGAAATGGATGGAAGAAGCGATATGGGGCGATAATTATTTTTATATTGGCGATTATCTTTTTTGTATATAGGAGTTAAATTGGCTTTTTTCCATTCCGTGGGATATTCTCCCACTTGGAGGCTTAAATTTATTAAATGTGTGAATGATTTTGTAATGCCATAGCTGAATAATTTAATGATTTGGTTTCCAATGCCATCATGACCACAAGCTTTTGATATGTCAACCTTATTCAATAAATTCAAAACTTCTTGTTCCGTTGTCTGGATTATTGATAACGTTTTATCGGTGCAATCATGCGTATGCACACGGATAGTGGCAGCTGGTGATTGCTGTCATTAACTCTAGCTTGACTAGCAAAATATTCATTAAATATGTCAGCTTTTTCTTGTGCGTTAAAAATAATCTCAGCATCCTCTTTAATTGCTGGGATAGATATACGGTTATTCTTATTAAGAATCGATTTAATATAACTCCACCATTTTTTTGGACGCAAGGAAGAGTCCGATAATTTGTTATTTAATTTATGATAATAAGAAATTTTTGCTTCTCGAATCAATGACGTTGTACAATTTCTTTGAGTTTTATAACTCTGCCAGAGAGAACTTGTTTTTGTTTTACAAAATTGTTTTAATAATCTATTTCTTTTTCGGATCTCCGTTCGTACCACAGAAGTCATCCATGGTTTATCCCTAGGACGTATTACAACTGTTTTGTTCGGAGTGCATTATGGTTTCAAGGTACTGTCAGTATAAACTGCCGTGCATATACCACTAATATATAGTAAAAGCTTGAGCCAACGTTTTAGACATTTATTTTACATATAACTTACTACCATAGTGAAAAACTGAAATAATGCCCCCTTTCCCATCTAAAAGCCACCTCCATATAATTTTCGAATTCGGTCTACAATAACACCATTAATTAAAAATAAGATAATCGGTTACAGTTGGTTTTAGATTTCAGTTGCTCTCTTACTCTGGCTTGGAAAATTAAGACCCCCCCCCCCCCCACCACCACCACCATTAAGCCCCCCTCTAGGGTGGGTGGTTTAATAAAGACAATGCAGTAATACCTTTTATCCATTTTATATGCTGGTATATAAAATGCATACCGAAAATTTAACAGTTTTTTAGCAAAAATTCAATTATAGTATAATTGTGTACAAATAAATATAACAGTCGATCTATTCCACAACCAACACGAGTAACATATGTAGCTTTATGCTCTGACAACACGAAACTACAGGTCGTTAAGGACAGGTGGTCGTTCAGACAGGTAGTGATGTAACGTCATAGCAGCCATTTTGGCAGCGCCGCGACTCGTACTGTCGTTCACCGTCGTTCACTTCAGTTTTTGCGCTGTGTTTTTGTTACGTTTCAGATTCAATTTTGCGCTGGTTTGGTCTTGTTAAAAGCTCTTGGCTTTATTTACGATCTTCCAGTGGTATTTTTTAGATGTGAACACTCAGTCTTGTCACTTTCCTCTCCAAGTTAAAAAGCCGTTGTAAAATATACAAACTTGTCGCGGTAAAAGATCGTCAAGATCAACTTGTCTAAAGTTAACAAATATTACTCATGGTTTTGGATTGTTCAGTCATTGTATTAACCTCAAACATCAACTAAAAAGTATTTGGCTTTGGCAGGAGAAATTCACACAGATTTTCATCAAATAATGCTCAAAAGAGAAACAAAACAAGACTAAAATGCGGTAACACGGCAATTGAGCAACACTTCCGGTTTCTTGTTTTCACGTGTGGTCGCGTAAGGCAGGTGGTCGCTCATTGCAGGTATATTTCAACTACAAATCGTCCGTGCCAGAAAAATTGGTCGTATATGACAGGTGGTCGTAAAACATGGGGTCGGAAAACTCAGGTTTCACTGTACATATTAATCATTATTTTCAATTATTTTTACATTTAATATTTTTCAGAACTCTCTGAGTTACAAACGGGAATAAAACAGCTGACAAATTCGATGCATGATAATCTAGAGAACTTGTGTTGTACTACTACTGATGTTGATGGTTCTAACAATTTAATCTATGATGCTGTCAAAATTGGTAAGCTGCTTAAGAGAGTGAAAACCTGAAATATCTCCACAAGGCCATCTTCAGCATATATGACACAACCATTCGCACCTTGGAAAAGTCCACCAGCCAAAAGAAAACATTACTACCATGTCAAGCTGCTCAGTTTGAAAAAGAAATGACACACCTTATAGCCAATTAGTAAATATGGGAATACGGAGTCTGGGACTTACCAATTTACACCCTGATATATTTGATAATTTGGCAAACACCATCAAACTTAAATGTCCACTGATATATGATATATTGGAAAACACAGTACTTTTGTCAAACACAGAAAGGAATGTTCACAAAACAAATGTGAAAAGGATAAAAATGGCCATCAATCAATCTCCTGTTGACAGGACTTGTTAATATCAGGAACAGTTGCCTGCTATATTAACAAGATGGCCATCCCCCCACGGTCCATGACATTGCCAGGCGTTTGCAGGATTTTTTTGCATGGGGGTGGGGCATTTGTTCTTTCAGTATTTACCTGGGGCTGGGCATTACTGTACAGTCACTTGCACCTACCCCCATGCATTGGGCTGGGCATTTGTCACGACCATAGAAGGTTGTGGTTGCTTTGGGAATCTGTAGTGTATGCAAATAGGCTTTCATTAATTCAAATGGTTTCAAACAGTAATAGTTGTGCTACAATAAGAGACAATTGAAAACAAAATGGGGCTCTATAAAACATGCACCTTGTGTCTGAATAGATCTAAAGATCATCAACATGCTAGGATTTTCCTTATGTTATTCTGACAAAATCCATCACCTACTCAAGCTTGAGTCAAACTGACGACGTTTTGCAAAGAAATATCACCTTGGAAAGTGTGTTGATTTATCCTGGGGAAGAGCCTGTGTCCCCACAGAACCTCAGTGCATTTGCATTAAAAAAAATTAAAAATGCAAATTTCCAGGGGTTGGCCCAGGGGGGTTGGGGCATTGCTGGAATTGACTGATCCATAACACAGTGGCCTTGTTATATATACCATTGGAAACTTGACAAACAAAAATACATTACAAAGAAACTTGCCTGGATACACTTGATTTCTTTTGCATGAAGGACTGGTTCCTTCCCACCACAAGAACTCCAACAATTAAAGTGCACAGTCATTTTGTTGCTATCAGTACAAATCAATGTTGCTGCTTTTGGGCCCAATTTGTAAGGTCTTAATATCCCCTTATAAAACAGGAACATTGCGTACAATTTTGCAGCCGTTTCTGCTCGTTTGATGTTCAGACAAAGAGGTGGAAATATCCCAGACACGATTTTGAAAGTCTCAGTCTGAAGAGAAACAAAATCCTTACAAAATCATTACTAGCCGACAATTTCAACATGTAAAAAATAAAGCAAATTCCGACAAATAGCTAACACCTTCCAGATTTTCATTTAGTTTAAATAACAAGAGAAAAAATGAATATGGCGATATTTAGAGTTTATTTCAAACCCATAACACAAACCTATACTATAAAATTACAAGCAAGCCATGATTCTATTAAATTTTATAAATATGGCAACTAATGATAACAGAAAATTATTATGTTTACAAAAATTAACTATGTAAAGGTTGTTGACTAATAGATTCTTAAAAGTAAGAGAAGTATTTGAAGAGGAAGGACATTGTCAGAAGTGGTATCCGGTCGTTTTTCCCACTGTTACAGTTAAGGCATTAAGCTTGCAGGTTGGGGACACTAATTTCAAATTAGAAATATGAGAAATACCGGCACTTGTCTAGGTAAGGAGATAACTAGATATAAAGTCGATTAAAACATTTTTATCTTGGTGAATACTGGTAAATTCTTACAAGACAAGATGTTTTATAGTCCTATTTAATATTAGTATTGAGTCACTCCTGTTTCTTACGAAAATAATATATAGGAACATTGCAAAATCTCAGGAAAAACGACTTTGAAATAACCTTGAGTTAGGGGAGAAACGACTTGGGGGCGAAACGACCGCAATTCTTCAGAGGTTATCATACTTTATTATTATTATAAGTATTTATTCTTTATTTATTTATTATAGCTGGTATTTATATTGCACTATTTTCGACGTCGGAAGAATGCTCAGAAAGACGTTTTCCAAATAGCGTTGGGTTTTACCAACATAGCGTTGGTTGCATCCACTAACTACAAAAGAATAAAGAAATGACGATAAAAATTGACTAAATAAGGCGTAATGGGTTACCTCACATGGAGCAGCTCCATACAGTCTTGACAGTTCTTTAAAGACTTCCTCGCTATGCTTTGCCTTGAACAGTGAAGCTGCTTCCTTCAGAATATTGTTCCTCATTTTCCCATTAACAGCTCTATAATGCTGTTCTAAACCTGCCTTTTTCTAAAAAGCAATTTTACTGTTTGCGTTCATGTGGACAACATACCTTGCCAGAACCGAATGCGTCATGCCACATCTTTACAGAATAGGAAGCCATTTTGACAAGGCCAACTCAGTCGACGCTGTGCATAATGGGATCGCTCGCCATTTTGTTTACAGGATCTGACAGGCCCTCTCAAGAGTGTGACCTGTCCATGATGCAACGAGGGCCTGCGGAGGAGGCAGAGCGGCGAAGACGCGAACCAAGGTTGCAGCTGGTTCCAGAGGCGAAACAGTTGATGCTATGTACTACGTCGCCGAGGAGTCGGTTTATCATTGTCTAAAATCCAGAGTCAGGAGAATACAAGAGAGCAACAAGAAGAGCAGGAATTTTCATTTTTCAAGACGTTTTATTAAGCGGTGAAGTCCCAGTGCAATCATGCAAGGTACGTAGTTATTAAAATCTTATTATTGACCAAATACCTGCGCAACAGAGTCAGAGAGGGAGTCAATAAGGAAAGTTTGGATGACTGATGGATGCATGACTGTTGATAGAAATGCAATCAGGTCCGCGACTCTGCGTCGGACGTCGAACGCCGTGTGTAAAATACATCCGTGGCTCATAACAATAAAATGCGTAGTAAACAAACGTCGTTGAATCCTGCATGGGTGCATGTTCGGTAATACAGCGAGTTTGATTCTCCTTATCGACCAAGCACTGTAGTTTTTTCCCGGCACGGCTCCAATCTCACAACGGCGACATTCTTTAGGTTTAACGACACCTTCAAGAGAGAAACACGAACACTTTCATATACCTAGAAAAAGATTCACTTGCTTTTGAAACTACATGACCGATGATTCTCTCAATAATAAGATTTTAATAACTACGTACCATGATTGCACTGGGACTTCACCGTTTAATAAAACGTCTTGAAAAATGAAAATTCCTGCTGTTCTTGTTGCTCTCTTGTCAGGAAAACCGAGAACGTTTAGTGAGAGCCTTTGACGACCCCGAACAAGACTATGTATCTGTTGCCGATACCCTTGGCATCAACCGTTCGACAGCGAGGGGTATTGTTAGAAGATATATAGAGGAAGGACATACGAACGAAAGAGCTCGTGGCGGGCGAAACCATGTCAAAGTTGATGAAGAAATGAGGCGATGTATTGCGGCTATACTCGACGAGAATCCCGTTTTAACTCTGCATGCGATAAACATAACGCTGCGAGAAAGGTTGCCTCAAAAGCCTCATGTTCATTCACGAACAATTGGCAAAATTTTAGACGGTATGTTATACACCATTAAACTGGTTCGTCGATGCCCTGCTGAACGAAACAGACCAGATGTAATCCAGAAGCATCGTCAGTATGCAGCCTGGTTTCTTGAAGAAGCTATTCGCAACCAGGTCGTATTTGTTGATGAATGCGGCTTCAATATATGGACGGCCAGAAGTCAAGGAAGAGCTCTACGAGGACAGAGAGCATATCGTCTGGTGGCTGGTCAAAAAGGAAACAACGTTACCATCACCCTTGCAGTTTCATCTACATTTGGGCTGGTAGATCACTCTATGCACATCGGGGGCACAACTTCTCCCAGGTTTCAAGCATTCCTACAAGAGTGTGCAGAACATTTGCCTGAAAATGAAACGATCATTATTTTCGATTGTGCACCACCTCATCGCCCGGCACAAACTCCCGCAGAACATATTGAACTGCGAATTCTTCCACCGTATTCTCCATTTTTAAATATAGTCGAAAATGCCATAAGTGCGTTAAAAGCTGCTATAAAGGCCGATATTTCACGACCCGTCGTTCAACAGCAGATGAATGACAGGCTAAGAGCACAATAAGACCACATTCCGTTGGGCGAATATAGGAAAAGAGTTTTGTTGGCTGCCGCCGAAAGAAACATCGCTACCATAACCGTACCGCAGTGTAATGCGTGGTTCAGGCACATGCAAACCTATCTGCCCCGTTGCCTTAACGGCGAGTTTGTAGAAGGCTAATTTAAGACTCTAGGACTTTTCTCGCATTTCTGAATGAAAGTGTTTTCATGAATGTAATGTAGTTCATCTGTTGTGTATTGCAGGGGCGGATTTAGGGTACGTCAAACACGTCAAGCGACTAACATAAAAAAAATTGACCTATTAATTCAAAAATATTTGACTAATTAATTAAAAAAAATTGACTAATTAATTAAAAAAAATAGTCGACTAATTAATTCAATTTAAAAAAAAACTAGACTACATTTATTATTTTCCAGATTTTTGAAATTTTATTTTAAAACCGATATCGAGCAGCGATCATCGCTGAATGCGAGCGCAATCTGCAAAAAAACTCTACGTCCCAGTCCGCCGTGTTTACTGTGGGCTACTCGGTCAACCTACTTATATACCAGGCCACTAGAGCATACTTGTACGCTCGGACTAGGGATAGAGGTGTAAATCTTTACAAATATGGATAATTTGAGTACGTCAAAATGGCCGACTACGTCGAAATAACGAGCGCTGATTGGTTAAAAACATTGCAAGTTAGTCGGAAGTGCAGGCAAGTACGTCGGAAGTAAAGTTTCTTGACGCACTTGGCTTTTGATTGGCTGATACTAACGGTTTGACTAACTTGCAGCATGAGCAGTCTCAGCTGCTCTGACTCGACTTGACGACTTCAAGCTTATATGTTTGAGACGGAGTTCGTATCAAGGCTTCTACGAATGTCATGTAGTATTCGCTTCAATTAAACATAAGTGATGATTCTATTTCAATTGTTCCGATCGGTAGGTAAGTTTTAACGTTAAAATTATTATCCACACTGGCTCTGGCCAGAAGGCATTACTCTTCAAGGGATTCAAAGAGTCTTGGCAGTCATGAGACTCAAACGGTTAAGAACCTATCGCGGTAACTAATCCTTTGATTGTCAGATGCGTATATTATAATAGTCCTATATATAGACGCGTCGTTTGTAATAGTATTCTATTTTGGCTGAATGACATTATGATAGTTAGTAAATTTGATAGTGCGAACGTGATTTATTTAAATTGAACCATGTGATGTCTGGTAGTGATAGTTCTGCGTAAATATTGCACAACATGAGAACACATAAAAGTTTTGTTTGGTTGCCTCGTGTACCTCTTGATGTTTCTCACACGACCAGATTCTAACCTCAGTAGCCTGGAATATCATTCAAAATATCTAAAGTGCTTAATGATTTTGGTAACATGATTCTTTGATCTTGTGCATGAATATTCAGGATTTCCGTCGGGGGTGCATACGTAGCAGCTACCTAAGACTCGATTTATTGGATTTCCCCCCGTTATTTTCTATAATTTTAAATGTATTTGTATAATAAAACGTCCACTTTATCCCTAAATTTATTTGATGCCTTCCAGGTTTGATAAAATGCGCTATTGAAAACACGATTTAAAACTTTTAAATCTTTCTTCAAAGTACCGTCACGAATGCAGGAAATGCCATTTCAGAGGTCCAAATTTCAAAAATTTTCAGGGGGGCATGCCCCCGGACCCCCCTAGGAATGGTTTGACTAAGGTGAAAAAAATTCTAGATCCGCCCCTGTATTGATCGTACGTATGATCTTTAATGAATACGCCTTTGTTGTAAATGAATGTGTATAAGTGCTATTGGTATTTTGTTAATGGATTTGAACAGGACTATTTGTCATACATATGTAATAAATGCTATTGATGTGACCAAAACGTTATTGAATGTCGTTTCGCGCTAATGAATATTTTAACGTTCTATTGTTATTTTAAAGCGTGCAATTGAACGTTTGTTTTACTTTAATGCAGGGCCAAAGGTGTACTGCATAATATATTAAAGTGCCTTTCCTGAGCAAAATGACTATCAAAATGATCGGCAGACTTTCAAGAACATCCTTAGATAAAAATAATCTTCGCTAATGTCACAAAAACGGTGGAAAAGCACCCCTTTGGAAACCGGCAAAAAGCCGCAAAATTAAGACGAGTCAGTTTCAGTTATAAATAAAGTCGGTTTCCGACTGCTCGGACACTTTCTCAAACACATATCAAACTATAGCTAGTACTCTCTAAACATTCACAATCTGATTCCCGAACAAAAACTATATTGACTGAAAGTAAAACCTGAATAGCAGTATTAGAAATCGAAGAAGAAACAGCTCATATTGCTTTCACGTCCCGCTGAGAAATATATACACTCAGACGGGCCAAAATGTAAACAACGAACCCAACAGGTTTTGGGTCAGTCCTTTTCGCAAAACAATATGCATCTAGTCCTAAGATATAGCAATGAACTGGCTATAAAACAAAACAAAAAAGAGCGAGAGAAAAAATTATGAGATTTGCCGACGTAAAAAAGAAGAAAAAAGGAGAAAGAGGAGAAAAGAAGAAAAGAGAAAGAAGAAAGAAGAAGAAGAAAGGAGGAGAAAGAAGAAGAAAGAAGAAAAAAGAAGAATAGTTGTTTTTGCGCATGTCTAATCAATGGGTTTCAAACATAAAAAAATGTCGGAATATGCAATTTCGTTTATCAAGTACATTTTTTTCTATTCAGTAAAATCAGGTTTTAGAAAGAAAAAGAAACATTTTCAAGCTTTGTTTTATTCCCTATAACATACCAGTCTTTACCCAGAAACATGCTTCTCCCACGTTTTCTTCTGACGTGTTAAATTTAATGTGTCTGGTTATATACAAGCTGGTGTCATACAAGCTGGTGTCCGGGGCAGGAAAAAATCTAAATTTTTTTTCACCTGTCCGGTTTAAAAATGTTTTTGCATGTTCGGGGCTGGAAAAATCTCAAAATTTTTTTGCATGTCCGGCGCTAGAAAAAAACTGAAAATATTTTACATGTCCGTGGCTGGAAAAAAATTGAAATTTTATTTTTGTATGTCCGGGGCTGGAAAAATTTGAATATTTTTTTTCATGGTATGGGCTGCAAAAAATCTGAAAATATTTTTGCATGACCAAGTAAAAAAGCGTGGGAATTTATGGAAATGGAGGAAAAAACCAAAAACTCACCCTAATTCTACTATATTAGAAGTTATTTCACTTTCATTTAGACCTAACCGTTTGGACGAAATTGCCGTTCAGTAAACTTCATCCGGGTCTACCGGGATATTGCGTTTATATGGACTCTCGTATGATAATAATACATTAAGCAAACATGCAAGCCATATGACTCATTAGTCCAAAACACGGTTTTAGCCAATCAATATTTAGAGTTGTTTTGTAATGGCAAATACAAAAGTGTAGTGTAAATGTTCTAGACGTTTCCCGTTAGTACAGCCAGCGGGGTATTAGGAAAAACGAGCCACGCTATAATCAGGCTATCTTGCCAGATCTACGCATGTATGAATAAAGTCCTTCATTGCACTCGTTTTTAGAAGAAAAAGAAATAACGAACTTTGCGTGTCTTTCGACACTCTATTTCAACCGTTAGAAGACGCGAGCAGTCAAACCTTTATTCAAACTTAACCTTTATTCGTGCATTAACTGGTATATGTCAGTGCACAGGTGGTTTATTGTATACGCCTAAAGATAATTAAATTTTATTTTTTGTATGTCCGGGGCTGGAAAAATTTGAATACTTTTTTTCATGTCATGGGCTGCAAAAAATCTGAAAATATTTTTGCATGACCAAGTCAAAAGGCGTGGGAATTTATGGAAATGGAGCAAAAAAGCAAAAACGCACCCTAATTCTACTATATTAGAAGTTATTTCACTTTCATTTAGACCTAACCGTTTGGACGAAATTGCCGTTCAGTAAACTTCATCCGGGTCTACCGGGATATTGCGTTTATATGGACAAACATTTGATCCCACCAGGATCCCGGTCAGTTTCCATATAAACGTAACTTGGAAAATAACAGTAAATTATCTACAAGCCGAGATTCTGGTACAACGCGACATCACGGTATACCGGGATCATGATAAACAGGCCCTATAGACGCAAGTGAAAAAGATAATGTTTTTCCACAACAATGCGCACGGCGAAAGTATCTTGAATGTCATGTTTATTAGACACGTTATTAGTTTATATGCATGTTTATATCTGCTCTCGTATGATAATAATACATTAAGCAAACAAGCCATATGACTCGATTAGTCCAAAACACGGTTTTAGCCAATCTATATTTAGAGTTGTTTTTTAATGGCAAATACAAAAGTGTAGTGTAAATATTCTAGACGTTTGCCGTTAGTACAGAAGACGCGTTAGTACAGTCAAACTTTTATTCAAACTTTTATTCGTGCATTAACTGGTATATGTCAGTGCACAGGTGGTTTATTGTATACGCCTAAAGATAAACATAAATTAATAAACGATGAAATTGTGAAGTCTATTATTATGTGTTTATTCATCTAAATATTCACTTAAAAGTTCGCATAATATAATGACATTGAGCACAATTAAGGGGTTTTTTATTCTTTAAATTTCTTTTACACTGAGAATCTTCCATCAGATGTTTATAGAAATTTTATAACTAAAGGTTTTTTTTAACTAAATTAAACGAAAATTTAATGGGTTGGTTCCTGGTCTGTGGGCAACGTTTTTGCAAAGTTACATAATTGGTTCAATTCTTTTGCCGCGGAGGTAGTAAAACAAAACAATATATAAATTCTATTTGTCTTTTGTATCATATTATGTTATTCATAAAAACTATGTTGTAAACATGTGTCTTAGACACAAATCGACACGAAAACTTAAAGTAGATTATAAAGTAAGTAAAATAAGGTTTTGTTGAGAAATTCAGTGTATTTCAAGAAGTATAAGCTTTTAAAAATATCGAAAATCTACTTCCGACGACAGTATTTTCGATTTTATTCCGATATATTCCGACCATTTTTCGATCTTAATAATGCAGAAACACCCAACTTTTTAATCTAACTTTATATTTCAAATATAGATCGTTCAGTATGCTATATCTGAGCAATAAAAATAAGCGTTTATACAAAGAGTATTTCATGACAACTTTGGCGCAATGTCACCTGTGATGTGACACGCGACATTTTCCGAAGGCATTTGGGATAACCATCAAGTTTGAATTTGACGAGGTTTCCAGTTACAAAAACATTAATATCTCTAAAACTTTAACTTATTTTGCGCTAAAATTTTCTCAGCTAGTTTACGCTATCATATGGTTTAATATAATAAAGAAAAAAAATTGCATTGCATTTCACTTTAAAAACTGATGTTTACAAAACAACTTTTATGTGCGTGCGTATACGTTGGCTTGGCATTTTAACTCCATCTACATTTATTGTGTATGAAAGATAACCAAACGTATTCCCCGTTATTTAGTGTTTAATTTTATCATTTTATGTCAACTTTTTTAATATGTGTCGATAAATTTGAAGTAGTGTTTGCGAACTATATAGTCAATTTTCTGAACCATGTGCAGTCTACTTTTTCAAATATTTATGAACGGGAAATAGGATAATTACTTCAACACTCTTAGATGCCAGAAGCGTTTGGCTAAATTTCCATAACGAAAAGTATTTTTGATGAACGAAGACTGGTTTCCTTTAGAGTAATACTAATAATGTAAGTTCTTCTATCACTAGTTGACATTTATAAAGTAATGTTTCAAAGTATAGAACCGTGTACACTATAGACTTTAAAATTTAGATTGATCTGGGTCCCATCATCAGGGCTGCGTTCGCACAATAGCGAAGAAGAGAGTAAATGGATGTGAATAAGATTCGCACTGAAGCTGAATTTAGTGGGACTTCTTATTGAAAACTCCGTATTGCTACATAGAGTTATTTTTGCCAGTATACTAACACTATCAAAATACATTGCGCATGTAATATCTTGTAATCATGCTGCGCCAAGTGTAAAGACTGATCAAGGGTCAGAAAGAAGGCGAAGAAAATCAATTTTACTTCTAGTAACGTTAAATCGCGCGTGCCTTGTAGAAGCAGGATGACTGAAGAACATGTGCAAAATGATGTTTATTAGTTATACGAACATTCAACATGCGTGAGTTGTACCTCAAACAAGGAAGAAAAACGAAAAAAATGTGACAAAGAAATGACGAAAAAAGTGTGACAAAGAAATGACGATTTAAAATGTTTTGGACCAGAATTAGAATTTAAAGTACAATTTTCTTTTAAGTACTGCATGTTTATTCAAAATGTATTATTGGCAATAAGGGGAAAATTTTAAATGAAGTATTAACTTAAAGGAACTTTCTTGCTGGGAAATTCAATAATGGCAAATGATTTTACGTTGACGCCATTGCGGTGCATTTACCTCAAGCTTATTAGTTTCTGTCAATTTACAAACTTGATGTTGTGTAACTTATCGCTAGAATCAAATATCGAGAAAACCGCAACGTTTTTTTTTTTTCCGTTTTGTATCAGGACTCCCAGGAAAGAATCGAAAAACATCAGTAAAAAAACATTTTCAAGTTAAAGCGGGTGAAAGGCGATCTCGACATTCGTCTAGGATTGTTAAAAACCCCTTCCTTTAGTAAAATTTGAAATTATTAGCATATTCTAATGGCAAATTTTATAAATTTTAGTTTATTGCGGGAATTAAGGTATCCTCTTTAGACTAGAGACACTTTTAGAGGTATATAAGGTAACTTTAAGCGAACAATCTAAAAAAATACAGCACAAAACAAAGTCCATATGGTAGCATATTGTAAAATGCCAAACATTTGAATAACAAGTAATATTTTGAATTTCATTTCAGAATCCGATTGTGAATTTGGTGAATAATTTTGAAATTTCGACGGAGAGTTAGCGAGGGATATTGAGAGATATTTTGAATTCTAATACGGGAAAGAATCGTAAAAGGACGCGATGCCGTTTGAAAAACGCAATCAAGGCTTTTTTCCAAGACGACTTGCTATTCGGATACTGGCATTTGTGATCGTTTCAACTTTGGCCACTTGTTCCGAAGCATTGGCTGGATTTCAACAGACACAGTATGTCCTTACTCGTGGTATGTTCTTCAACTCTTCTTCAGTTTACTGTTCGCGTCTTTTCATTCTTTTTTTTTTAATAACTTTGCCATACACATTACAAACATAAATACAGACATTAAGACAATAGGCTGGGTAACCGCAGCAGCTAGTGACAATTACTTCGGCCCCAAAAAGAGGACGATTTAACTGTTACTTTAAAAATACATAACGATATACAACATACATTAAATAAAATTTACTACGATATCTACTAAAAGCAACACGATGGTGGGTTCATAAGGCTTCGAGCTGCGTTGCATTTTAAACATATGCTTTTCCATGTTCGTGGGTCGCCTACGTCATATGTGTTGTTAAGTGTGTTAAAGGTCAACTAAACCTTTTGAAGTTATATTTTCTTCTGAAAGGATTATCATCTAACTTAGCAAAAGTAAAGAAAATATGAATTTCGAGGTAAAGCAAAGAAATTATCAGCGAAGTTTTCTTAGGTCCTCTTGAAGCATGACCGCGTTTCTAGGAGAATGGGTACTCCATTGTCTTTGACGTCATACCGGTAAAACCCACCAATCACCTTGTTGTTTGTTACCGGTATGACATCACAAGGTACTAGTACAAGTCTTTATTTCGACGCGGTCGTCGTTCACATGAGTTCAGCAAAAGGAGAAAAAACTCAAACTTAGACATTTCATAAAAGTGGAACCGAGTGACTGGTTTCAATTATTTATTCAGTTTTAGATTGAACTTTCAAGATTTTAAACGGAAAATAGAATAACCTGGAAACGTGTAGTTGCCCTTTAATGTAGTAGTTGAATAGTGACTTCATGAAGTTATGAGAGTGTGATGTTTTTTGTTGTAATAGTTTTTGGTAGTAGTATGTTCCATGTTCTTGTTGTCCGAATTGTGTATGATTTTTGTTATGTCGAAGTATTACATTTTATGGTTTGATATTTGTCGCAGTCAGGGTTGGATGGTCTTGTTTGTTTGTTTGTGATGTTGAGGAGTTGGTAGGGTGGTCTTGTTGAGGATGTTGATGCCGTGGTTAGTTTTGTAGAAAAAATACAATGTCTAGGTATTCATACCGGCGTTAAAGGAAGGAGTTTAGTCGTAAGTAGTCGTTCTTCGTATTTAATTTCACAAAGGAAGGGTAGATCCAGAATGAATTTCGAAGCCCGTCGTTGAACACGTTCAATTCTAGATATTAATTCGACTGACTGCGGAGCCCATACTTTAGATGCATAACCCAGCTGTGAACGGACTAGAGAAAAGTAAAGTTTTCGTCGTATTGGAAAGGACTTAATGTTCTTGGTAGATCTTCTGATATACCCCGGCAGTTTGTTAGCTGTGCTGGTTTGCTGTGCCACTTGCTTAGACCAAGTCTGCAGGTTTCCTGTCGTCCATAATCCCAGGTCACGTTCACAAACTGTATTCTCCAACATGGTATCTTTTAATTGGTATGGATACTCAATTCTGGTAATTTTTCTAGTTATATGAAGGGTTTTGCATTTAGATATGTTTAGATGGAGACCGGCTTTGGAAGAAGAGATTTCGGAAGTTGGAGAGGTCATTTTGCAGGGATGCTGCGTCTGCTTCTAAGTTGATTTCTTTGAAGATCTTGGTGTCATCGGCGAATGCTGCTAGGTTAGAGTTTACGACAGAGTTAGATAGATTATTGGTTTATAATAAATAAAAGTAACGGCCCAAGAATGGAACCTTGAGGTACCCCAGAAGTCACAGGTAGCTTTGTAGATGTTGCACCAAGATAGAGTTAATGTAGTTAGATCGACGTTCATTGACCATCTGCTTGATTGTATAGTTCTAAGTGTTTTGAACTTTTGTCGGAGGTGATCACTTGGTTTGAAATATTTCTTTAGTCGCAGTCTTATGGAGTTTTTCTTTTTGATGTAGTGAAGTATTTCACCATTGATCCATGGTAAATTATTTCGATTCCGTAGTTTTTTAGTTGGTATATGTTCATTAACTGCACCAAAGAATGTATCTTTCCAATTCAACCAGTCTTGGTTAATATCACCATGGCCGAGAGGACTGGAGAGAGACAACGGGAAATAGAAGGCCTAGTAGATTTCCCAATCAAAACTGCCCCAAAACTGCCCCACTCTAGATTCTTAAAGTTGGTGGCGCCAAATCTCAAGTTATTGATATTTTTGTCGAGTTAATGGAAGTTCAAGGTATTGTTGAAGCATTTACGATCTAAATCGAGTATTCCTGGCATTCTGTGAAAGTTATTTGATTTCCTGAACGAATCGAATGCATTTTATGTCAGATGAAGGTGAATTCGTTAGTGTAGTGTAAGCGTTCGCCACAGGCATTTTCTGTTGATGTTTCTCTGAAGATGATTCTGAAATGGTAATATATTTTCCAGGAGTATTTTACGCTTGAAAGATGTCATATTTTCATGTGTCTAGCTAATAGTCGAATCCAGAGCGTGCGTAAAGTTGATAGGAATCGATCAGAGGACAATTGCTAAATATAATTTTCCCCGAGCCCGGGCGTAGGGCCAAAGGCCCGGAGCCCGGTGAGGGTGCTAATCTCGACACGCGTGGAGTCATTTTACACGTGTGGACAAACGTGATATGCGAACGAATTTCTGTGATCTGAATATTTATTTATTTATTTGTATATATGTGTGGACGGACCATGCGCGGTTAAGATTGTGGGGCACTGGGGACAATATAGTTCTTGACATAAAGATTTGAACTAAAGCCTTGAGAAAGGAGGTTTTGGGAAACGTATATCACTTTTGAAAGAACAGAAACAAATCAACGTCTACGTATAAAGCAAAACAACGTCTTGAGTAGAAGGAAACCCGTCAAACCGAAACTCGAAAGGAGGAGAAAGCAAGAGTGAAACTTTAATAAAAACCGACGAAGAAATAAAGGCCAGCGAAACGGTTTAAGTTAACGGTAAAAATATATAGAGCCGGCCGCTCTCAGTAATCACGAACATTTAGTAGTAAAACTGTTCGAGTTTTCCTGTGTATATCCTATCACTGTTAATTTTGTTTTCTCGTTTGTGTGTCCTTAAAGTATTTTAAACTTATCCATTGCATGTTAGTTGCTTGCCTGTTGTATTTTTTTATCTGTGGCTGCCGTATTAATATATCTTTTTTCAAATAGTTTTCTTATTGTAAAACCAGTTTATTGTTAAACAACGAAGCTTGTCCATAATTTGGCATAAAAATCGGAAAAGGAGCAATTTTTCTTGTGTAAAACGTACAAATGCTGTTGAAATATATATATTAACATAGGTGAAAACGTAGGTACATAATATATTAATTACGTAGGTGAAAACAATTTCAGCACTTTGAAATGTCATAAATGAATATTGCCGTAGCACCCTGCCCAGTGCCTTTGAAAAATGTTTTCGGATGCTGTAGCCACAGAATAAGGATTGACCAGAAGTCCAACGCGCGTCGGAACCTTTGAAGTTTCTATCCTCGCGCATGTCGCCTCGCGCATCTTGATTCCTCGCCATCCTACGCCATCCTACGCAATCCTGGAAAGTTCCCCCGGCAGTTTGGACCTTCAAAAGAAGGTTAAAACTGCCGGGGGAACTTGCCAGGATTGCGTAGGATGGCGTAGAAAATTGCGTAGGATCGCGTAGGATCGCGTAGGATGGCGTGGATGGCGTAAAATATCGCGCATGCGCATTGAAGAAATGCGGACAAGTTTTCACTCGAGTTGGACTTTTGGTCGTATTTCTATTCTGTGCTGTAGCGATGTTTTTTGTAAACATGGAAAGAAAGAAGTGTAAAATATAACCCTAATATTTTGGCAATATTTTTCCGCCTGCCTCGGTAGTCTGGTGGTTAACACAGTCGGCTTGCACGGTAACATGGTCGAGTTCAAACCGTGGATGCGACTTTCAATTTCTTCATCTCAATATTTTTCACGAAATATAATCCTTAAATTTTTCTTTGTTCCTCGTTACCTTTTTCTTCAAAAAAATAGAGTTATTAAAACTGCAGTTTTTTTATTTCAAATATTCTACTAGAATTAAAACTATATTTTGATCATCAGGAGTGGCTATTTCCAGGCCCCCAATTAAAAAGAGCGTAAGTGTTTCTAATCAGCTGAGGGAATATCAGGGGGTATTTACAAAAATTCATGCAAAAGCTGGCGAGGGGTTATTGCCTTCATGTATTTCTAGTAACTTAACATTATGGTTGTAAAGTATAGATTTGATATTTAAGTGGTTGCTCGATGCCGATGGTTGTAAGACTTGAAACTGTGAGAAAAATGAATGAATACAATGGTCTGGGATTTGGCAAATCTACTAGGCTTTTCCGGAAACATTAACTCCGCTTACGTCATAAAGCGAATTTAGTTCCCAGTCCCATAGGCCACAGCTCAGCCACGGAAAAGCCTATGTCTAGGCTGAGGTAAATTCAGAGATTCGAGAGAAGATCGCAGAGCATCAAAATTGCCACGATTATAGTCATATACAGTTCTGTGAATTTTTGGTAAAGCTTTAGGAGATACCAATATGTCGAAGATGATAATACTGTGATCGGTGAGAATTTCTGCTTCTGTAGGAGAACATATTTCTTGTATAGTTACCAAATCGGGATTGTTGGTAAGAACAAGATCAAGTACGTTATCACCTCTAGTTGGTGTGTTGTTTAGTTGATACAGGAAAAGTCGTTTAACACTTCTGTGAAAGCAATTTCGTTGGCGCCAATTGTCTCTTCCGGGGCATTCCAGGAGACGTGCGGCATGTTAAAATCACCTGCAAGGACAACATTTTCGTGACGGCTGCAGACATCGCCAAGGAAGACATTAAAGTTGTTTAACCAAATTTGATCAACGTTTGGTGGACGATAACACGAACATAACAGAAAAGTAATGTTTGAAGCTGTTGTTACCTCAGCTGAGACTACCTCTAGGTCATAATTATGTTGTACTTCTCGTACCGATTTAAATGAGTCCGTCTTTATAGCTAGTAATACTCCACCATCTCGGGTTTCGCGATCTTTTCTGAAAATAGTGTAGCCCGAGTGAAGAATTTCCGAGTCTGCGATGTTTTTACTCAGCCAGGTTTCATGAACGCAAATAATATCACTATCTTCACAATAAACCAAATTCTAGAAGCGTTCAATGTTGCACACTGTTTGGTTGTTGATCAGTTTATCTTGTCCGGCTAAACTCATCAGGCTTCGAATTCGGGCGTTCAGAGCAATACATTTTAATGTTCCATTTTCCCGAGACAATATTGTACGCCCAGCAGTTCCTGGTCCAGGGTTTCAACGTCGCCCGATGAACAAATTACGATGACTGAGTAAGATGCGTAAAGAAAAAAAACGGCATCCAATGGTAAATTTTAGTGAATTCGCTAACGGTCGTTGTTTGACCGTTAGCCGACGAGCACGACCGTTAATTCCGTTAAGACTCGTTTTTGCAATTGCAGCTTCTCTACTTTCGTGCAACAGCTTGTGTAGACTTGAATCAAGTCTGTCTCTCAAGGGGACGTCGAGGAGAATGGGGAGAGGGAGAGCAAGTCTACAGCTTGTGTTGCACTAAACTTGTTAAAATCTTGCTTTTCCATTGAACGGTACTAGTGCGGTACTGGTGCGGTACTGGTGCGGTACTGGTGCGGTACTGGTGCGGTACTGGTGCGGTACTGGTGCGGTACTGGTGCGGTACTGGTGCGGTACTGGTGCGGTACTGGTGCGGTACTGGTGCGGTACTGGTGCGGTACTGGTGCGGTACTGGTGCGGTACTGGTGCGGTACTGGTGCGGTACAACACCGAACCATCCGAACGTTTGCAAAGACGCCGTTTGCGGGCTGATTTCATCTTGTCCGGTGGATGACTACTCAATAGTTGAAAGCACACTGTTTGCCGCTAGAATTATTATTTTATTCTTAAATTTCGGTCAACAAAAACTTGTGAATTCCAGGAAGCTGGGTCATGTTTGTCTCTTCCTGTGATTTTGGTAGAAGAAACTGCGCGGGAGCTTCTGCTGTTGTTTACCGTAATACTTCTTGAACCAGAACGTCGATCTTATATAAGGGGCTTGGAAAGTTAGCGCTTCTTAATTATACCGCAATACCTGATTTCGCTAGCTTTGGACGACGATTTAGAGGTCTCTATGTAACAAGTATTCAAAAGACTTACCTGGAGTGGTTCTAGACAATACGGAGAGAAGTTGCCGTTAACTGAATTAGTCGACGAAGCACAGTCGATGTATACCATATGTATTATAATTTATTACACCCAGAATTTCTGCTTTAATTTCGCGCTGCCCTCCGCAAAAGGTCCTGGCGATGAGGTTGTATTTGCTTATTTATAGCAACAATTAGTGTAATACATCCTATGTAATACATCCACTCTTTCTAAATATGGAAATACACCAGATCAGTTTCAATTCAGTATTTTTGTCCTATGAATAAGAACCTGTCAAGAGCTTATCTATAAGAACCATTCAGCCTGACATAAAAAGTAGGTCTTCTTTTATGCGGGTTTTTACTGTAAATCACACAAGTTTTTCATTCAATATGTTTTCTTGATTAAGAAGAACATCACCTTAACAAATCTTTAATCTATGAACGAGAAGTGGCAAGTTTATTGGACTGTGGACATCTGTGTTTGGCTGAACTCTGCCGAGGATGTAAATCTATCAACTTTGAAAAGGAACGAACCGAGAGCATGAATGCAAGAAAGAAATGTCAATTGAACAACGAAACAAAGACGACTAAACCAGAAAGACTCGTTCCTGATCCAGCATTTAATTATTATGAAGTAATAAATGTAAGTAGACAAAGCATAAAAATAAATACATCAGTTGTGTTGGCAGGGGGTGTTTGAGTTATAGATAACTATGTATATACTTAATATAATTATATATATATTCAAATAAACAAAGTGTTGTTCGCGAAATGTCGAAAAGTGCTCAATACCGTAAAGATAGAGCGAATATACTATAAGTGAAATATACTATAAGTGAATATACTATAAGTGAAACTGACAGTAGCGACCATCAACATTTGAGGTAAGCCCACTTATAGTATATATATATATATATAGTTCAATCTACAGACACGGTGTTTCGCTGTACAACAGCTCATCAGTGTAGCTTGGAACAATCTGAATGAATTTCATCAATTACTTATACACATGCGATTGTCGGTGACAACCGCATGTGGGACAGCATCGGTGAAGTACATTCAGATAGCGTGAAGTGCGCATGGGCCCAGAGTGCTCAAACTTCCACAAGGGTAGTGAGCGTTGCATTATCGCTAATAGGTACCCATATATATATATATATTTAACAGTTATACCATGAGCTCGAGTCGTATATGAGCTCATAGCCAACGAGGCGCTTCGCCGAGTTGGCTTTTAATTTCTTATACGACGAGAGCGAATGGTATAACTGTTTTACTATATAGCCAAGCACTGTACAAGAAACAAAATTACAGCGAAATGTTTGAAACGAGAAACTTCCGGCATAGGCAACAGGCAACTAATACTTCCGCCATGCGTATAATGATGCATTCACACAGTGTTTCTCGCTGAGCTGTTCGGCAAACAGCTTCAGTGAAATGTTGCATAAATGTTGCTCGAGAGGCAAAAAATGTGTTAAGCAGATCAACAAAAAAGATTAAAAGGTACCTTTATGAAGTCAAAAGGTGGGTCAGTTGTTTATATTAGCGTTGCTGTCATGAAAAAGGTTTTGATTTCATGCAAAAATGAAACTGAAACACCTTCGGCAGTGAAACTAAATTACTTAGTTGGTTGTTTTTGAAAAAGAACATGCTTTTTACTACTCCAAATGCTTATCTAAATAAAAAAGTCTCTTTACTGGTGATCTCCTACGAAATGTGTGTTGTAAGCTTGATTTTAACCGTGAGTTTCTTTGTTTGGCAACAAATTAATATCAACCCGCTAATTTAGTCGTGTTTCTGAAGTAAAAAGACGTCATTTTTAGGTGAATTTTACCATTTGACATGCTAAATTGTGTATTTGTTAATGTATTTTTACACAATGTTGTTTTTTTATACATTGGTTTGCGAGTGTTGATGTTTTTCTGTATAAAAATCCGTCAATTTCAACTCTTTTCGGCAGTTTAAAAAAACATGCCGCCATCTTGTTTTTCCTCTACTAGTAGGATATGAGCTGATAGCCTAGTAGTAGGGAACCAATCAGAATACGCAAAAGCTCATATGCGATAGCATGCTATAATATATATATATATATATATATATATTATGCTATACTGTAACGATGTAATGAATATATCACGCAGTAATAAACTAACATTATGTTGTCTAAACATTGCAGGTGAAAGAAAGTGATCAAACATGTGAAGCCAAAGGTAGCTCCAAAGGTAGCTGTATTTAAGGCCCCGTTTACACTAGAGCAAAAGTATCCGGATTCACATTGTTTTTCATCCTCATGGGAATAAAAAACAATGTGAATCCGGATACTTTTGCTCTATTGTAAACGGGGCCTAAGACAATACTTTCATGCAATTAAACAACCTGACAAGGCATATTTAGAGGAAGCTCTGATCATAGTTGATAGAGGGAGATGATTAGAAAACTTCATAAAATCCATTGTTCTAGGTGTTTGTGTACCTTGTGCACCGTCACGGTTGAAAATTCTATTGTTTTACTATTGTTTTACCTTTGCGAACTATAAGATAGCAGTGTAAAAGAGATTGGGCACTACGTGTTTGTTTTGGCTTCTGGTTCGAGGTATTCCAGTACTAATTACAAATAATGGCATGTTTCGGGCCGTGCTGCCAATAGAAAACGTTTGTGTTCAGTCGTTTGTCCATATCAAATGAGCTTTAAAAAACTTTGTACACGGTCAAACCCCGTTCAACCTCCAAGTGGGTTCTTTGTTCAATATATTTGAAGTTTGACAGGTCAGTTCCTAACCATCTCCCTCCGATCAACTATGGTATTACTTATAACAATATAATAATTCATGAAGAAAACACAAACGAAATCATGACCGTGGAGGAGGTTGTATATATCTGATACAGTGCGCGTCCGTGTTGTATCGAATATACAATCTCTCGCCTTCGGCTTGAGCTTGTATATCCGACACAACACGGTCGCTCATGTTGTAAATAGTATATATATATATACGCTCCTATGTACGCTCCTTCACTTCGGTGTTGTTGAGCACTCTGCGAAGTTGCCGTGTGTACCTATTAGCGATAATGCAACGCTCACTACCCTTGTGGAAGTTTGAGCAGTCTGGGCCCATGCGCACTTCACGCTATCTGAATGTATTTCACCGATGCTGTCCCACATGCGGTTGTCACCGACGATCGCATGTGTATAAGTAGTTGATGAAATCCATTCAGATTGTTCCAAGCCACACTGATGAGCTGTTGTACAGCAAAACACCGTGTCTGTAGATTAAACTATATATATATATATATATAATTAAGAAATGGCTCATGATTTAGCGTGCTCCATCGAGATATGATGCACGCGGGAAATTTGGAGAGCACGAAAAAATCGTAAGACTTTGTCGCGAGGCGATAGCCGATCATTTTTAGTGCTCTCTCAATTTCCCAAGTGCATCCAACTCGATAGAGCACGCTAAACCAAAGAAAAGTTAAACAGTTCTGTTAAAGATTGGTCTATATAAGGAGCTGAAACCTTCAACAACTTATTGGCATTTTATCTAAATCAGAAGCCTTTCCAACTTTGACTAATTGAAGTAATTTAAAAACTTTCTTTGGTAATAATTCGGGAAAAATAAAAGAACTGTCTGACATCTTTAGATAATCAGTTGATTGTTTAGTAGAATTTGGAATTTTAGAAGCCAATCTAGGACCCATCATACTAAAGTAATATTTAAAACACGTGATGCGAGTGTTTTGAATGGCTTCAAAAACGATTCGTTATCGGATGTTATGTTCATTAGTATTCTTTATATAAAATTGTATGTTCATTAGTATTCTTTCTGACGTCAAGAAGTTTTATCAGGTATAAAACAACGGACATGGTACTGATTTCCTTTGTGTTTTCCTCATGAATTATTAATGAGTTTTTGAAGCATTCATTAAAATGTATGAATGGATGGATGGATGGATGGTTGGTTGGTTGGTTGGTTGGACGGACGGACGGACGGACGGACGGACGGACGGACGGACGGACGGACGGACGGACGGACGGACGGATGAACGAACCACACCTGGAATCAGAACCACACATTCAACCACTTGACAACGAAAGATTGAATTTAAGAACAGCAAATACAAACCCTGAAGCACGACTATAGACATTAAGGCGATCGGATTCTAGTCACGTGGACTCTGTTACAGCATTTTCCGATGTTAGAGTGACGCATGTTATCTCTTTAAGTAACCAGAATAAAACAACGGCGCCGATTTTTAAAGAACAAGAGAATGAAAAGAAGACACAATATTCACAAAGAGTATTGGAATCGTAGCAAGTGATTTACCGGGCGGAAACCGTAATTGCAAAATGAATATATGAGCCCAGCTCAAAATTTTAAAATGCAATACCATATAATACAAAAGGAAACCATTTAAAACAAAATATATTTATTGGCATTTCGTTACTTAACCAGTAGCATCTTCAGAATGATTTAAAGATTACATTGAATATACTTATATCCCAAACTCATTAATAATTCATGAAGAAAACACAAAGGAAATCAGTACCGTGTCTGTGGTTTGGATATCGGAGGAAGAAATTACATAAATTAAGCAAACTTTCATCTTGATTTTCTCTTAAAATACTGATTTGTTTGAGATGCTATATCATACACTCGGAGGAGTGTTTCATCAGGAAATCCAAACACCTCGAAGTTTGTTCAAAAACCTCGGCTGCGCCTCGGTTTTCAACAAACGTCTCAGTGTTTGGATATCCTGATGAAACACTCCTCCTCGTGTATGATATAATACATATAACATTAATATAGTTTCATATTACAAGAAGAAGATTGAAACAATTTAAAACTTTAAACTATAAACGATCAAAAAGAGATTAAACAATTTTAAATTTAAAATTATATAATAGACCAATGACATGCTTGCCAGGTGACAATTACAAAACTGAAATGTGTGAAGAATGTGATGAAAGATGAACATAATAAGATAAGGTGTGAAATAACATAAAAGCCAAGGAAAAATAATAAAGATGACAAAAATAATATATATATATATAAACAACGAATGTGGTATAGAGGAAATATTTTCATTTCATTGGTCTATTATATATTTTTTTTCGTTTTGACCGTTTGTAGTTTAAGTTTTTAAATTGTTTTAATCTCCTTTTTACCGTTGTTTCTTGTAATATGAAACTATATTAATGTTATATATGAGTATTGGAAGTCGAGCAGGGAATTTTTACACCTCTTGTGTTTGGAATCAATGGTGGGATGGGGATCGAATGCACTTTTTTCCTAAAAACATTAGCAGAACATTTAGCAAGAAAGAATGGAGAATCATACGCCATCGTTATAGCTTGGTTTATATATAGTATAGTTTACGATCCGTTCACTTGTGTCATAGTCAATCGAGATATATAATGAGCTGTTATTGTATGTTGAACCGTACCTTACACCGTGCACATCTTTCGTTTCAGGTTTATTAATATTTAAATAGCACGGTTGAGTGATTGAACTGATACGTTGCTATTGGACAATTCATTCATTATACTAAAATACAATGTGTTCAGTGACCATGCACCGTACCCAAAAATGCATAATGGCGAACAAAAAGATAGACCAAAGACTTTAGCTGAGTTTCCAGACCATATCTCGATTGACTATGCTTGTGTGTAAGAGGCCCGCGAGTGCCATTCAGAAAACGAGATGAAGGGGATTTTAATGAACTTTTTGAAAAGTTAAAATTTTTTAGAACAATTTTTTTATAATTTAATTCAATTTATCATATTTTTTATTGTAATTTAACTATATTTTGTGTGAAAACAACTAGAAGAAGTTTTTAAATATTTAGTTAGCATGTAAATTAGAAAGAAGATATTTTAATAAATGCCACCTTATAATAATAATAATAATAATAATAATAATAATAATGATAATGATGATAATGATGATAATAATGATGATGATAATAATGATAATAATAATAATAATGATAATGATGATGATAATGATGATAATAATACTAATAACAATAATAATAATAATAACGATAATGATGATAATAATAATAATAATAATAATAATAATAATGATAATAATGATAATAATGATAATAATGATGATGAAAATAATAGTAATGATAATGATGATGATAATGACGATAATAATAATAATAATAACAATAATAATAGTAATGATAATCACGATAATAATAATAATAATAATATAATGATGATAATAATAATAAAAAACATTATAATCTTTAAAATAATCAGTAAAACGCCAGTCATGCAATCATGGGACATTGATACAATTAATAGGGATTTGATGCTTAATAGCGATTTAAAACCATGGTTAATTAAACCAGTGGAAGACGTACTGTATGTCGATAATGCCGTAAGTTAGCATTAACCTATTTATTAGCAGCTCATGCCGAAACGGTTATTTTATATAAGCCGCTTCTGGATATAAGTCAAAACCCTTACGGAAATGTAAAGGGCTAGAGCTTATAATGCGCAGTTTACGGTAATATTCTGAACGTAACTGACAAAGTTACTGTTCGCGACCCAACTGATCTAGTGTGAAGAAAGGGCCCATATTTGTACTCTTTGTTTTCCTTAATTAACTGATTAAGAATAGGTTAGTTACCCGGAGTTCGGCCCGAGTTGAATATGTTACGTAGTTACCGAGGTTGAGGTAACTAACCTATTTAGTACCAGATCACAGAGGTTGCCTAAGAAAACTGGGGTACTGTGTTCGTTACCGCAGAGGTTGTCTAATAAACACTTCGGTCGCGATGATAATTAATCCTTTATCACATTTGTGACCATCGATTAAAGCTTATTTTCCCAACATGCATAAATCAAGTTAATTGCCCCGGGCTAATATATATTAGCCCTGAGTAACTATTATAAATAAACAACCGCGGTACATCAAAGAAAACCGAGGTGATCGTGAAATAAGTTTATTAATTTATGTCCTTCTTCAGAGACCTTTGTAGCAAAGTTAACCAATCTTGGAAGAAGTGGTCGTTTTGGGCCAACATCACTCAAATCGTTTTATGCTGGTCAAGATCACGAGAATATGGTGACAGTAGTAAATGGCATACAATATTGGACTGTTCCTTTCACCGGAACGTATCAAATCACAGCAGTTGGCGCGTCAGGTGGTTACGATATAGCTGGACCTGCTGCAAGAGGTCGTGGTGCATATATGAGAGGAGATTTTTATATGAACAAAGGAGAAGTGATTAAAATATTGGTTGGTCAACAAGGTGTTAAAATCTCTAGGCATTATTCTGCAGGTGGTGGAGGAGGAACATTTGTTGTGACGTCATCAAATAAACCATTGATCATTGCTGGGGGTGGAGGTGGGATTCAAGATCTTGTTACTCGTCTCAGTAATTGTGATGCAAGTGTTGGGACATCTGGGAAGAAAAATCAGTGTCCTGAAAAGATAAATTGTTCAAGTTGGTCTGGTGGAGTGAATGGCAGTGGTGCTTTGGAAGCTGATGAGTACCGTTCAGGTAAAAATATTTTACTTTGTTACGAGTTTTGACATTGAATTACGAAACCAATAAGCCACTTTGGAGTTTATTATTATTATTATTATTATTATTATTATTATTATTATTACGATCGCAATCAGAACCACCTATTACATATTCTGTTGCCGAAACAAGGAATGGACAAATCCTGAACTGCTAACTTTTTAAAATTATTGTACTGTATATTTTTTTTATGTTGTTATATATAGTTATTAGTTATATATTGTTAGTGTTGATTCAAGTAGCCGATTGTAAATTACCTTAAATAAGCGAGATTTACAATTGTATATTATCTAAAAAGACATGTAATAAAGTTTCCATTATTATTATTATTATTATTATTATTATTATTATTATTATTATTACTATTACTATTATCATTATCATTATCATTACCATCGATCGCTTACCCGTATAGTTCATCTGGCGTAAGTGAGAACATAGTCAATCGAGATATGGTCTGGAAACTCAGCTAAAGTCTTTGGTCTATCTTTTTGTTCGCTTTTATGCATTTTTGTGCACGGTCACTGAACACATTGTATTTTTGTAATTATCCAATAGGTACGTTTCAGTTCAATCACTCAATCGTGCTATTTAAGTATTAATAAACCAAAAACAAAGGATATGCATGGGGTAAGGTACGGTTCAACATAAAATCCCAGCTCATTATAAGCGCTTTGAAGTTTGCCGAGTTTCCAGACCATATAAAATACTAAAGACCAATTCGGACAGGAAAGAGTTAATAATGATTATTAGTATAAATTTACAAGTTTATAATGCAAAAGGCTCGAATTTCATTGGCTATTGCAGGAGTTTGTAATTAAGAAATAGAAAATGGCCGGCCGTGTTTATATAGCCTGATGCAAACACGAGAGTGAGTTGGGAGAATTCGAAAGTACTTATGTAAACCCTCGCCTACGGCTCGGGTTCACATAAACTTTCGAATTCTCCCAACTCACTCGAGTGTTTGCATCAGGTTATATAAACACAGGGCATCCATTTTCTATTTCTTTTATGAAATAAGGCTAAAATATGTGCCGTGACATCACAACCGTGTTTACATAGCCTGATATAAACACGGTAATTGACCAATCACAGCGTGCGTAAGACGCAACCTATTTTATAATTGGTGATATAAACCTCTGGGATAAACCAATGAAAGTCATTCTTTTAAAAAAAGTGACCAATGACAAAATGCGTAGTATAAACAGTGATCATTAGAGCCAGCGGTTGTTCTGTTAAGGAACAATGGCGCCGAAATTATAACGGAGTGGGCAAATGAAAGAAGAAATTGGACATTTAGGCAAAGCAATACGTTCTACAGAAAATAAAAACGGCTACAAAATGTTAGAATGGAAATTATTAATGGTAAGATCGTTAAATTGTTTATCTGTGTTCGTTTAAAACGAAATAACTGCAAACAAAACACATTTCAAAATTACGCTAACTGTTGACAAGATTTCGTGATGTAAACTATATGCTAAATTGAATGTTTCTTTCAACTTTTTGTCACTTTTACAAAACAAATGAGTGGATATATATTGTTTCAATATTGTACATGAAAATCCATGCTAAATTATGCAAGAAAACGTTTCTTTTCCACAATTACTGTACGGGCCAAGCAGATGTCCGAAATGACTGTTGAACGTTTGTTGTTGGCTGTTAAAAAATGTATTAAACGAGCCTCAAAGAATATGTATATACATGCATATCGTATATATATATATATATATATATATATATATATATATGTACGATATGCATGTATATCCTTGACTCAAAATATAATGAAAATTACAAAAATTATATTTAACAATTAGACAACGAGCCCGAGTTTTCTATGAGCGAATAGTCAACGAGGCGAAGCCGAGTTGACTATCGCTCGTAGAAAACGAGGGCGAGTTGTCTAATTGTTTTAGGTTAATTTACCAACAAAAGTTAAATAAATTCTCGACCATAACATATTCTTTGAGGCTCGTTTAATACATTTTTTAACAGCCAATATATATATATATATATATATAGTTCAATCTACAGACACGGTGTTTCGCTGTACAACAGCTCATCAGTGTAGCTTGGAACAATCTGAATGAATTTCACCAATTACTTATACACATGCGATCGTCGGTGACAACCGCATGTGGGAAAGCATCGGTGAAATACATTCAGATAGCGTGAAGTGCGCATGGGCCCAGAGTGCTCAAACTTCCACAAAAACTGTCCAAATAACGCTAAAATCAGTGCAAATATACAGCGATATTGGATAGTTAGTTATTTGCACGTTATTTGGATTGTTAGCCAATCAAATTTATCACACGGGAGACTACTTCATGTATGCTTATTATTTTGTCTTGGTTCAAGTCACGTTACTTCTCTGGCCTTTTTAGAGTTTCCTTTTTCCATAAAAATTTGTTGATCAGAACAGTTGTATAATAAATTTCTTATAAGACGTTTTGGTATGTAGTATCGCTGTATATTTTTCCGAGTTGTGCAGTATTATGCATGTCGTGCATGTAATATTTCTTCTGTTCTGCATTTGCAGTGAGATTGTCTTCCTCTGGGTATGAACACTTCCTAACATTAATAATTTGCATAACATAACATAACACAATTTTATTTATACAGGGTGACCCCTTCAGTGAAATACACTGGTATCAGCGGGGGCCCTTGAATTAGAATGACTATTACACGAGAATCTGAACTTTACTGACTTCTTTAATGTATTTACATTTTAGGGTAGAATAAAGTAAAAAAATAGTTGTTGAAATGAATATAATTATACATTGAATAGTTGTCGTGTATTTTGGTGTCTAGACATTTAAAATATAATATCTCAATACAATATCGAAAATAAAATACGTTTAAAAATACGGCTAAGAGACCGATCCTTACCCGTCTTGGATTGAGTGTAAGTTTAGTGTAAATTTATGCAATATCGATACTTCTCAATAAGGGAACTAAAGAAAAGGATCACTTTGGTCCCATTCAAATCATTTTTAAGCGTTCCGAACGAATTTCCCAAAGGGATTTAGGAACACGACGGCGTTCCTTAAACTCTTAAAGCCTGGTTTTCACTAGCGACGTACGCGTTAGCGTAACCACGCACGCAAGCGCAGTGAGCGCTTCATGGTAGATGAACACCTTTGAATTTAGGGAAAACAATTAAATTGACCTTGAGCTTACTGCGCTTGCATACATCGTTATGCTTACGCTTACGTCACTAGTGAAAACCAGGTTTAATAGCTTGCTAGTAACAACTTAGAGTGCTGGAACAAAATATAAGAAAATGCTAATCACAATTTATTATTATGCATGTTTTTCAATGCTTGTAAATCTTACGTGGTAGACGGCTGGCCAACCTCGATAAAAGTGCCTCAAAAACACCGTTGATGGTATTTTTTGTTACAAGCAGGCAACCATGCCAGATCGTATCGGATAGTATATACTTTGAACGTGAGGGGGGTTGCCAGCCGTAATTTTGAATTGATATACTACAATTTATGTTTTTTTAAAAACACATTGGAATGGATGGGATTTCTGTGGAGTCATGCAAACTACGTTGGTGTTCTATTTTGAATGGCTCACTTCAGAATGCATCCAATCAGCGTGCGTGAAGTTATGATTAACCTAATTCGCATAACTCACAATCATAAACAAATACGAAATATGGCGTAAATTCACCTAAATATAACACTTCGAAGAAAAGCTACAACAACATAAGCTTGCAAAGAATCAGAAATTTATTAGATCTGGCAGCTACAGGAAAGTCTCATGTTCGTAAATTACTTCATTTTATTTTGATAATTTGCCGATACCGCCATGTATCTACTGTTATAAAGCTGAGCTTTTGTACTGCAGTGTAGTGTTACTTATATTGTTCCTTAGGCATTTAACTCACTGGTTCTGGCCAGTGGCGTGCTGGCCCTTGTTTGGCAGGGGAGGCCAACAGTAAATTTGGCGCCCCCCCCCCCCCCTGTTTGTTACATTTGCGAATTATTTTACTAGAAACATCAATATCCAACTATCTATTATATGGTATTTTATTGTCTATTTTCGACTTTCAGGACTAAGATATACAACAATGAGTGCAAGGAACAAGTGCTTTCCTAGTGTAGGCTGTAGGCTCAAAATCTCAAAAATATAAAATTGAACAATTGTACATATAGTTACCCCAATCATTTGTTAAGACTGAATGTTAATTTAAAAAAGTGCCTTGGATAGTTCCGTCGATGTCTTTGCACATACATCAATAATTCGCATTTTGTCTAAAGACAATAAAATGTCCCGTTCAACTGCCATCAATAGTAACGCTTCCAGTCTTCCTTGCAACATGGATGAACGGATGCGCGTTTTCACTCTCTTTAGGGCTGAGAAGGAGCGCTCAGCAGTCGCGGAACTGATTGGTATTCCAACCAAAATCGCGTACACACTTCTGGCGTTTGAACAGTGCTATCTTGCGATACACGAAAGGCAACCGGTCTAGTTATCTTGATCAATGTCTAAGCTACATTTCTATGGTGGGTGCCTGCTTGTAACGACTGAACGTTGGCTGCTTGTTATGGCTGTTCTTCGAAGTGTTATATTTAGGTGAATTTGCGCCATGTTTCTTAATGTCTGTTTATGATTGTGAGTTATGCGAATTAGAATAATCAGAACTTCACGCACGCTGATTGGATGCATTCTGAATTTAGCAATTCAAATAAAACACAAACGTATATTAGACAGCCGCTTTACAGATATCCCATCCATCACATTGTACTTTCAAAAAGCTCTATATTTTAGTATATAAATCAATAATTACAGATGGCAACCCCCCTCACCTTCAAAGTATGCACTATCCGATACGATTTGGCATGGTCGCCTGCTTGTAACAAAAAATGCCATCAAAAGTAATATTTTGAAGCCTTGGCCGGCCGTCTATGGTCTTGTGTATAAGACGATAACATGTCTTCGATATTTTTTCAAAGATGTATATCAATAATGTATAGAGAATATTTTGTCCTTTATTTAATCAGAGGCGTAGCCAAAAGGGGGGCCGGGGGCCCCCTGGCAAAAGTGCTGCCCCCCCCTGAGAAAATTTGGCTTCATATGCCCCAGTTAAAGTGCCTATAACTCCTAGAATTATTTTAGTTTTCCAAGTAGTAGAGCCAAAATTAGCTGAATAGTTCTTTTACAGTTTTGGATTTGGTCCTTTGGTTTCGAAGATATTGGCATTTAAGTGCCGCTATTAGCAAGAAAAAAACGCAAATTAAAGAGAACTGGGACGGGCAACGCGATGACGTAGCTTAATTAAGGGACGCAAGTGAAATTCCTTTCGTCAAGTCGGATTCGTTAGAACACCCCAAAACAACACATCTATCTGGCATTTTTTTCGCTTCGGTGACAGCGTATACAACACTGAAACAGAACCAACACTGTCACTGAGAAAATTCCGTCCCTTAAGCTACGTCACATCATGTAGGTACCAGGCTCTTTGCAATTTGCAAAAATTTCTAGCGGGATATTCAAAATAGCGATTTCTTGCAATATTTGAAGCGAGATATCTTCGAAACGAATGGACCAAATTAAAAACTGTAAAAGTACTATTCAGCTAATTTTGACTCTACTACTTGGAAAACTAAAAAAAGTCTAGGGGTTATAGGCCCTTTAAGCTGCCTCCCCTAGGTTTTTCCTGGCCCCCGTTGACAAAAAATCCTGGCTACGCCTCTGTATTTAATTTATTCCTATGAATCTCATTTCTCTCCCTACAGGTGGTGGAGGAGGAGGATTTTACGGCAATGGACGAAGTAGTGAACATTTTGGTGGAGAGTATGGCCATGGTGGAGATGGAGGAAAAGGTTTCTTACAAGGTGGAATAGGAGGACGTTCAAGGCACTATAATGCAGACGGTGGGTTTGGAGGAGGAGGTGGTGCTCATGGGCAGAGAGGAGGGGCAGGAGGTGGTGGTGGGTATTCTGGAGGGGCGTCAGGGGACGATAACAATCATACATGTGGTGGTGGTGGTGGGTCTTACAACCGTGGCTGGAATCAAGAAAATAGTGAGGGATTTCAAGACAACGGATTCGGCTATGTTGAAATCAACCGAATCTTTCCTGATGTGTAGAAAATCCATAAAAAATAATACTGATGTACGTTGAACTAATTTTCGTCCGCATGGCCTTTTCTTCTTGCTTTCAATGACCTTGAATAAGTATAAACTGTAATAATCTTAATTTTTAGCGACAGTTATCCACTATAAGACGGTCATTAACTGATATGATTGAAGCTGATTGATTTATTAGGAGTGTATACCTTGTCATTATTAGTACGGTTCTTGGTCAGTCTTGATTTCTTTAGCTTACCGTATACATTCAGGCGCGAATTTTTTTCGAACAAATTTTTTTGGACCATGTTGAAGTTTCATGCCAAACTTTGATACAAAAAAAACAACTAAGAAAAACAAGTAAATAGTGAAATGACATGTAATGTGTATAACCAGGAATAAAATTTAAGGTATAAAATTTTCTTTCAAATGCGAATTATTACTCGAAATGTATTCCTCACAACAAGGGGAGATTTTAAAAAGTTATAACTTAAAAGGAATTTTTTCGACTTTTCTTAAATTCTCAGAGACGATAGATAAATATATCACTAACAAAACCCTGTCAGGGAATTCAACAATTCCGAAAGCTTTCACGTCGACGGCCATTAATTCCCTGTATTTTAAGGTCGGGCTCTTTTTTGTCAATTTACATAATATTCTATATACCTTTTCACTAGAATTGAATATCGGAAAGCCCCGACACTGTTTTTCAGCACTTTACGTATCACTCCCATTGAAAAATCGAATTAAAAAAATGATAAAAAGCAGTTTGAGTTAAAGCTTGTGAAAAGCGATCACGACATCCGTCTAGAGGAATGGTGGAAAAGTCGTTGATTCATTAAAATCGAAAATTATGCGCATATATACTTTTCGCACATAATTTGTTTTGCTTTAATTTGATGTGGAGGTTATAAGCTATCTGCGACATAATGCGGACGCATTACGTCTTTTACCCTGGAGACACTTGTGTGAAGGTATACGGTGATCTTAAATAATTCTCTGAATAGTTGTACATATACAAACTAACTATTCTGTTTATCAGTGACTATACTGATCCCCCGGAACAGTATAAGCCACGTAGCAAAATACCCCAAGGTTATTGGAGTCATTTGACTTGCTTTTGCCATGGCCTTTTCACGAAGTTGTTAATTTATCAGTTTTTATATAATCTTAGTAGATTATATACGAGTAGACTAAGCAAGATAAATACAGCGACCATGGAAAACGTAACCACGGAATGACGAAACTACGGAATGACGGAACCATGGGCATTATTTATGTGTTGTACCTAGTAATATATCCTAGCAGAATCTGTATCGAGTACATGGTTTGATAATAACCTATTGTAATTCTAGTTATTTGGTTTAATTAAGTTGTAGTTTTGGTAGTGGTGGTATAGAGGTGGTGGTGCTGCTGCTGGAGTTGGTGGAGGTAGTGGTGGTGGAGGTATTGGTGGTGATGGTGGTCGAGGTAGTGGTGACCGTACTGGTGGTGATGGAGTTGGTGGAGGTAGTGGTGGTGGAGGTGGAGGTAGTGGTGGAGGTAGTGGTGGCGGAGGTAGTGGTGGTAGTGGTGGTGGTGGTGGAGGTAGTGGTGGTATAAGTAGTGGTGATGATGGTGGTGGTGTAGTGCTGGTGGGGGTGGTGGTTGTGGAGGAGGTAGTGGTGGTTGGTGGAGGTGGTGGAGGTAGTAGTGGGGAAGTTGTGCTAGTGTTAGTGTTGTTGGTGGAGGTGATGGTAGCCGTGGTAGAAGTGGCACTGGTAGTAGAGGTGGTAGTGGTGGTGGAGATGATCGTAATGGTGGAAGTGGTGGTGGTCAGTTGTGGCGGTGGAGGTGGTGGTAGTGGAGGTAGTTGTTGTTGTGGTGGTAGAGGTGATAGTGGAGGTGGTAGTAGAAGTGGTGGGGGTAGTAGAGGTGGATCGAGGTGGAAGTGGTGGTGGTAGACTGGTAGTAGAGGTGGTAGTGGAAGTGGTGGTGGTGGAAATGCACGTGGTGGTGGTGGAAGTGGTGGTGGTAGTAGAGGTGGTGGTGGTGGTGGTAGTAGAGGTGGTGGTAGTGGTGGTAGCAGAGGTGGTTGTGGTTAGTTGTGGCGGTGGAGGTGGTGGTGGAATTGATGGTGGTAGTACCTCCCTCCCTCTGTGTAGTAGAGGTTGTGGTGGTGGAGGTGGAAGTTGTGGTAGTAGAAGTGGTCGTGGTGGTAGGAACGTACCGGTGATGGTTGTGGTGGTAGTAATTGTAGTCGTGGTCGTGCTAGTCGTAATTAACCGTACCGAAAAAGGGGGCGACTTGTACATTTAACCACAATCATTTGCATGCCGTATTGTTTCTTGCAGAATTATTTTAACATATGGTTTTAAAACGATCAACTTTGGTAGGAATGAAGTTCTTGCTTACTTTATCCATCTTAGCATGATAAACTATGTTTAGTGGTTATTCGAGCTGATTTGAGGTCGCAAAGCATTGTGGTTAAATGTACCGTCGCCATGTTTTTCGGTACCGTCAATTGTAGGCGTGGTGCTGGCGTAATTTTAGTCGTAGTGGTTGGCACAAAGTAATTACAATCAGAACAATTGTCGTTCTATAATCAGCCAATAAGGTTGCTTTATTTGTAATATGTATAGTTAATTTATGACATAATAAAACATAAATTCCATTTTGTTGTCGGTATGTTTTACTCCACAATTTCCATCTTTTCAAAAGCTCTTCCGCCTATCCGTAACACACTTTAACCCAGGCCTCGTGCGGGGTCATAGAGTTCAATTTCACGCCTTACAATAAGTCATTTGCACGACGACGTAAAATGGCGTTGTGCATGGGCGACTACAACTACCAGAATGCTTTGTCAGTATGTTCCATATATCAGCACTAGGATGCTAGCTAAGCATTCTGGCAGTTGTAATCACTCAAAGATATTTTACGTCATCGCGCCAATGGCTTATTAAGGCGTGTTATCATGACCCCGCCCGAGCCCTTGGGCACAGAATAAAGAATTGAGCAGAAGGGCCACTCGGGTAGGAACCTTGGACGTTTTTGTCCCCGCGCTGGTTACCGAAAACCACTTCCGGAAAATCTCGTAGCCAGTAAACCTCAGCCAGGTCAACAAGGAGTGCAATGGCGAAATACGGAGTTGGATCACTAAAATCGATATATTTCAAAAACTAGGCCGCTCGATTTTTACGCTACAACCAGTAATAATAGAGGAAAGGTAGATGGCAATATTTTTGCCATTTAGAAGGTAGGAAACATTTGAAAGTGAAAATTTACGGATTAAAACGAACTCGAACCGCCATTGTGTGAAGCTATTTAAAGCATTACCGTCTTCTTTAAACTTGCATTTGCAAGCAAAAATAAGAGCAGACTATCTTTGAAAACAGTTTAAACGTTAAATATAAAGATTAAACAGCACATATTTCCGGTTATTTCTTGAATGGGATGAGTAATTTTGAAGAACGAAGCAATTCTATTAGTTGACGTTTTACAAGTAATACTTGAAAATAAGGCCCGCTGTTGTTTTATTTCATAGGGATGCAACAACATATATTTTTCTCATAACTCATGTTTAAATTACTGCTTGGTGTCACCACCTTTAAGTTTGCTGTCATGTTGATGTTGTTTGACATCAGCGTAATGTATGTTTTAATAACCAATTCTGCAGTTAAAAAACTGAATTACAATGGATTTACAATGAATGAATATACAAAATTTCTATTAGAATATATATATATATATATATATATATATATAAATTGGACAAGGGAATTGTTTTAGCAAAACTCTCAGTTCATGAATTAGCAATAAACAAGTATGATTTAATTTGTCGGGGTTTTTTATTTATTTATTTTATTTATTTATTAACTTTACAACCATGAAAGAATGCAAATATACAGGAAATAAAGAGTGCAATACTTGAACATGATTGAAGGAATGATTAACAGGACACGAGTCCCATGTGAAGACCAACCCAACAAAAAAATTACATAATAAACGTTAAGTAAACACACGACAAAAGATGATTCATAATCTTGGAGTATGAATTTCGTTGGCTCGTCTCTGAACACCCTCAAGAAGTGAAAGGTCACGTGACTTGTCCTGAGGAGCCCAGATTTCACTACCGTAAGACAAGTGAGAACGGACGAGCGCTAAATAGAGTAGACGACGGCAATGGACATTTGACATTTGAATACAGTTCCTGTGGAGAAACCCAAGCATACGATTAGCTTTAGCAACACATTCAGCAATATGGGGGGACCCCTTAAGGTCATTGCTGATGACCACACCCAAGTCGGTTTGATTTGTTACACTTTTAACTAATTCGTTGTTGAGGTGATAGGAATGACTAGATTGAGTACGTTTTCGGGATATCCTTAGTAAGAGAGTTTTAGACACATTAAATTTCATTTGCCAGGACTGTGACCAGTTGCTTATAGCATCGAGATCCAGCTGGAGGAGATCTCTATCCGCTGGTGACTCAATTGAGCGGAAGCACTTGCTGTCGTCAGCAAAAAGAGCAACAGTACTGTTGCTGGTTACCTCCGGAAGGTCATTAACATAGAGAATAAAAAGAAGAGGACCTATCACACTTCCTTGCGGCACACCAGCCTTAACACTAACGAACGACGAAGAAACTCCTTCAACAACAACACGCTGTTTCCGATCATGAAGATAATCAGCAAACCATTTAAAGAGAGGACGAGAAATTCCGTAAGTTTTCAGCTTGGATAAGAGTTTACTATGAGAGACAGAGTCGAAAGCTTTTGTACGAGCCATTTATGTATTTACTAGATCATCCAAACAACCAGCCCAGAAGACTCTTAAGATTAAACCTGACTTTTTACAGGAAAAACAGAATTTCTCTGAATGACTTTGCTTGGTCATAATAATATGCAAAATTCAAAGTTAGTGCAAACTTGCTGTTGCACTGGTGTAGTTCAACAAGAAATTCAACCTCGAATGATAAACTTTTTTGTGCGATCACAAACAGTCAATCCCAAATATTTATTTTCATATAGCAAAAAATATTAAAATAATTTACGCTGTAGTGAAAATCAAAGTACAGCCGTGATTTTGCAGCTAAATTACATATCGTATTTTCGGGAGATGTGTTTCGCAAGTAGCTTGGACACTACATCATCGTTGACACTTCGGATAGCTACGAAATCCAACGATAAGCTTTTCGGATAAAGCGGCAAGTCTCAGGATTATTGATTTATTGCACATTCAGACTCTGAGTTTCAGTCGGTTTCAGTATTCTAACGATGGCTCCGACGATACGAGATGTCCTGGCCACTTGCGGAACACATTCCACGTTGAACGTTTGGTGTTTCATCCCGTATATTTTTTCCTCTCCCTCCCCCCCTTTCCCCCCGTTTTTTCCTTTTTTCCGCTGCCAAGATGGACCCCTTGTGCCCTGATCAGATGAAAACCGGATGTCCTAGATTTTAGGACATTGAGTCATTGAATACATCGCCCTGGGTGCGAGAATGGACATAATATAACGAAACAAACGAGATTCACTCAGCTATTTGAAGAAAAGTTGCTTTATTGTGACGTCCGAAAGGTTTGGTGTTTACTGTTCTTCCCGCTGGACAAAATAGCACAATTTTGCTTACCAAAATGCTATTCAAAGGTAGGTTGTTTACGAACATAATTTCCCGCCGCCGACGAATGTTAATTATTATATATATATATATCTTAAGTCTCTTTTTTTTTTGTAAATTTGGTCCCATGCCCTTTTTAGTCTCATAAGACTTTGTTGGCCAAAAGCTGGCCTGTGATTGGTCAATTTCCCGGCTAAGACCTAACAAGATGGCGCCACATGGCGTGTACTTGGGCCATTTTTTCGTGGGGCACCCGTAGTCCAGTTATATAGAGGTCAGTGGTCAGGAAGGCTAATTGTTACACTCTAGCGCCAACACGTAAACAACTCGTTGGTCATTGCATAAGCACGCCCAGTAGCCAATCAGAATGTTAGCCGAATCGCATACAGCTTTTTATTGCTGGCTAATTCAACACTGTCTATGATTGGACCATCGCCCCTTGCCGCAGCCACGCCGCCGGCTCTTACGGCTATATGGAAACCAGGCTTTACCCCTGGTAAAATACTCCCATTCGTTTATGAAATATTACATATATTACCTTGTGCCTTATAAATATTACTAGCAAAGTCCTTGCTATCTGCGGATAATGTGTATTGTACTTGTATTATTTTGCTCCGTTTATTAAAATTGTTGTTGAAATATTTAATAAAATGAAATACCGTATTAACTCTTTTCAGCATTTCAGCCCCCTCTCTCACCCAACCTCTTTATACAGAATTGTCACATAGTTCCGAGAATAATCATCACTAAACGCTACCTATTTAGACCTATGGAAGATAGACCTTGTTAGATTCTCAGCTCCAAAAGGCAGGAAATGGCATTTCTGTTAGATTCTCAGCTCCAAAAGGCAGGAAATGGCATTTCAGTAGAGGTCTCAGAAATCGAAAATTTCCATGGGGAGAAGCCACCCGCCCCTCTACATGTTGTCACATGTGAAGCTTCGTTCCTATACGGCGCTGAAAAAAACATACGATATGTTAAAAGGAAAAACACGCCATCAAAATGAGAACTATTTAACCTTTCTGCTGGTAATTCTGAAAGCAAAGGGAATCGCTTATTAGCAATGAATTACTGATTTACTGGCCAATTTCAATGGTCCTTGTAGTAAACTGCTATGAGACATCAATAATACCAGCTTCAATAGCAATGTTGTACTGCATTGGCAGTGCTTCAACCGTGATTGCCGTCACAAAATCTCCATTATATTTGGGATGGCAGCTGGTTTGCCAAGGCACGAAAACCTATCCGGTATAGTGTGAACAGACGGCATAATTATGTGCCGTTTCGTGCCGGCACGCCGTTGCGCCGCTCCGATCTCGAAAGAGGTACATCTTGTATCGGATAGCTTTTTGTGCCGTTTCAGCTCAAGTGTGAACGGAGATCGAACTCGTTTCGGAAGTATATTAATAGAATAGAGCGTGGTGATTGGTTGGATCACGGGGTTGTATCGTATTCGGCACAGAAATTGTGCCGGAACAGGCGTTTTGTGTGTGAACAGAAGGCCTATCCGGTATGGTTTTCGTGCCGGCACCAGAGCTATCCGGTATAGTGTGAACGGGGCCTAAGTCACATTTATCTTTGGCAAAGATTTTGAAAATGACATACTATTGGGTTCATCCGCTTTCCTGAAGAGTTAGTTGTGCATGAGATGAAAATAACCAGTTGGCTCACTTTGCTAAAGAGAACTAGTTATAGAGTAATCCTAGAAAAAAAACACAAGGATGGACCAGGAAAAATAGTCGAAATTCGGATGAAAACAAATATTCGGAAAAAAAAATATCATCCTGGAAAGCGATTCGATAGTGTATGGTTTTTTTGTGACATTGAGCGCTAGTCTGAAAAATGCTTTTTCCACCATGGTTCAAAAGCGAGATGCCGAGATGTTGATATCGATCATCAAAAAGTTGAAACTGTCTGAACAACTATTATTTCTGACTGCTGTAAAACATGTTCGTCATTAGGAAAAACAAGAAACGACTTTTACGATTCTTATTTCGAGGAGTACTGCGTAAGGAAGCAATGTCTAAATAAGTCAGAAGGTATATGTTTTATTTACATTAATTTTATTAATTGGTTAACATTTAAATTATTATTTGCCCAAAAACAAAAATTAATTCTTAAAAGAAAGCGCCTTTTGGGAATTAAAATATTACGTATATATCCCTTCGAAAAGAACAAAAACAAAGCAACGTTTATGTGAAAAGAACAAATCTTCAGTAAAAGGAAACTTGCATGTCAAACCGAAACTTGAAAAAAGGAGAAAACAATAACGTAAAACAAAACCGACGAACAAAATGGTCAAAAAGTTTCATAAAAATATATATATATATATAATCGAAATATAGTAAGGTTAGATATACTGCCGAAACAGAGAACGTAGGAATCTAACGTTTCGAGCGAAGGCCCTTCGTCAGATTGAAACGTTTCTCTTTGACGAAGGGCCTTCGCTCGAAAACGTTAGACTCCTACATTCTCTGTTTTGGCAGTATATCTAACCTTACTATATTTCTATTGTTTCTACACTGCCTATGCAGCACGCTACTTTTATTTCATATATATAAACGAGCACTTGTGATTTTGTTCACGGAATGTTGGAAGGTGCTCAATACCATGAAGGCAGAGCGAATATAGTATAGTTTAAGTGGGCTTACCTCAAAATGTTGAGTGTCGCAACTGTCAGTTTCACGAGGGGCGATCTTCAAGCCATGTATATGTATATATATGTATATATATATATATATATATATATATATATATATATATATATATATATATATATATATATATATATATATATATATATTTATTTAACAATTGTACCCTACTTGCACGACTGAGCGACATCAAGCCAAGGAATGGCAACGGCTCAACCACCTGGACTAAGTGATACGCCTAATACACGGGGTGGGTGGATGGTAGCGAAGTGTTACATACGGCAGTCAGCACATGAATGAGCTCTGAGCATCTGTGCTCATTAAACTCAGCAAAGGGGCTAGTGGATTTGATACCCCCAAGTAGAACACCAAGGACCTATGGAACAACAACACATGCACATCGCATGATGTTAATTATTTTTATTTCATATATATATATATATATATATGGCACTGATTTTATACTGAATATTCTTAAGTAATCTTCTCTGCCCGAATCATTGATGATTGATGATAACCTTGTATTTGACATATGTGGTTCATACCCTCTTAAACCCACATCTAAGAATTTCAAAATTCTTCTGTGTCAAAGATAAAAGTGCTAAAACAATTAGTTTTGTTCTAAGCAAAATGCCCACCAGATGACAGCCATTTTGCCAAAAAGTAAAGACACAAACACAACTCCAATGATGCATTGCTAGAATGGGAATTGTCCATTGCCTACCAAAAAATTATTGGCCAATCAGAAGAAGGCATGATGTTCATGACATCAGACCTGATAAACCCTCATTATAATAAAATTTATTATTAACAATCAGCATGATACTAATTACTTACATCAACCAGGATTCATTGTAAGTAACAATTGTTATGGTGTTCAACCACTACCCATGGTTTCAAAATACACTGTACATCCATTACACAAATGCACTTACTTCTGGAAAACTAGACAGAACCACCGTAACTCTTTCCCTACAAACAAAAGTTCTTCCCTTGATGAGTAAAATCATCTGGCATTAGCCAGAGTAAAATATTAAAAAGCCACCATGGTAGGGACAGTGGCGTAACTGGCGGGTGTCCGGGTGTCAAGTGATGGGGGGCCCCCAAGCCTGCGGGGCCCCCAACAAAAATGACCATAAAAATTTTTGCTAGTACATTTCCAAGGAATTGGATAATGAAAAACAGAAAGGCTTTAAACTTTGCACGGTGATAAAATGAAGTATTTCGTGCAAATACCGCTGTACTAAAGGTTTGTAGTCTCTTCTTGCAGCAATGGCAGTTGCCAAACATCAACAATCCAAGGTAAATTATCATATTGAAATTTAATCCTTTGTAATCCGTCATGCATATCATTTTTGCATAACCCTAAATCAGTATATAAACCTTCCTTGCATGTATAAACAATAATATTTTAATAGCATGAAATCATAGAAATACTTAAGATGACTTTGCAGTGATTGGTTTTTAAGTGAAGCACAGGCTGCACCAATTGGTGCCTCTCGCATTGCGATTGTGTTGACAGAAATACAGTCTATTCTTTAGTGTGTGTGTGTGGGGGGGGGGGGGGGGGGGGGGGGGGGTGGGGGGGGGGGGGGCAGCCGATTGACAGGGGGCCTCCTGAGGTTACGTTACACCACTGCGTAGGGAAAGGGTTAATGAAGTTCAGTCATGTGCTTTACCAATGCACTAGCTAAGTCAAATGTGACATCACATTTCAAACATATGTACTTCATCCCATTTGGTTCTGTCGCTTCAAGTTCATGGGTCCACAAATGTCGATCAAATGCTTTACAATCTAAATTCATGTTACAGTAATTACACTTGAAACTTTTTCCTGTGATATGTGTCTTTTGATGATCTACAAAGCTAGATTGATTGGAAAATGCTTTGTCACAGATATCACAAGTGTTAGGTTTCTTTCCAATGTGTGTTCTTTTATGAGACAGTAAGTTACGTGACTGGGAAAATGTCTTGTCACATATATCACACTTGAATGGTTTCTGGCCAGTATGTGTTTTTGTATGAGTTTGGAGGTTAAATAAATGAGCAAATGTTTTTTTACAGACATCGCATTTGAATGGTTTCTCTCCAGTATGTGTTCTTTTATGACTATAGCAAGTTACTTGACTTGGAAAATGTCTTCTTACAGACATCACATTTGAAAGGTTTCTCTCCAGTATGTGTTCTTTTATGATGTAGTAAGGTACTTGACTGAGAAAATGTCTTCTTACAGACATCACATTTGAAAGGTTTCTCTCCAGTATGTGTTCTTTTATGATCTTGCAGGGTAGATAAACGAGCAAACATTTTGTCACAGAAATCACATTTGAATGGTTTCTCTCCAGTATGTGTTCTTTTATGATATTGCAGGGTAAGTAAACGAGCAAACATTTTGTCACAGAAATCACATTTGAATGGTTGCTCTCCAGTATGTGCTCCTTTATGAGCTATTAAGTTACTTGACTGGGAAAACGTCTTCTTACAATCACATTTGAATGGTTTCTCTCCAGTATGTGTTCTTTTATGACATAGTAAGCCAGTTGACAGGGTAAATGCCTTTTTACAGACATCACATTTGAAAGGTTTCTCTCCAGTATGTGTTCTTTTATGATATAGTAAGCTACTTGAGTGGGAAAATGTCTTGTTACAGATATCACATTTGAATGCGGTTTTTCTCCAGTATGTGTTCTTTCATGAGATATTAAGCGACTTGAATAAGAAAATGTCTTCTTACAGATATCACATTTGAATGGTTTCTCTTCAGTATGCAATACCATATGACGACTTAAACTTGAGGCCAATGGAATTGAGGTTTCAGTTTACCGTCCGCCGCCCGCATGGGCTTGAAACTACCGCATGAATTTTTCATTATTCAAAATAATTTTCATTATTGGTAGATTTTCCACATCAGGACTTTCAAATATACTATTTACATCATTTGCACAGCGTGTATACACTTTTTATTAATAAATAGCGAAGCCTTCGATACGTGGTTGACCACATCATTCGGAAATTCCCAAAACGATGATAGCGGTGTCAGTGCATATCGCCGCGTGGTTTTTAAACCATGGTTTCACACTGTTTTGCCTGGTTTTTGGACATTGGACAAGTATTGATGTGCCGCTAGCAGGTACGTATTTGAGATATGAATGCTCATGTGATATAAAACACGGCTTGAAATGAACGTATGGCACAAGAAGTGTTTTGGTTGACAAAGAAACCGTCGGGCTGTGGGCTGACGATGGGCGATGGCCCACCTCGGTCCATGGGCGCCACTGAAGGATGATAGGTCCACAGATCGGTTTCATTATATTTTCGGACAAGATAAATGAATATGATTCAAATAATGAATAATGAGCAAAAGCCGCATCACATTTTGAAAATCCTCGGACGGTAAACTGAAACCTCAATTCCATTGGCCTGATAAACTGCCAAATGTCTTGGTGCAGGTTGGACACCTATGAGATATTTTTCCATTCGTGCTAGTACTCCTTTTCGTCAAGTCAAAATTATTACTCATTGTAGATCCTTTACGTTTCAGACAGCTCTTCATCTTATCAATTCTCCACACACCACCTTTCGATTTAAAAAAAAATATGTCAGCTATAAATATCCGAAATTCACAACAGCTCATGAAAACTCAAAATTATAAAGACAAAGCACTAAGCCTGCGTTCCAACCGACCTGCGCGACAAAAAAGGAATACGCGGTACTACTTCATTTAACCCTATTTAGACTTGGGGGGGGGGGGGGGGGGGGGGGCGCCCGCGGCGAATTTAAAAATGCACGAAATTTTATGACTTTTCATAGCTAGTGTTGTAAAAAAAAATTACACGGATTAGTGTTGCCATAGCAACCACGTTTTTGATGACGTTTGTGGCAAAAATTTCGAAATTCTGGTTTAATTTTGTTTTTTTGTTTTTTTTTGAGTATTTGATTAACTTTAGTATTTTTAATATTATTCCATGAATTTTGTATTGTTTAAAGGATGAGTGTCCACTTAATGCTTTGCGCGCTCACAATACAATGAGAGTGCACGCGATCACTTTGGTCATGTACGCTCGCGGCCATTTTTCGGGCCACGAAATTCAACAAGTGAAGCAATCCCTCGATATCTGAGCAATGCTTGCAGTAAATTACTCAATTTATGTTTTTCGTGAAAGCTAAGATGATTTAGTAAGTAGTTATTGTCATATTTTTGATAATATTTGATTACACTCAGAGGGCCGTGGAGTTGTATTTCGAGACAAGTATTCGTCGATCGGCGTTTCTTACAAAACCAAACGAAGGCCAGGCAAGAGATCATAACTAAACGTAGACAGCTAGACTCAAAGTTTTGTCATTTCAATAAGACTGCTGTTAGTTGTTTACAAGTGGTTTACCTGTTGGATTGCATCTCCGATTAGGACTGATTTGTTTTGATTATTCGGTTTGGTTCTCAGCCGATGATATTATACGCTTCCAAAAGTCGTTTGAATCGATTTGTAGCGATGTCTGACTCAGAATTTGTCGAAAATAATTATAAACGACACTCCACGAATCTGTCAGAGTGTTCTATTCACAACGGCTTTGAATACAACGGCCATTCAAGTACATATATATTATTTCGCACTTTACAGACTGTGCATAACACTTCTGTATGCTGTATACACGCTCCACGTTTCCAAAAATATTTGGATGGTCTTCACTCTTGTGTTACTGTAGCCTATTCGAAGGGAAAGGAGCCTACAACTACAAACAAAACACTGCGATAAATTGCAGTATTGCATTTGGAAATTAAACGCCAGAGAACAAGAGCGCCTAATCAAAACAAATCCTAATCGGAGATGCAATCCAACAGGTAAACCACTTGTAAACAACTAACAGCAGTATGAATGCGTCTTATTGAAATTACAAAACGTTGAGTCTAGCTAGCTCTTATTGATGGCATCTAATTTAGTGTCTACGTTGTTTAGTTACGATCTCTTGTCTGGCCTTCGTTTGGTTTTGTAAGAAACGCCGATCGACGAATACTTGTCTCGAAATACAACTCCACGGCCCTCTGAGTGTAATCAAATATTATCAAAAATATGACAATAACTACTTACTAAATCATCTTTGCTCTCACGAAACTCATAAATTGAGTAATTTACTGCAAGGATTGCTCAGATATCGAGGGATTGCTTCACTTGTTGAATTTCGTGGCCCGAAAAATGGCCGCGAGGGTGCATTGCGAGCGCGCAAAGCATTAGGTGGACACTCATCCTTTAAGTTCATCTAATGGCGTCACGAATCCAAGATGGCGGAATCCAAGATGGCGGAACAATGACGTCATACAGTGACGTCATCAACTTAATTTTTACGAAAAATTGATTTTAAAGTTACGGATGCTCATAGGATACTTCACATAATATATAAAGATAGAAAATAGAACAATAAAGCTTGATTAAATGAATATAACGTACATTTACCTTCTTATCCAAACAACTGACTCAACGGCCATAAACCGAAAATTAAACCAAATTAATTCTTCCTAAATTTTAAGTTTTATCTTCTTTTAACTGGCTCTAACTACATGCAGTAATAATAATAAAAAATGATTTGAGAGTTTTTTGTCTTGATTTTCTTGCTGTATTTCACTTTATTGTATTTTTATGTATGACGTCACCGATGACGTCATAGATACGTAACATGTGGGGTGACATCAATAAAAATTAAGTTCTATTATAAGTACACCAAGTTGGGAGTAATCCCCGAGCCAGGCGACGGGCCTTCCGTCGCCTGGTGAGGGTGCTTGCGTAGAGGGCATCCATATGAGCCGGGCTATTATTGTACTGTGGTTTCGAAACTCACATAAACTAAATTTACAAAGAAGAATTGGTTTAGTTTAGTTTAGTTTAGATGTAAACGAATCCTAACGTTACTTCAAATCTCCTTTTGCGGTCGAGGAAAGAATTTCGTGACACGAGTCAGCCCTGTTAGCCGGGCTAGCCCACCTCATATGAACAGCCCCTAAAGCCCCGCACAGACGACCAAGTTTTCCTTGACAAGTTTTTCCTTGACAAGTTTTATTTGAAGACACAAATTGACAAGTTTTTCCTTGACAAGGAGCCTTGTTCAAAAGCTGGTCACGCCAGCTTTTGAACAAGGAAATTTGTTCGTGTGTATAGTCGTCAAGGAAAACTTGACAAGATCATCTCCTAGGCTTATTACTCGATCATTGCCGTCAAGAAAAACTTGTCCAACCGTACACACGAGCAATTATAACTTGTCAAGGAAAATTGTTGGGGAAAATCGTATTCATCGTACACACGAGCAAGGAAAGCTACCAAGGAACTTGTCAAGAAAAACTTGGTCGTCTGTGCGGCGCTTTATTCGGTCCACTTGCGCGGCTAGGATTGTTTGGCACTGCATGGTAACAATATTAATGATGCAAATAAAAGTCGAAAAAGACTTGGGAAAGCAAAACGGGAAAAAACAATACTGAACTGAGGAAAACCGACAAAGAAAAAGACCGAAAAGTTAAGTAAAACCATAGAGCAGCGGCTCTCAGAATGATCAGTAATCACAAACATTTTATAGTAGCAACACTGTTTAGGTTTCCGTGTTTTTTTCCCCATTTTTGTGTCTGAATGAATAATTAATGAGGTTAAGAAGCAATCAAAACGTAGCTAGCATTCAAGTCACATGTATATATACGTCTGTAAATCCCAATAAAGATCATCTTTTGGACAAAGTGATCTGTATCAAAAGTTAAGAATGCTAATTAGCCTTCTTGGTGATCTTTATCACAAGTTATGAATACTATAATTAGCTTCATTCTATTGTTTTATCAAACAATATTTCACTTTATCTATTACTTGTTGGATGCTTTTGCTTGCCCGTTGTATTCTTTGCTTTTAGCTGCCGACTGTCGTCTTATGTTTTTTTATAAAATAACTTTTTATGGTAAACCACTCATGACTTACGTACCATATAGTTTGTTTATAATTTCAAATAAAAGATAGGAAAAGAAGTAATTTTGGTCTGTAAAATGTACAAAAGCTGAAAACAGTTACAACATTTGAGATTTCGGGATTAATAAACATTGGTTTTGTCGAAATGCCCCAATTATTAAAATATGACTATATCTCTGACAACTGACAAGCAGCCAGTGATTTGAGTGACTTTCAATGCATCTAAAAATTGCAAATGTTTTTAAAATACTTCAGGAAAAAAGTATTAAATATTAATTTTAGCCTGCATCACAGAATAAAATTTAACCAGAAGTCCAACTCCGACTCCTGGAAAAATCTGGATCCTAGAGCAAGTGGAAGCGAATGCCGGAAAATAAGTGTAGTTAATTCTTTAGAATTAGAAACACTAGCCTAAACGGTAAACAGAACTAATCTTAATTGTGTTATTTCGTATATTTAAACACAGCAAATATTGGCAGATTATACCGAAAACCTTTTCCAGTCGACTTAAAAATTATAAAAACCCTGATATCATTGGTTTGATATAAACAAAGGATTTTGTTAAGATTCGACCCACCAGCTCCACTTCTTGTCTCGTCTTGTTTTAACATCAACTTAAATCTCTATTTCTTCCTAAGGCTAAGATGTTACGTTTTGGAAGATTTTATTCTGCAGTGTCAAGCCCTGATAAGCCCTATAATGTGTTAATATATAAATATGTCCAAATAATGCCAAACACCAAAGAAGTTTGGAAATGGGATTTTTTATATTTTCTTTTTGTACTTAAAAACCGAGATTTGTAAATAGGTTCTCATGCATGTATTTGATTTGCCTCTTTTCTTTTTATCTTTAGTTGCCGAAGATCCTGTTTTGTCAACAAGGAAGCAATCCAACAAAGTGAAATTTGATATATGTACAGATGAAATAGTACCAACATACAAAGAAGCACGTTACAATATAGTTAGTTATTCAACTAGAGACTTCATTTGTTGGAATTAACTGTTTGCCTCTGAATGTAGTTATCCGATACAAAGCTAAATAAAAATGTGATTCAATCTGTGAAAAATATTCCTCGTGATGTTTACATAATTATGTACAAATGACAAATCCACTTCAGGAACACAAAAAAGAATAACCTTTATTTATTATAACTAGAAATACATAAATGCAACAACCCCTCGCCCGCTTTTAATACGTTAAATATACATAGATACCCCCCCCCCCCCACCGATTAAACTGTTTTTGTATACAAATATAAATCCCTGCCCTCCTGGCCTCCTTACATCCTGTTTTATCACTTTTATGAATGTAGTTTTTCGATATATCAGTGCATAAGTCTTTTGCTGGCTTTGAACAGACACCCGAAGAAAAATTTTTTTTTTTTTCAGTCATATTTGGCGGCATGTTTAATTGGTTCATCCAACTGCAACATCTCTTCTTAGCTTTCCTTTTTTGGTCATTTGTAAACCAATTTTTCTGAGAAAGATTTTGTTTCGCTTGAGCCGCGAAAGTTGGCGATTTGTTGTATGTATATATATATATATATATATATATATACATCTCGCAGTATTTCTTTCCCACTCGCGTGCAATTTCGCGTGTAAGTGGACTCCACGCGTGTCGAGATTAGCACCCCCATTAATTTTTATTATTTTATTATTATTATTATTATTATTATTATTATTATTATTATTATTATTATTATTATTATTAATGTGTATTGTGTTTAAGCTGTTTAATCTGTAATTAACATTTCTAGATTTAATACACATACAAGTCTTTAATCTGGTATAAGTTTCCAGAGTGGCATTGACCCATGAACGACGCAGGCAAGCTTTAAACAAATTGCGGCGCGGCGTCATTAATACGACTGACGGGGTTGCGTTGCATATTTCAGATTACCTCAGAAAAATTAAAGTACAATTTTCTCAGTCGCTATTCTATAGGATTTTTTTTTAATTTTACATATATATATATATATATATAAGAGTAAATATAAGAGTATATATAAGAGTATATATATATATGAGTCGCCTGATGATCCCGTTTAGGGTGAAACCTCTGGTAGCGAAGACTTTAAGGTAAAACTATACTTCATACTTTGCATATATATATATATATATATATATATATATATATATATATATATATATATATGTTGTACAGTAATGCATGAATTACATTTTATTGAAAAAGAGTTGAGGTGTACTAAGGTAGCTATGATTGCAGGGAGGTTTGGCTAGTAAATACAGATTAAATTGCTCAGTGTAGCTTCTACAGTGTAGCTTCAAACTCTATGTTTTGTTGTATGCATTCTTTATATACTTTGATTGGAAGTTTGGTGAAATTTTCTAAAGCTTAAGTCAAACGATGAAACAACAACATTGACTTTGTGCTTGTATAGCTTTTATCTATAGTCTAACTGAGAGTATAAGTTTTGATTAAAGTGTTAGAAATATGAAGTATGAACCAAGTAACCAATAAAATGGGATAAAATTATATAAGTTGTACCAAGGCAGTTTGGCTTTAAAACTTGTGTTTGCAGAAAAACTATCCTGCTTGCAGCGCGAAATATCCAAGTTAAACCAGTTTTTTTTCAAATAAACTCTCAAACAGTACATACATTTAGTGACTTAACATTAACAACATTACATTATACTGTGAGTTTCTGATAAACACATTGGTTCATAATAAAATTAAATAAATTTTCATCAACAATGGCTATACACATCTAACACTAGTATTTGTAATAATAAAACTATGTAACCGGTTCATGTAGGAAATTTCTGCCCCAGTTAACCTCATGGATGAGATGTCAGCTAACTCAGTAGGCGGCTGGCTGAAATTTAACAAGGAAATTAAGTATTATAATAGATGGGTCTGTCAATTCAGCCATACTGGTATAAATATGGGCTTACAAACAACTAAAACATGAAGTAATAGTGGCCTGGGCCTATCTCAACATGTCTAATCTAGGTATCTGAAGCCGGACTTATATTGATACTGTATAATTATGTACATGTAGCCGGGCTCGTATTAATACTGTCCATGTAGCCAGGCTCATATTCATACTGTACATGTTATTAATAGAGCTAAGAATCAACAAAGTCATTAATTATAATGTGGCTCTGCAGCCAAGTCCATGTACATGTAGTTAATAAATTATGCACATGTGAGGTTAAAATGTTTAATTTGCATATCAAACAAACTGAAATATCTCAAGAACGAAGCAAGGAAGCGAAAAACTTCAAAAGATGTTACTCTATCATTTTAAGTGTTCCTTCAAATAAGACAGACTTAATTTTCGTTTCATAGGCACTTTAAGCAACTAAAGTTGCATACGTATTAAAAAGAGATACATTGTCACTCATTGATATGCTTATCATGTAAAAAAGCACGCACGATTAATGTGCTGTACCTCGCCTAAATATGCTGATACGCATTTTGAAAGACGGACTCGATATGAAGTCTATACGTAATTGTATAAGCCAAAACCCCTTTGCATTGACATTCAATTCTTACATTCTTAAAGGTCAACTCAAGGCAATATGAGGTAATCTGAAATATGCAACGCAACCACCGTCAGTCGTATTAATGACGCCGCGCCGCAATTTGTTTAAAGCTTGCCTGCGTCGTGCATTTAGTGTTCTGGGCGAAACACATGCACGCACATACTTTCCTCGAATTATTTTGGCTTGATAATAGCAAAGATATATAACTTTTCCCAATAACTCATTATACACATGTGATGTCAAAATGTTTAATTTGCATATCAAACAAACTGAATTGAAATATCTCAAGAACGGAGCAAGGAAACGAAAAACGTCAACAGATATTACTCTATCATGCATTTAAAGTGTTCTTTCTAATAAGACAGACTTAATTTAAGTTTCATAGGCACTTTAAAGTGCATATAACCCCAATTTTTTTATCATCTAAATACGTTCTACCTTTGGCAATAGGTGAACAACGAAATATTTTTTAGATTGGAGCAACCTTTATTGCTTTAATAGAGACTTTTGTTTTCAGAAAGGTAATGAGATGACGCCAAAGTAGTCATCATTATCTATACAATATTTATTTGCAGGAGTGACATGATCCAATTCTTCCATTAATGGTGTTTTTGAACATGTTCCATATTGTATGAGTTTTTCCACAAAATTAAAATTCTCAGGTAGTTTATCTTGCCAAAAAGAGTAAGAAAGCCAAATGCCTACATATAGACGTCATCTCATTACCATACTAGAAATGCGAATCGCCAAAAAACATTGAAGAATAGCTCCAATCAGAAACATATTTCACTGAACAACTGTTTGCTCTACGTAGAACGTATTCAGATGATAAAATTTTTGGTTTATATGCACTTTAATTGCTTACGTATTAAAAAGAGATACATTGTCACTCATTGATATGCTTATCATGTACAAAAAGCAAGCACGACTATTGATGTGCTGTACCTCGCCTAAATATGCTGATACGCATTTTGAAAGACCGACTCGATATGAAGTCTACTGACGTAATTATTGTATAAACCAAAACCCCTTTCCATTGACATTCAATTCTTCATTCTTAAAGGTCAACCAAGGCAATCTGAGGTAATCTGAATTATGCAACGCAACCCCGTCAGTCGTATTAATGACGACGCGCCGCAATTTGTTTAAAGCTTACCTGCGTCGTTCATGAGTCTATGCCACTCTGGAAACTTATACCAGATTAAAGAGCATGAAATTCTGTTCAAAATATATACTACAATTTCATTGGCTCTTTGCTGGTCACTATTGGTCGATAGTGCTCGTTTAGTGCCCAGTCCCCGCAATTGCGGGGTAAACAAAAATGGCGACTGGATTTTTGAATCGATCATGTGAAAGAAGAAATTGAACATTGTGGCGAAACAATATGTTCTACAGAGAACGAAAATCGTAAAAAATGTTTAAAATGAAATTTATTACTGGTATAAGGTAATTAAATTGTTTATCAGTGTTACTCAGGAGGATCAGGCAGATGCAATTATTTATGTTTGGAAAAGAAACTCTGTATCATGAAAGCAGACAAACACTTTTTACTCAATAAAAGATCAGAAATCATTTCGACATGCAGGCATAAAAATAAATTTAATATCAACAATCTAAACAATAATCAAAACAAGGAAAGGAGTTTGAGGAGTCCACCGCCCACACGCCGACCTTTCGACCAAAACCATTTGAGGGATGCATTCATTGTTTCACCGCACAATATGGATATTAAAACACTGTACACAAACATATTATTCTGGAATAATTGAGAACAACGTATAAAACAAGACTACAAGAGAAACACGAAGGGATGGCAAGCTAGGAAGTTTGGAGAAGGACTTAAGGAAGGCTACATTTCATGTCGAAAACATGACCGCGGTATTACAAACAAGCGAGAAGGAAGACGTAATGCTGGCATACGAGAGATTGTGCGAGATATACAAAACTTTGGAAAGCTCAATAACTGCTATTACAGACGCCATATTGGATAACGACAAACCCTTGGACGAAGTCAGGAATTATACAAAAAGCAAAAACGATGAGGTAAAGAGTATTCGTGCGTTTAGAAACGAACTGAGAGAAAGGCTAACTGAAATCAACGAGCGAGAGCGACAAAAGGAACACGAAAGAGAATTACATCAACAGAAAGTTATGGTCGAAGAGCAAGCAAAGATAAATCGAGAGCAACAGAAGCAAAATTAAGAGGCTAGAGCGCGTCAGCAACAACAACAAGAAGAATACTCGAGTTAGAATTAGCGAAAAAGAAATCTGAGGAAATTGCCAACAAACCACAGTCTGTTAAACTACAAAAATACACAATAATCCCCTTTGAAGGTGATTATAGAAACTGACTGAGGTTTTGGAACCAATTTACGGTGGAAGTAGATAACTCTGGAATACCAAAGATCAGCAAATTCAACTATTTACTCGAGCTTGTGAAAGGGAAGCCAAAAGAACACATACTTGGATTACCATATACACAGAAGATGGCTATGAAGAAGCAAAGAAGACACTTGAAGCCACTTATGGAAAGGACTTCAAAGTTCATAAAGCACTGATAAAAGAATTGGAATCACCACCAGCTATCACAAGTACACACAAGGTAAAATAAATCCTTGTTTTCTATAATACTCTCGCAAGGACAGTGAGAACATTGACCACAATGAATAAGCTTGGGAGTGCACAGAGTTTTGTCTACAGCATCATCGACAAACTGGGGCCTGTTAGCTAGAGAAGCACTGACACAGAAGGATGACAAATGGGAAGAATGGGGCCTGAAGGAACTGGTTGAAAACCTGAGGAAGTACACAGAAAGAAATCCTTTACCACCAACATCTAGTGAAGAGCCAGAGGGACACAAAAGACCTCCTAGAGATGGGCTTCGTGACAGGAAAGGTAGGGACAAAATGCTGATGGCAGGTTCTTTCAATCAATCAAACCGCAAACCTCAAGCCTGTACTTATTGTGGTCTGAGTAATCATCGTAGCACTGATTGTATCAAGGTCCTTGATATTGCTTCAAGAAGGGAGATATTACAGCATACGAAACTGTGTTATAACTGTACTGGTTATGGACATATGGCCTCCAGATGTAGATCTCGAGGGTGTAGCAAGTGTAATGGAAGACACCACACATCTTTATGTGGCTCAGCCTTATCTGGTCGACTTCCAAGCTCAACAGTTGGATCTGAACAGACCTCAGGAAAAAACCTTGGCACTCAACCTCCAAGCACAACATTTGATTCTAAACAGATCCCAGAAAGAAACCTTGGTGCTCGTGATGTCAACACAACTATCCATGCAGCCGTCATAGCCAAGGTCAATGGAGTGCAAGCAAGAAAAATGATGGACACTGGGGCTGGTAGTTCCTACATTTGTACCAACCTGATTACCGCTATTAATCTTGACCCAAGTCGAGTTGAAAGAAGGATTATTGAACAGATATGTATGGGACGGTTGATAAGAAGGTAGAGATTCACAATGTTTGTAGGATGTAGAGTGCATCAATGCTGAGAAACCAATTTTAACCCACCTTCCAAATCAACAAATCTCCATGCTCAAGAAGAGGTGTCATCGACTGAAGCACTTGAACTTTTGTGATGAGGATGCAACAGAGGAGAAATTGCCAGTACACATCATCTTGGGGGTAGTTGACTTCCAGAGAATAGGCAACTGAACCACAAATTCTTGGACCAAACACAGATGTAGACCCAGGGGCAGAATTCACAGAGCTAGGATGGATCGTGTCTGGAAAGGGTAGCACATAAAATGGTCCACAGTCAGAGAAGAGTCTTTTTTCAAAGACAAGCCAGGAGGAATTTGAACAGATGTGTTCATTGGAAGTGCTATGAAGAATTTAAGGATCAACTACACAGGCTGGAAGATGGCACATATTCCACAAGGTTACCATGGAAACCAGACCATCCACCTCTGCCGACTAATGAAGGACTGACATTTGCAAGACTACAAAGCACAACCCGACGACTAGAAAAAAATGGAAAAGCTGGACGAGTACCATGAAATCATGAAGGAGCAACTCGAGGAAGGTGTCTTAGAGCCTGTGCCAGACTCACCGAAAGGAGATGTTATTCATTTTATCCCACACCAGCCAGTGATCAAGGAGGAAGCGGAATCAACTAAGTTAAGAATTGTTTATGACTCTTCTGCCAAGCAAGATATCCGTCAACCGTCATTAAATGATTGCTTAGCAACCGGATCTCCATTGCGCCAAATATTTTTGATATACTACTCCGAAACCGAATGAAACCCAATTGCATCACAGGGGATTTACACAAAGCATTTTTACAGATCAAGATTGACCCACAAGACAGAGATGTTCTACGACTATTGTGGTATAACAACCTGAAAGAGAAAGAAGTTGTCACCTATCGATTTACACGAGTGGTATTTGGTTCAGGACCAAGCCCATACATACTTGGTGCAACTCTTCGGAAGCACATAAGTCAACATGCTGAGAGGTTTCCTCAGACCTGCTGAAAGATACATACGTAGTTGATGTTCAGTCCGGTGGAGACAACAGCGAGCAGTTGAAGCAGTTTAAGAGTGAAGCAACACAAATCATGGTTGAGGGTGGATTCAAACTTCACAAGTGGCACAGTAACATATCAGAGCTAGCCCGGAGTAATGACACCAGTGGTGGTTCCGAAGTACTCGACAATACCACCTATGCAAAATTGATGGTTGGGACAAAGCCAAATGAGACAAGGATCCTTGGAACTGTCTGGAGCGAGAATGATGACAAGCTTACAATCCGCCTTCAAGAATCGTTCGAGAAAAAGGGAAATGGCCCCTTGACCTAACGAAAGATGCTGTCCATGGTCAATGGTCAACAGAATATCCGATCTTCTGGGTATTGCTTCACCGGTCGTTATTGTAGGCAAGCTGCTCTACAGTGAAGTGTGTTTGAGGAAATTGAAGTGGGATGAAGAGGTTCCAGGCGACATATGTGATCGGTGGGAGAAGTGGTTACGATTTATGAAAGAACAATCCTCGATTAGTATTCCACGCAGTGTGGTCAGCAGTGGAGTAACAAGGTTCATTCTTCACGGATTCGCTGATGCAAGCAAGCAAGCAGTTGCAGCTGCTGTTTACGCCCTGTAATTTTATACCAACCAACCCAGCTGTCACCATCTGGTTGTAGCTAAGGCCAGGATTGCACCCAATAACTTGTCAATACCACGGTTAGAACTTGTTGCTGCTCACATGCTCAGCAAGCTGGTGAATCATATAAAGGGATCCGAGTGCAAGATAAAACCATTCTGGGCAGTACACACTGTTGGACGGACAGTACCACAGTACTTTATTACCATCAATAAGAATGAATTCCCAATGGCATCATGTCCCAACAAAGGAGAACCCAAGTGATATCGGAAGCACAGGAACAGCACACAGCCAATATGAGAGAACAATGGTTTCATGGACCAGAGTGACTGAAAGACCCTGATAGGTGGCCACAGCAACCTGAAGTCACAGAGACGGCAGAAAACAACAAAGAAGGAGTAGCGCCTAAGAACGAAAGGAATCTACAGGCTACAGATGCGAATTGTCCATCCGACACGAGTCTTACTCTTCTACAGAAGTATTCCTCCTGAAGCGATTTTCCAGCAATTGTAAGAAGACGAAGCAAAATCGACAGACCGGCCCACTCACTACGGAAGAAACGAACGCAGCTGAACATGGATAATCTTGGCCCAAGAATCGCAATAAAGCTGGTGGAATTACTCATTTGGCACTACCATAAGGAAAGGTTGCATGGGGGAGTGGCAACGACGATGTGCAGCATGAGGGACACAGAAACTGAGGTCGTTGGTGAAAGGAGTAGTCCACAGGTGCAACACGTGTCGAAGATATCGCGTAAAGCCGATACCAGCAAGATCAAAGTCTACTCTACCTCCCTTCCTTCAGAGCAGAGCTAACGAATTCCTTTGCCGTAACAGGAGTGGACTTCGCTGGACCAATTTACTACTAAGGCCTACATCGCTTTGTTTGCATGTGCCAACATTCGAGCGGTGCACCCCAAACTTTGTCCGGACTTGACAGCCAAGGAATTTCAACGAGCTCTCAAGGAATTTGTTGCACGTAGAGGGTGCATGTCCACAAATCATGGTGAGTGACAACGGGAAACCGTTTGTCGCGACTGGAAAATGGCTGTCGACCTTGAAGAAAGATCATGTCCTTGCAAGTTATATATCAGCTCATCGGATCAAGTGGAAGTTCAATCTTTCTCGAGCCCCTTGGTGGGGTGGCTTTCTCGAGCGCTTGAAAGGAATAATGAAAACAGGTCTCTCGAAGGTGACTGGGAAGAATTTACTTTCGTTTCGTGAGCTTGAAGAAGTGCTGATAGACATTGTACAAACCATGAACGAGCGGCCACTGATATATCAAGGTGAAGAGTTCGAACATCCTGTACTTACGCCTAACGTACTGCTGAGTAGAAAGCCGACGCCAGTTTTAGACGAAGATTTGGAGAAAATTGGAGAAGAAAAGATGTCCAGGCGGATAGCGATGATACAAAGAACGATTCAAGGGGGAAGTATGGTTTAAAGAGTCAATTAAGAACCGTACCAATGATTGGTGGGATCGTGCTGTTAAAGAGCGATACAAAGGATAAAGTGGATGTTAGGTCGAGTGATACAAAATGTGACGGGCAAGGACGGAGCAGTTAGAGGTCTAAAGATAAAACTGGGAAATGGTTACGTCGTGGAGAGGCCACTACAACTGATTTACGATCTAGAGTTGGGCGAAAACACGAGAAAACAGAGATCCCTTTGTTCCCAAGTATAGATCAACTAGAAAGGCAAAGGAAGCAGCCAAGGATTTCATTAAATGTGTTGGACTTCTCGACGAGGAAAAATTTTAAGTTGAGGATTGTTATTTGTGATGCTTGGGCACTAAAATAGGGGGAGGGTGGGGGGGGTGGGTGGGGGGTGGGGGGGGGGGTGGGGGGGGAGGTTGTACGAAATAGTTATTAAGTCACCGATCGACATTTAAACGATGTCTTTTAATTTTGTTTTTGGACACGTGATCTCCAAGGAACGGGGAGAACTAGGAGTCCTTTTGTGAGTTTGTTGTTCGTAAGGGTGTGAGTCAGAATTAAATAAATTTTATAAAAATGTGAGTAACTTTGGTGTCACTGGGAGCGACGAGGCGACAGGACATATTCCCCACATATGTTCCCGACATCAAACCTGATCAAGCCTCATTATAATAAAATGTATTATTCACAAGCAGTATCATGATACTAATTACTTACATCAACCAAGATTCATTGCAAGCAACAATTGTTAATGGTGTTCAACCACTACCCGTGCTTTCAAAATACACAAGCTGTATTACACAAATGCACTTACTTCTGGCAGACTAATAGCCTGCGAGCAGGCTCTCTCAACGCGACGCTGTGAAATGAGAGCCTGCAACAATCCTAGGGGTAAATCGATCAACGCCCACTTAATTAATATGCAAATGTCGCGAATCGAACCAATCACATTCTTCCAGCAGCATCACCTAACCCCCAGCTACTACACCAGTATGACCAATGATCGCTTTTGAGAGTCATCGCTCATTGAAAATCGCTCATTGAATGAGGCGTCTACTGCGTTTGCGAATCATGACTACCATGCATAATAAATACTTCCGTATACACCGTTTTTTGATAAAACGGCAAACTACACTATTATATTAATAACAAAGCAAGAAAGTGGTGAGATGCCGAGAATTTCGACAACGAAATACTGACGTTTCACGCGGAGCCCTTCGTTAACCTCGAGCCAACACGCTCTTTAGAAAGCAAGAAATAGTTTCTTATCTAAATATATATTTAGCTGTTATAATTTATCATTCAGAAATATATATATTTCTTTACGTTTAAAAAGTTTTATCCACACACGTATATCAATTATCCTGTATGGAATCATTCTGAGGGGGGGGGGGGACAAATTTCCGAAGAGGGGGTCATATTTCCCAGGAAATGTGTCCCTGGGGGGACATATTTTTGGGGGGGACAAATTTACTGGGAGACCTGCTCTCCTTTTCGACTTCAATAATACCAGACGCACTGGCGCACAAATGTAATAATATCAATTAAGTTCCAGACACTTCGTACAGACATTTAACGGCAGAAAGAAACCTCGTTTGAAAAGAACTTACCTCATTTACCAATAATATTTATTACACGAATTAAGTGAATGTGTAAGCTCCTCTCTTTTTATTAATATGTTTTGAACGGCATATTGCGTCAAGGCGACGAACGGGGCTCAATTTGTGATGAAAGTGATGACACTTGCTTCTGTATTATAAAGCCAGACACTGCCAGACAAAGAGATTCATGGAGTTTCAACCCGGATGTACTTTACTATTTTTTTATTTTTTGTTCCACAGCGATATGTTTTAAAAATATTAAGAGCTACGACGTCTTTAATAGCTGTCTTGTTGGAATATATCTCCACTCCATGCATTGTTGAACTCCGTAAACAATAACTTAAAAATAATTTATTCTGCCTTAATTTTGTTCGACCAATAGAAATACGCGGCCTCTGACGGTCGCGAGTGATGAAAAAACCCCATGCTTTGTTGCTGGCCCACATTTCACAGCAACAGCGAGGGGGGCCTGCCCGCAGGCTAGCAAACTATGTAAACACACCTCAACCCTTTCCCTACTAGCAGGGGCGGATTTAGCGTTAGTCAAATAAGTCATACGACAAAGGTAAAAAAATCCGCAAGAAAAAATAATTATCGTATCGTTCTTCCCTCAGTCTCGAGATCGCCGAGATAATCGATTAGGTGAGGACCGCCGACCGGCATGTTAACCCGCGTCGCGCGATTTACTTTGTTCTTTCTCGATGGATTTGAGGCATTGTATCAGTCGCTGTGATTGGTTGCATTTATAAATTAGCCTTTATAGCGATCTGTGATTGGTTTTTGCCGGATGTTCGCCGGATTTCTTTGTCTTTCTCGACGGATTTAGACCCCTTGTATCACCCTTTCTGATTGGCTTAATTTTTCAATAGCTCTTTATGAAGAGCACGGATTGGTTTAGCGGCGTTTTACTTTGTAGTTTCTCGACTGATTTGTGGACTGATCAGTGGCGATTCTGACTAACTTGCGCTAGTCTGGTGACTCTGGTCGTATATTTACTACAAGGCACAAGCGGATTCTTTCGTTTCGAACATGGCTTTGCCTAATACAAACGTAATAGATCTTGATGTATTCGCTTTGAAGGGCAATGACGAGATTGTGTTGCGAGAGATTTATAAAACGGGAAGTTTAATACCGTCGACTCGAGGGTCAACAAGCGAAGGATGCTTTGCGCAAAGCCGAGCATTTTACCAAGAATGGCAAGACGCTTCAAAGGAATTTTGGCACTGAGATATACGTGGTAATATACGCCAACAATGACAAGAAGAAACCTCGTGCTGCTCTCAAGTAAGCAGATTTTTCTCCCTTAATTATTTTCTAGTTATTTATAAATAATTATTAAATACGACAATAACAACCTTCGCCACGATTGAGACCACATGGCATGTCTTCAAATGAAAGGTGACCTTTATTATTGTTAGAGCTGTCTAGCTGTTCTAGCTGTCCTTTCTTTCCTAGTTTTAATATCTACGTGTTTGTAGCGCAAGTAGCTCAAATTCATTCAGGGTTTTCCCTTCTAATTCTTGTATTTGTTAAAGTGTCTATGACATGAAAAAATGGTATACGATTTTTTTGTATTAAGTGAAAGATATACCTGTGAAAGGTAATCTCACGAAATTTGGCATCATTTCGTCGCATATTTTTCGAACTACGACTCTTCGAAGTTCACCTGAAACGACTCGAAGAGTGCGAAATTCCATCGCGCGGTCAGACCGGCTATCTGGTTACTTATGACGTAGGCGTGTGGACACATCTCAAGTTGACTAAACAAAATAACAGGTATTATTAGCCGTTTTTGAGCAAATTGGGATGGCTATGGTTCTGAATAAAACAACTTTATTTTAGCGTTATAGTGAAATTCTATATTACCGATGTGTTGATGACCTCTGGATATTCATTATTTCCATTGAATCGCGAGTATAAAAACACTCCTAGTAAGAGTGAAGTTAGGTCAAGCAAAACCGTTTTGTTTACTTTTGATCAGCGTTCAAATAAACGTCGTCGCCGTAAAAATGTTGAAGTGATCGCAGCAACGTCGGGAACAGAACATTATAGAGGGTAGAATGTTGGTCTAAGAATTACGTTGTTTTGCGTTCTGTTTTTGTGCAATTTTATCGTCGGTCTGGTTATGGGATTTGCTAAAAGTTAGTATGTTATACTACAACAACAATCACTTGGAAATCAGTTTGGCAGTGGTGTTACAGAGAACTGGTTTTCACTATAAATAAGGTGTCTTTAATTATGTTAATGTTCGTCTTGAGTGTATACACTGTACAGTTGTCCGCATTCGACCATGCATATACGGTTCAATTTAATCTCTAGCACGAGTTTCTTTACATATTATCAGTAATAAGTATTTGGTTAACAAGGGTCTGGCGCGCGAATGCATGACCAACGCAGTTTTATCGCCTGCGCAAATTATGTCGTGATTGTAAAAACAAGCTGAAATTGCATGAGTCGCTGAAATGTGGAACATATAAACAGTAACTCAGAGCAAATTAGTTATAAGTAATAGAACCAAGAACCAGAGCAGAAATATTGTAACGCTAGACGACTCGAACTATAAATGTCGTACTTGATCGAAGTTTCGTATATCACAACAATCAGGTGGAATAGTATATATTAGGGAACGGGCAATAAAATATATAAGATTAAGTAGTTTCGCCGCTATGACTATGGACTATGACCCAAACCCAGTCTTCAAAAGGACGATACTGTGGTATGGATCTGGCGAAAAATGATTGGCATGTACCAGAGTAATTCTGGACAGGTTTCACTGAGAAAACGAGAGCAGAAGAACGGAAATTATGTGTGGTATGATGTACAAAATCATTAACCTAGGCATCGTCCCGACTTTTGACTCGCGTCACATCTTTGCTCTGCGCATTTCAAAGACCTTGTGTCATTCTGCAGTGCTATATGCGTTATAACATTATGGGAATCTAGCTAAGACCCAACGTAATTTATCTGGACCCAGAAGCGATACTCATTATTGTCTATTGGAGTATTTCGGCACACATGTGATTACTGCTTTGAGACTTGTGAATATATTGTAATAATATTATATATAATATAGAAAACATATAGAATAGAAAATATTGCTGTTTTAGTTTTATTCGTTTTGTTAATACTCGGCAATATTCAGAATTTACTATTAACTGTAACACTGCCAAATCTTTGGACAATATTTCCCGAAGGAAATATGTAACTTCATCGACGAACCTCATCGACAATCGTCTCTCGACTGCATCATGATCTGATGGTTCATCACTATCAGCATCAACCAAAAACTGCTTAATCATATCCTCATTTGATTCTTCGTCTTCTATAGTAGCTGGTGACACAAAATATTCGTTTTCTGACTCGTTTTCAAAAGCCCTATCTTGCTGTATTTACCTGTATCACCACAGTGAAATTTACGATGAGTCCACACGCTTACGTCATCGCGGCCTAAACTCGGTTCCAGACTTTTCGTACTTTTTATTCGAAAATATGGCAAAATTGGCAACTTCAACGCGTTGTAACTCGAAAAATATTCATCAGAAATACGCCAAACTTTCTGAGATTATTATTTGGCTGAACATCTTTCAGTCTGTGTAAAAAACGCCATACTCATTTTTTCATGTCATAGACACTTTAATGGTTTGAAAACTTAATTGAAACATGCCATCACCCTATTTATATTAATGTGCTTTTGAGACTAGCATTGTAGCAAAGAGTAGCAAAGAATTGAAATACGTACAAGCTAAAGGATTTTGTCAAGATTGGATAATGTAGACTACTTCATAAATTCATAAAATAGATAGTGAGGTCTGGCAATTATAGGGGGCTTTCCATTTACACGGTTAGACCGGTCAGTCCAGTTAAATGGAACATGATTCGTTTGAGGCCTGGGATGGTCTGACTGGAAAATTGGTCCTAATCAAAAGCAAGTCCATTCTGGCTGGACTGACCGGTCTAACCTTGTCAATTGGAAAGCACCCATAATCATGTTATTTTATGTGAGAGGCCATAGTTAGGGCCTGTTTGGTTTTCAAGGTAGGGTTACCCCTACCCTGGGTCAAAGTTCTCACCCCACTGCTTGGGTCAACTCCATTAGATGTGGTTACCAAGCACTAATGACAAGAAAGCCTGGTACAAGTAAAAAGTTGTCTGGGGTAAGCGATTTTAATAACCCTACCATGCAGCTACTAGGGTAACCCTAGTGTGGTGATAGGGCTATTCTAGCACCCGGGTTACCCTAGGGTCCTTGTAAATACAAACAAACAAAACAAACCAGGAAATGTATGAGAGCTACATGTAGGGTAACCAGTGTGCTAGAGTAACCCAGTCGTGGCTAGGGTAAACCCTACCTCCTTGTAAACAAGCCCTTAGTATAGAGACTGAGTCAGGCCTTCAACATTTTTGAATTTGACATAGTATTTAAATGTTTTAGGTCTGAGGCATCTGGGAATTACCTATACAGCTCTGTTTTGAGCTTCTGCATAGAGTGAAATGGTCCCAACCTGCAGTATCATTATCAGTTACATATAAAATATTTGAAATCATGAATCAGACTTATTAAATATTTGAAGTAGAGGTGTTGTATCTGTTGTTTATTTCTTGGTTAAAATAATTAAATCTGCTATTTTAATTACTGTAACATATAAATTGTAAAATTATTTCTCAAATGAAATATAAAAATGAAACAATTTCCATTTGGACAAAATAATTTTTGGACATGATGGTACTTAGAAAATGCAAGTTTTCCTCACTGTAGTGCCCTCAGAATGCAGAAAAAGCATTTCAGACCCAAAATTTAAAACTTTTCTGAGGAGCATGACCCCCCTGCCCACTCCCCCTAGAACGCAAATAGTTTGGACTAAGGTGACAAAAATCCTAGATCCGCCCCTGACTAGAGTTCTTTTCTTAATGAGTAAAATATTAAAAGGCCACCATGGTATTCCCCCAACAAGTAAAAATCTACCATTAGCAAGACTAAAATACTAAGAGGCCATCACTATAGGGAAAGGGTTAATGAAGTTCAGTCATGTGCTTTACTAATACACTAGCTAAGTCAAATGTGACATCACATTTCAAACATATGTACTTCATCCCATTTGGTTCTGTGGCCTCAAGTTCATGGGTCAACAAATGTCGATCAAATACTTTACAATCAAAATTCACGTTACAGTAATCACATTTGAAACTTTTTCCTGTGTTATGTGTCTTTTGATGATTTAGAAAACTAGAATGATGGGAAAATGCTTTGTCACAGATATCACAAGTGTAAGGTTTCTTTCCAGCATGTGTTCTTTTATGATTTTGTAAGTTACCTGACTGGGAAAATGACTTGTCACAGACATCACATTTAAATGGCTTCTGGCCAGTATGTGTTCTTCTATGAGTTTGGAGGTTACATAAAAGAACAAATGTTTTTTTCACACACATCACATTTGAATGGTTTCTCCCCAGTATGTGTTCTTTTATGATAGAGTAAGCTACTTGATTGGGAAAATGTCTTCTTACAGAAATCACATTTGAATGGTTTCTCTCCAGTATGTGTTCGTGGTATGATATTGTAAGTTCCCTAACCGGCTAAATGTCTTGTCACAGACATCACATTTGAATGGTTTCTCTCCAGTATGTGTTCTTTTATGATTTATTAAAGTAGTTGAATAGGAAAATGTCTTCTTACATACATCACATTTGAATGGTTTCTCTCCACTATGTGTTCTTTTATGAACTATTAAATTACTTGAATAAGAAAATGTCTTCTTACAGATATCACATTTAAATGGTTTTCTCTCCAGTATGTGTTCTTTTATGATATAGTAAGCCACTTGACTGGGCAAATGTCTTGTCACAGACATCACATTTGAAAGGTTTCTCTCCAGTATGTGTTCTTTTATGATATAGTAAGGTACTTGACCGAGAAAATGTCTTCTTACAGACATCACATTTGAAAGGTTTCTCTCCAGTATGTGTTCTTTTATGAATTATTAAGTTACCTGAATAAGCAAATGTCTTTTTACAGAGATCACATTTGAAAGGTTTCTCTCCAGTATGTGTTCTTTTATGAGATAGTAAGGTGTTTGACTGGGAAAATGTCTTGTCACAGACAACACATTTGAATGGTTTCTCTCCAGTATGTGTTCTTTTATGACTTTAGCAGGGTAGATAAACGAGCAAACGTTTCATCACAGAAATCGCATTTGAAAGGTTTCTCTCCAGTATGTGTTCTTTTATGATATAGTAAGCTACTTGACTGGGAAAATGTCTTCTTACAGACATCACATTTGAATGGTTTCTCTCCAGTATGTGTTCCTTTATGAGATAGTAAGTTTCTTGACTGGGAAAATGTCTTCTTACAGACATCACATTTGAAAGGTTTCTCTCCAGTATGTGTTCTTTTATGCTCTATTAAGTTACTCGAATTGGAAAATGTCTTGTCACAGACATCACATTTGAATGGTTTCTCTCCAGTATGTAATACCATATGACGTCTTAAACTTGATAAACTACCAAATGTCTTCGTGCAGGCTCGACACCCATGAGACTTTTTTCCATTCATGCTAGAACTCCTTTTCGTCAAGTCAGAATTATTACTCACGTTATATATTAGATCCTTCACGTTTCAGACAGCTCTTTATGTTATCAATTCTCCACACACCACCTTTTGATTTCCAACAAAATATGTCAGATTAAAGAAATACCAAATGGTTTTCCGTGTTTGGATACTCTGATCCAAACACGCGGGAAATTGCGAGACTGGAGAAAAGCGTAACAAAACACGAGCCGTAGGCGAGTGTTTTTAGCTTTTCGAAAGTCGAGCAATTTCCCAAGTGTTTGGATCAGAGTATCCAAACACGGAAAACCATTTGGTATTTCTTTTATAAAATAACAACAGATAAAAAGCAATATAACAACAGATAAAAAGCAATAAACTTTATTTAAAACAATTTGATAAATATGTCAATTCTCCCAAAGCCCGTCAACTAGCATGATGTTTATTTAACATTAATAGAGCATTTTAAGCCTTTGCAAGTAACTGTCAAAGGCTTAAAGGCTTAAACAAGTGGGGAAAACAAGTTCAAAATCACTGCTGCAGATGGAAATTTACATTTACATTCCCAATGGAGCAACTGCTAAACAGGGAACCAAACTGAGGGAGATTTTCGATCTGAATGTTTGAGGTCTGCGAAGTGATCGTTGTTGTTGGGGCATTTGACTCGGAATTGGAAGCAAGCTGAAGGACGCGTCTTCGTTTTGCTGCTTGATGCCCATCTGAACATTCACCACCAAGAGCTTGTGAGAGGACATCGCTGCAACGCTTGAGTTGTGATGTTGATGGTCTTCGGTTGTTAATGCTGAAGCGACTGCTCCGTTTCGGTGGCCTGAAATAGACATGATGTGCCGGTTGGTCAAGCCAGCATCGGACCAAAGGGTAATGGATGTTGCTCTCACACAGTGGTTAGTGTAGATGGTAGACAAGCCAGCAGCTGAAACTGATGATTTTCATCATATCGCCGAGCTTATTTACACCGAGAGGACGATTTTCGTACCAGACGATATCGGCCGACGACCACTGGCGCTTCGGATACTGAAAAAAGGCTTCGCAGGATGGATTTAGCTTGGAGATGTAAAGCTTCAGGGCGCTGTAGCCATCATTTTGTTGTGGGGTTTTGTACATTCGTCCCATATGCTTGAAGCTTTCTGTGTCGTTTATTCCACCTGGATGGTTTTTCGATGATTCACAATGGGCCATCGTTACATACTCTTCACCAGTCGGATCTTTAGCGAACACGAAGCTTTGTTTTGTTAAATTTCTTTGACCTTCGCGACCTCGACGACACCAGAAGAGGGTTGTGTGAAACCATACATTTCTCTGCAATCCAAGGGGGTTGGAACAGTCGAGTACATCACTGATCTTCAGCTTTACCAGGTCTTCAGCCTCAAGCGCAGGTTTGTGTTTCACGCTTTGTTTACCTTGTTGTTTCAACGATTTTATCTTAGCGTTGAGCAAAATGTTGGACCTTTTGAATGTAGGGTTTCCTGCTATTGTTATGCCTTTGTTATGCGGTGGCCCGTTAAGAAACCTCTCCAAAACCATTTCGTATTCCCAGAAGTGTGGACCTGCTGTAGTCCTTTCCGTCCTGGGTTTTTATTTCAGCGTAAAACAAACGCAGGTTGTTGTCCAACGTCTCGCTGTCCATTTCATTTAACTTAGTCAATACATTGCGATGTTCAGCCCATTCTTCAAAAATAATGTAAACGTTTAAATATTAGGTTCTGTGTGAGCATTAAAGTGATACTAGATTTTAAATTTCAATATTCTGTATTTAATTTTTGTTAAAGAGAATAAAAGTTTTATAAGTTTCGTACCTTTAAAAATGTTGACGGCGTAAATTGTTTTGTACTTTGTACTCTGGGCTTGTGAGTTCTCGACCAACTCGTCTAATTCTTCCTCAGTTGTACTAACAAACCTTTGCTTACTGTTTCTGTTATTTTCGCTTTTATTAAATATATTCTCATCTACAATATCCAAACTTGAAAGAAAATTATTATCCGACATTTTCAAAAAATCGTTTTGGCGGGAATTTTCCGTGTTTGGATACTCTGATCCAAACACGGCAATTGACCAATCAGGGCTTGCGTAGTATGCATGTTATTTTATAAATAAATATCCGAAATTCACAACAGCTCAAAACTCAAAATTTAATGCAACACTGAGCCTGCGTTCCAGCTGACCTGCGTGGCAAAAAAGGAGAACGTCGTCACTACTTCATTTAAGGTTTACACGACCGCAAGTCTGCGAAGGCTCGAATAATTTTGTCATTACTCATTGCAGATCCTTCACGTTTCAGACATCTCTTCATCTTATCAATTCTCCACACACCACCTTTTGATTTACAACAATCAAATATAAATCCGAAATTCACAAATACATGCGCACCAATCTCGTTCCCAGAGCCCACGTTCCCCACCCGGGAAACGAGAGACTCTGGGATAATCCGTTTCACATCGACATTTCATTGGCTGATGAACACAGTGAACTCTATATAACTCTTCTTCCGGATAACACGAATCGTGTTATGGCGTGAACGGATTATCCCAGAGTCTCTCGTTTCCCGCCCGCTGGGTAAGGGGAACGTGGGCTTTGGGAACGAGATTGTATGCGCACATAAAAAGAAAACCTGAGCCTGCACTCCAAGTGACCTGCGTTGCAAAAAGGAAAATGTACGTGGTAACTACTTTATTTAAATTCTTTATAACAGTTTGGGTTCAGGAAAATATGAAACAAAACGTCCGCTATGCGTATATGTATCTGCGCCAAACCCACCATCTTGTGTGATCTTGGGAAATCTTGTAAGATCTTAAGAAAAATCTTATAAGATTTTTACACGTAGATCTTATAAGATTTTAGCGAGATCTTATAAGATAATCAAAGAGAAAGTACACGTTCTCTGACCAAAATAATGTTTTATCATGACTCACAAAAACTGCGGTAGATCACACTCACAAGTTTACTATATTATAAGTCGCGTTAAAAATCCTTACCAGTTTTATCAGCAATATCCCCTGTCTCCGAAATGTTTTAGTCAAAACTTTGTCGGAAATACAGAATTTAACGGCTAACCGCATGAAGATATATCCCAATACGGCTGTTGAGCCGGACACCGTGGGTCTAAAGTAATATATACCCCTGATTGCCTGAATCGTCTTAGGTTTGTGCCATTTTGTAAACTTATACCGTTAGATAGAGCGTTAAATTCTGTACAACAAATGTGAATTAGAAAAAATCGTAGAATAGCAACGGAGAAAAATCTATTTGAACTGAGATGAGCGCCAAATATCAAATGGCAATTATCGGGTCAAATTAACGCAATCATATGTAAAGTATCCCTGGATCGTCTATAGGTTTGTGCCATTAATTCACAGTCATGATTCACGAAACTTGTACAGTTAGATATATAGAGCGTTAAATACTCTACAACTGTGATAGGACACGTACAACAACGATACAGTTTATAGTTCTCCTTTATTCAACCAAAACGAGACTCCAACAACAACTCAACCTCGAGGTGCGCAGTCTTACCTGCGCATCTTTACACAGGAAACCCTATCGCTCACACCCCCATTACCAAACGGCTACATACATGAAAATGTCACTATTCAGTCAATCTACAGGAGGTTGACTTAAATAAGATTTTTTGTTTGGTTGCACCCGTAAAATGTTCACAGGATTTCGCTGTCTTTTTCTTTTCCTCAACAATGGATTACATGCAGGTGCTTTAAGATCGTCTTCATGAGAAAGGTCAGTATCGTCTTCAGATTCGAGTTCTTGTTCATACTGAAGCACTTGTTTGTGAACTTTAACAAGCTGGTTATGGTGAACAAGCTCTGGCATCTTGTCACTGCTGTCTTGAAGTTGAATCTCATAATTAACGTCACCCAACTTTTGCCGAACCACATAAACATCCCGTTTAATTGGTTTGGACAGTTTAGACGAACCTTGCTCTGTGGTGTGGTTCTTCTTCCGCACTCGGTCGCCCGGTTAATAGGGATGAAAAGGATGATCTGCCTTTGCTCGATTTTGGGCCCTTTTCTCTTGTGCTTTCTTAATACGGCGACGAACAGCTTGATAGACATTTTCCCACTTCTTAGTGTTGCGTTTCACTATGTCTGCCTGTTGCTCAGAAGGTTTCTTGACACGTGGCGTATAGTCAGGATCTGCATCATCGTCATCGTCCATTCCCGGAACCAGCATCGAATCAAGCCTGCGAGGAGAAGAATGGAACACAAGCTCGAACGGTGACATCTGTGTAGTTGCTTGAGAAGTGGTGTTGAATGCAAATGCTACCTTTGGCAAGAGCACGTCCCAGTTGTCTCTGTTGTCGTTGACAAGCGTTGTAAGACACTGATTGACGGTACGATTTTGTCTTTCCACTTGACCGTTTGCCTCAGGGTGGTACGGGGTACTATATACCTTCTCTATCCCCAGTTCCTTGCACACTGTCTTGAATAGATTGGATTCAAAAGCAGGACCATGATCACTTAAAAGCACATGAGGAATATCAAACTGACAGATCCATCTGTCAACAAACAGCTTTGGCTGCCGTAAATGCTGTCTGGTCAACGGTAGGACAAGCATGATGTATCGAGTGAGGAGGTCCTGCACTTGTAAACACATACTTGTGGCCACGAGGAGTTTCAACATATTAAGGACCACAGAAATGAACTGCAATCTTGTAGAAGGGACGTTCCGGAATCTGGTGAGGCTGCAGTGGAGCCACCTGACGTTTACAAGGTAACTTACTGCAGTTACATTCATCACAACCGCGTACCCAGGTACTGACGTCTTGTGTCATTGGATGGCCAAAAACAATTTTCACGAACACGTTCAACCGTTCTGTCCCGACCCAGGTGACCACTCAGTGGTGAATTATGGCATTGCTGAAGAATCTTCCGGCGAAGAGTTTTGGGCACCAACAACTGTTTCCTGCATTTATTCCGTCCGTAGAAATTCTTGATATAAAGGATTCCATCCCGCTCAATGACTAACTTTTCTTTTTGACGGAATATTTCATGAGCCTCAGGGTCGTCTGAGACAACATCTTCTAAACCATTCTGAAGTGCCGACCGTACATCGTACAATGCTTTGTCTTCTGACTGGTAGAGACGAAATTCATCAGCTCCAAAGATAGAAGTAATCTGAGGTGGTCCTTCTACCTCATTGTGATCTTCATTGGTGTGTAACCCCTGAACTCTTGCATCATGTCCTTGATGACTTAGCAAGTCTGCTGTGGCCATCTTTGCATCAGTACCAGGTATGTATTCCACATTGAAGTCGTATCGCTGAATGTACATCAACCAAGAAGCAAGACGTCGATTTGTGATGTTTGTCTGTGATAAAGCCAAGTTAATCCCTTATGGTCATCCCTGACAGTGAACGTCCCTTGGAGGTAAAGGCGGAAATGTTTCATTGCACTCACAATAGCTAAAAGCTCCCTCTCGTGAGTTGGATAATTCTGTTCTGCCTTGTTCAGTGTCCTGGAGAAAAATGCGATTGGCCTCTCCCTTTGAGCAGAATTCTGTGTCAAGACACCACCTAACCCCACCAAGGAAGCATCTGTGGTGAGTATAAACTGTTCATCAAAGTTTGGAAAAGCCAAAACTGGTGCTTGACAAAGTTGTTCCTTTAGCTGCTGGTAGGCTCGCTCACACTCAACAGACCATTGGAAGTGTTTCTTTTCGTTAGTTTGCTTCTCAAGGAGGCGGTTATAACGGCTTTGCTGTATCAGCAAAGTTAGGCATGAAACGTCGGAAGTAAGACAATGACTCTAAAACCCCACGTAGTTCCTTTAGGGAAGATGGTGAAGGTAATAGTTGAATAGCAGCAACTTTATCTGGGTTTGGCCGAGCCCCGTCACCACTGATGTATAAACCAAGGAAATTCACCTATCGGTGACCAAATTGGCATTTCTCAGGATTTAAGGTTAGGTTGTGATCTTTAAATCGTTGACAAACTGTTCGGAGCTTATCCAAGTGTTCTGGCCACGTCCGAGCATGAACAATAACATCATCCAAATATGCAATAGCACTCTCCCACTGAAGGTCTGCAAGCACTGCTGACATCAGCCTTTGAAAGGAAGATGGAGCACCCATAAGTCCAAATGGAGTTCCTCTTTCAAATCTGAATTGACCAGACCGTGTGAGAAAAGAGGTCTTATCCTTATCTGCATCAGAAAGTTCCATCTGATGGTAGCCAGATTTCAAATCAATTGTGCTGAAATATGTTGCTCCATGTAAGGCATTAATACAGTCCTCAATGTTTGGTAAAGGCCAGTGTTGTCCTGCTGTCAATACATTAACACGCCGATAATCAATACACATCCTGGTTTTACCATGTTGCTGAACAAGGACAATCGGTGAGGCCCATGGTGAGTTACATGGTGCAACAACACCAATGTCAATAAGTCGTTGCACTTCCTTATCAATTTCAGCACACTCTTGCGGAGAGTAACGTCGGGGTCGTGAAGCAACAGGAGGGGAATCTCCAGTAGGAATGGTGTGAGTAATAATATCACTAAATCCAAGGGAATCACCAAGTAACCAAAAAATATCATTAAAGTCTTCAACTAGATTTCGTATGTCCAGCTGCTTGTCATTGGGAAGCCGAGAATCGATGTTGAGCGTTCGATTAACTTTGATAACCGGGAAGTGTCAGGCTTAACTGAAGAATAACCTTGCTTATGCAGAATGGAGAAATTAGAGTTTACATTGCCAATGGTTTCACCACGGTACAGAGTAACTGGTGAAGGATCAGTATTAGTAACACGAATAACAAATTGTCCATCTGTAGTTGAAAAAACACCTCTTGCAGCTCCGAGTTAGTCATGCCTAGCTCTCAATTTAGGTTCAAAACTATCTTCGCCTGTAAAATTAGCTTTTACTCGTACAGTTGCTTCACTATAAGCGGGAATTGTAATGTTTTTCGATACACGAGCCAAGACTGGAACACCATCGTGTTGTGTGTCAACTTTTACTGAACTCTTTGGTGGTTCATACTGGTGTGACAACTTGAACTCCCCCCCCCCCCCCCCCCCCCCCCCCCCATGCTGTAAAAAAGCTGTCCCAATTTCCCAATCAATATACATAGGACCAAGACTGGAAATAAGATCAATACCAGCAACAAAGGGGCAAACAAGATTGTCCACAATATGAAATCGCTGGTTTTTGACCATCTTGTTCCCAATGTAAACATCGAGTTCAAGGAAACCATGATATGTCAGTGGGGTACCTTGTATCGACCTTGGTTTTACACCAAGTTGCTGCTACATGTTCTTTCAATATTTGTTTATCTACTCTGTCAGTGCTGATTAAACTCAAATCACTCCCACTATCAAAGAGAAAGCTTACCTCTTTTTGCTGCTTAACAAATTCACCTCGGACAAATGGTGCTGAAAAAAATGTTGTTGCTGAAACATTCATGTAGGCCTTGGAATTCGGCCGGGTAAGCCCCCCCCCGGCCTTAAAAGTTTAAATCAGGCTGTTGGTAATCTGCTGATGCTCCACGTACAAACTGGCTTCGGTTATTTTGCCAATGTTGTTGGTCCTGTGAAGTATTTGCTTGGTAATTTGATGCTCCACCTCCACGTCCAAACTGGTTTCGATTACTAATTCTGCCTTTGTTGTAGTGGTGTCCATGAAGGATTCTCTCGACGGCGAGCACCACAATCACTCCAGAAGTGACTAGTGGAATGACAATAAAAACACTCCTTCTGAGGTTGAAATCGCATTCGGCCAGTTCGGTTCGTTTGCTGACCGCCATAATTCCTCTTCTTACCGCCATTTGCCCGAGTGCTTAGACTTACCACTTGAGCTTGTAGTGCAGAAATCTGCTGGCTGATCAGTTCGTGAAATTGTGAAGGCAAAGTTGACGAGGCTTCTGCACCACACACTTGGGCGTCATGGGGAATTTTCCAGATGCGTTCAAAACGCTCAAAAAATGCAATAAGTTCACGAAGTGGACTTGGCTGAACCATCAGGTTTCTTACCTTCAGCTTCGTAGTATTTCTCTGCGAGTTTCTGGTCGACCACCAGCGACATATGCATCCAAAATACGACCGTCTTTCTCTTGTGAATTGGGATAAGCTTTGTTCACGAGGTTTTCTACACGATAGGCGAATTCAGACAACGGTTCGTTGTTTACACGTTTTAAGTCGTGCAACTGCTGACGATATGTATATTCGCTGGAAGGTGCGTCGTACGTCGCTTTGAATACAGTATACAGGCTCTTTATGTCTTCCTTTGTAGCGTTGGGAAGTGAAGCATAATGCTTAAAAGCATCGCCTGTCAAAAGGCGAGCGAATTGTTGGGCTTGTTCGGCATCCGTGGTCCAATAGCCATTCGATACATTAATGTCACGATTCAATGCGTACCATTCCCAAAACAACGGGAAATCTTCAACTCCTGAAAAAAGTTTGCATCAACCTTTACAAACTGGTAGCTTCCTCGACTGTGCGACCCCATCGGCAGGCGGGTCCGACATAATTTCGCTGCCACCAAATGTGATAGGACACGCCGTACAACGACGATTACAGTTTATAGTTCTCCTTTATTCAACCAAAACGAGACTCCAACAACAACTCAACCTCGAGGTGCGCAGTCTCACCTGCGCATCTTTACACAGAAACCCTATCGCTCACACAACATATGTGAATTAGAAAAAATCGTTATAGAATGGAACCCTGAAAATCATGGTGTTTTAGTAAAAAACTTATTTGTGAATTAGAAAACATGGTATAGAATAGCAACTGCCAACGGAGAAAAGGCTATTTGAGCTGACATGAGCGCAAATATCAAATTGCATTATTACGCTATTTACTTGGCTTACGGTCAAAACGCGGTCATATTTAAAGTAAATCCCTGAATCTTCTGTAGGTTTGTGCCATTTCGGAAGCTTACACGGTTAGATAGAGCGTTAAATTCTGTACAACATACGTGAATTAGAACAAATCGTATAGAATAGCAACGGAGAAAAATCTATTTGAACTGAGATGAGCGCAAATATCAAATTGCATTATAATATGCTGTCACTTGGCGTACGGTCAAACGCAATCATTTTAAAGTATCCCTGAATCGTCTCTAGGTTTATGACATTCACGAAACTCGTACAGTTACATAGAACGTTAAATTATGTACAAGATATCAGATATGTGAATTTGAAAAAATCGTACTATAGAATAGAACCCTGAAAATCGTAGTATTTTAATCCAAAACTTTGTCGCTTCGGAGGACTTCGGAGATGGCGGACGAAATAATGTAAACACGATCGGATTAAAAATACTTGTTTCCATCGTTCAAACTGACAGATCGTAGGTGACGCCAAAAAATTCTGAGCTTTGATTGGCCCTGATTTAATCGTCGCGCATTGGTTATAGTTACAATACAGCACACACACTATAGGTCAGTGGTTACACAAAAACGTTAACCGACACACACACACAATTGCCAAACACACAACACGATATAGCAATATATCTGCTGCGCAGATATACAAAAAACTATTTTAAAATTAATATTACCAAAACCGATGATTCGCGGCATGGCCTGAAATAAACATGTCATGTTTTCCGTCAAAACATTAACGAATCCGTCATGCATTCCTTAGCCTTTGAAATTGACACCGTGAGATCACTGCAATACGACCTGGTCCATTTGCTACTTTTGAATTCTCCAGCCAAAAATAAAACGTTTAGGAATTGAATGCAGACGGATTCGCCAATTGTTTATGTACAGATATCATTACGTGTTTTTTGAGGCCATGCCGCGCATCATCGGTTATGGTAATATATTGAAAAAAATATCCTAAACTGAAAAAATGAATATGGAAACAACAGTTAATGTAGTCGGGATGGTCAAGTCTGGAAATGACTCATGCATAATTATTAACTAGTCCGCAGTTGGCTATAATTCGCCCTCGGGACTTTTACTAAACCTCCCGAGGCTTAGTTGACTTCGTGCTTTGATATATAATATTGAAATATTACCTTGTGCCTTATAAATATTATTAGCATATACCTCGCAGGTGAATAGTGCTTTTCAGGCAATCTGATTGGTTCCTCCAGCTCCGGATATCATGCACTATTCACCTGCGGGCAAAACAAAATGGCGGCCAGTTTTGCTTTGTTTACCGAAGCAGGAGATTTTGTTGATAAACAAGGCTGATGTTGTAGACTAACGAAAAAAGTCAACAAAATTAAGTAGAAGAGTGTCCACAGGTATGTTTCTTTACAATTTTTTAGCCATTAATATATTCAAAAGTTGTAAAAACTGTTTTGTCGACAAGTATCGAGTACGCCAAGTGCTAGCCAAGTGCCCAAGTTGCTAGCGGCCGTGTCTTGAATAAAATACCGGAAAATGTAAGAATGTTAAACTTATTATTATTTCATTTATGAGTCATAAATGAAATAATAATAAGTTTAAATTGAGGTGCTAAATATTAAAATCGCCGAAGAATTAAATCGCCGAAGCGGCTCGGTGAATATCCAGCACTATTCACCTCCACTTCAGTGAATAATTGTTAACTATACGTCTCACGCCGGGCATAAATGGCGCCAAAGTCGCCGGGGTACACGTAATTGTGCGCCATGTTGGACGAGCGGCAAATGTGGGAGTCTGGTGACGAATACCAATCTTGCCCGAGTCGTCGAATTTGAAGCCCTCGGATGACGATCGTATTTACTCGCAGAAAAATTGAGTGTCAGAAATGAACAGAGCTTGTCTAAAGCTTCATTGTGATACCAAACATGCTATGTTTTGTTCAAATGACTTCTTTTTAGGAAGCGTCAAACTTATGGATTTTCGAAGAATAGGATGCTGCTCAAAAACAGAAAATTTTGAGGCTTGTTTTATTTTTTTAACAGTATTATCCTTGGGTGGAATTCCTCGTTCAACTGATGCCTGGAGTTCCAGACTTCATTTTATGCTACGCGCGCGGAAGATTTTCCGCGCGCATTTTTTCACGACACGCCCTATTTTTTTGAATGGCGCGCGCAAAAATGTATTACTGTGTGCGCCGCGCGCATATATTGTACTGTAATCACATTTCTCAACTTCACGCGAGACGATGTACGCCACATTTGTCTTTGAAAGCATAAATAGAGCTTCAACTTTCGTTAAATATCTGGTTCCTTTCGTTTTCTGTCATGTGTACAGCCGCTGACCGCAAGTAGCAGGTTAGTTCCGGTTTGATTTTTTCGATGTTTTTGGCGCGCAATTTTTTACCAGTTTTTATCTTCCGCGCGCACTTTGCAAAGAATGAAGTCTGGCTGGAGTTTTTGTCTCAAATCTGTTCTTTTTAGTTTTGGAAGTTTAAGCCTGTACAGGGAGCCCACCCCAGCAGTATGAACGAGTTTTACTTGAATTTACACGAAGTACTCTTCGATTCCGTGTCGAATGCCCAGCAGGGAGTGCGGGCGCAGTACTTCGTGTAAATTCAAGTAAAAGTATACTGCTGGGGTGGGCTCCCTGTGGTTTAAGCTTAGAGCCTTAGGATTTTCGATTATTTGGGAATTTCTCCGAGGCATCTCAGGCCAACAACGTGCGTTTGGACTTATGCATGGACATAAAATACATTAAGAAGCGAAGGGAATATTCACATTGTTTGACGTTTCAAAGTTTCTACTTTGTCTAATGGGGTGATTAGTATGGTCGACAAATTTAGGCTTACAAAGACAAGAGAGGTAGCGATATTTTATAATGTAAGGAATGTAAACTCCAGTCAAAATTATTTGCTATTTGTAGCATGGCGCTAGAGTCTTGATACTTTTAATATATTTTAAATATTTTCCAATTGTTTATTTGAGAAATCCACAATAATCGGTTGAAAAAAACCAATACAGGTATTGGGTTCATTTTAATTGTATGTATCTAGCAGCCTGGCACTGACATCAGGACGTGTATTTTTTTTTTGTTCTGATTTACATAGTATATGTCTTTAATAACATAATACCCTGTGACCTTATAACAGTCTGGAAATTGTCTACTTGGTGTCTTTGCCAGATTACCTTAAATAATTTGTTGTGTACTACAGATATGTTTTAACAGTACTGGTTAATGAAGTCAATGGTACAGTCAAAACTAGTGTGGTTTTTACAAATAAATTCTAGTTGCTGAAGATTGAAATCATATTTTACTGTCACATGTATATATAAATCAATTTGCATGTACACAAATGCTATTTTGGCCTGAATTTACAGTTATTGGCATGATCAGTCTAATTGTCAAATATTATACGCTAGCCTTTACAGTAGCTGATAGTAACAACGAATGATGGTACATTGATAGATGGATCAACATGTCACAATCTATTTTTCTGGTTCTGGTTGATAGTAATTCTTGGTTTATTAACTACATGTACATGGACTTGGCTGCAGAGCGACACTATTAATGACTTTGTTGATTCTTAGTCCCATTAATAACATGTACAGTATCAATATGAGCCTGGCTATATGGACATTATTAATATGAGCCCGGCTACATGTACATATTATACAGTATCAATATGAGTCTGGCCACATGGACAGTATTAATACAAGCCCGGCTAGATGTACATGTACAGTATCAATATGAGTCTGGGTTCAGATACCTACATTGGACATGTTGACATAGGCCCAGGCCACTATTACTTCCCAGCGGGCACACGACGTTGTTTCGACGTTGCATTTTGGTTGAAGCAAGGTCGCGACGTCGACAACCTAATATCGACGTTGTTTTGACGTCGTTTTACAAACGTTAAATCAACGTCAATTAATTGACGTTGTTTCAACGTCGAAGCAAGGTTGGTTTTGTGACGTCGACTTGACAACGACAAATCGACGTTGTTTCAACATCCATATGCTAACGTTGAATCGACGTCAATTAATTGACGTCGATTCAACGTCGAAGCAAGGTTGGTTTTGTGACGTCGATTAACGACCAAAAATCGACGTTGTTTCAACATCGACATATAAACGTTGAATCAACGTCAATAAAGTGACGTCGATTCAACGTCGAACCAAGGTTTGTTTTGTGACGTCGATTAACGACCAAAAATCGACGTTGTTTCAACATCCATATGCTAACGTTGAATCGACGTCAATTAATTGACGTCGATTCAACGTCGAAGCAAGGTTGGTTTTGTGACGTCGATTAACGACCAAAAATCGACGTTGTTTCAACATCGACATATAAACGTTGAATCAACGTCAATAAAGTGACGTCGATTCAACGTCGAACCAAGGTTTGTTTTGTGACGTCGATTAACGACCAAAAATCGACGTTGTTTCAACATCGACATACAAACGTTGAATCAACGTCAATTAATTGACGTCGATTCAACGTCAAACCAAGGTTGATTTTGTGACGTCGATTAACGACCAAAAATCGACGTTGTTTCAACATCGACATACAAACGTTGAGTCAACGTCAATTAATTGACGTCGATTCAACGTCAAACCAAGGTTGATTTTGTGACGTCGATTAACGACCAAAAATCGACGTTGTTTCAACATCGACATACAAACGTTGAATCAACGTCAATTAATTGACGTCGATTCAACGTCAAACCAAGGTTGATTTTGTGACGTCGATTAACGACCAAAAATCGACGTTGTTTCAACATCGACATACAAACGTTGAATCAACGTCAATTAATTGACGTCGATTCAACCTTTGAATCAAGGTTGGTTTTGTGACGTTGTTTGATGACGAAAAATCGACGTTGTTTCAACATCGACAAGCAAACGTTGAATCGACGTCAATTGACGTTGTTTCAACGTTGAATCAAGATTGATTTTGTGCCGTCGACTTGACATCGACAAATCGACGTACGTTGTTTCAAGATCGAAATGCAGGAAATTAACGTCAATTATAAAATGTCGGTTATTTTTTCAACGTTGAAATCGTGGCTGATTTCGTCCCATAAATAAAAGAAAAACTACATACAATTACCCCGGTGAAACTATATATTAAGTAGTTGATTAACGTAGCCGTGACTAACATTTATAGTAAAGTTTTAAAAAGTCTTATTATTTGAACCCCGGGTGATAGTCTTCTCTCCCTAATTAGACTGAAACATTTCCAAATTGTGACCACACTCCCCCTCACCCCTAACAAACATGCGTACAGAAAAGTTTCAAATATATTGTCCAGCGGATAAGTTGGACACGACATGTTAAATGCCACCGAATTTTTTTTAAGTCTAGAGTCCTTCAAAACCAGCCCCAGTCAATAAATAATGATGGGCCTATTATAAGTACATTATATGGATATTTTTACCATAATTGGTCACAATAGAGCCCATGTACCTTATATGGATATTTTTACCATAATTGGTCACAATAGAGCCCAGTCTCTGCACGTAACACACGGTTGTCACGGTAACAGATCGTTTTTTATTACCAATACCGAGTTTTCCCAACGTTTTTAATATAATATAATAAAGGTTATTGCTTATAAATCGTCAATTGTTTGAAAAAGAAAGAAAGAAGACAGAAGAAAAGAAAGAACTAACAGGTTAGTTAAACTTCATCATGTCTTTTCATTACATGAGGTATAAATAAAAAATTATCAAAAGTGAAACAATAAAAAGGCGGGCTTTTGCAACTGTGTAAGACTTTATATTTGCTTTACCGAAAATAGGCCGTTAGATATTATTCAGTCACAGTGGTGGCTTTGAAATGACTTTATTATGTTTGTTGTAGTATTTTAAGATACATTTTCATTAATATACAGTCAGAAATAGAGTACTTTGTCTTCGAGAGGCAAATAAAAGTGAAACAGTAAAAATGGCGGGCTTTTGCAACCATGTATATATATATAGGCAGTTACATATTATTTAGCCACAATGGTGGCTTTCAACTGACTTTGTTATGTCTGTTGTTGTGTTTTACGATAAAGTTGCATTAATATAGAGTCGGAAATAGAGTGCTTTTCGCCTAGTTGTACTTTGTCTTCGTGAAACAAATACGGCAGGTTCAGCTCTGCTGAAAAAGACGGGCTTCCTATAAGTATACTTTGAACATTCAATGAAAGTTTGGAACTAGCTAGTTTGGGGCTTAAATAAAGTGTATTATTATGCAGTTTTCAAACGTTTGTTTAAACTTTTGGCAGAGAAATTAGCATGTCTTTTACAAGTATTACCATGGTCCATGTATTAATACGTTGCATAAGTTACAAGTGATTATATATATTTTCATAATTTTGGTGCACTTTTTAAATGTTGGTCAATGTTATAGTCAGTGGGCCAGTGCTTCCAAAAGTTACGTTAAGTTTCTTCTTCACTGGCAAAACTAATTGTGCCTGTGTTTTGATATTAAAGATTTTATTAAAAGAAAGTTTGAATTTAACAACAGCAATTTGTTATTACAGTATATATTATGAAATTAAAGCAAAAAACATATATATATATATATATATATATATATATAACACAATTATGTGCTTTGAAATAAACGTGGGCCTATAAAAAATCACCTTTTCTCGCAACTACATGTACAGTTATATACAAGTAGTTTACTTTAGGAAACCATAAATACAATTATATACAATATATACTTTCATCTGTAGTATATGGTGTATTGGCATGCTATGTACAGTAGTGAGGGGAGTGGTATGACCCCCCCCCCCCCGCCCCCATTCTACTGCTAGCACACCAAATGGTGCTGTCAATAGAATGAAATGTACTCAGTGTAGTATGTGCCAGTAAGCTGAGTTTTTTAACATTATATATAAAGGTTGGTGTTGACAATATGGCATACTGGAGAAGCTATCGCAGGTTTAGAGCTGAGGCAAGCACTATTGCTGAGTATCGTACCAGTAATGAGGATGAGAACAATATACCTGGTGAAGATATAAATGCAAGCAATATTCCCCATTATGATAATTTTGATGAAGATAGTGAGAGTAATGGTCAACAGTCAAATACTGCTCTGGCTGCATGTTATGACAGTGATCAAGAATATATTAATACAACTTCCAATAGCTCTGATTGTGATGGCATGGAAACTGAGAATGACATTGGTACCTCTAGTGTTTCACCCATTACTTTACGCAAACAATTGGCAACATGGGCAGCAAAAAATAAATGTCAGAGAGGTGCTGTAAATGAACTGTTGGGAATTTTACGACAAGAAGGACATTGCCTTCCAAAGGACAGTCGGACACTTTTAGCTACTCCCCGGGAAATAACAACTTTGGCAAAGTGCGGTGGGCAGTATATATATCTTGGCATAGAGCACGGTGTATGTGAAATACTGTCACAGAACCCATCATTTATTGAGAACCATAAAACTATCCAACTGAAGGTCAATGTAGATGGCCTTCCACTGTTCAAATCATCTAGTGCTCAATTCTGGCCTATCCTAGGTTGTTTTGGGGACCTTAAAGTGTTTGTTATTGCATTGTTTTATGGCAATGCAAAGCCAACCTCAGTTGAAGAGTACCTAGATGACTTTCTTCAAGAACTTGTCAAGCTCAAGCGTGATGGCCTAAGCTTTGAATCTCATAAATTAAGTTTAAATATTTTGTGCTTTTTATGTGATGCTCCTGCTAGAAGCTTTTTGAAGTGTATAATTGGACACACAGGCTATTATTCTTGCGAACGCTGCATCATCAAGGGATCTTGGAATGGTAGAGTTGTCTTTAACTCTAATGAACCATGTGTTCTAAGAGCTGAAGAAGACTTCTCCAATTTGATGTATACAAATCATCAGAAACAAGCATCCCCATTGATTGACCATGGTATTTCATGCATTCGACAGTTTCCTCTTGACTATATGCACATGGTCTGTTTAGGAGTAACCAGACGTTTGCTGCACTACCTAAAGAGTGGACCCAAAGAGTGCAAGTTGTCTTCAAGACATATTGTACAAATCTCAGAAAATTTGGCGTCGTTGCATGGCAGCATGCCAAGTGAGTTTGCAAGGCAACCCAGGTCTTTGATAGAGCTAGACCGCTGGAAAGCCACTGAATATCGCCAGTTTCTACTCTATACTGGCCCAGTAGTGTTACGTGATGTGTTACCAAAGAAGGTCTATCAACACTTTCTTACATTTTCCATTGCCATCTCGATCATGCTCAATGCAAATGCTGATAAACGCAATGCATACTTACAATATGCAAGAGAGTTAATTACCCACTTTGTGCATGGATGTGAAGCTATTTATGGCGATACATTTGTCGTTTACAATGTCCATAGTCTGCTACATTTACCGGATGATGTCCACTTATTTCAGGTCTCATTGAATGAGATTTCCTGTTTTCCATTTGAAAACCATATGCAGCAACTGAAACGACTTGTTCGTACTGCTCAAAACCCACTTGTGCAAGTTGTGAAACGGCTTGAAGAACTCAAGCAATCAAACCAAACTGATGTGCCATTCAACTGGAATTTATATTCAACTATCTCATCCAAATTAAAAGATAGTTGCTTTCTGTTAAAAAATTCCAAATATGCATTTGTTGTAGAGAAACAAGATGAAAATCTTGTATGTGACATTATTTCTGACCGACATACAGAGAGCTTCTTCGAAACTCCAGCTGACTCCAAGTTGTTTGACATTGTTTATGTACGGAATGTTCAGAAAAAAGCAAAGAGATGTCTTCTGGAAAGGTTCCAGATTCTTTGCAAGGCTGTATGCCTACCCTACAAGGAAGGAGTTGTTATTTTCCCACTACACCATGAAGTAGAAAGACATTAGTATAATGTACGTTACAAAAAGTAAAATCATCTGGCGCGAGCCAGAGACAGAGTAAAATCGTCTGGCGCCAGCCAGAGTAAAATACTAAAGGCACTCTTGGGCATTACAGGGTTGGTTAACACATTGAAGACTTACAGTATATAATGACAAGTCTTTAGTATTTTATCAATTTATCCTGGCTAATGCCAGACGACTTTATTTAGCAGGGGGAAACGTGTTAAGTTATACGTACATGTAATTTAATTAATTGTTAATAATTAGAATAATTGGTGTACTGAAGGGAGTTTGGTCCTTCGTTAGTAGTGTACTTTAATTCATTATTAATTGAGTCGGTTTTCTTTGTTCTTCCGAGGTCTTTATATCGCATAAAGACCTTGAATAATAATTAGATACGAAATGAAGAAAAAAACCCAGGAAAATCAGGTGGAAAAAATACACAAAACTTTGTTGGAAAACCTCCTCAATAATAAATTAAGTCAGATAAATCCCTCCAACGTCGGGATGTATGCGATATATTATATAGCATACATCCCTCGTTCTCGGGATTTATCTATTACTTAATATTACTTAGTAGCAAACTATACCTGTACTGAAGGGAGTTTGGTCCTTGGTTAGTAGTGTACTTTAATATTACTTAGTAGCAAACTATACCTCATAATTATAGTATACAACATTTAATATTCGTCGGAGAGAAATATGAAACGTTAAGGAAATATACGTTCGGCAGTTCACCAACCTTACTGTATTTCGGCTATTTCGATATATATTTCAACACTGCATACGCAGCACACTATTTTATTTCACTGTTTGAATAAATAAACTTATTGGACTAAAACTCGTGTACAGAATGTTAAACTTTACTTAATGTTTCATTATAATATGTACAACATCATCATCATTAAAATTACTTGGTTTTAACCTGTGTAGTCTACATGTTTCACACTATTGACTAGCTTTTAGTATGTAAAATATTTCATTAGTAACATGAATACATATTTTCTGTTTTATTATCCTAAGGACAATCATGTGGACAAGGGCTGTCTGGCAGGAAGATGGCCATGAGTTGGAAGGCGTCATACCCTCAGCCTGGGTTGAAGGCAACAATATAAGGTGGCCAACTGGCATTAATGTCATAAGGGCATTGGAAAACAAAGAATTACCATCAACACAATGGCACACCTTCCCACTGGTTAAAGTTAAATGTACTTCAGGTATGATCATGAATATCTAATAGTTTATGACAATATAATATTCTATGCTATAAACGAGTATTAGAAAATGTGGAGTTTTGTGCCACGGCGTGGACGCTACATTTATTGACTCGTGCAAGCAAAGAAAGCTTGCGGCTGCGGGCTGCGACAACAACCGCAACATACGGACGCCAGGAAAAACCTTAGAAGACGAGAAGACGACTGACTTCGAGGACACGACTTTTATAACAGCCTGGTTCATTGTTATGGATATATATGTGCAAATGCTAATGCAATATTCTACTAATCGTACACAAAGAAATTCTCTCCTAATCTACGCAATCGTAGAGAATTAATTATTAACCTAATTAATATGTATTTAGACAGTAGTAATTAATGGTCAGCACTGTATATTTTATAATCTCCGGCAATCAACATTAATATATTACTGTACAGGTAAATAACGATACAAAACAGGTACTAAATAACGATATAAAACAGGCAAGATCTCTTCAACTATTTAAAACAAAACTTAAAAATCTCAGTACATTTGTTTAATTTAGTTTTGTAATTATAAGCTTTTGATATATATGCATGTATATTTAATTAATTAATGTTTAGAATTTATTGTTATTGTATATAATGTCTTTATTACCATGTATATATATTTTTGATTTAACAGGACTCCACTGAAAAACACTTCGGTGACGTGGATATCCTGAATAAATATTATTATTATTATTATTATTATTATTATTATTATTATTATTATTATACTGTTATTAGGAAGTGGTTGTATGGGAAATTATTTCAATTGGATGAATTATAAGTGATTTCAAATACATATATTATGTACTAGTAATAATAGTTTTGTTCCATTTTTCTTTGCAGTGGACAAAGAAACTTGTAATGAGTATGAATTCACAACGACAGATGTTAGCGATGATGAACATCCACAAGATAGCAGCAAAAAGCCAATAACATCAAAGAAATGTTCACAAAAAGGTTAATCATACAGTATGCTACAGTAATTAATGCTTATTGCAAATAAACATTATACATAATATGTACACACAAAACCTATTGGAAACTTAGCAAACATACATGGGTTTTGACTTCTGAATATCAGTGCATGTACCCTGTAGATTTGCTGTCTCCACTTCCTTCTTTTTTTAGTAATAGAAACAGAAAGAAGTATATAAATATAATGAAGTATTATATATATTTTCTAAAACAGTCAAAGGTTGGGACAGCAAAGGAATGGGAGGACCAGGGGGTAGATGGGTATACTGTAGACATGGCCTAGATTTTTTCGCAGAACAGAGGTATAGCCTACATGAACAAAGGGTTTGAAGCAATTTAATATATTGTAATTTCTCTATTATTAAGTCCCGGTTGGGTTTTTGTTCCAAACTTTTTTGAGGGGGGGGGGGGGGGGGGGGCTTTAGTAGAGAGGGGATGTTATTTCAAATAAGTACAAAGAAGAGTCTGATTCTCATTTATTTATGAACTGATTTAATTTTAAACAAGATTAAAAAACATACTTCAATGGTCACCACCAAACTCTGATAAGGTTGAATTACAAAAATTATAGTGAAAAGTCATGATCAACTGGAAAAAAGGCAGACAAACAGAAACATCTAAAACTAACTAAAATATCTTTGACATGACATGCTAAACATTAATGTTTTGTGATTTTAAAACAGAATTGGATGGGGAGCGTAAAAGAGAGGGGGGATTGATTATATTTTGCTTCCAGAACGGGGCTTGTTAGAAGAGGGAGGCTTGAAAAAGGAGGGGGGATAATAGAGCAACATATATTAGAATATACTGCTTGGGCTTCGAGGTCAGTGTATGAAAAATATTTCCCGAGGTCTCAAGAGGGCCCAAGGTCACATGCCAATGGACGTTTTTTCATACAGTGAAAATATTTTCCTTATAATATTGTACAGGCTGACTAAACATTAAATAAATAACTAGTTTAGGTGTGTATTCTACTATATTTCAGAACAACACCCAGTTGAAGCACCTAATGGTAGTGATTCAGATGAATCGCCTGATGGAGAAGATCAAGATACTGTTAATGGTATGTACATTATATATAATTAAAATACTCATTAATAATTCATGACGAAAACACAAAAGAAATCAATATCGTAGCAGTGGTTTAAATTCGCAGCCGAGCTTATCTGATTTACTACGGCTCGCTTACAGCTCGCCTTGTAAATCAGATACAGCTCGGCTGCTCATGCTGTATCTATTACATAGTGAGTATGTCTACTAGTAGAATACACTTCTTTGATGAATGTTCGGTCAAAAGAACGACCGGCAATCGTTTGTATGGGCACGCAGAGAAAGGTAAGCGAGCTGTCGAATTAAAACGCTATGCTTCCGATTGCAATTACACTGTGAATTTATTGCAAAGCAGATTTGGTATAAGTTACTACAACATTTTGGACGGGGCATCAAATGGGTTTGAGATGTTAGAATTTTTTCATGAAAGTCTACAGGTTGTCGATGAAGTCTACGGAAATCCCATACTAGCGAATGGAGATATAGTCGTCATGGATAATTGCGGTTTTCAACACGGTCGGTTTGCAGAAGCGGAATTACGAAATTGCTTGGGGAAACCGTATTCTCCAGAATTCAATACATATCATGCGAATTAAGTTTTAGTGTAATCAAAACATTCATGAGAACACATGAACATTTTGTTGTCAACTTCACGGAAGTCGCAATGTTGCAATCTTCCGGGGAAACGAACATCCAGTTTGGTGGTAAGGCCTAGTTCAAATCAGGTTCGGCGCATGAGAAGAGCGCGTTTGAACTAGGCCCAATATGCTTTGGAATATAATCTATATATGAAGACAAATTGTTTTAACACCTCATTGTTTAAACATATGCGATCCCAACTAGGCAAAAGTGAAAGCATCATTTGCATGGCAAAACATGGTTTTCCGCTAATTGTCTCTTGAATCCCAGTCGAGTTTGGAATCACCGCTTGTAGCTATTTGATTTGCGCAGCCAGAGAGCCTGTTGGTTACACAGTATCCCAAGATCAGGTAACCGATAACAGAGAGCCTTTAAAATGTAACTTGTTGTGTTCAGTGGTGTACGCGTTACGGCATAAAAAATTCGCACAAAAAATACAGTAAATGTCAGTAATTATCAGAGGCGTAGCATGTGTTGCTTGCTGGGTTAGGGGTGCAAAAGGAGCACGGGCTCGGGGTACGAGATTGGGGTTGGAGTGAGGAAGGTTGAAGCGTACGGACGGCACCTTAGGGCCCAAACCCCCATATCACAGACCTAGGGGAGCCGAAATATAATAAATGGGGATACCGCACGTTTATATTGTAATTAATGTTCTGTATTGTGCGTTTAAAGATAATTTGAATTTTCCAACGCCGCCAAAAAAGATCAATCAGAGAACTGCAGGTACATCTAGTGCTGCTAAGAGGAATGAAAAAAGACGAAGTTCAAGCCCACAAAGATGTGGGTCCGGGCAGAAAAAAGCAAGAGGCCCTTCGCCAGCTAGGCCTCCACCTAGACCTACAGTAAATGCTTCAAAAAATGGCCATGGATTTCCGATGCCAGAAGCAAGTGAGTATTACGTTTGAAAGACTGCGCGGCACCTGCACCGGCAGCTAATTTAATAATTCTCCCAAATTTTTCAGCTAGATAAATACGAATTTGTAGTATTTGGGTGTGTCATCAGAGGCGCACTTTTGGCATGTAGCAATTATAGTATGATTAGGCCGGCAAAAGATAGTGACGCAAATCTGGAAACCGTGTATATATACTGATTCGATCATTGCTGGCCGTACACGTCATATATATATAGGTCTCTGGAGCATAACTGACGCTTAACTCGATTTTGAATCCAAAGTGCTTTATATATATATATATATATAGTTCAATCTACAGACACGGTGTTTCGCTGTACAACAGCTCATCAGTGTAGCTAGCTATATATATATATATAAGTGAGTTTTGGTTCACGAAATGTTAGAGAGTGCTCAATACCATATATAGATAGAGCAAAATACAAAGTATAAAGTATAGTTTTACCTTAAAGTCTTCGCTACCAGAGGTTTCACCCTAAACGGGATCATCAGGCGACTGATGATCCCGTTTAGGGTGAAACCTCTGGTAGCGAAGACTTTAAGGTAAAACTATACTTTATACTTTGTATATATATATATATATACTTTTATTTCATATTCAATGAATCAAATTTGGAACCTGACAAAATTATATTTTTGTGTATTAAATATGATCACCGCGCCGGTTTTTGATGGAATCAAGTCATTTTGGGAATTAGTGTTTAAAATTTTAACAAGGTGTAAGGTAATGATCAGCCAACTGGGGTAGGGTTATATATAGACAATCAACATTCTATAATTTCTGAATTTGCCTGCGATGTGTCGCAAGGCATCTCTCCAAATTGCCCGAGCAAACGCCTATAAGAGTTATCCAGTTATATCGGGCGCCGTGGAAATTTTTATTCCACCCACATTAAAATAAAACAATGATCGAGCGCCTACAAAAATAAACTCGGAGCTATCTCGATAATAATATTACTAACGATCTCTATTTAACCGTCAATAACAAAGATCCGCATTTTTTAGGATTTCAGCAGAGGGTGTTGCATTTGTTAATGGAAATTAAAAATACCCTGGCACAAGTAGGGAAAAGATGCGAGGCAGACGACTCTGAGTTTCACGTGGAACAAGCAACTGACCTCGATCAATTCAAGGCACTGGAAACAAGCCTTGATGACGAAGAAAAAGAAAATCTCCTGGTAAGCCTTTTTAAAATCTATCCCATTATAAATTGCATGGTTGAGAATAAACCAAAATATCATTTCGTTTTGCCACTGTGCACTGTTTCGAGTTTATCTTACTGATAATAGATCTGCGCGACGTTGTTCGGTGGCGCTGGCGTTGCGTGACTACAACTACCAGAATGTTTTTCCAGTATTTTTTTTTTTTTCAGTACGAAGTCTTTAATTTTTGGTATAGATAGATCCAGAATGTCTTTCCAGTATCCTTTTTTCAGTACGAAGTTTTACTGTTTGTAGCACTCTATTGCGTCTATAGACATGAAAACCTCTGTGACCAGCACCACTATGACATTGCTGTGACCAAACAGAAACCAGGATTTAAGCAGATATACTGCATAGCAAAGCATTCTGGTAGTTGTACAGCTCGGTAGTTGTACACATACAGCGCCACCGAACGTACGTAATTGCATCACGAATGGCCTATTATTGTTTTATGGCCATCACGTGGTCAGTTTTTTATAATACGACACGAGTTCGTGTTGAACGCTAATAATATGTGACTCAGGGTTGGTACTGTATCTCAAGTATATCCTACATCTATGCGGGATTATTCAAATAAAACTATTATTACTGGTTATAATTGTTAACGTACTTTCATATAATTGTACAGTTGTCTAGACTTTCTAAAATCGGCGGACTAACCGTAAAAGAAAACGTCCGTAATGTGATGCACAGGTAAATAAATAATTATATATATATATATATATGCTAACTAACAATTGAATAACAGGTCGATATTGCAGGTCGATATTTTAGCAGTTCTATCACCCGCTTAAAAATTTGAAAACATCATGTCTGAGACTAAAATACTGCACATAATTTTTTTTGATGAATTACACAATAACTGTCTTGTATAATAGAACAGCATCTCGTGAATCAAGGAATCAGTGTAAACAAGATGTGCGTCACCGTGCTTGCTATGGCAAACAATGACGTTTCAAAATGACTGCTAATAATTTCCTTCTAATCTAGTTTAACTCAATAGGAACTTTGGGCGATTATAACTCCAATTTTTATTTGATTAAAATTTTTCTTTATTAAAGTATAGGTAATCAATATAGGCAAATTTAAAAAAATTCTGTCGAACCAATTTTTTTAGGAACAAGTATGAATAATGTTTTTTGAATGCAACAACCGCGGCAGTAACGGCAACACTCATTATATTGATGGGAAAATTCTTTCATATTTGAACTACCTTGACATCATATATTTATCAAAAATAGTTTTTGCGTGTACTCACAGTAAATCTTTTCTGATTTATCTAGATTGATGAATAACATTGTAATGGCGTCCATGAACTTTAAAGGCAGTGGTGGTAAATTTGCATTTGGAGCCACAAAAGTATTCAAAATTGTCACTAGTATGTGTTTATTTGTGTCTATTAGTATATATCTCAACTGTAAATTCCCCAACCAGAGAGCCGGATTTCTAGCACGAGACCAGTCAATTTATTATAGAATCACACGCACGCAGCCACCCACACGCGCGCGCGCACAATGCACGCATTCCTCTTCTTGGAATTTATTTCGAAGAAATATTAGTCCCTTGAATGATATACATGTATATCTCTTTTGGTAATATATATTTTGTCAAATCCCCTCTACAAGTCAAAAGCCCTCCAGCTCTATTACATAAAAATCAATGCATGCAGGCCATATAAATATTAGATATAGAATGCGTGATCTGTCACGTTGAAGGGGTCTAGTTTTTATCCTTATAAATTCAATCTGCCATCTTGGATACCGCGTCATTTGCTTATTACACAAACGGTCCTGGGGCGAGTTTATTCAAACTTAATATTGTGGCGTCATGTTTTTGACTGACACGAGATAGAAGCAAGCATTCTATATGTGTTTTATTTCTATAACTCAAACCCAGGCCTATATATATAGTCTAATAATTTCGGCATCAAATTATTTTTGAAAGACAATTTAATATTTGGCTCGTTCAACTTAACACTAATTACATTGCGAGGAATTGTGTGCAATAATTACATGCTTCAACTCAAACGGCATTGCCGAGGGTATGGCATAGGCTGTAGGGTATATTTTGCATAGTATTAATCAACGCTTTGTTTATATCAGATACTATATAGGTGTTTTTACAATCATTTTTTTTTGTTTGACAGAAAATATCTAGCGCCTAATACCAATGAATTTTCTTTCTGTTACAAGCTTATGCAACATATAATTTTGTACATATACCAATATACTAATATATATATATATATATATATATACAGTATATTAATATATTTCATGCTTTGTTTTAGAGAGCGTTTTGAAACATCAGAACACGACGGAGACAGATATTACGCGCGCAATTATGGCGTTGCTGAAGTATGCCCCTGATAGGACTGGAGGTGGGGGAAGGCCAAAAGACGAATAAATCTTCAAATGCAGACAACTGGTAGTTTTCTCGACGTTGATCATTTCAAGCTATATGCTAGTAATTAAATCAGACATGTTACCAACTATTTTTTTGTTTGTGGATTAATAATGATCATGGAAGTTGAGTTTTTCATTTTGCTGTTAACTTGTGCAAACAATAGAGTTGGCTAGCCGCCACATCCCTAGCTATATATCATCAGTTTTATTTACATAATATATTAATTAAAAAACAACTTATTATTGGTGAAAATATCTTCTTTTCTGTGTATTATTCGGATATACTGTGTGTGTATGCATTGTATATATGTTTCAATTTGTATTTTCAACCTTTTTTCAACGTCGATCCAACGTCTGAGAGTGACGTCTTTTCAACGTTGAACGATAGACGTTGAATTAACGTCGTTTTTTAACGTCGTTTCGACGTCGTGAAAGTGACGTCGATCCAATTTGCATTTTCAACCTTTTTTCAACGTCGATCCAACGTCTGAGAGTGACGTCTTTTCAACGTTGAACGATAGACGTTGAATTAACGTCGTTTTTTAACGTCGTTACGACGTCGTGAAAGTGACGTCGATCCAATTTGCATTTTCAACCTTTTTTCAACGTTGATCCAATGTCTGAGAGTGACGTCGTTTCAACGTTGAACGATAGACGTTGAATTAACATCGTTTTTTAACGTCGTTTCGACGTCGTGAAAGTGACGTCGATCCAATTTGCATTTTCAACCTTTTTTCAACGTCTATCCAACGTCTGAAAGTGACGTCGTTTCAACGTTAAACGGTAGACGTTGAATTAACGTCGTTTTTTAACGTCGTTTCGACGTCGTGAAAGTGACGTCGATCCAATTTGCATTTTCAACCTTTTTTCAACGTCTATCCAACGTCTGGGGGTGACGTCGTTTCAACGTTGAATCGACGTCATTTTGCCCGCTGGGTTCATGTTTTAGTTGCTTCTAAGCTCATGTTTATACCAGTATGGCTAAATTGACAGACCCCTCTATTACAATACTGAATTTCCTTGCTAAAATTTGGGCCGGCCTATTGAGTTAGCTGGAATCCCATTCATGAGCGAGGTTAACCGGGACAGAAATTTCCTACATGAACTGGTTACATGGTTTTATTATTACAAATACAGTACTAGTGTTAGATGTGTATAGCCATTGTTGATGAAAATTTATTTTTATTATGAACCAATGTTTTTATCAAAAACTGACAGTATAATGTTGTAAATGTTAAGTTACTAAATGTATGTACTGTTTAAGAGTTTATTTGAAAAAAAACTGGTTTTTCTTGGATATTTCGCGCTGCAAGAATGATAGTTTTTCCGCCAACACAAATTTTAAGGGTCCTACTAATTACTGCCCGAGACTGCCCGAGACTGCCCGGGAGTTAAAAATGACCGCCCTAGACGGTATATTACTGCCAGAGACGGTATACATCTATATTAGAGGCCTTATATAATAAAGAATAGATCCACATTTACGGCACACCGCAAACTGCAGTTCGAAATCAGCAGTTAGCCGTCAGAAGTTAGGACAATTTGTATGTTGCGACTGAAAGCTTCCGTTTGTGATTTGCCGTATTCGAGGAACGAAATACGGATGTTTTGAAATACTGTACTTATACTAAATACTGTATACATGCAATGTATATATGTATTTTTATATAAGGTGAATAAATACGAGATTTTTCCCCTTCGATTTATAGCCCAAGAGCGAAGCTCGAGTCTGAAATGTCTCCCACAGCGCCATTGAAACGTTAATCGCAGTGGCCAATGATTAATGTATTTGATTTTCTAATTTTGAAACAGTTTGAACTTTGAAACAGTGTTTCGGAGAAAAACCCGTGCTGAAATAGTGCCTTTTTCAGAGTATGCCAAACCCGAAAACCGAGGTTTATTTCAAACTCGAGTCAACTTTGTGTTGACTTTAGTAGTGTTAGATTAATCATGAAAATATTTACAGACGCGTAACACTCGTGTTTAATACTTATCTATTTAACTAAAATCAAATCGAAAAATTAGAGAGCAAAGAAAATCTGAACTCAACAGTAGACTACTAGTCTGTTGACAGCCTTGCCATCTTGTTTCTCTTTATAAACATATGGTTAACAACATTATCTATAAAAAAATAATTAATTACTGGATAAAGGAACGAGTTAGTAGGTCTCGGGCAGTCATTTTATTGGGCAGTCCCGGGCAGTGATTAGTAGGACCGAATTTTAATGCCAAACTGCCTGGTATCATTTTATCCCATACTGTTGTTCATATTTCTAACACTTTAATCGAAACTTATACTCTTAGTTAGACCTCTTAGTTAGACTATAGATAAAATCTATACAAGCACAAAGTCAATGCAGTTGTTTCATCGTTTGACTTTAGAAATTTTCCCACCAAACTTCAAATCAAGTATATAAAGAATGCATAAAACAAAACATAGAGTTTGAAGCTACACTGTAGAGGTTTTACTGAGCAATTTAATCTGTATTTACTAGCCAAACTTCTCTGAAATCATATAGATACCTTAGTACACCTCAACTAATTTTCAGTAAAATGTAATTCGTGCTGCTGCATCTAGAAAGAAGCGTTGCATCGCTCTTTTCGCGAAAAAGAAGCCGCCATCTTTTTTCTGTTTTGGTGCGCGCTTCCGCTGGCCAATAGTAACGTCAACTGTTGAGGCGTGTCTTGACATTGCCGGCTCGACTATAGCAAATTGCTATCTGCGGGTATAATGTGTATTGTAGTTGTATTATTTTGCTCCATTTCATAAAATGGTTGTTGTTGAAATATTAATAAAATGATGAAATATCGTATTAACTCTATTCAGCATTTCAGCCCCCCTTTAAGCCAACCTGCATTTTATACAGAATTGCAACATAGTTTCGAGAATAAACGAATCATAATATTAAAAGGCAATAGCTTATTAGCAATGAATTACTGGCCAATTTCAATTGTCCTTGTAGTGAATTCCAACTTCAATAGCAATGGTGTATCAGTGCTTCAACCGTGATTGTCGTCACAAAATCTCCATTATATTTGGGATGGCAGCTGGTTTGCTAAGTCACATTTATCTTTGGCAAAGATTTTAAAAGTGACATACTATTGGGTTCATCGCTATCCAGAAGAGTTAGTTATGCACTGTGAAATGAGAGCCTGCAACAATCGATCAACGCCCACTTAATTAATATGCAAATGTCGCGAATCAAACCAAATACATTCTTCCGGAAGTCTGTGTAAAAGCCCTTCCGAAGATGTAAATTTCACACTATCAACTATACACGTTACGGAAAACTCAGAAAAATCTGTTATAAGAAAGCCAGAAGCCATGTAATAACGCATCTAGCGATTGTTGAGTATGTAGTTAGGAGTTCAAAATATTCAACTTTAGACGAAACAGTTTATATAGCGATGCGTGCGAGTTTGAATGTGCCAAGATTAGACTGACAACCTCAGATCTTTATAGTTTTATAAGTTTGCTATCTTTAATTTGTGGAAGACAAACATAACTTTGATTTCACAAGAAACATTGAAAAATCGTTATTCGAGATTAGGTGTTTGTGATTCACGGCACTCACTCAGTGATCCAGGAGTGATGGCGGCAGAGTATCGTCAAGATAGAAACGACGACATGTACAATTGCTTAGACCACGGTTCTTAGACACAAACGTTTAAACGCAGAGTAGCGCTTCCCGTGTTCAAGTTGCAAAAGGTCAAAACGAAGACTTTCACGATTAGCTGTATACGAACGAATATGAAATGAATTATACGCTCCTTCGTAGCTAGGGAAGCGAAGATGCGAAAACATTACTTAAACAAGACGCCTGCTCAGGCGTTACGTACGCGGGCTACTGATTTCTGCAAATATTGGCGTAGCCTTCGCACATCTAGAAAACCTGAGGAACAGCGCGCGTGCGCATATTAAGTGTTTGTTAAAAGTACAGTTAGAGGTAACTCTGATTGTCGATTTGCGAGTATTAAACTCGCGACGGTGCAGTACGTATACAGTGCACTCTATTCGTCTATTCTGTCTTCATGGACAAACCTTGTCAGCAACATTACTGATCAACGACTGATGAATTCACCAATACCGTCGGAAATCACCTCAACCCAACTCGATCAGAGGCAAAACTGTCGAAAAGAAAGAAAGAACTCGAAAAATCGAAACATGCCTTACAGTTTCGCAAGGCCTGACGGGATGATGCAATAATGCCATTTTGTGGAACCCCCCAAAAATATGCCGAAACCTAGACTCGGCCTACCACAGGGTAGCCCGAGTAATAAACATGATAGACACTTTCAGACGCTTTCAAAGCCGTGTTCAAAGATAGCCGACATATATACAGTATATAGAACCAGGTGCGTATCATTATAGTCTAAACGGCGACATATTCATTTTTATCAAATTTAGCAAGACTTTCCTTCTGGCTGTAGAGTTGAAAAACTGCGTCGTCATTCTGAACTGAATAACTGGTAGCCTGCGAGCCACCCGGCTTCGATAATACCAGACGCACAAATTGGATAATATCAATTAAGTTCCAGACATTAGGCTTAGCACAGACATTTAATGGCAGAAAGAAACTTCGTTTGAAAAATAACTTATACCTCATATAGCAATAATCTTTATTACACGAATTAAGTGAATGTGTAATCTCCTCTTATTAATATGTCTTGAAGTTTTGAACGGCACATCATTATTGCGTCAAGGCGACGGACGGGGCTCGATTTGTGATGAAAGTGATCTGATGACACTTGCTTTTGTATTATAAAGCCAGACACTGACATTCATAGAGTTTCAACCCGGATCTACCTTGCTATTTCTTTTCTTTTGTTCCATATATTTTAAAAACATTAAGAGCTACGGCGTCCTTACTAGCCGTCTTGTTGGAAATATATGTCTGCTATGCTCCACTCCATGCATTGTTGAACTCCGTAAACAATAACTTTAAAACTAGAAGTTCCTATCGCAAGTGATGTGCTGCCTCAAGTGGGACAACAACCTTTAGCCTACTCCACAGGCAACTCTGTGCAGTCTGCGGCCAATGTGACACCCCCTTGCTCACTCCACCCAGATTGCCCACTCCACCCGATTGCCCACTCCATCCAAGTTTTTTTCACCTCTTCACCATAAAAGCCCACAGAGTTGCTTGCAAAGGAGGTTGGAAAGTCAAAAAATGTAATATTAATTACAATGGACAGAGTATGTACACATTTCTTCTATATTTTTTAATTATAAAATTGAGTAGAAGTTAGTATAACTTATCGCTTGACATGATATGGCAAGGGTTTTGACAGGATGTACACATAATTTATAATATACAAATATTAAATAATCGTGCCTCTTGCTCTAATGCTGTGGCAAAACTGTCAATGCAATTCCAAGTGCTTAATATGTTTTGACAAATCTAGAGCTTGCAAGTCAAATGCCCTTGACAAAACCGCCCTTGGGGGCTCCTGGAGCGATCAGGTTTTTGCTATGTCCCGGGAGGGCTGGGTATAAACATTTGAACGGGAGGCGGGCTTGCTGCGCATGCCCGAAACCGTTGGTGTCCACACACGAATCCATGTAAGCCTTGTGCCACATCGAAAATTGTGAAGGTCGCTTGAAAAACCTTGCTTTATTTCTACGTTGAGCCGAGAGCAGGGCAATTTGGTGCTGGCCGAGTTTGGTATCGATGGAAGCGTTTGGGTTGATTTTATGGCCCATTATTGTCGTGGATCTCTGTCGAATTTGACAAAAGCCTTCCTACCTTCTCATTTATTTCCAGGGGAGCGTACATCGGGTTTTCGAAACTCGAGGAATAATTGGCGGAATGATCCAAAATTTCACAAAGACAAACGTATTGACACAATAAACATGTAATTAAAACAGTAATGTTCATAAACTTTTATTTTCTTGAATATATTATTCGTACGGTAGTGTTGAGCCTGGGTACGAGGTTGGTTGTCTCCTTGTATACTTGGACATTGTCTAAGAAATTGTCGATGGTTGTCGAATTTCACTCGATAACTGGAATAGTTTGTGCTGTTAACAGCGCTGATAAACTCATGAAAGAGCACTGCTTTCCTCGAGACTGCCCACTGAAACCTTCACGGCCTTGATGAATACTTCAATGAGAAAGTAAAGTCATGATGTATTTGTAGCTTACCGTGAATTTTCTGTCGAGGAAGAACTTCGAGAAGCTGAACCACCGACCGAGTATCGAAGGTATATGGATGACGTAATGCCGACAGACAAACGCAAATAAAATTTAAGAAATCGAGATCTGGTCGGCTATACATAGCCTGCCTCCTCCGCAGGCCCTCGTTGCATCATGGACAGGTCACACTTTTGAGAGGGCCTGCCAGATCCTGTAAACAAAAGATGGACTGATCCCATTATGCACAGCGAGACTAGAGGCGATAGTTTGAAGAGGGTCTGCAAAATCTTTCCAGCCGCTGTTCGACAATCGTACGTCCAAGTTCTTTTAACACTGTGACCCACCAGGAAATTCGGTCTAAACTTTCTTACAGATCATGACAATGAAGAAACCAATATGTTTTAGAATTACCGACCTTCTGCCAATAATATTTTTAGCGACAAAAAGGAATTGAAGGAAAAAATATCTGCCGAACAAAAGCAAATTCGACGGTCAGGAAAGTACAGGTTTTTCTTATTGTTTTTTGGTTTATTTAGCTATCGAAGACTATCAACTGACCAAGACTTAATGAGATTTAATTTTGTTAAATTGTAGGCTAGGCCTATATAGTGTAGCGTAATTCAAGTTTCGATTGTTGTGGAAACCGAAAAAGTATAAACCAAAGAGTCTCTGCATGGATAGACTAAAGTGCATTTTCGTTGATTATTCCGGCCGAAAGTTTAATTCTGTTCGACCAATAGAAATTCGCGGCCGCCAAATTCGACCAATAGAAATACGCGGCATCCGACGGCCGTGAGTGGTGAAAAAAAACCCTGCTTTGTTGCAGGCCCACATTTCACCGCAACAGGAGGGCCTGCCCGCAGGCTAGTTATGCACGAGATGAAAATAACCAGTTGGATCACTTTGGTATAGATTTGTACAGCTTCGCCAGCTTTTGCGTATATTATAGTAATCCAAAAGAAAAAACGATGGACCAGGAAAAATAGTCGAAATTGATGAAAACAAATATTCGGGGAAAAAATATCATCCTGGAAAGCGTTTCGATGTCCAAAAAATGCTTTTTTCACCATAGTTCAAAAGCGAGATGCCGAGACGTTGATATCAAGCATCATAGTATGCGAAACTGTCTGAACAACTATTATTTCAGCTGACTGCTGGAAAGCATGTTCATCTCTTCAGAATTCAGGAATCCAGAGTCTGTAGCATGCACAAATACAATTAAATCTACATGGAGAGACTTGAAAAACTACGATTCGTATTTCGCTGAGTACTGCGTATAATAAGTCAGAAGATATGTTTTACTTACAATTTAATTTAATGTAATTGGTTTTTACTTACAATTTAATTTAATGTAATTGGTTAACATTTAAATTAATAATTGCGAAATTTGAAAAAATATAATTAAGTCTTAAAAGAAAGCGCCTTTTGGGAATTAAAATATTACGTATATATCCCTTCAAAATGAACAGAAACAAAGCAACGTTTATCCAAAAAGAACAACGTCTTGAGTAAAAGGAAATTTGCATACCAAACCGAAACTTGAAAAAAAGGAAAAAACAATAACGTAAAAGAAAACCGACGAACAAAAAGGTCAAAACGTTACGTAAAAATATAGAGCAGCCGCTCCAAGCCTACATTGTGACTAGCTGACTAGCGGCTGCAGATATTTAGTCCTATACTTAACAATAATAATAATTGCTTTACAAAACTTCAACAAAGTTGTTTTGCATGGAGTTGTTAATAGATTATTCAAAATATTTGGGGATACGTCAATGTTTTGTAAAGCTTCAAAGACGTCCTTGCCTAACAGGACGAAAGCTCAGACTTAATAAAATTTATTGCCCAAAAATTAATCACAAATGGGTCGTTCCAGAAACGATCCATATGATAACCCCCCCCCAATAAATATTCGCTGTCCGAATGGCATATCAACACAAAACGAGGAGACACGTGCTCGCTAGCATGAAAGTTCGCAATCAACTGAGTTAGTCGCTCTGAAACAAATGTTCTTAATAGCCGCTTAGACTTCTCTTCTACAATGTCAGACTTGTCAAACGAATATTCAACTTTTATTTTTTAATTAGTCATAAGCGGGCGGAATCCTAGGCTTTCCTGCATTTTGATTGGCTACGTGAGCGGGCAGTTTTTTACGATATCTTGGACCGCGGTCCAAAAAGTTATTTTTTTACATTCTGTCATTAAAATTGATCGATTTTCATAACTATTTCGCTTGCCACAGAAAAAATATATTCAACAGAGAGCTATGGGGATGCAAATGAGTTTTATTATCCAAATGGTTTTGACAACTAATTCATGTGCAATTGTAAACAGAGAATTTTAAAAGAAACGCTGGGAAAACTGTGACAAAGCAAAATTTACGAGCGATATAAGAAAACAATTTAAAACGCTAGGAAAAACATACATAAACTTGTGAACACACTATTTTGAATCACTAAATTAAACTATATAGAAGTATATATAAAAAATCATACCAAGATAGAAAAGTTGAAACCTTTTGACACTAAACTGTCTTTCTTCTGTTATCCAACCGCTATACTCAACAAAACCGCTGCAAGTCTTTACCTTTTAATCAAATATTTTCCACATGCCAACGTTATTGTCTCATGTCCTTGAAACTTGAAATTACAAATGGCTTACTACAAGCATTTTCGTCTTCAAACTCGAGGACCACACTTTCAATTTTCATGCAGTCAGCCAAATATTGAAAGCGACTTTCCAAGCGAACAGCCAAAAACGAGCAAGCGATGAAGAAGAACGACGAAGAATCTTTTACGGGAGCACGGGTGGCGTGTGCTGTTAGGGCGCTGCCTCTCACCAAAAAGTTAAGCCCGGTTAGATGGGGTTAGTACTTGGATGCGTGACAGCTGGGGAATGACCCCGTTGTCGGGCTTGGACTCATGTGAGTAGAGTTGTAGTTGATCTCTCCTGTGCTTCGAGGGTTTTTCGCCGGGTTCTCCGGTTTTCCTCCCTCCATAAAATCAACACCTAACATCTTAGCTGTGATCCGTGGTCTGAACTGTGTCGTTGGCGGCTGCTTGGAGCGCCTTTGATATGCCTCGACACGGCCACGTTGATCTGCGTCCTTCGCAATTCGGCCACTGGCTGCAAGTGAGGATGATTAGCCCCAGTCCTTTATCCTAACTAAACTTTAAAAACACTTGGACTGCATTTTGACTTCCCTTCGTAACTAGATCTTCAAGTTTTGAATGTTTTTTTTATCATAAAAAAAGGTTCCAAGCTTCCCTGTCAGACTGCATGTCGGCAGTTGTTTACTCTCGAACGATAAACTTTGGACTTTTGAATATCACGTGAACGTCATCTGGATTACACAACTTAATTCAATTATGTTAATTTATCTGATTATGTAACAAAAAAATAAATAAGTTATTTACCGTTTTTGGTCGGTCCGTACAGAAAAATATATGCCCTCGGTCTCAAAAATGTCCCTCGGCCTCCGGCCTCGGGCCTTTTTTAAGACCTTGGGCAAATATTTTTCTATACGTACCTCCCAGCCGGTAAATAACATATATTTATTTTCCAACCGCATTTTCGATCTCAGTTCATCGGAGTAAAGCTTCACATTTCATGCAGTTTTGCATAGGGAAAACGTTCCATACATGATTTCATTGAGATATCAAACCAAAATGAGCAAATTAAAGTTATAGTTGCCTGCGCTGGAAGTTATCTCTTTCTTGATGGCGACGACGATGTTGTTGACGAAGAAATGTTATAAACATTAGCAGTGATAAACATTTTACAGTTTTTAATTCTTTGAAAGTTTTCATGGCGATAATGTAATATAAATAAGTTTTGTGGAAACATGCACCACGTAAAATATTTCTTTGCTATTACGTGGTGTTTCCACAAAACTTATTTATATTTTACAGTTTGTCATTCGGTGTCCGAATGCGAAGCCAATCAAATTGGTGCCCCTGTTCAAGTGACTTACTGGGAAAGGTTTATATATATAGATCTTTCCTATTATTAAACGGAATTAGTTGAAAATGTAATTATTTTTGTTGTTGGAAGGGAAACACACACACATACATGTAATTGCTTCCAAGTGCTTCCATCTGATAATAGAAAAGACATATAACCTTTCCAGGTAAGTCATTGTGTACGCGTTGTGACGTCACTGGTTACAGTAGTTTCGCTTACAAAACAAACTGTGATATCCTAAAAACAAAGCAAGGAGACAAAAAACAGTAAAATATGTTACTCTGTCATTTTTTAAAGTATTTTCAAATTTCATGTTATTTTACATTGTGTACTTAACAAATAGATGACAGTTTTTCATGTGTGTGTACTGTAATAACGCACAGTGCGTTATTACAGTACACACGCACGGAAAAATGTCATCTATTTGTTTTATACATCAAATTGTATTATTTTAATAAGAAATGTTTCAAATTTTTGAATCGTCGAACCGGCAGGGCTATTGAAAAGGAGGTAAAATTTTCAATTCAGGTTTAATTACGTCTAAGTGATCTATACAAATAAAGCAATCTGATTGGGTGACAGACGAAATAAGGCTGTCCTGATTGGTTAATTTTTAAGTTTCCGGTTACGTCACGTATATTTTATGCAAATCATGATCATGACAAATTGAAAGTTTATTCAAACTTCGTGTGATCGTGTCTTCGTTGGGCATTTCTAGCCAAAATATTTATCGTTGAACAAACAGATTAGTTCTTCTGGACGGGATCTTGCTGTCCCATGTATATTTGGACGCTTCTTATCCTGCAAATTCAGCTGGGAAAGTATTTATCGTTGGAGAAGGCCGAGAAGCACGCGTACTATTAACCAGCGAAATTATATGTTCTGTGTTTGGAAATCTTGTTGACAATGGCTGATATCTCCTGGATTTGTATGGCTGAACAGTATTTCCATGAAGAGGAATGGAAATTGCATCAGAAAATTTCTGAAGGTGTGGAGTAGATTGCGTTGTGCGCCGGAGTCGAAGGTATTAAATGACCGTATTTATGTCGCTAATTTTAATATGTCTGTGTCGTCGGACAACGACTTGATGGCCGTGCCCGTGTCTCATCACTGAGTGATATGTGTAATCCTCACACAGTTGAAATGTACTTTATTTTGTACCAAGTTGCATCTTCAAACGTGTAATTTGATCAAATTTTTATAAAACAAAATGTTTTTGCGACTTCGTTACGTCAGCTGTGCATGTGTACTTTAATAACGCATATTTCTTAGCCAATCAGATTGTTTGTTTTTCTTAGGTTGTTGTATAATTGGTGACATTAGATCTGGTAATGTAGAGACGGGGTCATACGCGGGTGTAAATAATTAGTTTGTTTTCATCCATTATTTTGCTTTATATGATTTAATTATTATCACTCTACATGTATGGTGAACAGTCATCCCCAACACACTTCTGTGTCCAGTTATTGATCTAGCTCTTTGGTAATTGGTGAAAAGAGACATAATATTACTCTCAAACAAGGTTGTTGAAAATAAAGTGTAATTAACTATTTAAAGTATTTACGATTGACATTATTTAATTTCCAAGCTAATTAGTACGGTAATGACAAAATTAATTCATTTAAAATTTATAGTCTTTAACCTTCATGTCTCGAGTTCCAGAAACGTAGGCGACCGCAGAGTTGGCAAATTAACACATTCTCAGCATGGCTCTGGATAACACATCCGCATCGGCAGTCAAATGCATAAAAATAGTCTTACTTTGGAGGGTGTAGAACGGTTGGAGAAGGGTTTTGCTGAGCGACGAGCTAGGCGGTGTAATTGCCTCGAAGGTGAGCTGAGACAGACTAAGTCCTACAGGGAGCCAAGCAATTTTTTAGCCGAAAATCACCCTCTCCAACGCCACCTCCAGCTAGCTGGGTAAAGGGATTCGAGGCACGAAACCATCTCCAAAGGCGTTTACATAAACGAAAGACCGCTGGTTACACCAGATAGCGGGCGGTGGAGTGCAGCATGTCCGGGGGAGTAAGAATATACCACGCAGATAGGCAACGCTCGTCCAACGACCAAGGGTCTTGATCATATGATCCGGAACACCAGCGATACTCGAGAGCTACTGAGGTAGCAGCACCAATCCTAACACTGTGACTTGAATAGCGGCCCAGCACACCAGCAGCGATAAGAATGGACCGCATGCAGCCACGCATTGACAATGGTCGGCGACAGAGGTGCACCAGTCTGGCAAACAAATAGTGGACCCGGAAAATTCCCTCTGATGCGGTATGATAATACCATCGGTGTTTAATCAAACAAACAGTCTAATAATATATCTATTGGCAGGTATACATGGCAATTCTGGCAAGAACAATGCAGCTGAATAAGGCGACGAACAAGGTGCAGAAAGAGCCTGGGGCAACACAAATGAACTCGTACCTGTTTGCTGCGACAGAACTGGCGGCTGAGACACACCACTAGCGTGAGCAGGACATGGCCAAGAAGGAGTAACTGTGGTAGGCAAGACAACCGGTGGCAAAAGTGGTTGAGCTAAAGCTGCTCGAGAGGACGAGGCGAAAGCCGACTGCAAATTAGGGCTCGAAATGTTGACATTCGGCTGTGAGAGAACGGTTGTTGAAGGCCAAGGAGTGGCTGACACGTACGGCAGCGATGAAACTAATGTTCCAGGAAAGGCTGGAGGAAACGAAGGAAGCGGTCCTGACGTGAGGGAAACAACTGGAGTGGTCGTTGAGGCCAAAGGCGTCGAGGAAGGAGGTAACACGACAACCGGCGAAGAGGACGTAATGGAGGCCCCCGACACCGTTAAAACCAGTGCCGGATTAACCCTATATAGGCTGGAGTGGCATATGCCAGGGGCCCCGCGCTTTCTGGGGGCCACGGGCTCTCTTTCTAAAAAAAATGAAAACGCGGGGCCAGAAAACGCGGGGGCCAGAAAACGCGGGGCCCAAGAAAGCGCCCCCCCTTAAAGTGCCAATGCAGCGAAATTTCACCCCAGTTTTTTATGATTGCATTTGAAAGAACACTTAAAATGACAACGTAACATCTTTCGTAGAATTTCGTTTCTTTGCTTCATTCTTGAGATATTCAGGTTTGTTTGATATGCAAATGTCATACTTATGACATCACATGCACTGCATAATGACTTTTTAGAAAAGTATGATTTTCTTTGAGAGTGCTTATCGAAAGTACTTAATAAAAATTTGCACTTGCATTTATGTAGTCATACTATCACTAAACGTGTGTTGCTGGGTATAAATTATTTGGACTATTCTAAAATTGATGCTATTTCAAAAAGTCATTATGCAGTGTGATGTCATAAGTATGATATTTGCATATCAAACAAACCTGAATATCTCAAGAATGAAGCAAGGAAATGAAATTCTACGAAAGATGTTACGTTGTCATTTTAAGTGTTCTTTCAAATGCAATCATAAAAAAACTGGGGTGAAATTTCGCTGCATTGGCACTTCTTAATTTCTTGAAAGATCTTATTTAAGATCTCACAAGATTTTACAAGATCAGCTTACAATATCTTATAAAATCAAGATCTTACAAGATCTTTGTATCTACTATCTAGTTTTACAGTCTTATATTGTTATCAAACAACTAATCTTTTCAAAAACGCCAACAAAATTTTCACTTTTTAATAAACAAGTGAAAAATTCGTTTACAATTAGTATTTCCCATTGGTACCCAGATACATTATAGAAAACATATGATCCAAAATGCACACATCTGTGTTAAAAAGAACAATTGTTCAAATGGTGTTCACTCATTCACAAGGCTGTATCCAGGGGTGTTGACAATGCTGGTACACGAGTTTGGATTCCCAAATACTGTAGGTGCCCACTCCCCAGAACTCTATAAATCACCAGTACTAGTGAAGTCCAAAATCTCCCAAGGGAGCACACCACCACAACCTCCCAAAGAGCTCTAAATATCATCACAAGTTTACCATTGACAAGTGTGCTCAAAATGTCTCAGGATATCGCAATTTCAATAAGGCTGATTCAATACTCTGAAGTAATTTTCATATTTTCTTGCCAGTATCATTGATGATTGATGATAACCTTGTATTTGACATATGTGGTTCATATCCTCTTAAACCCACCATCTGATAATTTCAAAATCCTTCTGTGTCAAAGATAAAAAGTGTTAAAACAGTCAGTTTTGTTTCCCCACCACAGAAGGGAAAGGGTTAATGAAGTTCAGCCATGTGCTTTACCAATGCACTAGCTAAGTCAAATGTGACATCACATTTCAAACATATGTACTGCATCCCATTTGGTTCTGTGGCTTCAAGTTCATGGGTCAACAAATGTCGATCAAATGCTTTATCGTCTAAATTCATGTTACAGTAATTACACTTGAAATTTTTTCCTGTGTTATGTGTCTTTTGATGATTTGCAAAACTAGAATGACGAGAAAATGCTTTGGCACAGATATCACAAGTGTAAGCTTTCTTTCCAGCATGTGTTCTTTTATGATATTGTAACTTACCGGACTGGGAAAATGTCTTCTCACAGATATCACTCTTGAATAGTTTCTTACCAGAATGTGTTTTTCTATGATGTTGGAAGTTAAATAAATGAGCAAATGTTTTTTCACAGACATCGCATTTGAATGGTTTCTCTCCAGTATGTGTTCTTTTATGACGTTGCAAGGAAGCTAAACGAGCAAACCTTTTGGCACAGAAATCACATTTGAATGATTTCTCTCCAGTATGTGTTCTTTTATGAGATATATATGTTATTTACCGGCTGGGAGGTCCGTATAGAGAAATATTTCCCAAGGTCTCAAAAACTGCCCGAGGCCGCAGGCCGAGGGTCGTTTTTAAGACCGAGGGAAATATTTCTCTATACGGACCGACCAAAACGGTAAATAACATATTTATTTTTTTTATTAATCCTACGATTTATAATTTACATAATTAGGTAAATTAACATAATTGAATTGCGTAATCGAGATGACATTCACGTGATATTCAAAAGTCCAAAGTTTATCGTTCGACAGTAAACAACTGCCGACATGCAGTCTGACAGGGAAGCTTGGAACCTCTTTTGTGATAAAAAAAACAGTCAAAACCTGAAGATCTAGTTACGAAGGGAAGTCAGAATGCAGTCCTAGTGTTTTTAAAGTTTAGTTGATAAAGATTCTTCGTCATTCTTCTTCGTCGCTTGCTCGTTTTTAGCTGTTCGCTTGGGGAATCGCTTTCAATACTCGGCTGACTGCATGGAAATTGAAAGTGGGTCGTTCGAGTTTGAAGACGAAAATGCTTGTAGTATTAAAGCCATTTGTAACTTTTTTCAAAGACATGATACGATGAGGTTGCCAGGTTGGCATGTGGAAAATATTTGACTAAAGGGTAAAGACTTGTAGCGGTTTTGTTGAGTATAGTTGGACAACAGAAGAATGACAGTTTAGTATCAAAAGGTTTCAGCTTTTCTGTCTTCTCGTGGTATGTTTTTTTTTTTTATATATACTTCTATATAGTTTCATTTAGTGATTCAAAATACTGTGTTCACGAGTTTATGTATGTTTTGCATACCGTTTTAAACTGTTTTCATACGTCGTTGAGCAAAAATACTTTAAAACTTTATAAATGTCGCTCGTAAATTTTGCTTTGTCATAGTTTTCCCAGTGTTTCTTTTAAATTTCGCTGTTTTCACACGCAGTTGTCAAAACCATTTGCATAATAAAACTCATTTGCATCCCCGTAGCTCTCTGCTACATATATTTGTTCTGTGGCAAGCGAAATAGTTATAAAAATCGATCAATTTTAAATGACAATGAAAAACTTTTTTGGTTTGGTTTTGAAATCCACAGCGGTCCGTATCGGGGTCCGTATCGTGTGATACGGACCGCTTGCTAAGCCAATCAGAGCGCGCGAATCAGATGGATACCGGACCGCAAAAAAATAAAGTAAGTTACTTGACTGAGAAAATGTCTTCTTACAGACATCACATTTGAAAGGTTTCTCTCCAGTATGTGTTCTTTTATGACATTGCAGGGTAGCTAAACAAGCAAATGTTTTGTTGCAGACATCACATTTGAAAGGTTTCTCTCCAGTATGTGTTCTTTTATGATATAGTAAGCTACTTGACTGAGAAAATGTCTTCTTACAGACATCACATTTGAAAGGTTTCTCTCCAGTATGTGTTCTTTTATGATCTGTTAAGTTACCTGAATGAGAAAATGTCTTTTTACAGAAATCACATTTGAAAGGTTTCTCTCCAGTATGTGTTCTTTTATGATATAGTAAGCGACTTGAACAGGAAAATGTCTTCTTACAGACATCACATTTGAATGGTTTCTCTCCAGTATGTAATACCATATGACGTCTTAAACTTGATAAACTGCCAAATGTCTTGGTGCAGGCTCGACACCCATGAGACTTTTTTCCATAAATGCTAGAACTCCTTTTCGTCAAGTCAGAATTATTACTCATTGTAGATCCTTCACGTTTCAGACAGCTCTTTATGTTATCAATTCTCCACACACCACCTTTTGATTTCCAACAAAATATGTCAGATATAAATATCCGAAATTCACAACAGCTCAAAACTCAAAATTTAATGCAACACTGAGCCTGCGTTCCAGCTGACCTGCGTTGCGAATAAGGAGAACATCGTTACTACTTCATTTAAGGTTTACAGACCGCTCAATCTGATAATTTCAAAATTCTTCTGTGTCAAAGATAAAAGTGTTAAAACAGTTAGTTTTGTTCTAAGCAAAAAGCCCACCAGATGATAGTCATTTTCCCAAAATGTAAAGACACAAAAAAAATCCCATGATGCATTGCTAGAATTGGAATTGTCCATTGCCTACCAAAAAATAGGTACGCAATGCGTACATGTGACTACCGTGTTAGGAAATATATACTGTACGTACGTGAAGTATATTCCCGAATGACCATTACTTATGTAAATAGCTTGTAAATAGAATGTATAAGGGTGTGGGAATCTTAAATAGGCGAATAAACATTACATTGGTGGCAGCGGTGGGATACCTTTTTTAAACCGTTGGATACATGGAGACGCGATCTCAAGCAGCGAAGACCAGAGAAGTTAACAACTTCGAAGTACAAAATACGGGCGGGGATGATTTATCGCTCCCCGAGGAGAATCTCGGGATGTTATACTCGATGTTGCGACACATGGCCAGAAATCGAGGACAACATGGCGGCAAAGCATGCGCACTGAATCCCTTTTTAATTAATTCAATATGGCGTCCTTCAATAGATTTCTTAAGGAAATATAAAGAACAATCATTTTCGGTTATTTACTATTGTAAATTCCGACATGCGAACGTCCAAAACTTCATCAAATTGAACAATCGTTCAGCACTACAATTTCTATTAAGTTTGGAGCATCCTAAATAGGTTCCCGAGCCCCTCACAAACATACCTCTTATTCGCTGTTTAAAGTCTATTAATCTGCTATATCACTTACTTTGGAGCTCCAATTTTGGCTGCTTCTGTGTTGTTTGTCCACGATGCGAACGTCTGAATTTGCTCGGGATGAACGTTACTTTGTTTTGCGGAGTTGTTCGTTCCACTTTTTCGTTGTTTAATAGGTTCCCAAAGACCTTAAAATGTACGATTTATTGCAGCCGAGTCGTTGTAATTTAATCCATCAAGCGCCGAGATAAATACTGAACTCGGCGTGAAGAAGCAATGCATTCCTCGATAATTTCGGGTTCTTGTCCGCCATTTCTTATGGAGCTGTTGCTAGGTTGCCAGGGTCTTAAGCGCTGTTATTATTATTAAATGTGACTGTGGATTCAGAAATAATAACCGAAATTTATGCGGCAATTTTTGTGAGTATGAGTGTACAGGCCTGTCTAGACGATTAAACCTTTTGTAATTTGATATTTGGGTAAGAAATGGGTCAATAAGACAGTTAAGCGAATAACTCTACTTTAATTTATTGCTATAGACTTCTGTTTATAGCCGAAATGATCGATATTTAGCCATCAGAATTTTCAAATTAATATTTCCATCTAAATATGAGCCCACAGGCCACTGCCGCTGAGTGTCCTGGATTTCTAGCCATGACAAATGGATTTGCTAAGGGAGAAGAAGTTGATACATATTGAGAAAGCCGCGTACACGAAGAAGGTGAATGAAGAATTAGGCAGAGCCCTAGAACAGATCAACAAGAGACAGGACAGCTTAGAAAGTAAACAAACTGCCGGGGAAGCCAATTTGGCTCTCATAAACAAAAACTTGAAAGTGCTTCAGGGCCAGCGTAAGGAACCTTTCGAGATTAAAATGGGCATGGATGCAGTGGAGATACAACTGGAACTTTTCGATGAGCGCCTGTGACATTTGGTCCGGAAAGTGGAAAGTTTTGAAGAGTCAGTGCAACCCTTTGTAAGCGCTCATGCCAAGCTAATGGAGAATGTCCGTGACGACCTAAAGAAAGATATGCTAAATTATCTGAAAGAAGAGGGACACCTGAAAAGAAATCCGGGATCGCCGTTGTTGGATGTTGGCTACAGGGCCAGTCGAAACCCGAAGCGATACCAAGATAGAGAATACCCAAAATCGTCGTCGTACGTGTGCCTACGTCATCGAAGAATCCCAAACAAAATCCTGTACGAGACAATACGCCAGTACAAAGACCAACGCCATTCGACGGGTCTGTTTCGTGGGAAGCGTATTATGCACAATTTGATATAATAGCGCGTATCAACGATTGGGATGAACACCAAAAGGCTGCCTATCTTCCAAGTAGTCTGACGGGCCCGGCATTAACTGTTCTGGGAAATTTGCCGGAACAGAATTGGCAAAATATGGAAGTTTTGGAAGCCGCTTTAGCGAATCGTTTTGGAACGAGCCACCAAACGGAGTTATCGAGTTCAAGACCAGGGTAAAGCAACGCGACGAATCGCTAGCCGAATTATCTGGTGATATCGAACGGTTGTCCAAGCAGACGAGGATATCCGCTTAAAACTTAAATAAGAAAGACCCAAGACGTTGCAAATGGCCCTCGAATTGGCAATGGAGTTGAAATCTTATCAGCTTGCGTCGCGACAGCAGAGATACCGATTTGCCCGTGAAGTAACCTTTCCAGAGCCTAGGAAGAAACAAGTGGGGGACGAGGATGGCCGTGACCGAGCAGATGGTGCGGTATCTGGTGGAAGGGAAGAATTCAACTCCTCGCAAATGTTGCAGCTGATAGAGCGCCTCGAGAAATCTATGGAGAAATGTTTCGCTGGTGTTGTAGCGGCCGTAACAGAACGACGACGTAACAAAGACCGGCGCCGCCCTGATGGTTGTTGGGAGTGCGGAGACCTTGACCACATAAGAAAAGATTGCGGACCACATAAGAAAAGATAGTCCGATGCCCCGGCCGCAGGAACACCTAAGAAGAATGAAGAACCTCAATCGAGAAACGGGAGTTAGCTGGGCCCATGGGGCAGGATCCAGCTATAAGGACGGAATCAAGTGTCCCTGGAGTGATTTTTAAGACAGCGAGTATTGGAGGGTTGGTGGATAGTCTTGTGGTACACACGTAAAAACCTCACAGCTTGTCAACAGGATGTGTTCGCAACAGGTCGGTAGCAAGGCTGTTAATAGATTGTAACAATGCTGTTCATTCAAGAAGCTGCTACAACCTTGTTAGCAACAACCTGTTAACAACTTGTTGACTGCAGAGCGGTAACAGGTTGTTGGAACAACATAGTCATCAGTCTGTTGGAGTCATCAGCCTTGTTGCAAGTTGTCAACAACCTGTTACAGACATGTTAACAGACTGGGACAGCCAGTGCGAACACATGACGGTGACAGCCTGTTGAACAGCCTTGTAACAACTTGCTTGCAGGTATGTAACAGCTTGCGCGTTTTTACGTGTGTACTTGGGTCTATTGAGAACTCTTCGTGTGAGATACTGGTAATCGATACTGGATCAAATATCACCCTGGTTCGACCGGATGTTCTGCGACGCCTTCCCAGTAGGGTGGACGCAGTGAAATTGGAAAACGTCAAATCATTGGAGGACGGCGACGGGAGAAACCGCGCCTGTAAGAAGTCGAGGAAAACTTCGCATAAAGATGGGAACGTTTGAGACGTGCCATGACGTGTCGACTGCAGATATTGAAAACGAATGTATAATTGGACTTGATTTTCTAATTCCAAATGGATGCTCGGTGGACGTAGCTGGAGCGTATCTTAGAGTTGGAATTTTGTTCAAATGGTGTTCACTCATTCACAAGGCTGTATCCAGGGGTGTTGACAATGCTGGTACACGAGTTTGGATTCCCAAATACTGTAGGTGCCCACTCCCCAGAACTCTATAAATCACCAGTACTAGTGAACTCCAAAATCTCCCAAGGGAGCACACCACCACAACCTCCCAAAGAGCTCTAAATATCATCACAAATTTACCATTGACAAGTGTGCCCAAAATGTCTCAGGATATCGCAATTTCAATAAGGCTGATTCAATACTCTGAAATAATTTTCATATTTTCTTGCCAGTATCATTGATGATTGATGATAACCTTGTATTTGACATATGTGGTTCATATCCTCTTAAACCCACCATCTGATAATTTCAAAATCCTTCTGTGTCAAAGATAAAAAGTGTTAAAACAGTCAGTTTTGTTCTAAGCCAAAAGCCCACCAGATGATAACCATTTTCCCAAAATGTAAAGACCAAAAAAACTCCCATGATGCATTGCTAGAATTGGAATTGTCCATTGCCTACCAAAAAATTATTCACCAATCAGAACAAGGCACGACGTTCATGACATCAGACCTGACAAACCTTCATTATAATAAAATTTAATATTCACAAGCAGTATGATACTAATTACTTACTGTACATCAACCAAGATTCATTGTAAGCAACAATTGTTATGGTGTTCAACCACTACCCATGGTTTAAAATTTACACTGTACTACACAAATGCACTGACTTTTGGCAAACTAGACAGAACCACCTTAACCCTTTCTCCACTAGAGTTCTTCCCTTGACAAGTAAAATCATCTGGTGTTAGCCTGAGTAAAATAGCAAGAGGCCACCACAGTAGGGAAAGGGTTAATGAAGTTCAGTCATGTGCTTTACCAATGCACTAGCTAAGTCAAATGTGACATCACATTTCAAACATATGTACTTCATCCCATTTGGTTCTGTGGCTTCAAGTTCATGGGTCAACAAATGTCGATCAAATGCTTTATAGTCTAAATTCATGTTACAGTAATTACACTTGAAACTTTTTCCTGTGTTATGTGTCTTTTGATGATTTGCAAAACTAGAATGATGAGAAAATGCTTTGGCACAGATATCACAAGTGTAAGCTTTCTTTCCAGCATGTGTTCTTTTATGAGATAGTAAGTTACTTGACTGGGAAAATGTCTTGTCACAGATATCACACTTGAATGGTTTCTTACCAGTATGTGTTTTTCTATGACGTTGGAGGTTAAATAAATGAGCAAATGTTTTTTCACAGACATCGCATTTGAATGGTTTCTCTCCAGTATGTGTTCTTTTATGACATTGCAGGGTAGCTAAACAAGCAAATGTTTTGTTGCAGAAATCACATTTGAAAGGTTTCTCTCCAGTATGTGTTCTTTTATGATATAGTAAGGTACTTGACTGAGAAAATGTCTTCTTACAGACATCACATTTGAAAGGTTTCTCTCCAGTATGTGTTCTTTTATGACATTGCAGGGTAGCTAAACAAGCAAATGTTTTGTTGCAGACATCACATTTGAAAGGTTTCTCTCCAGTATGTGTTCTTTTATGATATAGTAAGCTACTTGACTGAGAAAATGTCTTCTTACAGACATCACATTTGAAAGGTTTCTCTCCAGTATGTGTTCTTTTATGATATAGTAAGTTACTTGACTTGGAAAATGTCTTCTTACAGACATCACATTTGAAAGGTTTCTCTCCAGTATGTGTTCTTTTATGATCTTGCAGGGTAGACAAACTAGCAAACATTTTGTCACAGAAATCACATTTGAAAGGTTTCTCTCCAGTATGTGTTCTTTTATGAGATAGTAAGTGACTTGACTGGGAAAATGTTTTCTTACAGACATCACATTTGAAAGGTTTCTCTCCAGTATGTGTTCTTTTATGCTCTAGTAAGTTACTCGAATTGGAAAATGTCTTGTCACAGACATCACATTTGAATGGTTTCTCTCCAGTATGTGTTCTTTTATGATATAGTAAGCGACTTGAACAGGAAAATGTCTTCTTACAGACATCACATTTGAATGGTTTCTCTCCAGTATGTAATACCATATCACGTCTTAAACTTGATAAACTACCAAATGTCTTCGTGCAGGCTCGACACCCTTGAGACTTTTTTCCATTCATGCTAGAACTCCTTTTCGTCAAGTCAGAATTATTACTCACGTTATATATTAGATCCTTCACGTTTCAGACAGCTCTTTACGTTATCAATTCTCCACACACCACCTTTTGATTTCCAACAAAATATGTCAGATATAAATATCCGAAATTCACAACAGCTCAAAACTCAAAATTTAATGCAAAACTGAGCCTGCGTTCCAGCTGACCTGCGTTGCGAAAAAGGAGAACGTCGTTACTACTTCATTTAAGGTTTACAGACCGCACCTGATAATTTCAAAATTCTTCTGTGTCAAAGATAACAGTGTTAAAACAGTCAGTTTTGTTCTAAGCAAAAAGCCCACCAGATGATAGCCATTTTCCCAAAATGTAAAGACCCAAAAAACTCCCATGATGCATTGCTAGAATTGGAATTGTCCATTGCCTACCAAAACATAGTACGCAATGCGTACATGTGACTACCGTGTAAGGAAATGTAAATATATAAGTGAAGTATATTCCCGAATGACCATTACTTATGTAAATAGCTTGTAAATAGAATATATAAGGGTGTGGGAATCTTATATAGGCGAATAAACATTACATTGCTGTCAGTGGTGGGATCCCTTTTTTAAACCGTTGGATACATGGAGACGCGATCTCAAGCAGCGAAGACCAGAGAAGTTAACGACGAAGTACAAAATAAGGGGGGGGGGCGTGATTTATCGCTCCCCGAGGAGAATCTGGGATGTTATACTCGATGTTGCGACAACAAACGGATTTGCTAAAGGAGCAGAAGTTGATACAGATTGAGAAAGCCGCGTACACGAAGAAGGTGATTGAAGAATTAGGCAGAGCCCTAGAACAGATCAACAGGAGACAGGACAGCTTAGAAAGTAAACAAACTGCCGGGGAAGCCAATTTGGCTCTCATAAACAAAAACTTGAAAGTGCTTCAGGGCCAGCGTAAGGAACATTTCGAGATTAAAATGGGCATGGATGCAGTGGAGATACAACTGGAACTTTTCGATGAGTGCCTGAGACATTTGGTCCGGAAAGTGGAAAGTTTTGAAGAGTCAGTGCAACGCTTTGTAAACGCTCATGCGAAGCTAATGGAGAATGTCCGTGACGACCTAAAGAAAGATATGCTAAATTATCTGAAAGAAGAGGGACACCTGAAGAGAAATCCGAGATCGCCGTTGTATGTTGGCTACAGGGCCAGTCGACACCCGAAGCGATACCAAGATAGAGAATACCCAAAATGGTCGTAGTGTGCCTACGTCATCGAAGAATCCCCAAAAAAATCCTGTACGAGACAATAAGCCAGTACAAAGACCAACGCCGTTCGACGGGTCTGTTTCGTGGGAAGCGTATTATGCACAATTTGATATAATAGCGCGTATCAACGATTGGGATGAACACCAAAAGGCTGCCTATCTTGCGAGTAGTCTGACGGGCCCGGCATTAACTGTTCTGGGAAATTTGCCGGAACAGAATCGGCAAAATATGGAAGTTTTGGAAGCCGCTTTAGCGAATCGTTTTGGAACGAGCCACCAAACGGAGTTATCGAGGGTTAAGTTCAAGACCAGGGTAAAGCAACGACACGAATCGCTAGCCGAATTATCTGGTGATATCGAACGGTTGTCCAAGCGGACGAGGATATCCGCTTAAAACTTAAGTAAGAAAGACCCAAGACGTTGCAAAAGGCCCTCGAATTGGCAATGGAGTTGAAATCTTATCAGCTTGCGTCGCGACAGCAGAGATACCGATTTGCCCGTGAAGTAACCTTTCCAGAGCCTAGGAAGAAACAAGTGGGGGAGGGGGATGGCTGTGACCGAGCAGATGGTGCGGTATCTGGTGGAAGGGAAGAATTCAACTCCTCGCAAATGTTGCAGCTGATGCTCTATCAGCTGCAACACATGCCTCGAGAAATCTATGGAGAAGTGTATCGCTGGTGTTGTAGCAGCCGTAACAGAACGACGACGTAACAAAGACCGATGTCGCCCTGATGGTTGTTGGGAGTGCGGAGACCTTGACCACATAAGAAAATATTGCCCGAAACGGTCCGATGCCCCGGCTGCAGGAACACCTAAGAAGAATGAAGAACCTCGATCGGGAAACGGGAGGTAGCTGGGCCCATGGGGCAGGATCCAGCTATAAGCACGGAATCAAGTGTCCCTGGAGTGATTTTTAAGACAGCGAGCATTGGAGGGTTGGTGGATAGTCTTGTGGTACACAGGTAAAAATCTCACAGCTTGTCAACAGGATGTGTTCGCAACAGGTCGGTAGCAAGGCTGTTAACAGATTGTAACAATGCTGTTCATTCAAGAAGCTGCTACAACCTTGTTAGCAACAACCTGTACATGTTAACAACTTGTTGACTGCAGAGCGGTAACAGGTGTTGGAACAACATAGTCATCAGTCTGTTGGAGTCATCAGCCTTGTTGCAAGTTGTCAACAACCTGTTACAGACAGGTTAACAGACTGGGACAGCCAGTGCGAACACATGACGGTGACAGCCTGTTGAACAGCCTTGTAACAACTTGCTTGCAGGTATGTAACAGCTTGCGCGTTTTTACGTGTGTACTTGGGTCTATTGAGAACTCTTCGTGTGAGATACTGGTAATCGATACTGGATCAAATATCACCCTGGTTCGACCGGATGTTCTGCGACGCCTTTCCAGTAGGGTGGACGCGGTGAAATTGGAAAACGTCAAATCATTGGAAGACGGCGACTGGAGAAACCGCGCCTGTAAGAAGTCGAGGAAAACTTCGCATAAAGATGGGAACGTTTGAGACGTGCCATGACGTGTGGACTGCAGATATTGAAAACGAATGTATAATTGGACTTGATTTTCTAATTCCAAATGGATGCTCGGTGGACGTAGCTGGAGCGTATCTTAGAGTTGGAAGTGAGGAGATTCCGTTAAACCGAATGGGTGCGCGAGGGAATCCATGTTGCCGTAGGGTCTTGCTCGCAGAAACATGCTCGATACCACCACGAAGTGAAGCGATCGCGATAATTATCGGGGAATTATGTGGAGATCACAGCTCGAGTGATCTGTGGGGCAGCCTGGGTCCAACAAAGAAAGGAAGATTAGCAAACGAAGTTTTAGTTGCCCGAACCGTCTTAGACTTGCGCTACCCAAACTTGGCCGTTCGTGTTATGAATTTGTCGGACAGTGCGAAAACCATAGTGAAAGGAACGGAAGTGGCTACTTGCGAGACTGTCGAAAACGTTATGAGGCTGGTGGAGCCGGGTGACTTGGGGGAAAGCAATGGTGGTAATGAGTTACCGCAGCAAGTCCCGTGAGACAACCTAGAATTTCGAAGGTTGCCGCTGAGCAAGAAAGACGAAGCTTTTAGGTCAGTTAATGAGATGCACGAGCAGGGTATCGTTGAGCCATCTTCGAGTCCTTGGGCTGCTCCAATAGTATTGGTGAGGAAAAAAGATGGTACGTCTCGATTCTTACATTAACTGACAACTGACAAATGACCAAAATTTTAACTGACAACTGACATGCAGAACCCCCCATTCAGACCATCTTACTTCCAGCCAGTGGCTGAATTGCGAACGACGCAAATCAACGTGGCCGTGTCGAGGCATATCAAATGCGCTCCAAGCAGCGGCCAACGACACAGTTCAGACCACGGATCACAGCTAAGATGTTAGGTGTTGATTTTATGGAAGGATGGAAACCGGAGAACCCTGCGAAAAACCCTCGAAGGACAGGAGAGGTCAACTACAACTCTACTCACATGGGGGTCATTCCCAAGCGGTCACCCATCCAAGTAATAAGCCCGTCTAACCGGGCTTAACATTTTGGTGAGAGGCAGCGCACTAACAGCACACGCCACCCGTACTCCCCAATAGCATAACTCTCCTCCCCAGTGCCCTCTAAAACACGGGCGGGGAAACGCGCATATAATTTGGCGAGCTACGTGTGATGCATCAAAGGACTGGCACGAGCACCCTTGGGCTCAGAAAATCAACAAAAACATAATTTGAATGGCGACCAAAAAGTTGAAGGGTACCCGAGATAAATTCCTCTTTTTGAAAAGGAAGAAAACTTATTACTGCCATTAGAAACCCAAATAAAGAAGAAGTAACTCCTTCAGATTAAATTTGTTTTAATTATATATTGTCAAGGATTTATTCTAGATTAATAAAATCACAATTGTCTATCGTTAGAGTTGAAAATATTCCTAAAAATTTACAATTTTTGAAGGCGCACGCCGTTAAATCATGTTTTCTCTGCGAATCGGTTGACGAAAGTGAATTTGAATACACCAACGTAAAGGCAATTAAATAGGCTTTCGAAGTGACGTAGTCAGCGAGCGTGCTTTTTTTGTGAAACTGACATTTCACCAACCCATTTTTGAAAATTTTTTCTTCCATTCTCGCCACTAACTATATAGCATTAATACGTGAAACTGAAAAACTGCTAACATTTTCAAGTTTAAAACCCCATGCTTCTTTCATATAAAGAGCAATCACATGAACATATTATACACAGTGCTAAAACCCTGTTTCCAATAGTATTAAATATTCGAGGAGAAAGACTTTTAAAACTAATTTCAACCAAATGATGTAAATAAAAATTCCAAAGTTTACTACAAGTTTGCATCAGTATATCTGCATGCGACTCAAGCTAGTTAACGACATTAAAAACAAGATTAGTATTTTTTGTTTACCAAATTTTATGTCACAGAAATACAAAAGATTTTAACCGGCAGAAGACTCTAATAACAGACTTGCCCAAATTTTAGCGGAAAGCATTTAAAATAAACAATAAAAATCAAGAACGTTTTCGGCTTTGTGTTATCCAGAGTAAACAATGACAGTTCAGCATATTTTGTTATAGATAATATTATTTCATAATATCATAAGTAATAGATACAGCTCGGATGTGAATTATTAGCGAGTATTTTAATGACACTTTAAAAAACCCCTCAAAAAATACTCTTATACGTGCATGAATGCAGATTAACATTAACATGTGTACGAGAAACTGGTGAACTACAATTATTACATTTTGCAGACAAAATTCGATCATACTATGTCTGAAAATTCCAATTACACAAGGGCTGATAAGCCTGATGGTATAATTGGGGTTATATGAGGGAACGAAGGGAGAAATAATATACTGCATTCGTCGAATGCCGAATACAGTACTCCGGTCAAATCTACAGCACAAGAGACCAATAACGTACGATAAATCGATAATATAGTTATAGATATTTTAGGACATATTAAAAGGAGTATACTCAGGGGCGGATCCAGGAATTTTCATACGTTAGTCAAAATTTTAGTTGTCAACACTCAGGGGGAGGGGGGTTTGGGGGGGTTGTATGATTCATCAGAGAACAGACCAGGTATTCAGTATTAAATTAAAAATTAACTGGCTTAAAGCAGGAGTTTACAGTTTATTTCACATGATCGTATTACACCACACCATGCTGTCCGCTCAATTGATAGCCTAACATTAGCAACAAAATAGACTATAAAATACAATGCCACATATTTAGTTCGGTGAATAAATATATAGAATAATAGATAATATATATTTATGACACTAGTCAATATGCCCATCAGTTAAAGCATTTTCTCCTGCAAAGCCAAAGGCAATTTTGGCAGCCTGGCAGGTTACGATCGTATTACACCAGACCATGCTGTCGGTCTATTGATAGCCTAACAAAACAGACTAAATACAAATATACAATGCCACTTATTTTGTTCGGTCACTTCGGTGAATAAATATATAGAATAATCGATACCTAAATCGAAATCTTTAGCTGATATTAATTGATATAATGCTGCTTTTATAATGCATTTATATGATTTAGATATTAATAACCTTTTGACCGCAAAAATATGCTAATTTGGGAAAATTCCATCGAGATTATCATATAGTCATATACAAGCCTAAATATTAAAATCGGCGCACAGCTTGTTCTGTTAATAGACATTCTAAAACAAGACAAAATATGTTTAATTTACCTTATAGCAGTACAGGACTTGTTCTTTTGATCTCGAACACACTTCGGGATTAAACTCTCGGCACCAAAATTTCTACTGAGGCAGAAGTTCGTGCTGTTTATCGCACTCAAAAGCTCTTCAACAGAACTCTTCGGCGAAGCGTCGATTCGCTTCATCAGATCAGCATAAATTTCTTGTAGACACTTTTGATCGTTCCCCGCAAACGCAGACTGAACAGTATGGTAAATACTACAAGACATTGCTGTTTAAATTCTTTCTACTCTAACGTGGGACTTCAAATTGAACCTCAGTGGCCAAGCAGCGATCAGAAAGGCTGGATTCGTCAGCCCTTGAGTGTATACAGCAAGATCATATCCCACGCTGCGAATCGGTCAAAGATCGGTCAAAAAATGTGACCAATAAGAATACGAATATTTTTTTAATTAGCCAATCAGATAGCTTGTATACGAGCCCCTGATTCCTAAATCGGTCAGAACTCCCCACAGATCGGTCAAAATTGCTGATCTCCATGGAGATGAGCATATTGACCAATCAGATGGCTAGAATCTGACTCAGATCGGTCAAAACTCACGCGTAAGTCCGCTGTTCGTTGACTTGATAATATTACTTTACAGAAACTCAGCCGCAGCATGAAACTTGATAACTGGACTACAATGGTGCCGCTGCTTGAAAATAGATAACTCATCATAACTGGACTATCATTCGAATTTTAATTAATTAGCTATTTAACTCCGCAATTTTTACGTTAGTCGCGTGACTGGTTTGACGACCCCTAGATCCGCCCCTGAGTATACTGTAGCCTCTCTTACCATCTACTTCTGTCTCCGTTTCATTAAAAACTTCTGATCAAGTCCATTTAATAGTTAGGCCAGGTTCAAACGTCGCTCTTCTCATGCGCCGAACCTAATACAATTAGATTCGACTCTGGAGTTGTTTCATAAACAAACGTCAATTCTATTTTAAACGCGTAATATAATGTTATCGTCCCGACAGACGTTAATCCACACTACATCGAACGCATTTGAAGCACAAATTGCTCGAATTTAATAAAATTAGTTTCATTCCAGCTTGACGACACATCGTCTGAAATTGAAGTCGGAAGATGCCCCACTTTCGCTATATTTTACTGTTGCACAATTATAGTTTTCGTATATTAAGGCATTTTTCTCCCTCGGGTTCGGACAAACTTTTTTATCACGAGGAAGAAAGGACACGTGAAGCATTTGGAGTGAAAACTTGTAGTTGTTTAGCCCCAAAATGTTGGGAAAAACGGAATTTGCGAGTTCGATGGAGCAAACTCCCAGTGTCAGTGATGACAACTTTGAACAGACGAAGGCCGTTCTCGTTCAGAATTTACTCAGAATATGGAAATACTGCTAAAGGACCAAATGAATGAATCAGCAAATGTTATCCGCCACATCGTTGTGAAGTTCAACATATATATTAGCTTGATTTGTTTTGACTTTATAACATCAACTGACTGGCCTTGTTGATCAGTTTAGTCATCTGCCACAATTTTCATAACATACAGAAGCCAGAGAACAGATTAAATTTTTAAAATTGATCATTATATAGTACATTTATACAGAATCAAACTACACAAGACAAAATACACTCATGAATAGGCCATTTTCAAAACCACATGATTTGGTTCATACATATATTATTCTGGAAGGACAACATTTTATAATGCCATCGATATAGGGGGAAAAGTGCTTCAGGATTTGAGTAAACAACAGCTGTAATGGCAAAACATGATAAACTGAGCCTACATCACTTTTCCACCGAGATTGATGCCATATTAAACATTTTGTCCTTCCAGCATAATGACATCACCTATTTCCTCTTTTGTTGGTCTTCAGCTGGAATTATATTTGTTTCTGAATCTCCTGATGCTAACCACAGCCCCAGCATGCTCACGTAGTTTCTTCTGTAACAGAGATCCAGTTGTCATGGATTGCAAAGCTGTAGAATCTAGGATCTGTTTTTTATATCTATTGCGCATGAGCGAGTGGATACATTGATGTCGTCCGTGTAATGTAATGTAAGGTAAGTTAACAAAAGAATGCCTTCGGAGCCAATCAAAACATAGAATAAAACGATTGACTCACGGCAGACCACCGAAGCCGAAATAACTACTGTACACCAAGTATTTCATAAGTCATTGTTGACAGCATGGTGGCATGGAGCGAGATGGAAGTTTTTACAAATTTAGTAAGTATTTTAAGTATGAATCGTAGTCAATTCTTAATTGTGATGTACTAGACGTTGTTGGAATAAAAGTTTTTGAAAGCAAATTAATCGAGTCGTTGCGTGGACGATTTCATATTCAGACGAGGCAATTTATATGGCCAACATGTCTGGTCGAGCTTCGTAAACTGACAAGACTGTGCGTTGCCGAATAGAAATGGATGACCTTCTTCTAAGAAAACAAAGTTAGCTTCATGGTCAAGCAACAATGCCCAAAACCTATGGTAGTCCACGAGCGAAATATGCTATTAAATAACATATTGTCGATGTAGATGACAAATAGTCAAATGTCAGTATTAAACTGGCAAGTCTATATACAGTATTAATGGACTAATGGAGTAAAATTGTATACTGCAGCTGTCAATGTCATGCAAAATCTGTGTTATGAATGTGCAAACATTTATTGTACCTTTTTCTGCATGTATGCATATGTCTTGAAGAACAATTAATGTATGGTTGCTCTTATAATTTTGATGACATAATTTGCTGGACATCTTTTTCATTCACTATTAAATTTTACAGCAGCATTACTCGAGATGCTTGTTATCTCAAGCGATTTTCTTTACCTTCTAACTAGATTGCATTATTGTTTGACAAATTGTTGTACCGAAAATATTTAAATACTGTCTTAGATTAGTCAATTAAGTCAAATTTTGTGAGTTGTTATATAGTTATGTTAATTTGATTGACCTACTTAAAGCTTTACTACCATAACTTACGACTATAGGTTTTAGTAGCATAGCTTCAATAGTCAAGCTATTAGTGCTGTGAAATGAAATAGAGTAATCCAATATAATTCAGAATTAGGATAACATGTATTGATGCATTATTTTACTCTAATGCACCGATCAATTTGAAGGTATAACATCCTCCGGGCACACTCTGTTCCCGCAAGGCAGGTATTTGATGTAAGGAAAACTCACAGTGGTGGGGAATTTGATTGGGGGAGGGGAATTTGATCGGGGAGGGGAATTTGACCAGTCAGCTGTTTCTCAGTCTTTTTTAATAGAATGGTGGAGCCCATGGAGACCACAATGTCATTATTAAGCGTATTTAAACACAAGGATTTTGATTTTGTCAAGACTTCGCTGGATGATGCTGGTCCGAATGATTTATGAAATTCATCAAATGATTTCTTAAATTATTTCTGTAAAATTCTGTATTATAAACTATAAATACCCGGATCATTTGCAGCTGATTGCTGACAGATTGCATTGACTGCTTTGCTGGACACTGGTTGTTAACTGTTCCAGTCATCTGGTAATCAGACTCAACACAATGGATGGTGGGGCATTCGACTGCTTTTTGGACATGAAGCATGGGGAATTTGAAAAACGTTTTTGATGTGGGGTGGGGAATTTGACCATTAAAAATTCTAAAATTCAAATTCCAGGGTATATGCCTGGGTGTAGACTTTCTCAAAGTCCTTTTCAAACATTTTTGACCTTTCGTCATTTTTGACCTTTCGGTTCCTCGTTGAAAACACTGATCTCTATAAAAGGACTGGATAGCGCATCTATTGTTTCTCGCGCCACGGTTTTGATGCCGGAAATGAGCAGCGGCGGCCATCTTTATACTAGGACCCGAGTGGAAAGCAGTTTAACGACGTTTTTCGCCAAATTCGGGAAGTTTGCGAAGATTTACCACTGAATTAAGGTTCGTGATCTTATTTTATATAATTAAGTGTTTTGAACTCTCTTTTCCCTTTGCAAAAGCTATTTCTTGCGAAAGATACCTGCCTACGTATTTGCTTTACGAATCGGAATCACGGTATTAACAAAATAGTCGGTAAACAAATGCCTTGCAAGTCCGCATGTGTACTTGTTAACTAATGCCTTTTGTAAGGTGGGAGGTCTTTCTTGACGGAGTCGTAGCCGCATAGCGTCATCGGGCAACGAGTCAACAAATTGATCGCGGGCGAGTGTATCGTTAATCCCACTTGGGGCTTCAGGGTAGGCCAAACGATCCAGTCTTTCCATGTATTCTGCTATTGCTGGTAACTCTTCGTCACGCTTTCTAACCGGGCTCTTAAACTTTACTTGGGAAATCTCTGTTCGGTGCGAAGTACCAAATCGATTTGCCAAGGCAGTCACTAAAGCTTCATAGTCTTGTCTTCTCTGGGTTGAGAGATTTTCTAACACCTGCAGCACTGGCCCCTTAAGACTGGTCGCTAACAAAGCTGCTATTTTTTGGTCGTCGCACCATTAATTTTGGCAATAATGCAAAATTGAGCGTAGTAGGCCTCCCAAGAGGTTTGCCCGTCGTACATGTTTGGCTTTCGAATAAGACTATTTCCACTTACCGCAGTATCTCTCAATTGCGTACTTTGGCTTTGAGGTAATTTACCAATACCCCAACCACTCCCTGTCATTCCCATAGGAGTTGAAACTCGAGGCTCGGGCAGCGTTCTTCGAGTCTTGTTTGCTTCTGTTAACGACGTTAAAGAGGCTTTTAAATTCAACGTTTCCTTAGCCAAGCGATTAATGTTCTGTCGTCTGTTCTTGTAAATTACGAACGTTTCGTCTCGTCTTTTCTTCAAGGACACAATTAGCTCTTCTTTTAGCCTTTCGTGCATTCGAGTAATTAGTTCAGCTTGAACGATTTCGGTCCTATCGTTTATTGAATCACACAGCATAGTTAGTGGAGGGAGATGGTTTGGAAACTCGGAAAAAATCATTGTTCTATGGTTTTCTATTTACATACAACACTCGTATGTTTACATATCACGCTAGTGTTTACATAACATTTTCATCATCATCATCATCATCATCATCATCATCATCATCATCATCATCATCATCATCACCGTTATCATCATCATCACCATTATCATAATTTTTATTATTATGCATGTTTTTAAATGCTTATTATCATTTATTATATAAAACAGAGTGTTTTATTGATTTTTCCGCCACTAATAAAAGTGATAATCTCACATGTGCGATTATTTATGATAATCGCACATGTGACGATTATCGCTGAATCAGCAATATAGTTTAATGCAATTTTTTCAAGGCAATAGGGCAATTCTTTTATATAATAAACAGAATACATGGATGCTTGGAAATATGAAATTTATTTCTCGTGTTGAACAGGATATGTTAGATATCCTGGTCAACACTCGAAATAAATTTCATATTTCCGCACATCCATGTATTATTCTCTATATCATTATTATCATTATTATCATTATTATCATTATTATCATTATTATCATTATTATCGTAATTATCGTAATTATCGTAATTATCGTAATTATCGTAATTATCGTAATTATCGTAATTATCGTAATTATCGTAATTATCGTAATTATCGTAATTATCGTAATTATCGTAATTATCGTAATTATCGTAATTATCGTAATTATCGTAATTATCGTAATTATCGTAATTATCGTAATTATCGTAATTATCGTAATTATCGTAATTATCGTAATTATCGTAATTATCGTAATTATCGTAATTATCGTAATTATCGTAATTATCGTAATTATCGTAATTATCGTAATTATCGTAATTATCGTAATTATCGTAATTATCGTAATTATCGTAATTATCGTAATTATCGTAATTATCGTAATTATCGTAATTATCGTAATTATCGTAATTATCGTATTTATCATATTTATCATATTTATCATAATTATCATAATTATCATAATTATCATAATTATCATAATTATCATAATTATCATATTTATCATATTTATCATATTTATCATATTTATCATATTTATCATATTTATCATATTTATCATATTTATCATATTTATCATATTTATCATATTTATCATTATTATCATTATTATCATTATTATCATATTTATCATATTTATCATATTTATCATATTTATCATATTTATCATTATTATCATTATTATCATTATTATCATTATTATCATTATTATTATTATTATTATTATTATTATTATCGTTGTTGTTGTTATTTTATGCATGTCTTTCAATGTTTGTAAATCTTACCAAGTGCAATGTATGAGACGATAACATTTCTTTTATTTTTTCAAAGATTTATTGATATGCAAACAAAATATTCATAGCATTCAAAATATTCTCTATACTTTATTGATATAAAGTATAGAGAATATTTTGTTCTTTTATCCATATCAATCTCATTTTCTCTTCCTACAGGTGGTGGAGGAGGAGGATTTTACTGCAATGGACGAAGTGGTAGAAATTTTGGTGGAAAGTATGGCAATGGTGGAGAAGGTGGTAAACTTTTCTTACAAGGTGGAGCAGGAGGACGTGCTTGGTTCCATAATGCAGTAGGTGGATTTGGAGAAGGAGGTGGTGCTCATGGATTGGCAGGAGGTGCAGGAGGGTATTCTGGAGGGGCATCAGGAGACCATGTGCATCAATCGTGTGGTGGTGGTGGTGGGTCGTACAACAGTGGCAGGAATCAAGAAAATAGTGAGGGATTTCAAGACAACGGACACGGCTATGTTGAAATCAACCGAATCTTTCCTGATGTGTAGAAAAATCCGTAAAAAATAATACTGTCAGGCCACATAAAAAAATTACTTGTTTAGCGTCCCCGCTCGACCTGAGAAAAGCTCCCGACCTCCAAATTGTTTTTATTTTTTATTTAAAAACGCTCTAAATTTAGTGCAAAAACTCTCAAAACAACGTTTTACCTGTATTATTAAAAATGGTGATTTGCGCTTTGCAATCGCCGACGAACTTCATGCCCTGGACGGGTTCAGACCTCGGACTTATTCTCGTACCCAGACCCTTACATGTTCCACGCCTGCGCATCAAGTTATTATAAACCTTGGCTCGTTTTCTGTTTAATAAAACATGAGTGAGTGAAAACAAATACGGCTTTGTTAGACCACCAATGGCATTTGTGATATGCTGTGTGGACAAGGAAGGCTGTAGTACGTTTTTGAAACACCCTGTAGTATAGATGAGAGCGGTGCCCCTGTAGGGCAAAAAGGAAAAAAAACATACAAGAAAAACAAAAACCTCCCTCCCGACCTGGAAAAATTGAAATAGGTGGACGCTAAACAAGTAAATTTTTTTATGTGGCCTGATGTACGTTGAACTAATTTATCAACCTCGTCCTCATGGCCTTTTTTTCTTGCTTTCAATGACCACGAATACGTAAAAACTGTAATAATCGTAATTTTTAGCAACACTTATCAACTTTACGATTAACTGATATAATTGATTTATTAGGAGTATACGGCGCCTTGTATGTCATTATTTAATAAATAAAAAACTTGTCGCGTGCGATTATCGAGTTATAATGTACGAGAGATGCGTGTAAAGCACGAGTTGATAGTCGGTGATAGCTTGAATTATAACTCGATAGTCGCACAGCGACTAAGTTTTTTATTTCTTTTATAAAATATTGACTTTAAATTGTCAATAAACCCAACAACACGTCGGCCATTTTAGCGATGAAAATGCACTTAAAGTTGCACTGAAAACATTCTGCTGTGTTAATTACGTGATTAGAGATATATCCAAGTAAATTTTGACTTTCGTTGATGATTAAATCCACATAAAATTCATCAAAAACGTCAAAATCGTCGCGAAGTATCTCGTGTGGCGTGCCGTTATGGAGTTATAATGGCACGCTTGTTTGACTCAATAGCCAATCAGAGTGCGTGTTGTCGTTGATTTACTTCCTGTTATTTTATAATATTGGTTACCGTATACCTTCAGAGGCGAATTTTTTTCAATCAAACTTTTTTTGGACCTTGTTAAAGTTCCATGCAAAATGTTTGTACCAAAAAAATGTTAAAGTGCTTTTCTGATAAAAACATCGTTGGTAATGTTTCTGCATAATACTAAAGATATTATAGTACTTGGTAATAGTTTATTTCGAAATTCTCAAAAACAAAGTTGAATTTCACGTGCGGAGTTTGTATTTTGGAGCGCCGCCAATAAATTGGCGTGTTTGAGAAGAATGAGTTGAAGAAAACTTATGACGTCCTAGACTCTAAAAAAAACGAAAATCATTGTTGTTATTGAGTTTATGATGTCATAAGTTTCTTCGTATACCTTCACAAGTGTCTCTAGTCTAAAATACGTAGTGCATCCGCATTACGTCGCAGATAGCTTAACCTCAACATCGAATTAAAGCTTATAAAATTTGTGACAAGAATATGCCAATAATTTTTATTTTAATGAATCAAGGATTTTTTCGACCATGCTTCTAAAGTGGCTAAATGAAAAGTTATACAACATTTTGTAAATTGATAGGAAAAAGCCTGAAAACGCACGGGAATGGCCGTCACCGTAAAATCTTTCGAAATTATCGAATTCCACGACAAAGTTTTGTTGGTGATATATTTATCTATCATCTCTGAAAATTTCAAAGAAATTAAAAGAATCTCCTTTAAAGTGGCACTACGATGAAAAAATCGTCAGTCCTTTTTTGATCTTATCATAAAGGACATTTAAAATGAGGATGAACGGCGTTTGTCGATTGTCAATATCTCATCTCGTTCAAGAGATATTCACGTTTTGGAAATATGCAAATTATATGGCTGATGACGTCATTTACTCCAAATGAGCGAAATGAAAATCGTAAAATAAGAATATCTCTAGCAATAAACAATAGAACGTGCTTAAACTTTGTATGCTTATAGTATCCAATAAAATACACTTCTCTGTGGAACGTTTGTGATTGCCATGTTAAGTGCATCCTCTCAGGTTACTCTAAACCTTACAAAGGGAATTATCATTTTTGTCGCCTCATTGTTTAAAATTAGAAAGATTCAAACGTTTGAATTACAATGCCTACATGAGCTCTAATCTCCACGTTTATTCGCTGGAGTAAACGCTACTTGATTGATGATAAATAAGCAAATTTAATTTTATCATTGGGAGGGGGGGGGGGGGGGCAGGAACCAGCAGTTTCCACGAAAACAACTCATGTTCCACAGTGAAACGTATTTTATTTCATACTATAAGCATGCAAAATTTGAGGACTTTCTATAGTTTATTTCTAGAAATATTCCTAATTTTACGATTTTCGTTTCGCTCGTTTGGAGAAAATGACGTTATCAGCCATATAATTTGCATATTTCCAAAACGTGAATATCTCTTGACCGAGATGAGATATTGACAAACCACAAACGCCGTTCATCCTCATTTTAAATGTACTTTATGATAACATCAAAAAAAGACTGACGATTTTTTAATCGTAGTGCCACTTTAAAGGAGATTCTTTTCATTTCTTTGAAATTTTCAGAGATGATAGATAAATATATCACCAACAAAACTTTGTCGTGGAATTCGATAATTTCGAAAGATTTTACGGTGACGGCCATTCCCGTGCGTTTTCAGGCTTTTTCCTATCAATTTACAAAATGTTGTATAACTTTTCATTTAGCCACTTAAGAAGCATGGTCGAAAAAATCCTTGATTCATTAAAATAAAAATTATTGGCATATTCTTGTCACAAATTTTATAAGCTTTAATTCGATGTGGAGGTTAAGCTATCTGCGACGTAATGCGGACGCACTACGTCTTTTAGACTAGAGACACTTGTGAAGGTATACGGTGATCTTAAATAATTCTCTGAATAGTTGTACAAATACAAGCCAACTATTCTGTTTATCAGTGACTATACTGATCCCCCGTAACAGTATATAAGCCACGTAGCAAAATACTTCAAGGTTATTGGAGTCATTTGACTTGCTTTCGCCATGTCCTTTTCAGCTCTCCATTTTGAAAGCAGGGCCGGGGCACGAGGTTGTTAATTTATCAGTTTTATTTGATATAATCGTACTAGATTAGATACGAGTAGACTAGCCAAGATAAATACGGCAACAACGGAAAACGTAACCACGGAATAACGAAACTATGGCATGACGGAACATGAACGGTGGTGGTAGTAGTAAAGGTGGAGGTGGTGGTAAAGGTGGTGGTGAACGTGGTAGTAGAAGTGGTGGTGGTGGTGTTGGTGGTGAAGGTGGTGGTGGAGGTGGTGGTGGTGAAGGTGGTGGTGAAGGTGGTGGCGAAGGTGGTGGTGAAGGTGGTAGTGGAAGTGGTGGTAGTAGTAAAGGTGGAGGTGGTGGTGGTGGTGAACGTGGTAGTAGAAGTGGTGGTGGTGGTGTAGGTGGTGAAGGTGGTGGTGGAAGTGGAGGTGGTGGTGGTGGTGGTGGAGGTGGTGGTGGTGGTAAAGGTGGTGGTGAACGTGGTAGTAGAAGTGGTGTTGGTGGTGAAGGTGGTGGTGGTGGAGGTGGTGGTGGAGCGAGGTGGTGGTGGAGGTGGTGGTGGAGGTGGTGGTGGAGGTGGTGGTGAACGTGGTAGTAGAAGTGGTGGTGGTGGTTGTGATAGTCGTAATTGTAGTCGTGGTGGTGCTAGTTGTAATTGACCGTACCGAAAAAGATGGCGACTTGTACATTTAAGCACTACCCGATATGGTTTTAAAACGATCAGCTTTGGTAGGAATGAAGTTCCTGCTTACTTAACCATCTTAGCATGATAAACAATGTTTAGTTGTTATTTGACCTGATTTGAGGTCGCAAAGCATTGTGGTTAAATGTACCGCCGGCACCACGTCTTCATCTACGTTTATTCAGTCGGTAAAGTCGTTTGACATCACACCAACAATAAACTTTAAATATGTAAAATGCATAAGCATCATAAATAAGTTTTAACTACGTAAATAATTAGAGTTTGAGATAAATAAAACTCTAAGTGGATAAACAAGTACTATGAATAAATAAAAACCTAAATCTAAACATCTAAAAATATAGATAATGCAGGATAGATGATGCATGGCACAAAGTAATTACAATCAGAACAATTGTCGTTCTATAATCAGCCAATAAGGTTGCTTTATTTGTATAGTTAAGTTATGACATAATAAAACATAAATTCCATTTTGTTGTCTGTATGTTATTTACTCCACAATTTCCATCTTTTGAAAAGCTCTTCCTTCTGTCCGCAGCACACTATAACCCAGGCCTGGGGCGGGGTCATAGAGTCCAATTTCACGCCTTACAATAAGCCAGTTGCACGATGACATAAAATACATTTACCAGAATGCTTTGCCAGTGTGCTCCATTTATCAGCACGTGGATGCTAACAAAGCATTCTGGTCAAAATTATTTTACGCGTCTCGATGATTATAGCGGAGACCTGCATAGTGTGGTATAGTGCTCGAAAGCTTGGTCACAACACTCTCGAGAATATGTTGAAAATCATCACCACCAGAGCAGAAATCTCTCCATATCTCACAAACCACTCTCTGAGGGCTACAACCGTAACAGTTCTGTCGTCAAATAACATCGAGACGCGTAAAATCAAAGCGATTACAGGCCATCGAAGTGACACATGCATTGAGAGCTATTGTGGGCGGCCGACACTCAACCAATTCAAAGATATGTCGAAGCCCCTTTCTTCTTATGTCGAAGGCGATGAAATCTCACAGCCTCAGCTTGATAATATTAGTCCTCCTGCTGCCACTTTGTCCAGACCACAAAACGCCTTAGTTTCAGCTTCTTCTGGCCAAAGCTACCTCAGTTCACAACAAGAGAATTTTCTGATTGAAAACGGCTGTAATCCTGGAGCTCTTCTGCCATCAGGGACATTTGAAAACTGTTCTTTCACGTTCAATATTAATGTAAACCATGGACGTTGATTTTTTTTGCATTTGTAGACTGTTTGAACGTTCAATATTGCCATGTTTAGCATTGTTTACGAAGAAATTGACAGTTGAGTGCACTGATCTGGATGAGTGATTAAAAATGTCGACTGTTCGACTTCGATCTTCACGTGATCGATGACTGCGTGCGCCTTCATTATCACGCATGCCGCTTTTAAATTTATTAAAATATCCTGTTCATTGAAATTCATGTACATGTGCATATTTTTATTTTTTACAAATAATCACCTATGTATTTATACTAAAACAATTATTCTCCTCAGGCTCAGTAAATATCGGTGAATAATAACCTCGACTTCGTCTCGGTTATTATTCACGGATATTCACTTCGCCTTCGGCGAATAATTGTTAAACAGTAAACAGGCTACCAAGAAACCAAACGTGTTCACAGCCGTGAAAAACAGAGTACACGGGGTCTAGCCGTACAAGAAAAATCTGAACAGCGATAGAACAACTATTCTAAAATATGAATATGGGCGAATATATACAAAATAACACGTCACGAGTGTATGGGCTTGGCCCCGAAGTAAGAAAATCCAATGGGAAATGTACACATGCCCAGAAAAGGAATGGCAAGGGTAAACACCGTGATGGCCAAACGGAGGACAGAGTGAGTCGCTATGAAAACATCGGTTTCCTTTTGAAAAGGCAGTACAGGTTATGCAAACTAGCCAAACAAAATGGGCGATGACGCGGAACGAGGGAAAAGAAACGCAACAAAACAAGTCGGGAGAACACAGACGAGAACAAACCCCGTGCGAAAACAAATAAATCAGACACATACCCAAACCCAACTAACCTGAGGAACGGGGGAGCAGGCTGTACTGGCAGTGGTTGGATGGCAACATGATCTTCTGCCACTGGCGGTGGGTTGACGTTAAGTGGTGCGATAACAGGCGACTGGATAGGCACTCCGACCTCGCCAAGATCAGCCAAAATGGCTTCGACGTCAATAGGTTGAGGAAGAACAGGTTGAGCCATGGCCGAAAGTCGAGAAAACTGGGAGGCTCAGCTGGCAACACACGGGTACAAAAAAATCCTATAACACCTAAAGTTGTTCCTTCTCCGTGCGAATTGGTGAAATGGCCAAAAACCTAACCCGTGGAGCAAATTTAAATGATTTTGCAGTCCCCAGGGCTTTGATTCATGAATGAAGTTAACCAAGATTAATTAAATTAGCTCAATTCCCTTCCCCCCGGCACTATGTGAGAAACATCCCACTGAGAATAGTATGGACAAACGATCCCCTTGAATTATAAATGTATACAAGCAAGAAAAAAAATCATTAATATTCACTTCCGTTCCAATGTTCCATGCAATATGCGGTGATCATCGAACCATATCGAACTATACTTCTGTCTTTATGATTCTGATCTTTCTCGTCCGATTTTCTTCGTAAAACTTCGCACACTTGTTTATCTATGTTATAACATTACACAGAGCATAAATTGTTCCACGTTTATAAACTGTAACAACCGATATGGGGTGATTATCAATCCATGACGTGATTGCTTTCCTCCCTTCTCTCTTTCTTAATTATCTCTGCCTGGCGAGTTGGCCGAGCGGGGATTGAGTACGAGAAAATTACCAAAAGGATCGCAGGCTCTGTGTACGAGATTGTCTTGAATCCTTCTTGATTCGGCTTGTTCTTGGAGCAACAAGAGGCAAGAGCAAGGACACTACTAAACTATACGGTAATTTATATATAATATGTATGTGTGTATGGATGTATATACTGTTTAAAAAAATAATACATGTTAGAGCTCCCTGTGCATATTACACAAAAATGGCGAAGTATAAATTGGCAAAATCCATGGGCAAAAGTGCTTGAAGCGAGCGACAAATGTTCAAATATGAAGAAAAAAACAACACAACGTATTAATGAAATTAATTAATAGCTTGGCAAGGGCCAAGGGGTTAAGCATTACTGATATAAAAGTCACCTTTGAAAACAACCTGGCACTTCCACTTTCCCTTGGAATCTTTCACTGTCACCTTGTCTCTGACATTTGCTTTAGACTCGAGCACGCTCTTTCTGTCAACGATGGAATACGCTCCCTCTTCAGGAAACCAAACAACCAAAACATCACCGTCGTTTTTATCTAAAAGAAGAAACAAAAGTTGAGAACTGAGTACGGAAAATCAACGATAAAACATCGACTTAAACTGACGTCCAAATACAAAAATTTATATCTGTTTTTTTATAAAGTCAGTCAGAGAACAAAATGTCAAGGACAAACGAAACTAAAAAACTCGTAAACGATTATCGCTTATTTACTGCTACCGAGGGAAATAGTGTGTTTTGTGGCCCCGAAACATTTTTGGCAATAACAATTAATGCAGTGAAACTTGTTCAACTGGAGCAGAAAAGTCAGCATCTAACTTATACTCAAGCTTATAGCTGAAATGGCTATCTGATAGCTGTGTTAAAATTCGTAAAATATGACTTAAATACTTCCAAAACAATTGCACAAAGAGTGTTAGTTGAAACATGAAACTAATTAGTTGCCTCGATAAATTGTCTGCTTAACTTGTTTGAATATTCAAGAAAAAATGACATAAATAAAACTCCTATTGGCGAAATCGAAAATTTAGCTTCTTAACTTAAGATAAGCTTACATGTATAAGACAAGTGTTAGGGTTTCCGATATAAGTTTTAAAGCTAAACAGTTGTCTGCTTTCATCCTGTATATACTAGTACTTTGTAAATTATCGCATAAAATAGTTGGACTAACCTAGATATCTGTTGGCAAGCATTTTCTTTTGTAATCTAACGCTAGTTGGGACAGATGAATCAGCCATTGCAGCGAAAAAGAAAGTCTTTTTCTGATTTTCTCTTGCATTCACTCAACCGGGAGTTTCGGTGATAACCAATCAAAATGCCTAAAACTCCCGGGCAAGAACTTGACGTTGTGAGACCCGGATTCGGGGTTCGAAGAGAACATTTTTCAATCATGGATCAATCGTTTGCTGCTGAGAACTTTAATGATGATGCCAGCAGTTATGATGATGAATCCTCAATCGTTTCTAGTTCCATGTCTTCTTCTAATCCTTATACAGAGAGTGACGATGACGCTTACTGTGCAAGTGATGACGACGCTTACTGTGCCGAACAATTTTTGGGAGAAAACGATGACACTTCGTATTCAGACGAAACAGATTGCCCAAACAACGGCATAGACATGGTTATAGAAGAGGATTTGAAATTTAAAATCGCTATGGCGATTTTGAGTGTGTGTGTGTGGGGGGGGGGGGGGGCGGGCATGATTTTTCAACAAGTTTTAGGAGGGGGGGCTTTCAAAAATCATCCCAAAAATAAAAGAGAGTGCAAGGGGGGGGGGTTCATCAAAAAACCATTCAGACATTCTAGACCCAAAAATGTTTTTTCATAGTTTATATTTGTGACAATCTACTTAATAAACATGAATAGCCAGTACAATAAATTAGCAACTGAAACTGATACGCGATCTATCGGTAGCATTTTAAAAAATGACTGTTTTACCGTATTGTTTGTTTACAAAAGCTTTTGGCCATTGAACATGGGCAGCACAATTTTAAGGTGACCACCTGCATTGCAGAGATTAATTATAAATATAATGGTGACATATAAACTGATATATAAAAAGTAAACAAAAACTGATGTTTTTGCATTGATATTATTGGACGTGAGATGATTCTAGGCTTGTGAAAGTTGCTCGTCATTTTTGTATAAAGTGTAGAAAAACCTAAAATGACTACCTATACCAATTAAAGAGGAAGTCAGGTCAACATAAACCTTTGTACAGATGGTATCACATGGGGGGGGGGGGGGCAGACGAAATCCCTGTAAACATTAGGGGCACCTGTAATTATTAGGGCAAAAATTCAAAATCGCCATAGACCCCCCCCCCCCCCCAATCTAGGTAAATTATGAATTCTCCCTTAGCTTAGGAGCAGGCCGTTGTCTTACAGTGCTTACAGACTTACTGACCCCCAGTCATTCAACCCTATATCAGTAACCCGTTAGGATTTAGAAATTTTGTATTAGGGTTAGGATCAGGGTTAGCTAGGGGTAGTGTACGGGGAAATTACCCATTGTTATTTTGGGTTAGTTAAATTTAGGGGTCATTTATTCCTAGGGATGAGTGACTGGAGTCATTTATTCTTGGGGGCTGGGTGTCCCGGGGTCACTCATCCATGGGGGTCAGCGGTGTTACACTATGCAACATTTTGTTCAACTCATCTCGCAATTTTGTTGTGATTCAAGTTGCGAGAGAGATTGCCTAGTGTACTTTGCCTTGCAATCACTACCCTGCGTTCAGACTTCCCCCGTTTCCGGGGAACGGAAACGGGCGAAGTCTGCATGCAGGCTATGCAATCACCAAGTCTCACAGCATTTTTGTAGCAGGAAGCGTTGCACGAAGTAGAACCAATTTCTACTTTTCACCATGCCAATGATTGTGGCAACGCTGCACTGCCGTTAAAGCATTACACTGTGTAACACCTCTCTTGCAACGTGTCTTGCAACAATTCGTGCGATCACTCAATAAAAATATGCTTTGTAAACATTTTCAGTCCACTTCGGTCACTTTTGCGAAACAGTTTAACTTGCACGAAAAATTGCATAGTGTACGTAACACGTACCTTTGCTCATGCAACTGTGATGCAACAGAAACGGATTTGGCCATTGCGAGTATACTGTACATGCAACACTGCATATCACATCGGGGGGGGGGGGGGGGGGGCATAGGTAATAGAGGAAATACGGTAATTTAATTAACGAACTCTGTTATTTAACTTGCAGGTGAAAATGACTGTAGTGCACCTATTTTTAAAAAGTTTCGTTCGGATGAGGATAGTGTTGACAATTTTAACTCTGAATCATTATTTGAAAGTGATGCGAGCGAGCTCCCAGAATCAAGCTGCATTACTGAACTCTCCATTCATTCAGACAGTGAAACAGATGGATGTGCAGAAGATATCCCTCTATATGATGGTGCTTCACTAACACAAAGAAATTTCAAAGGAAGCTTTCTGGCATTGACCCAAAAACATAATTCGCCATCTCAAGCTGTTGACAGCATCCTGAAGTTAGTGAAGATAACACTTCCTAAAGGAAACAAATGTCCACCGTCTCTTCATTACTTTAATAAATCCCTTTCCGATGTTGGCTATAAATACATCAGATATACAACATGCTGGAATTACCAGAACGTTTTAAGCAATGGTATGACGTGTCAAAGTGACATATGCCCACAGCAAGGAATTCAGTCACAAGGAAATGACTCAAGCACTTTCTATGCAATTGACTTACTGCCAGAATTGAAAAGGTTAATTACAGGTAAAAAAAATTCAAACGGAGGTGTTATTATGATTTCAACAATTTACATTCTTTTTTAATTTCTATGGATATTTAATAGTTCTATTACAATTAATTTTATGCATCTATGATAATAATTTGTTATATTCTCAGTACCCGATTTCACTGTACCATCATTCTACATAAGGTACACTAGCTAGCTCACTTAGTAGAACACAATCAGACCTTTAAAGTTGTGTGTTTGAATCTTAACAATGGTCATGCAAGTAGAGTTTTCTCGGCTTGGTATGGTTACTGTCACTCAAAGTAGCACGCAATTAATATAAATAGTTTAGACCGCTAAAGATCTATGCTGTTATTAATAAGTGGATGAACAGTGCTTATATAGATAAATAACTACAGTACTGTATGTAAAAGTCCTAAGTATTATGTAAGGCCTTTTTTAAGCCCCCCATCTGTTTCCAGTTCCCTAATTTGCTTGTAAGCGATAGGGCTGTATATAGCATACAGCCCTATGAATACTAATTAGATAAGAAATGAAGAAAAAACTAAGAAAATCTTTGTCCAAGGATGAAAAAATAGACAAAACTTTGTTGGAAAACCTCCTCAATCATAAAATAAATCAGATAATTCCCCGAACGTCGGGATGTATGCTATTTTCAGCCCTCGGACGCTGCACGTCTTCGGGGCTGTATATAGCATACATCCCACATTCTCGGGATTTATCTCTTATTTGGAATGTTTTGATAGGCAACCTATAGGTTTCTAATTACAGACATCCAAACATGCTGCCTGTATTGAGGTCTCTATATGCAACCCTATAAGCACATACCGGTATAGGTAACGGCTATAGGCGCATACAGTGTATATAGACTTTCGTATATGTACGTGCATATATAATTAGATACAATTTTATCAATTGGTGTTTGTTTTTCTTTCTACAGAAAACTGGGATTCAATGAAAAACTTTGTAGAAACTATGTCCACCAGCCTGGTGTCTATAGGGATGTACTGGATGGTAGAGTATACCAGAAGCAAAGTGCTGCAATCCGGAAAGATGGGGGCTTTCCCATATCACTATACTGGCACTTAGATGGTGCTCCTGCATTAAAGTCCAAAAGTATATCCATTTGGCCAATACAAAGTTTTGTAGTGGAGCTGCCTGTACCATTAAGATACTCATATAAACAAATTATCTTAACTGGACTTTGGTATGGTAAGGTAAAACCTGACATGGTGGTGTTCCAGCAGCATTTTGTTGATAGTGTCAAAACCTTGACAGAAGGTTTTCATGTTGAATTGGATAATACACCTACTTTCAAACTAACTTCTAATGCACAGGGTGCTGATTTAATGGCAAAAGGGCCATCTCTCAATTTCAAGATCTTTAATGGGAAATTTGGATGCAGTATCTGCCTTCACCAGGGTTAAGACTCCCTGGAGAAGGAAACACAAGAGTGTACCTCCCATCATCAGCAAAGTTTCCTATAAGGATCGAACCATGAAGACAGTATGCTTCATGCCCAATTTGCTGACCAATCTGGAGAGGCTGTTTTTGGAATTAAAGGTCATTCTCCAGTACATGATATCTTGCAAATTCCAAACATGCTCCTCCTAGATTATATGCACCAAGTGCTTGAAGGTGAATACAGTAGAAGGTTAAGAAAGTGGCTTGATGGAACTTGGCCAAGTAAGGTAAGCTTGAGGCAAAGTTAGATTGCTATCACAACTAGTGTTATGAGCGTACAATTACCTCATGACTTCAATAGGAAGTTTAGGCCTATTGAGGAGCTTAATCGCTGGAAAGCCAGCGAAAAGGAAGTTCTCTTTCTCCATGTTGGTCTACCCATTCTAAAGCCGCTGCTTCCTAGTGAATACTTTTACCATCATTCACTGCTTGTTACTGGAATAAGAACTCTGTGTGAGGATACTGTCACAGACCATGATATTGACATAGCTGATGCTATGCTTCAGAGCTATACTCGCTTACTACCTGTCATGTGCTCACAGAGAGAATGTACGTACAACTCCCACTCTCTCACACATTTTCCTGAACAGGTCAGACAACATGGGCCATTAATTCGTCATTCTAATTTTGTCTTTGAATCCATGGTGGCACATATTAAACGATTGTTTCATGGCACAAGAGGGATACCTGATCAGATTGTCAAGAAGTTAGGTTTAAGCCAACATTCCAAAGGTGTAGTCAGTCTTGATGTACAAGATAATGCTGAGGCATCACAATTTGCTAGACAGATGATGTCATCCTCTAGTTATCCTTCAAAGTTTGTTGAGGTAGATGGTGGTGTAAAACTGTTCCTTCCTTTGGAGCAGAAAAGTCCAGATGTTGGATATCCTGTTGAAGGTCTGGATGAGAATAGAGAGGTTTTTGTTTCTCAGAGGATGTTTAAAGACGGTCAGGTATACCATAGCTTACATTATGTAAGAAGAGGAAAGGCGGTAAGCTACTTAGTGAAGTGTGAAATAAGTGAAGGGATCGATAGCTTTGCTGAGGTTCACTATTTTTTGAAAGATGGTGAAACTGGATTTGCAATTGTGAATGTGTTCAGGACAGTAAATAAGAATGTCTGTGAACAAGCTATTTCACCTCCAGAAGATCCAATAATTCATGAATTTGGGTCATCTGGGATCCTTGGATGTCACTTCACTGGTGTATGCTATACCAGAATATTTGTAGTGATTTGTTGCTCACAAATTAAAGCCAGAGCTGTACTTGTCAAAAGTGAAGATGCAGAAGTTGATGGTTATGTTACAACTGTTTTGAATAGCTATCAACATGACTGAATATAATTATTGCATGTAGAAGAACACGCATATATTCGAGTGACATCTATATTTATAGAAACCAAATAAATATTCTATGGATTCTTATTGGCTAATTAGTTGCACTGTATAATTGTGAAGAACTAATTTCCAAAACACTGCGTCTATACAGTACATGTGTATAATAAAAAGGGATTATACATACCTTTAATTCTTTGGCAAATTAAGGGTTAAAAATGATTTGTGAAAAATGAAAACTCAGGTAAATTGATGTGAATTAGTAAACAGCTTTAATGGCAGATACAAAACAGTTCTAATGAAATGATTGTAGAAAAAGTATTAATTAATTGTCACTAAAAATATTTCCTATACGTTCAATTGAACAGTATATTCTGAAGAAAAACCCAAGCTTCTAATTAGGAAGTTGGTCAAGATAAATTTTCTAATTTGCCAAATTAGATACTTATTCAGGTCTACAAATGTAGTTCAGATCCTGGACTACGCAAGAATTTAATTAAGTTAGTAATATTCCTTACATCTAATTAAACAGGAACCTATAAGTTCTTCCAGTGCAGGAATGTTTCGAGACAAGTTACAAAATCTTGAACAACTTGTCAATAAATTATTATTCCTGTGTAAATTGGTTTAAAAATAGCTACCCTGAAATGAATTATATAAGCAGAATCCTGTTTCTCACAGGATAATGACACTGTTGAATAATTATAGTATCAAGCTTTCTGTGGCATGGCAATATAAGATGATGAGCTGCCGAGGTTTTGAGGATCGAAATACTGACTGACGTTTTGAGCAGAGCCTTTAATCAGAATAAAACTTGACGAATTACTCTGATGAAGGGCTCCACTCGAAACGTCAGTTAATTTCATTCCTCAAAACTTTGGCAGTTCACCACCTGAACGATTGGCTATATCAGAAACACATTACATTTTTACACTGTATCATGTCTGATTTAATTTATTATAATAATTAATAGATGAAATTGTGAACCTAGGATCCTGTTGTTCCCAATGTAGATTAATGACTAATTAATTAATTCAGAATCTTATTCTTCTCCAGGATCCGGAAAGAATCCTATTCCTGTCCAGGATCCTGAAAAGAATTCTGTTTCTGTATAGGATCCTGCACTGGATCCTGTTCCTACTTAACCTACTGAAGAGAAATCTTATTCATGTTTAGGATCCTGTTTTTCTGTAGGATCCTGAACGAGACACCTCTTTCTTGTTCAGGATCCTGTTTTTCTGTAGGATCCTGAAGAGAAGTATATTCCTGTTTAGGATCCTACACAGGATCCTGTTCTTGTGTAAGATCCTGAACAGGATCCTGTTTTTCTGTAGGATCCTGAAGAGAATTATACTGTATTCCTGTTTAGGATCCTACACAGGATCCTGTTCTTGTGTAAGATCCTGAACAGGATCCTGTTCCTAAACAAGATCCTATAGGATCCTACAGGATCCTGTAGGATCCTGCCCAGGTTTTCCACCAAGGCTGTGAGGGATGTTCTGTAAAAGTGCCAGCTCTTCCCCCGCCAATATCTGTTCATTGCATCTTCAATAACCCTATCAGAATGAGCTAGGTTTGGCCCATTGACAGAATCATGGCTCTTTCTATTGTATGGCTGCATAGAAACTTTGCAAGAGTTGAACCAGTTGACTGAGTTCAAAGAGTTGACTATTTGAGTTGGACTTCAGGACATGTAAGTTGTAAAACTTGTAAAAGTATAATGGGTATTAATAAACAAGAATAAAATATTTAACAAATAACAATCACAACTTCAACTTGTGAGTGTTTACCATTAAACACATATAGCATTCAATTTGACAGCTTGTTAGAGTTATACAGTTGCAGTTGTCAGCACTAGTACTGAGCAGTACAGTCAACAGTGTCGATTACTCGCAGAAAATTTTCTTATGTTCTCTTGCGGTCCCAGAAAGTAAAATATTTTTTCTACCCCTGCTGCCCAGAACTGAAAATCTTCATAAAAGCTAAATTTTAAAACTCACATTTACTCACTTACATGTAAAGATGTAAATTATGTGAATCTATCAAGTTAACACACTGACAGTGACACTGTACTGTCATCTGTCTATATTCAAAAAGAATTTACGCTCACATAGTCACATTTTCTCAGACTCTCTTTGAGTTTGTGATGCAGAAGTTTTAACAATATTGTTATAGTAACTTTTTTCAGATTGTATAAAGGATTATGTTACTTATATTTAGTTAAACGTATAAAATGTCCTTTTATAAAATGGCTTTATTCAATTTAATTTTATTAAAGGGCTAGTTGCTACTTTTTGTTAAAATATTTATTGTTTGTTCTAAACAATAAATAATTTAACAAACAGTACTTAGTTTCCATTTTATTAAACAGTGCTTATATTAGTTTTTATATTATATTCACACGCCATTTGTTAATTTATAGTGGAAATATATCACCTTTGCTGAAAATAAAGTTGACAGTTTAAATACCATTTCGTTGTGGGTTTAATTTAATACCGTAGATAAGTTACAATATTGGCATACAAGTACCACATTACTTACCATTTGGACCGTTTCGTTCAAAGTTTTGTTGAACCACAGGTTGAACGAGAATCGAAACCACAGAATCAACTCGCGTCGGAACCCTTGACCACAGAATATATGTCGCCTCGCGCACGATTCCTCGCCATCCTACGCCATCTACGCAATCCTGGCAAGCTCCCCCGGCACTGCCGGGAGAACATGCCAGGATGGCGTAGGATCGCGTACGATGGCGTAAAATATCGCGCCTGCGCATTGAAGAAATGCGGACAAGTTTTCACTTGAGTTGGACTTCTGGTTGTATTACTATAATATTCTGTGCCTTAACGTTTATGTCCTCGCGCATGTCGCCTCGCGCATCTTTATTCGTCGCCATCCTACGCCACCCTAGGCAGTTTTAATCTTCTTCTGCGGTAGGATGGCGTCGATTGGATACTTTCTGTGATCGAAACTTTCAACAAATAATCGTCAACTGAACGGAAGCATGAGTCTACAATTTCTGTCAATAATGTCAGCGGTTAGAGTGTGTCACACATGGTGACATTCAAGAGGTTAAGAGTTCACTAGAGCTCTTGCGAGAAGGAAATAGCAAGTTGTTTGTTTTTTTATTTGTTTTGAAAACTTCCGATAAACAACGATAATATATTTCAAGCAATCTCCAAACAGTAGCGATAAATTTCCAAACAATTTCCAAACAGTTTCGATAAATTTCCAAGCAATTTCCAAACAGTAACGATAAATTTCCAAACAATTTCCAAACAGTAACGATAAATTTCCAAACAATTTCCAAACAGTAGCTATAAATTTCCAAACAATTTCCAAACAGTAGCTATAAATTTCCAAACAGTAACGATAAATTTCCAAACAATTTCCAAACAGTAACAAGAAATTTCCGAAGAATTTCCAAACAGTAACGATAAATTTCCAAACAATTTCCAAACAGTAACGATAAATTTCCAAACAATTTCCAAACAGTAACGATAAATTTCCAAACAATTTCCAAACAGTAGCGATAAATTTCCAAACAATATCCAAACAGTAACGATAAATTTCCAAACAATTTCCAAACAGTAACGATAAATTTCCAAACAATTTCCAAACTGTAACGATAAATTTCCAAACAATATCCAAACAGTAACGATAAATTTCCAAACAATTTCCAAACAGTAACGATAAATTTCCAAACAATTTCCAAACAGTAACAAGAAATTTCCAAAGAATTTCCAAACAGTAACGATAAATTTCCAAACAATTTCCAAACAGTAACGATAAATTTCCAAACAATTTCCAAGCAGTGACGATAAATTTCCAAACAATTTCCAAACAGTAACGATAAATTTCCAAACAATTTCCAAGCAGTGACGATAAATTTCCAAACAATTTCCAAACAGTAGCGATAAATTTTAAACAATTTCCAATCAATAACGATAAATTTCCAAACAGTAGCGTAAATTTCCAAACAGTTTCGATAAATTTCCAAACAGTTTCGATAAATTTCCAAACAAGATCCATACTGATTTAGGGCTAATTTCCAAGTAATTTGCAAACTGTATCAATAAATTTCCAAAGTATTTACATACTATTTACAAAAAAGTGATTTAAATAGAATAAAATTTCCAAATAAGTTCCAGATAAGTTCCAAACTAAATGCAAATTTCCATAGTGTGTCAATGTTGCATGTAATTGGAAATTGACATTTACAGTGTATATCCCAACTATTTCCAAACTATTTACATTGTACGGAAAGGTTCTGATTTTTCCAGTGACAAGGATTGATTGTCTTGATAAGCTGGTAGAATTTTGAAACCAGGAACATCTAAGGCATCTTGGTTCTGATTCATTGGGTTGGTCCGTTACGGTTTGACACTTGCGCCTTCTAGTCTATTTCAAACTTCAGCGGCGGCTTTAATACGGCTACTCTTAGCCTGGACTCCTGGTCATTTTACGCTCTTTTATACATCTTTGCGGCAAGGTAAATGGTTCTTTTAGGGCCTATTTATATGGTGGCGAGTTACTCGGTCAACTGAGTTACCCAGTTTGCCAGGATATAAAACTTTACGTTCTGTTTATATGAGAGCGAGCTACCTGGTGGGTTGTAATATTTGAGATGATTCTCATCAACAAAAGTGACATGAAGTTACGAATATAGAAAATTCATTCAGCTATGCCGAGTTACTTGGGTAATGTTTATCCCACCTCGCCGAGATCCCGGCTGCCAGTGCCGAGTTCTACCCGTCTGTCTCATATAAACACTGCGGTGGGGAAAACAGTGACCGGGAACTCGCCATGTGCCGAGTATTAAATAACTCGACTGGCCGGGTAATTTTATAACTCGCCTCCATATAAACAGGTCCTTTATAGTTCCTCATTTATTGCCGTCAAATTATTTTCAACACTGGAAAATCGTTTCAGTTTATGGAAATTGTAGCTAACCACATATAAACTAAAGCGACGAAACTATTCAGTCGCCCAAACAAAATCGAACAAAATATTTCTTTTTATTCCGTCCTCTTAAAACGTCGCATTTAAATAATCGCATCCCAACAAAATGTTCAAAGAGATACAAATGGAACAGGGAATTGAAAGGAGGGATTTTTTTAACGCTGTCTTAATAATTTATGAATTGAGTTCGACGTGGTTCGACAAGGGCCAAGGCAGAGTGCCAGAGATTTATGAATTGAGTTCGACAAGGCAGATATTCGAAATGAAACGGAAGTTTATGAATAAGAAACGATTTGATTGGCTGATTGGTTAACAATCGAGAAAGGAATGTATCGCGCGTCTGAGCAGACGTTAGTGGGGGCACCTCACAACGTCTGCTCAAGGAGGCTAAACCAGTATGTGCTTTCTGAATCCCAAATTATGTTTCTATGACCGTATACCGGACCTATAGAAATGTGCTTGGATTAAACCCTGCATGTTACATAATTTCCATGATTGCATTATATTGGAATCATCGTCAAGTTATTGCCATTGAACATACTATAGTAAATGTCATTGTGTTATATATGCAAAGGATTAATTAAACAATTAAATGAAGTACTCCTATTACAATCTTGTTTCCCAATTACCAAGTATTATATGCATGGCATGCATGGGAAATGCAGAGCATACAGTAATATGGCTTAATCCTAAAAAGCTATTCAGCTCTGTGCAGTATACGTGTGAGGTTATTGAAGTGTGGACTGTGAACTTTAAGAATTGACTGTATGGGAGTGTGGACTGGGCTGTGGACTTATAGCAGTGTGGGCTGTGGACTTTAAGAAGTGACTGTATAGTAGCTAGTGTGGACTGTGGGCTGTGGACTTATAGAAGTGTGGACTATGGACTTTAAGAAGTGACTGTATAGAAGTGTGGGCTGTGGACTTATAGCAGTGTGGGCTGTGGGCTTTAAGCTAGAAGTGACTGTATACAAGTGTGGACTGTGGGTTGTGGACTTATAGAAGTGTGTACTGTGGGCTTTAAGAAGTGAGTGTATAGAAGTGTGGGCTGTGGACTTATAGCAGTGTGGGCTGTGGGCTTTAAGCTAGAAGTGACTGAATACAAGTGTGGACTGTGGGTTGTGGACTTATAGAAGTGTGGACTGTGGACTTTAAGAAGCGAGGACATGTGTCCAATTAATAGGAAATCATTTGCCAAACATGGATTTCACTTTTAATTATGTTGAATATTTAATGTCTGGGAGCTGCATTAACAAATTAAGAAATGCATGTTTTGATGACGTATACTGTGCTCCGGTACCTACAGAAGCACCCGGCCGTTTGCAATGTTGGGTTTCCCGTTTCCTTTAATAGTAAATAGCCCTTTGGGAGTTCTCCGTCCTCTTCGAAATTTCGTCAAAATATCAACTTATTTACTTACGATTCAGTTTCCCTTCACGTTGTTAGGTCCTCCATAGTTCCATGATCTGTCCCGTTGCTTGAAATATGCTTGTGGTTCGTCTATTTCGTGATTATATGCGAAAACAACGAATTCACAACAGTAAAATATAGCAACTCACTCCTCATGCTTGCATAATAATGCAAATATGTTATGTTGTAGTGTAGTGTAGACGCTTCTTACTAAAGATGGTCATTAACTGATTTGATAAACTTGTTAAGAGAATGTCGTGTTATTTGTACGATTTGGTTATTCTTGAGTGCCTATAAATAGTTCGCTGAATAGTTTTACATACGCAAGCCCACTATACGCTGTTTATCAGTGACTGTACCGCGCCCCCCGGTACAGTGTGAGTCACTCACCAAAGTATTCCAAAATTATTGGTGTCACGTGACCAGTCTTTGCCAGGGTCTTATCTCCGCCCCGCCATTTTTAGAACGCCCTAGGTACGAGGTTGTATATGGTTTGGTTTGTTTTCCGGTCCCTACGCAAAACGACGCATGCTGATTGGTTCGCGAGCGGTCGGGATTCTACGACATTGTCCGACCGATCAAAACGCTTTTTTCTCAGACCGGTGAGTTTTGGCGAGGAAAATTCTGAGTTGATTTGAAAACAAATAAAAGAAAACTAAGGTATCTTTATTCAAATATTCTGAACAATAAAATGTGTTGGAACATTAATTACTGCTGGTTTTCTTTAAAGTTGTTTACTTAAAAACACGACAAATAAAAGCCGAACTGGTCGAAACAAGAAGGTCAAGAAGCGACACGAAAAAGTTAACAGGTAAGGAAAACAGCATGCGCCGAAGACAAAAACAACGCTCGGAACTTAAAAATAAAATGAACCAAATAGCCATATAATAAATCTCTTATTAACCTCGTTTGCTCGGTCTGTACGGGAAAGTATTTGCCCTCGGTTTTATCCCACAAACCTCGCTCCTTTGATCATTCGATCTGTACGAAAGGCAAATACTTTCTTTAAACAGATAGCTTTAAGGATCTTTAAATCTTTTGTCGTAATGGTAGGTCTTCTGTATTTTATATTTCTATATATATTATTATAGTTTTTCGAAATAAGTAATTCGAAATACAGTCTCTAATCGGCATGTATATTCAGTAAAGTTTTTTCAGGATATTGTTGCTTAATAAGCAATCATCTTGAATGTCGTCGCTCGTTTATAATTTCTCTTTGTAACAGTTTTCCTGGATTCTTTCCACAAATTTTTTGTTTTCACAGCTGTCAGAAATAGAATAACAGGTGAAAAAATAACCCATTCATATTGTAACACCTATACCGCTTGCGAGGTCCGGATAGGCCTACGAGTAGTGATACCCCCCCATCGGGAGTTCAAAGGGATGCCGCCTCATTAAATATTCAATTTTTATTTATTCATTCTCAGGCTCCTTTAGGATCCTCTAACCCTAATCTCATTACGTCATTGTGTCTCAGGCTCCTTTGGGACAGTCTAACCCTAATCTGATTACGTCATTATGTCTCAGGCTCCTTTGGGACAGTCTAACCCTAATCTGATTACGTCATTATGTCTCAGGCTCCTTTGGGACCTCCAAACCCTAATCTCATTATTTATGCGTACATCATTATTTCTCAGGTTCCTTTGGGACTTCCTAACCCTAACTTGTTTTCCCCCCAACTCTAGCTTTCATGCAACCCCCCCGTGTAATACGTCATAACCGATAGCTCTCCGAGTATTTTTGGCACTCGACTTATATAAGTATAGCAACCAACTTTCATTTATACACTTTACCCAAACAGTGCGTACGTTAAACGTTTGATAAAATGGATATTATTTACGACGAACTAAGGAAAAATAACATTGGTATCGATAAAGACACTCTGTCTTTTCACTTAGAATCCTTACTTACCGAACAACAGGGGTTGTACGATTGTGTAAACGGTCGAATCTGTGGAGATAACTTGGTGAATATTCACAGGGAGATGCATGCGACCAATTTTGGGCGTATTATTGCCTATTTAGCTTTAGTTCTTAAAGTAAGTGACTCCTGTGACGAAGAAACGATCAGAGAGGCCGTGAGAAGAACGATAAACGATTTGAGACGTATAGACTTGACTAAATACAAACGAAATAAAACTATATCCCGATGGCTTGGTTCATTGCTTCTCAGACTGATATTTGCATACTTCCATGTGTAAAACCTCATTAGGAGGTCATTAGTATTTTAAACAAAAGAACGAGTCTGGGCGAGTCCAGGCGACGTCAGAGCTTAGACAAAGAAATGTTGATTAATATGTGCGTAACCATAGAGAATGTACAGCGTCGCGTCGTCTCATTCGAACTCTGTTCTCGTACGAGTATTATCGAAAGTCTTTTGGAGCGTGTTTTAGGAAGTGTTTTTTTTGGATTTGTTATCTATTTATGATCAAAATGTCTCAAACGGTAAGTTGAACTATTGAACATTTATGAAACGTTTGGTCATTGAACAAAACTCTGCCTGTATGTTTACGAAATTCTCTTATGTTTCTAGATTGATATTGTTGACCTGATTAAGAGTTGTGAGACGGAGAGTGCTTTGGAGTTTTTGGAGGAGTCGTTCATTCTTACTGAGGAGCAAAAACGGACTGTTCTTCAACAGAAAGTGATCTTTTGGACGAACGCTATGGCCGACGAACTTCAACGGGAGATCGAAACACCAGCAGATGTAGTGCCCGACCTTATGACTAACTGGTCTGATGAAGAACGTCGTCTGTTCAACGAAGATTGGAACAACGATGAGTTTCTGTGCTATGACGAGGAACAACCCGATATCCCTGAACAGTTGGAAGACCAAGTGGGAGAAGGGAGCAAGAGAAAGCGTACCAACGACACCGAGTCTTCCCCCAAACGCCTGAAGCCCGAAGATTACTTCACCATCAAATCGGTAAAGCAGGTCAACGTCAGGAAATTCAAGACAACAGGTACCGACTATACTGTACAGTTTAAACCTTTACATATACATGGGGTATCTGATATTATGTCAGTATTAAACAGTGCTTTTCAGCACTTATTTGATCGGTTAACCACCGATATGTCCCCTCATGATCAAGTCCGTTTGATCATGAATTCCCATCAACTCGACCGTCCCATTTCCCTACCTTTCCTTCAACGAGACCGTTTGACCCCCGAGAAATTCCTGGCTGTTGTGGAACGTGTCGTACAATCCAATACAAAGTTTACGCTGGACGAATCGGTGAAGGTGAACGTGGTCCACGTCGAAATGCCTCATGGTGGTGCGGGAAAACGACGCGATGTAGTCAATCTACAGAGCTACCTCAACAAAAAAGATTGTTTTGTTCAAATTAAGAATAAGGATGAACTGTGTTGTGCTCGGGCGGTCATCGTTGCCAAGGCGAAGTTTGACAAAAACCCACAATACAAAAGTATCGTTAGCCATTCCGGAACACTGCTAGGTCGTTTAGCCCACGAACTATACGAGACTGCTGGTGTCCCCCTGGGTCCCTGTGGGATCCCCGAAATCAAAAAGTTCCAAGCTGTCCTCCCTGGATACCAACTCAACGTGGTCTCCAAGGAACACTTGAACGCCCTAATTTATTCTGGTCCCGAAGCCGAGAAACACCTGTATCTCTACCACCATGATAACCACTACGATGTGATCACCAGTATGCCAGCCTTCCTCGCGCGCAAGCAATACTGCCATACGTGCAAGAAAGGCTACGACAAAATTACCGACCATCCGTGTGGCAATCTCTGCAAGCTCTGTCATATACAGAACTGCCCTGTGATCAAATGGAAGTACTGCAAAGACTGCAACCGTTTCTTCAAAAGCGACGAATGCTTCGCCCGACATAAAGCTGCAGTTGGACAACAAAAACCTCTCTGTTCTTCGCTCACCAAAGCCCAAAGTGTCAACGCGTGGTGACCCGTGCCAGCCTCAACGACCATCACTGTGGCTTAGTGCGGTGCTCCGTTTGTGCCAAGTACGTCAAACCCGAGAACCATCAGTGCTACATCCAACCGATCCGAGAGAAGAGACAGCGACAAGCCAACGATAGCCAACCCAACGAATTCCTTGACGACGATGTTGCTGTGGACGGTGACAACGGCAGCGGCGAACGAGACCAGACCCTAATGTTCTTCGACTTTGAGTGCACCCAAGACGACGGTCAGCACATCCCAAATCTCTGCGTTGTCCAGAACGAAAGCGGCGACGAGATGGTATTTTCTGGCCTCAATACCAAAGACGAATTCTGCGTGTGGCTTTTCCAGAGGGAAAACGACAATACCACCTTCATAGCCCATAACTTCCAAGCCTACGACGGGTACTTCATTCTGCAATACCTCTACAAGCAGGGAATTACTCCGGAGGTAATTACTCGTGGCGCCAAGATTCTTTCACTCACCGTTCCACAGCTGAACATTAAATTCATCGACTCGTTGTGCTTTATTCCCATGCGTTTGGCTGACTTCCCCAAGACCTTTGGTATCACTGAACTCCAGAAAGGCTACTTCCCACACTTCTTCAACAGAGTAGAGAACCAAGACTATGTTGGCCCGCTCCCAGACGCCAAGCTCTACGATCCCGAGGGTATGAGTCCTGGCGATCGCGAAAAGTTTTATGCGTGGTACAACGACCTCGTCAACCGTAACTACGTCTTCGACTTCCAAGCCGAAATCCTGAGTTATTGCCAGTCTGATGTCGATATTCTCCGTCAATGTTGTCTTGAGTTTCGCGAACTCTTCCGTGAAGTCACTGATATCGACCCCTTTGCACAATGTCTTACCATCGCCTCCGCCTGTAATTTGGTTTTTCGCAAGACCTTCTTGAAGGAAAACACTATTGCCGTCATCCCTCCCTGTGGGTACAACCCCGAAAACAAACAGTCAGTCATCGCTCTGAAAATGCTTGCATACATCGCACAACGTGATGATATCGCCATTCGACATGCCCGCAATCATGGAGAGCAACGCATCGGGAAATACCTCGTCGATGGGTACAACGCCGAAACGAACACGGTGTGGGAGATTCAGGGCTGCCTGTGGCACGGTTGTGAACGCTGCTATGCCAGAGACACAGTCAACCCGGTTAATGAATTAACCATGCACGAACTCCATCAACGAACCTTGGAAAAGACACAGTTCCTGAAAGACAGAGGATTCAATGTCGTGGAGATTTGGACCTGTGACATTGATCGTCAACTTGCCGCAGACCCTGAGATGAGAGCATTCTTTGAGAACTTCGAGATCTCCGAACCTTTGGAACCTCGCCACGGATTCTTTGGTGGACGTACCAACGCGACACGCCTGTTCTACGAAGCTCAACCTGGAGAAAAGATCCGATACGTCGATTTCTGTAGCCTTTACCCATGGTGCAATAAATACGGTGAATATCCGCTTGGGCACCCCCAGATCATCACGGAGAACTTTGGTCCGATCGCCGAGTACTTTGGCTTGGTGAAATGTTCCGTTCTTCCTCCTCGTGGCCTCTACCATCCTGTTCTTCCCTACAGAACTCAAGGAAAGCTCATGATGCCTTTATGCCGTACTTGCGCAGACAATCTCCAGCAAGAACCATGCAGCCATTCCGATGCTGAGCGAGCTCTCCATGGAACCTGGGTCACCCTCGAACTCCAAAAAGCATTGGAAAAAGGCTATCGTATGGTCAAAGTCGATGAGGTGTGGCATTTCCTCGAGCACACTGATGGCCTCTTCAAAGACTACGTGGACACGTTCCTCAAAATCAAACAAGAGGTAATATATTAATATTATTTTTCACATGTTACTTATCAATTGTGACTTATTATCCTTATTCTTCTTCAGGCGAGTGGTTTCCCTGCGGACTGCGACACCGACGAGAAGAAGGCCCAGTATATCGCTGATTATGCTGCCAGCGAAGGTATTCGGCTGGATCCAAACCATATTACCAAGAACCCAGGTCTGAGGGCACTATCAAAACTGATGCTGAATTCCTTTTGGGGTAAGTAATTTTATTCGTAATTTAACTAAAAAACGCAGTGTTTAATGTTTTTTCTTTTCTCTATTATATCTTTCTTGTAGGTAAATTTGCACAGCGGCCCAACATGACTAAGGTTAAGATCATCTCAGATCCATCCGAATACTTCGACCTGTTGTCGAGCGACAAAGTTACCGTGACAGACGCCAACTTCATCAACGACGAACTGATTGAGGTCCACTTCGAGAACGTCGACGAGTTTGTTGAAGCCAGTGGCAAGACCAACGTTGTTATCGCCGCCTTCACGACAGCCCACGCCCGTCTCAAGCTCTATGGGGTACTCGAGCAGTTAGATCGCCGAGTCTTGTATTTTGATACAGACTCGGTGATCTATGTGTCGAAGGAAGGTGAATGGGAACCGCCGACCGGTTCCTACCTAGGAGAGCTGACCGATGAATTGGATGGCAACTTCATCACCACTTTTGTGTCTGGGGGCCCAAAAAACTACGCGTACCAGACAAACACGGGTAAAACCGTGTGTAAAGTTAGAGGGATCACTCTTAATTATAGGACCCAACAAAAACTTAATTTTAATGTAATGTGTGATATGGTGTACCTCAATGTTATGTGTGATGTGGTAGATCCTTTGTCTGTAAATATTCCAAGTAAAATTGTGCGTGATAGAAAGAATAAGGATGTGGTGACTAGGAGTGAGACTAAGGATTACCGAGTTGTATATAATAAGCGTGTAATTGTAAATAATTTTGACACTTTACCTTATGGATTTTAACTTTGTGTGCTTGTAAATAATTTTTAACTTTTGTGTGTGTGTGTGTGTGTGCTTGTAAATAGGAACATTATATATTTTATTAACACCAACGTCTTGTTTTGAAGAAAAATGTTTGCCAAGAGTGGGATTCGAACCCACGCGTGCAATTGCACATTGGATCTTGAATCCAACGCCTTAACCACTCGGCCATCCAGGCATTCGCATATTTTATAGTCATATTTGAAGCTAAATAGAAAATGTTTGCCAAGAGTAGGATTCGAACCCACGCGTGCAATTGCACATTGGATCTTAAGTCCAACGCCTTAACCACTCGGCCATCTGGGCATTTATTGGATTATAATATAATTAATTGATAGACGAATGTGCATGGGGGGATAGGAAACATACTCAAGTGATAGGAGCACCGGGGTGGGGTGTCGATCGGGACACAGGGACTAATATTAGTCCCCCAGGGACACATTTGCAAAGTGAATATTAATTATAGGGACACCGGGACTCATATTAGTCCCCCAGGGACACATTTAAAACAATACAATTTCTGAAAATGTTCAGTTAGAGCTATGCCTCGAAAGCGTAAGGATTGTCCGATTTGCGGAAAGAAAAGCTTGCTCAAATTATCAAATCATTTGGATGCCACGCACCACCTGTCCTCAGAAGATAGACAATCTCATCTCATTCGTGCTAAAGTTACTCCTTTAGACTTAGAAACTATTTTGAATGAATTACACAGACTTATTCGAATTACTAAAGTTACGAAGCGGCCAAAATGGTATAAATAAGATTTCACAAGCGTTCTGTTCAGTTTAACTATGTACTCCATACAGTTAACACATCCTTTCGGGCTCATGGTCTCTGGGGGGACCAAGACGGGGAAGACATCCTTTGTCAAGGAATTGTTAGCCAATGCCCAAATCATGATCGACCCTGCTCCAGAAAATATCATGTATTTCTACTCGGATTATCAAGATACGTTTGCCGAAATAGAAACCCTAATTCCAGGATTCAGTTTGTCCAAGGTTTACCCGAATCGATGTTGGATAGCATTAACCCCCAAACAAGAAATGTGTACATCATTGATGATATGATGGGAGAAAAAGACGCTGAAATTGCTAAGCTATTTACGAAGAAATCGCACCATGGGAATCTAAGTGTAATTTATATCGTGCAAAATTTGTTTCACCAAAGCAAAGATCACCGTACCATCTCTCTTAATGCTAGTTATCTCGTGTTAACCAAAAATGTTCGTGATGCGAGTCAAGTGACTCATCTGGCCAAACAGTTGTATCCTAGCAACACTAAATTTTTCCAGCAAGCCTATCAGATGGCGACTAAAGAGCCGTATTCCTATTTATTTGTCGACCTAACTCCGACATGTCCCGACGAAATCCGAGTAAGATCCGGGATATTTCCGACAGACACCCACTACGTGTACCAGCCCAGAGTATAAAAGGGGTTGTTCAAGGACAATGCGATCATTTGATCATGTCTGCTTGTATAAGAAGGAACTGTGATGTTTTAAAAGTATTGGCAAAGTGTAATCCTCAACTACGAAACGCGATTATAAAAGCAGACGACGACGATTTAATAGAAGCCATTAGACAGTGTCTTTTGAACGTGTGGTGTGAAACAATTAAGATTGCTCCTAAGACAGCAAGGAAACTAGTCCCTTACAACGACCATATCAAGTTTGTTGCTGATAAACGTCATCCAGTAACAAAAAGAAAAAAAGTCATTCTACAAGAAGGTGAAGGTTTTCTACCGTTTCTCTTAGCTCCTGTGCTTGAACAACTAGCGAGTTTTTTAACCAAATAATGGAACACGTCAGGAGATTGGTGCTTGTTCCAGAACATATGACAGATCGAAAGAAACCCTTAGTCACTCCTTTAACAGCGCAAGTAAATGAACTAGATTCAGAAATGCAAAATCTTCTTAAACGTCAAGATATAACACAAGACGAGAAAGTCAAAATGTACGATCAGTCGCTTCAACGTTATCTGAATTATTACGATAAACGAATGAGTAGCCCAGTACGTGTAAGCGTCATATCGACGCCCATAGCTGACGACAAACCTGAAGAATCATTGAATACAGAAGAGACTGCTGAAACAGCACCCTCTGAGTTGCCTGGAGAGATAGAAACCGACATTTTAGAAAGTGTACCCGTAACAATGAAATCAAGAGCTCGCCAGCTAGTTAAAAAACTTAAAGCGAATAAAGACCTCGTCGGGTGGAACGACCAGGGACAGATGGTGTTTAAAGGCCGACCTATTCCGCGTACAAATGTTGTTGACTTGGTCAACGATTCTCTGCGTCAACGCAAGAATTTCAACCCTGCTGGATGGCAGCTTTTCGCAAAAGCATTAGGAAACATGAATGTCCCCGAAGGCATTATCAGAAATGAAAATCGTTTGAGTATGTTAAGAGAATATAAGACTAAAGATATTTCAGACACCACCCCCCTGACGGCACAGGTAGCCCCAGCAACATCAAAAAGAACAAAACGAAGAGACAAAAACATACATCCATATAAATGGGTTAAATAAATTTATTCCTTGTAAAGCTTTGATATTACAATAAAGAATTGTTTACAACCTTGTCTTGTATTTATTACACACTATAATATTTACGCATAAAGTCACGAACTAACATGTCATTCCATTCTTTATTATCAGTAAACATGCCAACAATTGTTGACATGGGTATATTTCTACATCGATGTAAAGCATAAAATAAACAATATTGTCCACACACGCGAGACCCTAATGACTGTAAAGTCTGTTCATTCCAAGTAAAAGTACTGCTATGATTTCGTAAAAACGTTTCAAAGGTTTTGCTATAAAAGCTCGGTCCTTGTCCGTACGAATCCATGAACTCCCCTTTTCCATCTGTGGTAAGATAAATTGCTACCCAATACGTACCAGATCCATTACTAGGATCCACATTCAGAATAAAACCTCTAGGTCTTTTCGATATCTGACTTGGTAGACGATCCGATGGTAACACGTCTTTAAATACGGTCTTGGTAAATGGATCACCTTTCAGGACGTTCAGGATTTGTAGAGTGTTCATCTTAACTGCTAAAGTCGCATAGAACGTTGCGGTTGGCGTCAATTTCGATAAGACTTTGAAATTCTCCAAGCACCACGATATTTATAGCTGTTGTCAGAGCCGTTCCAAATTGACATTCTATCGATACGTTTCCATTTTTAATCGGTTGAATATGATCGCTCAGACACAGATCAGCTGTCAGATCAAACACGAATAGAGTGTACCCATTGGCATACTCGTCTCGTGTAATACCATTGCCATCATTTTGAAATAATTTGTTAGTACCAGCATACAAGGTTTGGAAAGCGGACACGTAGTTACTTCCTCTTGCAGATGCAAATTTCAGTTGTAGGGGTTTTCCAGGCAAATGCTCCCCATTTACCGATAGACCAAGAGAAGTAATGTCGTAGTTTTTGAAATTGAAAGGATTTTTGGCATACGTACCATTATAAGCATCTGCATCGACCATTCCAATGACCACTCGATCAGGTAGAGGGCCTTGAAATATATTTGGTTGATTGCCTGACATATTTCCTCTCGGTACAGAAACCACTTTACAACTGACACGATTGATAGGGTATTTGGCCGTGATACGTTGAAGGGCATGGGCATGAGCCATCATAACGGTAGAAGAGACGTTGACACGTCGAACGCGAAATACACATTCTTCCAAAACCACTTTAAAGTCAGGATGATCTGCTGACGACACTAGGGAAAATGGGTTTCTCGAACGCACTAGCTTGAGCTTGATTGGTACAGCACCAAGGATATAACGGGCTTGTGCAAACAGATCGGAATGGATTCTGCCTTCCATAGCCACAGACTTACTTTGACTTGCATGAACATACCGCAGTTTCAAACCCTTGTTTGCATCGGCATCTACTGCTACAGGATTCACGACATCCATTCTACCAGCTTGATCTTTATAGAACAGCGCTGAGGTTAGATGAGATGATTTTGCGTCTTTGCTAAAGTTCAGTACAGTTTCCATATATGATCGGTAGGGATAAGCAGTGCTCGACGGTGTGACAAGTTTGTTGTTCAGGTAAACTTCTACTTGAGAAAATAAAGCATGCATCCACAGATTTACAGGTCCGACTTGAACATTTTCATCGAGATTAGATCCATCATTGTTGGTTATTTTTGCTTTCACATGTAGGTAACTGTTTGCTAAATCGGTATACACATCAGAATTTGCAGCACACAGAAACTCAATAGTATCTGAAGCTCCAATACTCGATACTGGATCTATATCTTCCCAAAATCCTTTATTCATTTCTACTTGTGTACCAGGCATTACAAATAAATCTAATTCTGATTTTCCACACTCACACGAATCTTTATGTAGGGCACTAAAAGCTTGACTCATGATTTATATTTTATAAACGGTCCAATCTGTGCTTCCGTAGGCTCAGATGTTTTCTTCTTCACAGTTTGTGAACGACTGACGGTTTTACGTTTTGTGTTGACTTTTATAGGAGAATTCACCCGTTTGCGTTTACGACCAGCTCCTGATTGGTTCGTAATCCGACGGACCCCTTTTTGAGCAAGATCTTTCACAGCTTCAGAACCACGCCCTTTTATCGCTTGCTTTACATTCTTCCCTGCCAGAACATCGTGACCAACGTCTTTTACAGCTTGCAGAGCTCTTCTTCCAATAGCTTGAGCTCCTCGTTTTACCAGAGGTATTGCAAAGCGTGCAATACTTTTAAAAAAACTTCCAATGCCGTAACCTTTCTGAATACGTGCACCTCGGAAACCAGGTAGACTTCCACCTTGTTGTCTTCTTAAATAATGCTGTTGAAATTGCTTTACGTCTGGAATAATTGTATGTCTCATTTTTAAATAAAATACGAAGATCTCCGCTGTCTAAAGTGAAGTGTCACGATCGACTTCCCGAAGCCAAATGATACGTTTTCGTTTTTGTCGTCCTTTATATTCACTTCAATTGTTTCGAAGGACTTTACCTTGACAGGAATATATTGCAGGTTACGGAGACTGACGTTCACGTTTTCACCATAACTTCCTTGAGTATTGACAATTCTGAGTAGGGGCACTTTGACATCACCGACAAACTGTGCATCCACGATATCAGTGTATACATACATGGCTGAAAATCCACCGTTAACATCTGCTACGTACGGACTTAGGGTTTACTTTTTAATAAAGGTGTCTTGTTGAAACCCCAATGTTGTAGCAATGTCACCACTAAACCAAACGTTTGCCCCATTTTTTACATCGACGGTGACTTTCCGTGTACTCCGATTATACGTAAAATTTATCTTGGTTCGCGCCTCTTTGTTCATGCTACGGTTTAAAGCCCCCACCAGATCAACAATGGTGTTATAGTAACCATTTGGAATAATACCCGTATCGTCGTATTTTGTTCCAGCGTTATATAGAAACGTTTGTTGACTACCTTTTCGAATCGTGTTCCATGTATGGGGATAATATAGCTCTGACAAGGCTACTTCCCAGTCGCCTGTCAGTTCAATAGTTTCAGCAAGTTTCACTTTGAAATTTGCTACAGTATTATCTGGAAAATATTCCATAGAACTATTGCTTGGAAGCGTTAAATAAAACTGTGTTGCCATGTCGAAGAACAATACACAAATGAACACACATTGTATGGTACACACATTTTTATTTCGTTAAATCTTTTACATTTTCGGCTGGTACCCAAGAATTAAAATCTTCAGGATAGCCTAACCATTTTACAAGATATTCTTTACGTTTACCCCGCATGCGTGATGTAATTACTCTTTCTATTCTATAAAAGTCACTATCTGTCTTTGTAACTATTTGCAATTCCTGTTCATAAAATGTCCCTTCTAACTCTTCTCCGTGATAATCAGCGATCTTGTACACTGGCGGTCGTCTGGGTACTCGCTTCGTGATGGTGAACACCTCTTCGGTCCAGTTAGGTAAGTAGCCTTTCTTGAATGTACGTCTTGCTTTGCTAATCCGAACTTGGTCACCAATGCTGAATTTATATTTGATGGGTTTGCTGGACTCATCACCATACAGTTTTTGCCATACAATACTCTCGTTTTCTCGATTAACATCAACTGGTCTCATCCCAATACTACGGTGTCTCGAATGGTTGTAGGAATATACTAATTTTTGTAATACATCGGTATATTTCAACGTATTCTTTGCTGTAAAATATTTCCACATTTTGCCCTTTAACGTTCGGTTAAATCGTTCAACGATGGATGCCTTGGTATCGTTGTGTGTTGTAAAAAATCGAATATGTTTGTCCTTCAATAACTTTTGAAAGCGTTTGTTGGTAAATTCAGTTCCTTTATCGGTATGAAATGTTTCAGGCTTCCTTCCTTTGTTTAGTATCTTTTCAAAGGCTTTAACCAGACTCTCTGCAGTCTTTGTTTTTAATGGTTCCACCCACGCAAATTTGGACAGTACATCAATAACAGTTAAAACGTATTTATAACCATTATTGGTTTTACTAAGCGAATCCATAATTACTAGATCAGCCTCCCACTCCTCGTCCATCGCTCCAACAATAACACGATTTCGCTTAAAATTATGTCGTACGGATTTATGTAACGTATAGGTATCTTGCTGTCTAAGCCATGTTTTTATCTTGTTTCGGGATATCTGGAATTTACCGTCACTTCTTACGACACGGTATAAGGCATCTACGCCGCCAAAACTTGCCGGACGTTTTGGCTTGTAGTACAGATCGTGAAGGTACTGTTCCGCCATCTAATTCGGATGCCTGTATCACAATTTTTCCCCCACAGCACGCTGATATACAGCGAATCTTTCGAAAAATATTACGAAGGGCTATTTGTGGTAATCCTCCACAGCAAGTCATGTTCACGCGACAAAGGTTAGAAGTAAATGAATAAAGAGAAGTCAATGACACAATATATAAATGCAAAACATATTTATTACATATTAAATTAGAATACAAAACTATATAAGATCAACAAATGTTCAATGTTTCCAAGTCTGTAGTCAAGTCATTTACGGACTTTTGAAAAAGGTACTCTTCGTAGGCTTTCTTAGGATCAGTTTCGCGGCTCGTGAATGTCTCTCCAGTCTTTTTGACTGTATATCGATAGGATGGCGGCATACTAAACAGAACAGTGTGAAAGGGTTCGAGGGGATCTTCTTCTAGTTTCCATTCAAAGAATCCACACGCATATTCTCTCTCGTTGGGACACGAGTAAAACAGACGACCTTGGTTGTCACCTTCTTTCTTAACTTTACGAGTATGGCAAACCTTTCTGTGTTTACACAATGGCTTGGGACTCTCGAAGATATCTCCCCATTGCCAAAACGAGCAGGGATTCTCTCGCTCAGAGCAGACAAAGTAAGGTCTCCCGTAACTTTCTTTCATTTTGTCTTTAACCATTCGCAGTGTTGCCAACATCTGATGGGTAGGACAGACTGGATGCAGACAGCCACTTGTTCGAAAAGCATCTACGGCTTTGTCAAACATATAACAATCTTCTTCAGGGCAAAAAAACTGACAGCTAGGCTTTTGTCCACAGAACCAAAATAAGCCATTCTTGGTTGTTGAGTTAGATGCAAGTTTACCGTGAAGACACTCCATTACAATGATCTTACTCTGACTACAAACAGTAAGCGAATGATATACCAAGCGAAGTGACGCTGTTCAACTCTCTATGGTTACGCACATATTAATCAGGATTTCTTTGTCTAAGTTCTGACGTCGCCCGGACTCGCCCAGACTCGTTCTTTTGTTTAAAATACTAATGACCTCCTAATGAGTCATTAACATCAATAATGTACATGGAAGTATGCAAATATCAGTCTGAGAAGCAATGAACCAAGCCATCGGGATATAGTTTTATTTCGTTTATATTTTGTCAAGTCTATACGTCTCAAATCGTTTATCGTTCTTCTCACGGCCTCTCTGATCGTTTCTTCGTCACAGGAGTCACTTACTTTAAGAACTAAAGCTAAATAGGCAATAATACGCCCAAAATTGGTCGCCTGCATCTCCCTGTGAATATTCACCAAGTTATCTCCACAGATTCGACCGTTTATACAATCGTACAACCCCTGTTGTTCGGTAAGTAAGGATTCTAAGTGAAAAGACAGAGTGTCTTTATCGATACCAATGTTATTTTTCCTTAGTTCGTCGTAAATAATATCCATTTTATCAAACGTTTAACGTACGCACTGTTTGGGTAAAGTGTATAAATGAAAGTTGGTTGCTATACTTATATAAGTCGAGTGCCAAAAATACTCGGAGAGCGATCGGTTATGACGTATTACACGGGGGGTTGCATGAAAGCTAGAGTTGGGGGGAAAACAAGTTAGGGTTAGGAAGTCCCAAAGGAACCTGAGAAATAATGATGTACGCATAAATAATGAGATTAGGGTTTGGAGGTCCCAAAGGAGCCTGAGACATAATGACGTAATCAGATTAGGGTTAGACTGTCCCAAAGGAGCCTGAGACACAATGACGTAATGAGATTAGGGTTAGAGGATCCTAAAGGAGCCTGAGAATGAATAAATAAAAATTGAATATTTAATGAGGCGGCATCCCTTTGAACTCCCGATGGGGGGGTATCACTACTCCTACGGACCGCTCGCTAGCCAATTCTGTCTTAATTTCCACAAACACATCAAGAAAACATATTTAATAGGTATGTACAAATTTATTTTATTTTAATTTTACCATATAATTCTAGTAAAAAATATTTTCCTAAAAATACAATATACGTTGACAGGAAATGCAAAACTAAATTATTAAAAAATTAATTATTTATTAAATTCTTTATTTTTTCCCAAAATTTTGTAAAAGACAAATCTAAAACTTTGGATTCTGTAATTCATTCATGTAATTTGAAAAAAAATATTGATTAGGATCAAAAATGGTTGTTGTCCATTCATAATGCTTTTTTGATGACCAGCTTGCTAACATTGTCACCGGTACACTTATTGTGTTCTTTATGTAGGCCATCACATATTAGAAACTAAAAATATATCAATACATGCCCAACATATGAATTATATAATATAATATGTAATGTAATATATTAAAATAATGTGATACAATGTACAATGTACAATGTACAATGTACAATATACAATGTACAATGTACAATGTACAATGTACAATGTACAATGTACAATGTACAATGTACAATGTACAATGTACAATGTACAATATAATATAATATAATATAATATATTTAACAAATAGATGACATTTTTCCGTGCGTGTGTACTGTAATAACGCACAGATGACGTCACAGCGTGTAAAGAACAAAAAAAGTACGCTACGAGACGCAGTCGAGTGGTGTGACTGTTGTTCTTTACACGCTGTGACGCCTTCTGTGCGTTATTACAGTACACACGCAATCTGATTGGGCGACAGAAGAAATAAGGCTGTCCTGATTGGCTAATTTTTCAGCATACGGTTACGTCACGTATAATTTATGCAAATCATGATCATGAGAAATTGAAAGTTTATTCAAACTTCGTGGCTTCGTCGGCATTTCTAGCCAAAATATTTATCCTTGAACAAACAGATTATTTAGTTCTTCTGGACGGGATCTTGCTGTCCCATGTATATTTGGACGCTTCTTATGCTGTAAATTCAGCTGGGAAAGCATTTATTGTTGGAGAAGGCCGAGAAGCACGCGTACTAACCAGCGAAATTACATGTTCTGTGTTTGGAAATCTTGTTGACAATGGCTGATATCTCCTGGATTTGTATGGCTGAACATTATTTCCATGAAGAGGAATGGAAATTGTACCAGAAAATTTCTGAAGCTGTGGAGTAGATAGCGTTGTGCGCCGGAGACGAAGGTATTATATGACCGTATTTATGTCCATAATAATATTAATGTCTGTGTTGTCGGACAACGACTTGATGGCCGTGTCTCTCATCACTGGGTGATATGTGTAATCTTCAGACATTTGAAATGCACTTTATTTTGTACCAAGTTGCATCTTCAAACGTGTAATTTGATCAAATTTTTATAAAACAAAATGTTTTTGCGACTTCGTTACGTCAGCTGTACATATGTACTTTAATAACGCATAGTTCTTAACCAATCAGATTGTTTGTTTTTCTTAGGTTGTTGTATAAAATATAATATAATATAATATAATATAATATAATATAATATAATATAATATAATATAATATAATATAATATAATATAATATAATATAATATAATATAATATAATATAATATAATATAATATATAATATATAATATATAATATATAATATATAAATATATAATATATAATATATAATATATAATATATAATATATATATATAATATATAATATATAATATATAATATATAATATATAATATATAATATATAATATATAATATATAATATATAATATATAATATATAATATATATATATATATATAATATAATAATATATAATATATAATATATAATATATAATATATAATATATAATATATAATATATAATATATAATAATATATAATATATAATATATAATATATAAATATATAATATATAATATATAATATATAATATATAATATATAATATATAATATATAATATATATATAATATATAATATATAATATATAATATATAATAATATATAATATATAATATATAATATATAATATATAATATATATAATATATAATATATAATATATAATATATAATATATAATATATAATATATAATATATAATATATAATATATAATATATAATATATAATATATAATATATAAATATATAATATATAATATATAATATATAATATATAATATATAATATATAATATATAATATATAATATATAATATATAATATATAATATATAATATATAATATATAATATATAATATATAAATATATAATATATAATATATAATATATAATATATAATATATAATATATAATATATAATATATAATATATAATATATAATGCAATGTATATATATATATAATTATTTATTTGTTACAAAACATCAATCATGAAACAATATCAACGTGAGGACTTCACATTCATACCTTTTTCGACAGCCAACAGCGGCAAAACGACGTTTTAGCACCTAAATCTTCAAAGTCAACAACATCGACTACTTTATCAGAGTCTTTCTGTATGATCTTGTTCACTCACTCCGAACGGCGATCTTTGTGGACAGTCTTGTAAATAACATAGCCACCAAGTAGTACAGTAGTCACCCAAGGAATATACTTGCTCCACTCGTTGCTTTCAGACATCACAGGATTAAAATAAAGTCTTGGAAATCACCTTTCTTGCTTTCCATTCGAAAGCTTTCGAAACACTATCGCGAGTCTTGCGTGTTGTCCACGTTAAAATCTCGCAAATGGAACGCATGCGCAGGCTAAAAATTTCCTAGAATTCTTTTCAGGGGGAATTTTCGAAACATATTTGGAAACTTTTTAATACTTTAATGTACTTTTACCGACGTTATTAAAGCCATACAAAGGAAGAAAATGTCGTCTTAGAAATGTGACAAGGCGAAATATATTTATCTAAATATTTCAAACTTTGCTTTTCTCAGTGATTTTCTCGCTTTTTACATTCACCAATACCGCATGAACTAAAGTAATATGTGCTTTAAATCGTTTAACCATTATATAAAGCCATTATAATCTTCATATCCAGAAGTTCAAATCTCCCGCCATGTTTTGGCTTCCATCTTGAATACTACGGCACTGGTCCGACAGAATATATACAAGTATTTTCCGATCTCTTCACGAAGTGTCCTATCGGGTCCCAATCGGAATGACGAATGTCATTCTCTTTCCCAGGCCATTGACATCTAGGAAGCGAGAATGGAGGTAATATTTTAAAACCATTTTCGTATATTTCTAGTTGTTTCAAAGAGATTAGTACAAATTACAGTTTTAAAATGTGTTAACAAACCAGAGTATTTCGATTCTGAGTTTGAAAAATTATAACACACGAGCGTCCACGCGAGCCTCACGCAAGCTTTAGAGTCTGCGGTGAATAGCCGCCGTTTATCTATAACGCAGGCACTAGACTTGCCACAAGTCGATCTCTACGAGCGCCGAAGGCGCGAGCGCGAACGCCGAAGGCGCCCGCGAAAAAAAGACTGGGAAGGACTTTGGGAAAGTCTACGCAGGCACAGGATAAATACTTCTACTGTTCTACAAAAAATATTTTTTAATAATTAATATTTAATAGTAATACAAAGATTTAGAAAAATATAACTCTAGTTAGGTATAGAGCTCACTGATCTATACTGTTCTAACATATCTTTTAGCCAACTACAGTGTTTCTTTTGAAGTTATTGTAAACGGAGAAATATATTACAATACAACAATGGTTTGACACAATTATAGTGAAATACAGGTCCATTAGTCCATATATCTTATTAATGGAAGCTCCGTTTAATGCAGGACAAAGTTTTTTCGAGCTGTTTCATATTCCTCACTTTCAAAATTCTTCATCATATTATCAATTTCAACTTTCCTACTTTTTTCGGCTCTCTTGTACCAGGCCATATTCCGTGTTGTTGATTTTGTTTGTATCACATCTTGAAGTGAAGGGTGAACGGCAATCTAGAAAATTAAAAATACATATATATTTAAACTTTCTGTGAAATGAAAAATTACGATTAACCCTTTCACTCGCGCACTGTTGTTGTGGGCCAACTTTATCTTTTTACTCTGTCTAACGCCACACGATTTTACTCGTCAAGGGAGACGTCTTGGAAAGCCATGTATGAAAGGGTTAAAGTGCCTATGTCATCCTCAGGGACTTGACATATTTATAATAATTGGAACATTCTGAGAAGATTTGTAATATATCTTCTCAGGCGAAAATTTCATCTTCATGGATTTTTTTTCCGTCCCTGAAGTCCCTGAGGATGACATAGGCAATTTAAGCACATGATCTACATGACGAATTTAAAAAAAATGGAAATAAATAGATAATATATGGTATCTAGTTTATGTACCTGGTAAGCGATATTTTGTAGTTCATTTTGAAATTCCAAAACATTACTTCCAACAACGCCATCAAAAAGGCCAATAGATAATGCTTCGGAAGAGAGAATGCTCTCTGCTCCAGATGTCATCTGAAGAACGTAAAAAATAAATTGATGCCTGACATTGTAATCACTATATTGTATTGTATTCTACTGTATATATTCTATATGTATTCTATATTTATTTTATGATTGCATTCTATATTGTATTCTACATTTTATGTACCATTTAAAACACGTACTGCGAATGTTTAAAATGGCTTAAAAAACTGTCCATATAATAAGCTCATATAGAAATCAATTTTGAAAATTGAAGTTGTTTGAGCCGCAAAATGGAAGAAAAAGTTCATCGAAAATAGCGAGTATAAAAACACGTCACGGTCATGATTTTTCTTTGTGGTTTCCTCATGAATTATTAATGAGTTTTTGAATCTATTGTATTCCATATTTATTTTATATTGTATTCTATATTATATTCTATATTTTATTCTATTGTCTTGTATTCTATATTTTATTCTATCGTATTGTATCCTATTGTATTCTATATTGTATTTTATATTGTATTCTATGTTGTATTTAATATCGTACTGTATTCTATATTTTATTCTATTGTATTCCATTCTATTGTATTGTATTCTATTGTGTTGTATTCTATATTTTATTCTATTGTATTGTATTCTATTGTATTTTATTTTATTGTATCGTATCGTATTCTATTGTATTGTATTCTATTGTATTGTATTCTATTGTATTCTATATTGTATTTTATATTGTATTCTATATTGTATTTTATATTGTATTCTATATTGTATTCTATATCGTACTGTATTCTATATTTTATTCTGTTGTATTCCATTCTATATTTTATTCTATTGTAATGTTTTCTATATTTTATTCTATATTTTATTCTATTGTATTGTATTGTATTCTATATTGTATTCTATATTTTATTCTATATTGCATTCTATTGTATTCTATATTTTATTCTATATTGCATTCTATTGTATTCTATATTTTATTTTATATTGTATTGTATTTTGTGTTGTATTCTATATTTTACTGTATATTGTATTGTATTCCATTCCATTCCATTCCATTTTATTCTATTCTATTCTATTCTATTCTATTCTATTCTATTCTATTCTATTCTATTCTATTCTATTCTATTCTATTATATTCTATTCTATTCTATTCTATTCTATTCTATTCTATTCTATTCTATTCTATTCTATTCTATTCTATTCTATTCTATTCTATTCTATTCTATTCTATTCTATTCTATTCTATTCTATTCTATTCTATTCTATTCTATTCTATTCTATTCTATTCTATTCTATTCTATTTATTCTATTCTATTCTATTCTATTCTATGCTATGCTATGCTATGCTATTCTATTCTATTCTATTCTATTCTATTCTATTCTATCCTATTCTATATATTTATTCTATTCTATTCTATTCTATTCTATTCTATATTTTATTGTATATTCTATTCTATATTATATTATATTCTATATTCTATTTTATATACTACCATTTGCGATCAACCGTTAGGCGTAAGAGTTAAAACGCGTTTGTTTACGTTTCAAACGTACAAGTTTAACTGGAAAATTTGACGTTTCAACAATACCCCAATCAATCACCCTGTCAAAAAATGGCGGGTGATTCATCAGGCTATTGTTAAAACGTCAAAATTTTCCAGTCAACTGTCAACGTTTGAAACATGAACAAACGCGTTTTAACTCTCACGCCTAACGGTTGATCGCAAATGGTAGTCTTGTATATTGTATACTGTACTTACTGTATATTGTATTCTATATTCTATTTTATATATTGTATATTGTACTGTATATTGTACTCTATATTTTATTTTTCATATTTTATATTGTATTCTATAGTGTATCGTATTGTATTATATTGTAATCTATTATATTATATTATATTTTCATTGTATTCTATTGTGTTCTATACTATACTTTATTATATAAAATAGAGTGTTTCATTGATTTTTCCGCCACTAATAAAAGTGATAATCTCACATGTGCGATTATTTATGATAATCGCACATGTGACGATTATCGCTGAATCAGCATTATAGTTTAATGCAATTTTTGCAAGGCAATAGGACAATTTTTTTATATAATAAACATTCACTCACTCGTGAGATATCCTGGTCAACACTCGAAATAAATTTCATATTTCCACACATCCATGTATTATTCTCTGTATAATATTCTATATGTATAATAGTTATATACCTCATGTAATTTCTCCTTGCCCACTTTCTCTTCCAAAAAGAAGGTATGGTACTCTGATCCAAAAAGACTCATATTCGTATAGTGAGGATTAAGCACAACCCCATCACGTGACAGCACCAAATCGCTCGCCAAAGCCATCATGGCTCCGCCCGCGCCGGCATTCCCTTGCACCGCAGATATCGTCAGCTTGTCTTGCATAGAAAAAATATCCCGTACAACATCATTGATGGCGGTGATGTTATGTAAAGACTCGATTGAAGGATTCGCAGCATTTTCAATACAGTTCAAATGAATGCCATTGCTGAAGAAATTGTGGCCCCCCATTAAAACAACAACTTTGCATTTATCGTTCCTCGCTATTGTTCTCAAGGTGCTTGAAAAACGTTGACATTGATCGGTGTTCATGGCGCCATTGTAGAAGTTAAAATGAACGTAACAAACGCCTTCCGCTGTAAGCCAGGTCCAGATTTCCTAGAGAAAAAAATAACAAAGGTTAAATAGAAACCGAGAATTTGTGGAAACAGTGACTGTCAAAAGATTAATTACCTGAAAACTTGAAGGATATGTTCCATGGGGTAATTCCAGACGTGGTTCTGACAAAGATGGGATAGATGAGACACCATTTTTCTTAAGCCACGAGGTTGCTGGTAGTTTTAGTTTATTCTTCTTCAGATGACTCAACCACACTGCGCCATCTCCACATTGGACCAAAATGGCACCGTGACGCTGGCCAATGACCTGACCAGGCTCCTGGCTGATGGTGTTGTTGTTTGTAGGAATTTTTTTCCAAGTGAGCTCCAAACACACGGTACGTCTCGTCAAGCCTTCGAACAAGAATGATTAACGCATTAAAAACAGTTTTAACAGTTTTAAAAGACGTGCGAACGGAAGTCGACTGTCAATCACTCAATTGTCGGAATTGTGGGAATAATTTTGAAGCGGGTCATAAACAAGTCTGCCCAGGGAAAGGAAAGTCATGTCGTTCGTGCGGGAAATTAAATCATTTCGCAAAATTCTGCCGTAGTTCCCCAAGATCAAAGACGAAACCAAAGTTTCCTCAACAAAAGAAACCGAAGAATAACCACGAAAATCGCGTCCATGCAACGACTGGAGACAAGACAACTCAAGTGGTGATGAATTCACTTTCACTTTGTCGTCACAAACAATGAACGATTGCAACAGTCTCAAGGAGATTATACCAAGAGGCAAGACCGTCACCCCACAAGCATTTTAGCAGTACTGAGGTGTTTTGGAAGTCATTAAACTAGCTTCAAATACCTAATATAATAGTGACTTAGCCGTGACCTTTTTTAACACAAAAATTAATGTTGCTTTTTAACCGCCGTCGTCGTCCTAGCATCGTAAGGTCCCTAATGTCTTCGTTAATGTACGAGTCAAATCCAACTGCGATCATCCCCCCCCCCCCGGCAAACCCCGGGCATTTGACCCAAGGTGAGCTCCGTATAGGCGAGAATTTGACGTAAAGCAATCCCACCCGGGCGGGCACTTGACCATTGAAAAACGTTGGTCAGCGGTTGCACGTTAAAAAATTTCCTCGTTCTAGCCATCTCTTCATTCTGCATGATCTTTTCTGTCGATATTCCACATGAACATTTGAAAATGCCGTTGTTTAAAGTCTGGGATGCAAAGAAGGACGTTGAAACTTCATGGTAGTGAATTTTTTGTTGTCTATGTATGAAATATTTCAAAAAAAATATTTTAATAGAGCCTTGACAGTCCCAGACGGTGGGGCATTTGACTGTGTTTTCGGTCCGCATAGTGGGGAATTTGACCAAAATTTTTCGGAAAAGTCAAATTCCCGGGGGTTTGCCCGGGGGGGGGGGGGGATCGCAGTTGGAATTGACTCGTACATAAGGTTTGCAAACTCATTTCGGTAAAGCGCTCTCAATTCGTCATAATTTATGCTATAAAAATAAAATAGATATCGTTAGGAAGCAATTAATTTGTAGAATACAATGCTGTCTTTGATTTTGCGATAAACACAAACCAATAATGGTTGCGAATTTTTCAAGTAAAACCAGAGGGCTTCACTCGGAGCGACTTAACAAAGCGTTTTATTTTGTTCAAAACATTTTTTCGAGTTTGATTCCGAGATAAATTTCCAGCAAAATAGTGCCAGCGTTTATTTATTTATTGCCTGGTTTCGATTTTATGACTTATTTTGTCCGAATGTTTGTTGAAAAACAGCATTTTCAACTTTGGTCGTCAATAAAATCAGCAAAACGCGACATCAAAAAACGCTGACACCGTTTTAATGGAAATTTATCTCGGAATTAAACTGCAAAAAAAATATTTTGAACAAAATAAAACGCTTTTTACTCGAGTTGCCCCGAATGAAGCCCTCTGGTTTTAATTTAAAAATTCACAACTATTATTGGTTTGTGTTTATCGCAAAATCAAATACAACATTGTATTCTACAAATTAATAGATTTCCAACGATATCTATTTTATTTTTGTGGCATAAATTCTGACGAATTGAGAGCGCCTTACCGAAATGACCCTGCAAACCTTAACGAAGACATTAAGCCTGCATGGTTAAACTTCACTATGCTGAAATGACACCATCTTACTCACATTTTGTTATTTTCGAAATCTTTCACAAGCAAGGTAGCAATCGCGCCAGGGGAAGAATCAGACATGCGCACTCGCGATGCAACTTCTTCAGCTGATAATCTCCAATCGACGGTTCTGTCCGCTTTCTTCAACGGAGCGTTAAAAGTTCCCTGAAGCGAGACAAAAACATATTTTGTCAAAAAGACCTTTGGCATTTTCGATTTTAGAGGTGACAGAAAAAACCTTGAAACTTTCGGTGCATGTACGTAATAAGATAAAGAATGGTGTGTAGGCATGAGTGTGTTGCGATGTACAGAAATCAAAAGCTTTAAAAGAAATGAACTGTGGGCGAGATTATCTAAAAAAACGAAATACTGACGTTTCAAGCCAAAGTTCTTCATCAGAGTAATATAGAAGTAGATTACGTGCTGTGTAGGCAGTGTGTTACGATGTGTATAGAAAATCTCAAAGATGGTTAACTGTCGTGGAGATTTTCGAAATACTGACGTTTCAAGCCAAAGTTATCCATCCGAGTAATTTATAAATAGATTCAAGAATATATTGATCACTAACCTTAACATTAAAATTGTTATAGTCCAATGGTCTGGGAGAAAGTTTCTTTTGAAAGCGTTCAACAGCTTCAAGAGCGCTACGTACAGCAGCTTCTGTGACTTCGTTTGTGTATAAACTTGATTTGGTAAGGGTGTTTATGTCAGGACGGTTAATCTGAAAATTGGTAGTGCTCCAAATATCTCCTGAAATAAGAGAAATAGCTTTGCGTTCGTCCACATTTGCAGAAAACATGAGTGAAATAAATTCTTCAATAAATTCCACCATCACCATCATCACATCATCATCATCATCACCATCACTGTTACCACCACCATCACCACCACCATCACCACCACCATCGCCACCACAGCCACCACCACCATCATCACCATCATCACAATCATCGCTGTTGCCACCACCATCACCATAACCACAGCCACCACCACCATCATCATCATCACCACCATCATCACCACCATCATCACCACCACCATCACCACCACCATCACCATCACCACCACCATCACCACCACCATCACCACCACCATCACCACCACCATCACCACCACCATCACCACCACCATCACCACCACCATCATCACCATCACCATCATCATCACTGTTACTATTACCACCACCACCATCACCACAACCACCGCCACCATCACCACAGCCGCCACCACTACCATCATCATCATCACCACCATCGCTATCACCAGCTTCATCATCGCCATCGCCACAAACATCACCACTACCATCAACATCACTGTCACCATCAACACACCATCACCACCCCATGACCACTACCATCACCACCACCATCATCATCATCACCACCAACACTATCACCAGCTTCAACATCACCATCGCCACAAATATCAACACCACCATCATTACCATCATCATCACCATAACCATCATCACCAACTTGTGCCTGGACACACTGCCAACTGACCTGCATCCATTTCTTCTGCTGCTTGTAGCAACGTGACCCCCCACTCAGTCTGTTGGCGCTTTAGTGTCCAGTCTAGAGAATGTCGGCCGCGGTCACCTTCTATTCCAGGATGCACGATAATGCAAGGTACGTCTGGATTATTGTACACGTCTTCTGGAACGCTTTTGGTCAAGAATGGGGCAAGAATTACATCAGCCTGGCAACTCTTGGCTATTGAACTCATTTCATCGCTGTTGTTCACTTCAAATACCTACAGATAAATAAATCAGATCTAGTTATAAATATTGCATGGTCACCCCGATAAACAAATTGTAAAGCTCTTTACATAGAGTTTATAAAGTTTTGTTAGTTCTTGCTGTGCAAATTGGAAAGTTTCCAACTTTGAGTATTAAACTTTAAAAGTTAATATAGATCTCCGTTCGCGTCCTCAGTCATTCTCAGTCTGTTGACTAATCGACTTTAGTATCAACCAACTGGTGGTCTTACAAATCCGGCTTTGTGATTGGCTGAGCTACCATGGTCTATTGGTGATAGACCATAGTAGCGTTATCCAATGATAAACCTTCTTATAGCTGGAATACTCCTATTCTGAACAATCAGAACCCACGGCATATTCACGCTGCAAGCAAAACCTGGAAACTAGGCTAAAAAATCAAACATGGCGTCTGCTAAAATTTTTGTACGAGTGAAGAAAACATTGGGTCGAAAGTAATGGAAATATATTCAGTTTGACATTTTCGAATAAGAAAATGAATTCGCTTATTCCTATGGAGTATATCTACACCAAATGTGAAGCAAAGTAGTTACAATCTTGTGTTTTGTGAGCGATTGTTTACCATACGTCATCGAACTGCTCTGCATTATGTATGGGGAGACTTCTGTAAAACAAAAAGTTAAAACTATCTGAACATTTAGAACAATGTTTGATAAGACTCCTTTTACGTTAAAGAAAAGTTGTTGTTGATACTATAGCTAAAACAATTAGACAACTCGTCCTCGTTTTCTATGAGCATCAGCTCATTGAAAACTTGGCCTCGTTGTCTAATCTACGCACGCTCTGATTGGCTGGGTTCCGTGAGAACAGAGATCATGAATGACGTAACGTGCATGGCGTACAATGGCGTCAGATGGCCGGAAAAGCCCGCCAAGTTCCAAAACTACCTCACTTTTAGCTTGATTTTTATTATTATTTTATAAAACAAATAAAACATACCGCTCCTGTGCATGTAGTCTTATAAAGGTACGTTTGACGTCATTTGAACGCGAAAGAAGTGTAAAGGCACTCGGCTATCGCTTCGTGCTTCTACTCAACTTCTTTCGCGTTCAAATGACGTCATGCAAACGTTCCTTTATAAGAGTACATATATTTCCGCGCTTGTAAAATTCTGACGTCACTGTACGTTAACTCAGTAGAGACCTTAAGATTGACGTTTATTTTACTTACCGCTAACCGCTGACTGCAGTTTGAGGTTAGCGGTTTGACGTAAAAATGAATTAGACCTTAAGATTGACGTTTACGTTATTCTCCGCCGACCGCGAAAAATTGTGGCTATACGTCAGAAACAAGATGGCGCGACAGCAAGGTTTGTCGGTATGTTAAATATCATATATAGAGACCGATACAAATAGTAAACATTTGTTTACCTTATTTATTCGTTTAAAATGTAACACTTGACCATCCTTCCACGTTTTTATATTATAGTTTAAATCAGATGAAGCCAATTTTTAATGGATTACTCAAAGTATATGTATACAATTTTTTAATATTTTACTTCCGGAGAAGATGACACTAAGTAACTCTTCACTCTTCAGCCCTTCCAAACAAAGGCCATGATGATTGATCTATTAACAAATACTTTTCGATCAAACCACTATAACAATCAATAAACTGACGAAGCCAAGACCTCGGTCAGAATATTGTAGTGCAATTGACAAGACAAGCTTAAAACGTAAGAGACTGTCGACCGATTTCGACACTTAAAAACTCGGAAGATGACATTTCCCGAATGCTCAAAATAACAAATACAAATTTGAAAACCTATGCAAGTCAAAACCAGGCAGAAATACCACAACTGCAAATAAGATGAGATCTTTGTTTTCACTTCTGAAATTGGTTGACTGGTAAAAGTAAACATGGCGGCCATGCTTCATATTAAAATACTCAAAACAGGTAGATTTTATCATTTCAGCAAACAAAAAACCTACCAAATCAAAGATAAGATAGTGTGTGTCATAGATATAGTTATGAAACATGTAGTCATTGAACAGTTATTCGTTAATATCTTGAGGTAAATGACTTGCGTGGAGAAGGCGGTCTTGCGGTTGAAAACGTCAAGAAATTACGACAAACACGACGTCAGGCTCTTGGTCACGTGGTTTCTAGCGGTTTGTGGTTAGGCGTTCGCGAAAAGAAACGTCATGCGTCTTGACATCAGTACCTAGGAAGTTTGACTTGAGGACTAGAGACACAAGAAAAGGCCACAGTATATCAAAGAACATATACGTACTGTTTACCTAGTAACGGCTTTCTCCTTGTTTGAATAGCTTTACCATTTGCAAGTGACCAAGTTATTGCAAGTATAATAATAAGCACCGAATAGAGTAAATACCGGTAAGATATCAATATGTATGTGAACTGTTCAGTGCATGTCTGATGTCTAGATATCGCGTAGTGTCGCGTGTCGTATTACATTTGGACATGGCTAGAAATCCAGGACACTCAGCGGCAGTGGCCTGTGGGCTAATATTTAGATGGAATATTAATTTGAAAATTCTGATGGCTAAATATCGATCATTTCGGCTATAAACAGAAGTCTATAGCAATAAATTAAAGTAGAGTTATTCGCTAAAATGTCTTATTGACCCATTTCTTACCCAAATATCAAATTACAAAAGGTTTAATCGTTTAGACAGGCCTGTACACTCGTACTCACAAAAATTGCCGCATAAATTTCAGTTATTATTTCTGAATCCACAGTCACATTTAATAATAATAACAGCAGTTAAGACCCTGGCAACAGCAACAGCTCCATAAGAAATTGCGGACAAGAACCCGAAATTATCGAGGAATGCATTGCTTCTTCACGCCGAGTTCAGTATTTATCTCGGCGCTTGATGGATTAAATTATAACGACTCGGCTGCCAATAAATCGTACATTTTAAGGTCTTTGGGAACCTATTAAACAACGAAAAAGTGGAACGAACAACTCCGCAAAACAAAGTAACGTTCACCCCGAGCAAATTCAGACGTTCGCATCGTGGACAAACAACACAGAAGCAGCCAAAATTGCAGCTCCAAAATAAGTGATATAGCAGATTAATAGACTTTAAACAGCGAATAAGAGGTATGCTTGTGAGGGGCTCGGGAACCTATTTAGGACGCTCCAAACTTAATGGAAATTGTAGTGCTGAACGATTGTTCAATTTGGTGAAGTTTTGGACGTTCGCATGTCGAAATTTACAATAGTAAATAACCGAAAATGATTGTTCTTTATATTTCCTTAAGAAATCTATTGAAGGACGCCATATTGAATTAATTAAAAAGGGATTCAGTGCGCATGCTTTGCCGCCATGTTGTCCTCGATTTCTGGCCATGAAAACGTGTTTCAAAACATGTTTAAATATTTTCTGTTTGTCCAAATTTGTCGGATAAAGTATGTTTATGTAAATAGCAAAAAAGCATGCCAAAAAGAATCATATCATGTAAAAATATAAGAACTGATTTAACACGTAGAGACTTTAATGTGTAGTTCGTTTTACGTAAATAATTGTAATTGTATTAGTAAATTAGTTATAGGTCAAGGTAAAACTTGTATTTAGTTAAGATAAGCCATGCAAGTATGTATAAATATAGATCGGAAGAAATTGTAAGGGAAGAAATGTAGAGGGGAAGAAATCCGATGGGAAGAATTTATAGGGGAAGAAATTCCATAATAGTTGTTATTAAGATGTAGTTAGAGTGACATTTAGCCAAATAACTTCCCATTGGTTATAGGTATAAATAGGAGTGAAGAGAAGAGAGTGGAGAGTGCAGATTGAATATAGGTTGAGTATAGTTTGGTATAGAGTGATTAATATAGAGTGTTGACGATTTTTGAAGATGAAATAAAGTATAGAAAATACAGTGCCCAGAGTGTTGATTATTGAACCAGCAACGAGTAGAAGACCAAACGCAGGGTTTCTACGACAAAATTTAAATAAATTCTATATCAAAATGATCGCTTGATTCTGCCGAATCCAACGCTATAGGTTTTGTCTACTAAATATATTAGATCCGTTGTTTCAGAAAAACGGCCTTCTTTACATTTATATTACATTAGCAAACCTTCGGCGCTTCCTGCACCGCTGCAGTTCATATAAGACCATAGCTTCTATATGTGAAAATCTATGCAAATATGCAATGCATTGCCATTGCCACTGTAGTCTTGCTAGAGTACGCACAGGCTACGCGAAGCTTTCAGAAATCAGTAGCCCGAGTGAACGCCAGAGCAGGCGTCTTGTTAAACATATCATTTTGAATCCTACCTTAACAGTATGTCCTGTCCTTTCAAGTTCCAGAGCAAGTCGTTGACTAAGACTGTTGTGCTTGTTAGCGAAAAACGCTAAATTCAAGGATTTATTACTTTCAGACTGTACATTGTTTGCCTTCACCTTGGATTTATAAATCACTTCGGAAACTTTGTCTTTCAGCTCTGTTAGATAAGGCGCAGTTTTTTCGTCTGGATTTCTCGCCATGCTCGAACACTTTCTTCGTAGTGGCGACATGGCCACCAGAACACCCAATCTCGACTGTGTACCTCCAATACGAAACATTTTTCAATTTGAGTTACCAACGTTTCGCAACCTAAACGAATTTAACAACCGCGTATTAATTGAAAAGACTTTTTTACCCAAAACAAAGGCTATGAATAATCACATATCTAAACTGTTAGCTTATAAGCTTAAATTTCATCTTTATATAAAAATACAGATCCTTTATTTTATATTGTAATGTAATGAAATTATCCCCCTTAAAATACAAGTTTTCTACTTTAAAAGCATGTCTGTTGTAGTAAAACAACGATGACAGGCCTCAGCGTTCTAGATGTTCCCGTCGTCTCAAGAACGTGAAAATGCTCTCAATGACGTCTTGTGTAGAACGACGACGGGGTTCACTTTGCTCTTGCGATTTTAAATTGCTCATTATCATTGTTTTGAATGAAAAATGCTATTGAATTCAATCGCCGTCTGTGGCTCTAAAACGCCTGTATATGCTTAAGCTCTCTGTTAGCCTGAGAAAACAGCCGCCTCTTCTAGATCTCGCTCGCCCCCTCGCGGAAGAGACGGCTGAGCAACTGTACCGAGATTCGGGTAACAATTAGCGCTGATTGTTACTTTGTAATCTACTCATACGATAATTATTCATTTTCCTATCGAAAACGTCGCTGTTTATTGCAACTCAAACTTGCTTTAGAAAAACTAACTCTCTATCTTTCGTTGTTGGCAAAAACTAAGCTTTAACTTTGTTATTTCAGACAGGGGGCGAGCGAGAAGAGGCGGCTGTTTACTCAGGCTAAGCGCTTATACGTAATGTCGTAACGTGCGTTCACTGAAGCGTCCTATAGTCTGTGTATTATGGTGTCAAATGTCCGCCAATATTCAAGTTTGTATTATGCAACATGATAAAATGGACATTGTACTTATCGATTTCAACATGCTACTGTAGTGTTCAACTTGTCAAATTCAACTCTTTTCTTCCATTGAAGATAGATCGAACATTGAACTTGTCAATTTCAACATGCTACTGCGACATTGAACATAATGTCGACATTCAACATAGTATCGACATTCAACATAATGTCGACGTTCAACATAATATCGACGTTCAACATAATGTCGACGTTCAACATAATGTCGACGTCAACATAATGCCGACATTCAACATAATGTCGACGTCAACATATAATGTCGACATTCAACATAATGTCAACGTTCAACATAATGTCGACGTCAACATAATGTCGGCATTCAACATAATGTCGTCATGTCGACGTTCAACATAACGTCGACATCCAACATAATGTCGACATTCAACATAATGTCGACGTCAACGTAATGTCGACGTTCAACATAATGTCGACGTCAACATAATGTCGGCATTCAACATAATGTCGTCATGCATAGGCGGCGGAACCGGGGGGGCTAGGGGGGCTAAAGCCCCCCCAACTTTGTAAAAGTGGGAAAAAGGGGGGGCTGAGCCCCCCTGCCTTTGCGCCGAAGGTAGCGGTTATTATACGTTGAATATTTATACATCTTTGATATACAGCATTTTGAAAATTCCATATCACTGCAGGGTGACAATCCTGGATACCGTGTGATAGCTCAAAACTCATTTCATGAAGTTACCACGTATTAGCATTTGATGATTGCTGACCAGAAGTATTATGAATGAGCCATATCGAAATGCCAAGAATTAAGAAAGGCCGAAAAAAATGAAGAATAATGAAAAAATTGTTGTGGGCGGTAAAGGTTTTATAACGTTTAGGATTCTGTAAAATGTTCCCCCAAAACGCAGGAAATGCCATTTCAGAGACTCTAGATTTCAAAATTTTCAGGGGGGGCATGCCCCCGGACCCCCCGAGAGGTTTCTTGCGCCTTCGGCGCTCGAAGTTCAGCCTCCCCAACCAAACCTATCTTCCGCCACCTATGTCGTCATGTCGACGTTCAACATAACGTCGACATCCAACATAATGTCGACATTCAACATAATATCCACGTCAACATAATGTCGACATTCAACATAATGTCGACGTCATGTCGGCGCTGGGGTGATTTGAACGCGAAAGAAGTTGATCCGTAAATTCAGAATATGTTACAATATTGACAAGGAAGCCATGCACAAATTACCTACCTTATCTTTTTGGTAGTATGCTTATAATTTTAACTTTTGTGTCGGACTCTCGGACCAGTCCAAATATTTCAGTGTTTTCCCCATTCTCGTACCCAGAGCCTCGTGCTCCCCCTCTCGCGAATGCTCTGGGAAACACTGGATTCCCGGTGTCAAGCGAAATTTATGACCTCTGCGAAATACCTGACCAAGCGTGATGGGTCATGCATTTCGCGCGTGTAGGCGCGAAATACATGACCGCTTGCTAAATATCTGAGGCCTGGGTCGAACAATAATGGCCGTCGAAGGAAACGAATTATCTAATGTTTATATAATATAAGATGTTTATAATGTATCGCATCCACCTCCGAAACTGGATTTAATTTGATATTGATGAAGGACGATGGAAGGCACACCTTATCAGCCGAAAACAAGCCAAGAAACTATCTGCTCTCCGCGAGATTTCGCCACATTCAGAAAGATTTCAGTGGTTTAGCTTCTTCTTTGACAAAAATTCATGATAGATTGGTAGGAACGTTTAATTTGCTCTAGAAGTATTCATCAAGGCCATGAATATCTTATATTTGCAACGAGACTGTCAAGACATACTGTATATTGTCATTTTTTTTCACCCACAGTATTTGTCAGTATATCACCTATTCACCTACTGCAGTATATGTTCTTTCAATCATGATACAGTAGATCCTTGATACCAACACAACAACTATGTGTTATGAAATAATACACATCTCTCCTTGGATCAGTTGAGTGTAAACTGTAATGGATTATGACCAATTAAATTTATAACGCCATAAACAGCATGAGACACTCTGAATTCAGAGTGAAGACAGCTTTGCCCCATAATAAAGAGTCATGGTGATTCATCATTCACACATGTTTTATAAACAGTTGTGCAAAACAACAACCACATACATAATCGGAAAAGTGGTAGTAATTTGTATTTTAAATAATAAAAATATTTCTCTGCTTTTTTCAATAATTACTATGAAAAACCAAAAGTAGCCACCCTTCTTATCACAAAAAACCTTCTTTTGTGATAATAATTTCTAGTAGAATTATAGTTTTAGGTGTAGGGTTGGTTAGGCAAGACAATTTTTATTTAGTACCATATTTACATAACATATATAGGGAGTAGGTACAGTATATACAATGATGAGCAAACGTAGCTCTCTACGTGCTCCTAGACCAGGCACTTTGTTATTTTACTCTGTAAAATGCAAGATGGTTTTACTATTTAAGAGAGTGTCTTTAGGCGTCCAAAGGGTTAATAAGTTCTGTTCAAGCACAAATTACAATATAAGCTGAGAAAGATCATTATAATATAAATATATCCTGTAGCTTTGCAAGCCACATTCAAGAAAGCTTATAGAAATCTTAATGCTGGTGCCAGTTGTTCAAAGGTTGATTAGAGTTAATACTGGGTGAAATGTTTTATTTCAGTCCATTCCGACAAATATGTAGTGTTATAATTTCAAACTTCACTAGCTTGCACACAGGATTTACTTTGTACATGATTTCCGAAATACAGTAGGTGTGTAGGCTAAAAGTTCACTTGATAAAAAACCTTTACCACTTATCAATTATTATGCAGTTGCCCTGACAAGAAGTAGCTTAACTTTCCTAAGCAAGTCCAGAGAATTGCTCTCAATATTTAAATAATCCAGGATTAACCTAATTTACTTTTGAATAACTGGGCCCAACTGTATAATTAAATAAATGACTGTTAACAATAAAAGTTTTGGGAAAGGGCAGTTGAAAGTCAACACCAATGCAGCTACCATGAAGAAATTGACCACGTCAGTCACAACCAAGTCAGTCTTCATTGTCATCTTTCCTGCAGATTTTGCATACAGCTGTATTTCTTCCACTGCAACAAAAAAAGAATTGCATGTACATGTAGTATGCTGCAAATATTGTTCAATTTAAGATTTAGTGGTTTATTTTTCCCTCGTTACTGATGCTTATTTGGCATATTGTGGAATGCAATTTGATCCTAAAAATATATACTTCTGTGGAGGGTAAAACAGAATCTCACAGTTGGAAATTAACAATGTAACAAAGAAAAACTATTCTGGCAGTTGGTGGCATAACAACATTTTGCAATGGTTGCAAATTGACTATTACACTTAAATTAATTAAAGGACATCTTGCACAGAAGCCTATAACAAAACCAATAACACTTTACGTAAACCAACAATGTTTATAGTGCAAGTGAATTATTTCTTTACACATGTTTGTTCCCAAAAATAATACACTAGTATCGAGACAATCTTTATAAATAATTATAGTATGAATACAAGTCTGAACTCTGAACTGATCCTCGGGTTATCTGAACCGAGTTCTACGTACCTTATATTTACAGCTTTTCGATGGAGGCTTGATCGCTGCAACGCCAACACAGCCAGTGATAGTGTCAGTTGTTGAATTAGCCATTTGTTGACAAAATATCAGCGAAAAACGAGAGTAAGGAAGGTTGTAAACGACTGTAGAGATACAGCTGGAACAGTTGCGAAATATATGAGCCAAAGTCTATCATGCGCATCATCTGCGCATGTGCAAAACCATAATAGTCATGTATTTCGCAGGTCACAAATTTCGCGTTACACCGGCGCAGTGACGTTAGGCGCATTCCAAACATTCCAAACACTCGTGCCCAGACTCATGGTATAAACGGCTTGTCATTTCCCCTCCTTTCAACAACAAATCTCGTGTATAAATCTCGTGTAAATCGTATCTTATCCATCATGAATCGCGAGGTAAACGATGCTATGCGTTTGGAAAGAACGGGACAATCTAGTTTAGTGTTAAAGAGAGAACAGAAAGATGCCATAACAGCCATCGTTCGACGTTCGCGGAGCCGTAGACATCACAGCTGTATTGCTAAGTTTGATTTGCTAAGTGATTTGGCAGTTTGACTAGTCTACAATCTAAAACGAGGAACATCAGGGAAGAAAGTGTTGTTTTGGTCAACTCAGTTTTAAACGTATACTCATCGAAGACCAATTAACTAGTCTCCTTCGCAGATCTTATGGCTTAAAACGTGGGCCATAAGAAGGTCTGCGAAGGAGACTACACGGTTCGAGGGGTTTTAAATTTTATCTGACGGATAAACTTGTCAAGAACTAAACAGCATTTTAAACAGCAAGTAATCGACGGCTTTTGAATGCTTTCAAGAGAGAAAGCGGTGAGTAGCAAACTTGTCGTAGCCGAAGTGGCACGGCGGCAATACGGCATATCATTTGCATGGGGCATCTTGTCAGTTGTGGAACAAGATGACTAGTAATTTCAGTACTACGCATCGTTTAAATATATTGTGTACGTATGTTGTCAGATGTTGAATGAGCTTTCATTTGATGAATAGTTCAAGGTTTTGCGTTTTATGAAACTTGTTAAAATGTCAAAAATGTGCGAGCCACTGTCCCAATTAATATTATTACAAATAAACAGGAAATCGACGCAATGAATCAAAACGACAGACGTTTTCCCATTTTTTACATATTTCCCGTTTAACTCATCCTCTTGATTAAATGTCAAATTCTGGCTGATTTTACGGTTTATTTAAAGAAATTGGTAAGGATTTGCAGCACTTTAGCTATCGACTATGACATTTATGTAAACAGTAATACCGTTTGTAATTAGACAAAAAAATATTCGATTCGTATGACAGAGAGTGACTTGTTACGTCCGCTCCCAACGCTCCCAAGATCAATATCGCTTTTCGTTTCACTTACGGGAACATAACCGCATTTTTCAGAAATCATTGCCAGTTCTCCGAAAAGCGCTCTACATATCTATACGCGGTTATATATAACGTATATAACTGGATACGGTTATATCTATATAACTGTATACTAGAAATACATGAACGCAACAACCCCTCGCCCGCTTTTACATTCTTTTTTAAAACACCCACCCACCCCCTGATTAAAATAAGCACTCCTAATATACAGCCAATACAAAAACAAACAGTTTTTAAAACAAAATGATGTTAAATCCTTGGGATATTAAATTATACAATTTATGGATAGGTCGATAGGATGAGAAAACTGATTTAAATCATTTAATGAAAGTTGAACATATCAAAGCAAAATTTAGATTTCATTATTAAATTCTGGTTGTAAAAAATATATTGTTTTTAGGAGGTTTCAAAAGGGATTAATTTTAGCAAGCCTTTAAATGGCTTCTCTACGCATGTACATTTTGCAAAGGCAGTATTAAAAGTAATTAACAGCTCAGAATTTACATTTATAATAGAGTCTGAGATAAAATAATTCAGTAGAATCGGATTCCAGAAAGAAGAATTCAAAAGACAACGTTTCTGTCGAAACACAGCCAAGAAAACCAACAAAGCTCATGCGTATTTTTAATAATAAAAAGTGCATGCACGTCCACCACGGTTAATATAAGCCTTAAAGGTAGTGTTTTAAGTTAGCTTTAGTTAAGCTGACAATTATGGTTTGGATGAGCAAAGGGAAAACACGAAAACGTGAAGCTGAATATTGTTTAGGTTAAGCGAAAACTTGAAAACAACAAGAATCCTACCGTTAACCTCTTTAAGATGATTTGACCATGGACTCACGGAGTGTCTTCAAACCAGGGCTACATACACTGCAGATCGAGTTTTTGTTTACCATATACGGCGTTTGGTTTCTTCAAGTTCTCTGGTTTCTCTTCAAAATATATTAAACGGGGTGTTTGTATCCTTTTCTTCGTGCTCCATTTCATTTCGTTTCGTTTAAATAAACGAAAGCAAAACACTATTTGTTTGAGAGTTTATAGTTTTCTTCGTCGCTAGTCACCAGTGTCCAACTATTCTTAACGCGTGACACCGTGCCATATATATATATATATATATATATATATATATATATATATATATATATATATATATATATATATAAACTATTTCCAGATTTCGTCTCCCTCGCTTTTTCTCCACGCGTGTAAAGTGGACTACACGCATGTCGAGATTAGCACCCTCACCGGGCTCCGGGCCTTCGGCCCTACGCCCGGGCTCGGGGATAACTATATAATCTATATAACCGTATCCGATGAGGACATTCGAAGTTTAACGCAACCGAACGGTTCTCGCAAACCGCCCCAAAAAACTTAATATGATCGAAATCCGTCCTGAAATAATGAAACCGGCTAACTTTAATAGATCCCCTATATAAGATAAAGATAGTCTGTGAACACATCACTGAACACGTCCAAGTGGAGAAAGAACTCTTAACTCCGAACAAATTCATCAGTCATTACAAGGCGACGAAAGAAAGCATGAAGATTGAGGGACTCTTCGTCTTCGGTTTGCAAAGTCTGACCGAAAGAGCCGAAACCTAGACTCGGCCTGCCACAGATAGCCCGAGTAATTAACAAATGAAGAGAAGTCAGACATAACTAAACATACCTGAACAGAATTGATTGGCCTGATCTCAATTTCAGCTTTTCTTGAAGTAGCTTCAGTTCATAATGAAAATTTAAATTATCTGTACCATTTTATACTGTCTGGTCAGGTGTGCGACAAGGGGGGGAGGCAGCTGCCCCCTGCCCTCACAGCACGGTGGCAGCACGGGGGCAACTAATTGCCCTTTCTCGTATGTTTAGAGGTATGTTTTTTAGAGGTCTGTTTTCTACATGAATTGCCATTTGTATTATTGTATCAGTAAAGGACTTTCGTATTAATACCTCAAATGTTTAAAAGAATTTTGAAGAATTTATTAAAAGAACGGCAATTTGGAATACGATTAAAAGAACACAAAAAAGCTCTGTTGGCAAAGAGAATCACAAATTCCGCTTTCGCGGAATATAGCTTCAAGACAGACAGGAAATTGAATTGGACAATGCCCCTATTATCAACTGCAACCCACGTTATTTTCAAAGAATTTGCTTGAAAGCGTGGCACACAATGAGTAATGAGTAATGAGTAATGATTTATTTAACGTCGCAAACACAGGATGTGGTCGCCCAATCATCCGAGCCTGAGGCTCATGTTAAAAGTGCACGACATAAGCTAAGACCTAAGTGTCGATTTTACGGATTTGAATATTAATGACCATTACGTACTATATATAAATACAGGTCCAAATGTCGACCTAGAAAACTAGTCAAAAGAGAGACCCCATGTTTCGACACAAAGTTTTAGTGTCTTCATTGGGGGTTAGTACTTCTATTGTCTTTCTTATGTTTATTAACCCCTTACGAAAAATCCTATAGGAATTTGTAATTCCTACAGGAATTCCTATAGGATCCTATAGGAACAAATTTTCCTATCGGAATTTGAATAGGAATTAGTATAGGAAAATATGCTTCCTATAGGAATTCCTATAGCATCCTATAGGAACAAATTTTCCTATCTCTTTCCGCGGTCTCTGCAGTCATTAATCCCTAATTTTGATTCTCACCACCCTATCTCTCGCAAGAAGACTGTAGGAAAACTCTTTTAATGCATTTTAAAACGTGCTCGTCTCATTCCAAATACTGACAAATTAATCTAAACGCAAAGAAAATCAACATGTCGAGAAGCGAATTTTCACACGGCCTCGAGTTTGCTTTGCCTTTGGAACCGTATAGGGAAAAAACCCCAGACATTATTTATGGATGATTGTCATTCGCACTGATATTCCTATTAAATTATTCAAGTAAACACGAGAGCAACTAACCAAGTGTATCGGCTACGCCGGTTACCTACTGCACTATGCTTCCTGAAACTTTAATGAAAATTTGTATGGAAAACGGCCAGTCGGCCAAGACTGTGAGTTCTTCATTGGATCTTTCTTCGAGAAACGAATTTACATGTTCCCGAATTTGCTGTGCTTTTGACATCATTTTGCGAAAGGATTATATTCGGACTATGGTGATATTAATATTCTAGTCAAACTTAGTCAAATAAACACGAGGACGTACGACGGGCGACGATTCAAGTTGTTAAACGATTAAGTGTCGGGTATATATATAAGTGTGACGTTTGTATGGACGACGCTAGAACAGTAAGTTCTGCATTGATTGAATCTTTGCTTTAGTAATTCGAAGACTAATGTGTTTAGGAAAGTTATCTGGAAAAGTTCGTATACTAGCAAAGGGCTGTTTTGTTAACACCGGATTTATTATCGGCCAATACGTATGCATATGGCGATGGCTTTCAATGTATAAGTCGTGAATATGTAAAATTGTCGAAGTAGCACTTGTCTACAATAATAAATTATCTTTAGAATCTTGTTCGTATAGTAAGATGATTTCCTAACAAGCTAAATGTTGTTTTAACCATTTGTTGTTTTAACCATTTGTTGTTTTAACCATTTAAAGTGGAACGGTAACCTCCAGATGTGGGGTTGTTTTTATCCAAGAATTGGAGTAAAATTAATGAGTAAAAATTACCTCAAAAAATGGATGGTCCTGAACCTTTTTTTAACTCCAATTTTGAAGTAAAATTTACTCCCTGCGGGAAATAACATTATACAAAGTAATGTCATTGTCAGGTTGAAGCCATGTTCAGTTCTGCAACTCCAATGCCGGAGAATTTTTTGCAAATATACGGACATTTGTTCAAAGTTGTGAGGGAGACTATACGCGCATTAAATTGAATTTAATTCAGTGAAAATGAATCAGATCTGTGTGAATAGTGAAACAAAGCTATGTTCAAGAAAATATTTTGCGTCACGTGCATTGTTCATATTAATTGAGTAGAAAAACTGACTATCAGGATCAAAGTCACTCATATTTGTTAAATAATTATCTAAGGCAAAGGGATTAAAGATAAGATATTTGATTCGAAACAGACTTGTTACAAACATTGCATCAAGCTCTTGTCATAAATAGCAAACAGCATAATAAGCAAAGTAATAATTTAAATTGAGAAGATCTTAAAACTACAGTAAATAAATACCACTGACAATCGAGAAAATAGCTTAAAATAATAGCTGAAGGGAGAGATACACGCTAACTTTAACGTTAAATTAAATTAAATAACGTCAAACTAATGTCAACTAAAACAAAGCAGTATACAAATAGTCAAACCGGCAGTATTAATTAAAAAAGTAAGTCTTATAATAAAGTCAGACAACCGCATAGCCAAAAAATGATATCGTCTAAGGTTTGTCAGTCAAAATATATTTGGTCTGAGAGCTGACGTTTGACCTCTGTGTAGTCAATGGTTTTGTCCTTGCTATACTTGCTTTCTTGCTGCCTTCTGCCATCTTAAATTTAGAATTTTCGTTTGGCACTTTTCGACTCTTATTAACTCATCCTCTTGATTAAATGTCAAATTCTGGCTGATTTTACGGTTTATTTAAAGAAATTGGTAAGGATTTGCAGGTCTTTAGCTATCGACTATGACATTTATATAAACAGTAATACCGTTTGTAATTAGACAAAAAATATTCGATTCGTATGACAGAGAGTGACTTGTTACGTCCGCTCCCAACGCTCCCAAGATCAATATCGCTTTTCGTTTCACTTACGGAAACATAACCGCGTTTTTCAGAAATCATTGCCAGTTCTCCAAAAAGCGCTCTACATATCTATACGCGGTTATATATAACGTATATAATTACTGGCATTACGTATATAATTATGGCGTATATAATTACTACATAATCTATATAACCGTATCCGATGATGACATTCAAAGTTTAACGCAACCGAACGGTTCTCGCAAACCGCCCCGAAAAACCTAATATGATCGAAATCTGTCCTGAAATAATGAAACCGGCTAACTTTAATAGATCCCCTATATAAGATAAAGATAGTCTGTGAACACATCACTGAACACGTCCAAGTGGAGAAAGAACTCTTAACTCCGAACAAATTCATCAGTCATTACAAGGCGACGAAAGAAAGCATGAAGATTGAGGGACTCTTCGTCTTCGGTTTGCAAAGTCTGACCGAAAGAGCCGAAACCTAGACTCGGCCTGCCACAGATAGCCCGAGTAATTAACAAATGAAGAGAAGTCAGACATAACTAAACATACCTGAACAGAATTGATTGGCCTGATCTCAATTTCAGCTTTTCTTGAAGTAGCTTCAGTTCATAATGAAAATTTAAATTATCTGTACCATTTTATACTGTCTGGTCAGGTGTGCGACCAGGGGGGGAGGCAGCTGCCCCCTGCCCTCACAGCACGGTGGCAGCACGGGGGCAACTAATTGCCCTTTCTCGTATGTTTAGAGGTATGTTTTTTAGAGGTCTGTTTTCTACATGAATTTCCATTTGTATTATTGTATCAGTAAAGGACTTTCGTATTAATACCTCAAATGTTTAAAAGAATTTTGAAGAATTTATTAAAAGAACGGCAATTTGGAATACGATTAAAAGAACACAAAAAAGCTCTGTTGGCAAAGAGAATCACAAATTCCGCTTTCGCGGAATATAGCTTCAAGACAGACAGGAAATTGAATTGGACGATGCCCCTATTATCAACTGCAACCCACGTTATTTTCAAAGAATTTGCTTGAAAGCGTGGCACATAATGAGTAATGAGTAATGAGTAATGAGTAATGATTTATTTAACGTCGCAAACACAGGATGTGGTCGCCCAATCATCCGAGCCAGAGGCTCATGTTAAAAGTGCACGACATAAGCTAAGACCTAAGTGTTGATTTTACGGATTTGAATATTAATGACCATTACGTACTATATATAAATACAGGTCCAAATGTCGACCTAGAAAACTAGTCAAAAGAGAGACCCCATGTTTCGACACAAAGTTTTAGTGTCTTCATTGGGGGTTAGTACTTCTATTGTCTTTCTTATGTTTATTAACCCCTTACGAAAAATCCTATAGGAATTTGTAATTCCTACAGGAATTCCTATAGGATCCTATAGGAACAAATTTTCCTATCTCTTTCCGGTCTCTGCAGTCATTGCTAATTTGGTCATTGCCCAACGGAGCTATTAGGGACTTTAAGATGCTAGGACGACGACGGCGGTTAAAACGCAAGATAAGTTTTACAATTTAAAGAAGTCACGGTTAACTGACTATTATATTTGATATTTGAAGCTAGTTTAATGACTTCCAAAACGCCGCAGCATTGCCCCTAAAATGATTGTAGTGTCTGTATTGAAGTCAATATCAAGCAACAGTTCTCATCTTTTGGCCGTTGACGTCGTCCTGAAGACGTGAAAATGCTCTAAGTGGCGTTGTAGAAAGAACGAGGATGACGTTGTGATTACTTTAGGACTGAAAATTATTCCTTTTCTTTGTTTTGCAAAAATAATTATTTTGTTTAAAGGACGTCGTCCTTGAGGTTGACGTCGTAGATCTTAAAGTCTCTATTATCCGGCTGTTGCTAAGCCGCTGTTTTGAAAACGTTATGTTGATGACATCATCTCTGCTCTAGAACGAGAAAAAGTCACTGAGTTCCTCAATCACATAAACGATATTGAACCTTCCATTATAACTTTACCGCAGAATACGAAAATAATTCTTTTATAGCTTTTTTAGAAACTCTTGTCAAAAAGAAGCCTGACGGACGACACTCTACCGAGGTTTATCAAAAAAAGACACACACACATAGATATCTTAATTTTGATTCTCACCACCCTATGTCTCATAAGAAGACTGTAGGAAAACTCTTTTAAAACGTGCTCGTCTCATTCCAAATACTGACAAATTAATCTAAACGCAAAGAAAATCAACATGTTGTAAGCGCTCTCAAAGAAAACAATTGCCCTAAAGAATGTCTAGCCAATCTCTCAAAGGAACCTAAACGCATTGATGGAACTGACACTTAATTTTTCGAATATAATAATACCCTACATCAAAGGAACATCAGAACCTATTAAAATAATTTTAGCGAAACACAATGTAAAACTAGATCCCAAGGATAGTGCAAAGTTTCTAGTCAAAGATAATAACAATTTTTGCCACGTGTATGGACAGAGCTGCTAACCCGCAACCTGCCAGCCCATTTGCTAAAGCAAAGCCCAATAATAAAATAATACAAGCCAAAACTTAGACAAACAACCCAAAATAGAATCTCGAGGGATTCTTAAAGAGTCATTTTTTTCTTGTCAAGAAGGCAAAAAAAAATTATAAACTCCGACAAACATGAATACTGACGCTTTTGTGCCCTTCGCTATTGTTTTCCGGTCTGTTTAATAACATCAAGAGATCTTTTTTAACTCCTCGAAATTTTTGAATAAAAAGCTTGGTGCATCACAAGAGTTCCGATACTAATACGTATCGTGTGACGTCCAGTCGATCCAGATCAAAATTGACTAAAATCTGCCAAGTGGATGTAAAGATACACGAGTTTTTGTTGCCTTTACAAATTACGATCGTCTGATGATTATGTTGCTAGTGTCACGTTAAATCCTGCGTTAAATCGTCTGCACAATCACGCGCTGAGTTCATGCAGGTACTGATACATGTAGAACTTAAACATTCATGTTTAATATATGGCCAGGGTTCTTCGTACAGTTGTTTATTGAACGCCAAATCAAAATACGAAGACAGTCTACAATTTCCAGTATAGAGAATTTGTTATTGAGCTGAGGTGCAAAACTGCTCGAGCATCACTTGTGTAAAATATAACAGACACGAACCAACAACACACCACAAACTGACTTCACAACATCGTCAACATGCCAGACCATATTAAAGTTGAATTCCAGTCGATCCAGATCAAAATTGAGTAAAATCTGCCAAGTGGATATAAAGATACACGAGTTTTTGCCGCCTTTACAAATTACGATCGTCTGATGATTATGTTGCTAGCGTCACGTTAAATCCTGCGTTAAATCGTCTGCACAATCACGCGCTAAGTTCATGCAGGTACTGCTGATACATGTAGAACTTAAACATTCATGTTTAATATATGGCCAGGGTTCTTCGTACAGTTGTTTATTGAACGCCAAATCAAAATACGAAGACAGTCTACAATCTCCAGAATAGAGAATTTGTTATTGAGCTGAGGTGCAAAACTTCACAACATCGTCAACATGCCAGACCATATTAAAGTTGAATATAAAGCTTTTAATATTTATTCGCACCTTCCGCTAGGCAGACAATAAATCCTTTCGTCCAGACCACATTTAATTAGCCATGCAGCTATAGAAAGTCGTTGTTTCGAGAAGAAAATTGATCGCTCCTTTGCGTTTCTCCGCCATTGTATTCGTCAGTCGCAAACAAAACCACGCGTGCGCAGTGGTATTCTAATCTATTCCGGGGGGGAACTTCTTTCATTCTCGGTATATTACTGTGAGGCTACTCGAACCGGGACCACGTAGGAAAGTCGACCAATCAAAGCGCACCAATAGAACAAAGAAACACAAGGAAGTTATAGTCGAAATTACACAGTATTTCTCTTGTTTCAGCACACAGATGATTCAGGCGATTACCCTATTCTGACTGTTTTATTGAGTTTTGTTTTAAGTTTTACTTGCGTAAAGCCTGGTTTCCATTTGGTTGCCACACGGATTGGTCGCAACTCGCAAGCGGCATAATGAAAGTATAAGCACTGGGCAGGCAGCTTTTCAACGGCTGGGTGCCTCAGGATTGTTTCGAGACTGGGGTTTACAGACGGGTTTGTTTCGATATGGGTTTGTTTCGAGACAGGTTTGTTTCAAAACGGGTTTGTTTTCAGAAGGTTAACGGGTTTGTTTCCATGTGGGTTTGTTTTCAGACGGATTTGTTTCAAGACGGATTAACGTTTGTTTCAAGACGGGTTTCCCCCGTAGAAATCTATCTTGACGACAAACGCATCTGGAAACAAACCCGTCTCGAAATAAATCCGTCTTGTAAAAACCACGGGTAAAAACCCGTCTTTGAAACAATCAAGAGGCAGACGCGGTAAAAAATGAATACTAATTTTACGGTCGCCGAGATGGCGAGATCGAACCATGCATTATTAGCAAATTTCTACAACCCTGCCGCTATAAACTGCTTTCCGCGGTCACAAACTGTCGCAAACAAATTTCTGTAATATTTATAGTTTCCATTTGGTCGACCATTGCGACCAAATGGAAACCAAAAAGCACATGGTTCATCACTGATCTTGGTTTCACGGTTATTACGCGTGCACAATGAGTGCGTCACACCGTGAACAATATGTTGTCAACAAACATGACGTTCAGCAATGACTTCAGCAGCCAAGATAACAATCGGTTACTGAAGCATTGTTCAGCCATCAAAACTCTAACAAGTTGTACGATTCTTATGAAGTTAGAACTCTAATAAGACTATTACAACTATAAATAAACAAGAAAAACAAGTGGAAGTCATTTTCAAAAATATAATATCAAACAACGGAAACAGAAGCCTTTTACTTCACATTAGTATATATTTATACATGCGGTGAGCTATTTATGCTCCTTATAAAGTTCTGCGATTCTAATCAAATTAGAACTCCAATACTATTACAACTAATAAATAATAAAAAACAAGTTGGAGTCATTTTCAAAAGTATAATATCAAACATTAACTGAAACGCGGAAGCTTTACTTCACTTTGGTATTTTGCATGCATGCATACAGTGAGCTATTTAAACTTTACGAGGCTGGATATTTGCATGCGGCGCAGGCTCTACTTTACATGTTCTGATTACTAAACTGAATCGCAGTGCTAAAAAAGGAACTTGTAAAATATCCTGTACGAATTTTTAAGGACTTCAATACGGATCCATGTTGTAGATGTCGATATCAGATTTCTTGAAACGTTCAATGATGAATGGTAGCTCCCAATCTCTCGATTCACCAAGTGGAATTTTGTTTCCTAACGCTTTCTTCAAAATCAAAAGGTCTTTGTCCAACGCAGACCTGTTTATATATTTCACGGCGTTTTGTTGCTTCAAACGTGGTCTCATCACAGAGAAAAAAGCTCGTGGACGCTCTTTCACGCGCAAACTTGAAATCTTCCAAATCACTTTGTGCTTTTATTTTCCTTTTTTGCCATTTGTTTAATGAGATTTTTGAGCTCGAGTAGTTCCTTCTTTATTTCAGGATGCTTGGAAGATAGTTTACATGCATCAAATCCTAGGCACGGCTCGTTTGGGCATTTAGCTTTGGTATGTCCAAGGCCGTGGCAATTCGAACAGATTTTTGCTCGTTTTTGAGAATAAGTTTCGCAGTTATGTATATCTTTCTGCTGTCTTGCCAATTCTTCATTTGCGCTCTCAATTTGAACTTGAATTGTTTGTACGTCTTGAATTAGTTCAATTTGGCGGTTACCCAGATAGGATTTGGGTTGACTTGGAGTAACGGTTTCCTTGTTCCAGAGGCTCTTATCGGATGGTTGATACTCGAAGGCAGGAGCTGAAGCAGAGGAAGAAAATGGCGGAACTTGTAAATGGTTTACATACTCGGCGCTTGTCCTACCGACAAGAAACTGCTGATGGTTTAAAGTAACTGTTTGGCCATTTACACCGCCAGTGACCGTGTGACCAGCCTGCGAAGCAGTGTGACCTACTGGATGAGTTGGTGGGAAAAGCTCGCGTGGCTGCGAACATCTCTCGACGTTCTCGTTAGCTTTTAGGTTTTCGATTTCTGTTTCAAGTATTCTTTTTTCCGCTAGGAGGAGCTTTTTGGGAGACGGGAAAAAAGTATCTAAATCATTCTTCTCGACATATTTCAACGACTTACGAGTAGTGAAACCCCAAATTTCAAACTCTGTAGCCAGTCTTTCCAGTTGGAGGCCGCTAGATATCGTCTTCAGCCACTCAAAAACCTCAGACGGTGTTGCTTCCATTTCCAGACTTTCAGTTCCAAATCTGTTTACTCCAAATTTGAAAATACCAAAAGATCTAATCGTGATCTAATTCAATGTGTCCGAGTTGTTTGGCGCCTTCCTGTCACCGAACTCCAAGTCACTGAATGACGTTGCAAGGCAACAGCCAATTAGAACGTAGTATTTCTACAAGCTGGGGGTGGGGCAGGGGACGGGCGTTATTTACGAATATTTCTGTTTATTTTTGTTCAATTGCTGCGCACGGTGGACTTGCCACAAGTCGACGAAAGTACGCAGGCTAATAAAGAATGGCTAACATTTTGGCCAATTTTCTCATCATTATTGTGATGGTTGCCAACCACCGTACAAACACGTAAACCTCCATTCACATGTATCCGATAAAGAAAGTATAGCTTTTTATTTCAACAATTTAAAAAAAAAATACCAACAAAATATTAATATTTTAAAAGTGATTAACTTCAATACAGTCAAATAATATTACCGCAGTGTCGGAAATAGTTGGTTGAATTAGTTCGTGATATCTGTTCGCATGCCAGGTACACACAATATTCTGTTTGGTGCTCAGCAAGAGCTTGATTTCGATTCAAGAATGCCTTTATCTGTCGAAAACAAAACTCGCAAGTATTCAAATGCGGAGAGTAAGGTGGCTGGAATAATAGTTGTATTCCACACTCAGCAAACATATTTCTCAGCATTGGCTCGGCGAAATTCCCGTGGTGAAAGCCGCAGTTGTCAAGGACGACAGTGTCTCCTCGTTCAAGAATCACTGAGCCATCTGCGCGGGTCGTATTTAGTACTTCTTCAAAATAAATCAATAGTTCATTACCATTCGATGCGCCGTTTATTACTTCTACATAATCAACACCTTGGATGGAGTGCAGTAAATTTATTGTATATGTGGCGTTCGACGCGTATCTTTGCATCTCAAAAGCTGGTTCCCCAATCCGAGAATTTCCATATCGACGGTTCATCGTAGTTTTTACTACACTAGATTCGTCAAAAAAATGGATAGTTGCTGGATGCAGTTCACTTACACGGCCAAGAAATAAATTTGCGTATTCAATAATAGCTGCAGTCTGCGATTCAAGTGGTACCTGCTGGATCTTTTTCTTCGTCATAAATAAATCTTTTTGGATGCATTTTTTTATTGAACTTACGGAAGGAAGGTTATCAGGGTGCACAACTCCGTCCAATAAGAGCCTTTGCTTTATTTCTGAACAATAAGCACTCGGCTTACAAAGCTTTTCCATTTCTACATACTCTACAACAGCATCTATCATCTTTGGACGCGCGGAACTACCTTGCTTTTGGGAATCGACGAGTTTGTGATGTCATAATCTCTCAGGACGTTACTGACAAAGTGTCTGCTGGTGTTGAGCTCATTTGCGATGAAGGTTTTACTAAATCCATCGTTATTCAAGTCTAAAACTCGTTCTCGAAAAAGCTGTGAATGACGACGACCGTTGTCGTATAGACCACCTTTCTGATTTATTCGCAACTGAATATTAGGCAAAACTCGAGCCATTGTTGTATTGATTCGTTGATCTGGCGCTTTTGCGTGCCGTTAACGATACCAGCGGCATATCTGATTCATTTTCACAATAATGTTACAAAAATTTGACCAAAATGTGTAGAATTGGGAAGAAAAGCGGTTTTATATGCTACAAAATTGAGATGGAGTTGGATACATTTTGTCCATTCTTTCATTGTTTGATCAATGCTTTACGAGTTTTCTTTGTTTTAACGCTGCAATCTTATTGGACGAATTTCTAAATCCGGTCCCGGTTCGAGTATCCTCACGGTAAGATTTATTATATAGCATGCTATCGGATATGAGCTTTTGCGTAATCTGATTGGTTCCCTACTACCAGGCTATCAGCTCATATCCTACTAGTAGAGAAAAAACAAGATGGCGGCATGTTTTTATTTAAACTGCCGAAAAGAGTTGAAATTGACGGATTTTTATACAGTAAAACACAACACCCTCAAACCAATGTATAAAAAAACAACATTGTGTAAAAATACATTAACAGTTACACAATTTAGCATGTTAAATGGTAAAATTCACCTAAAAATTACGTCTTTTTACTTCAAAAACCCGACTAAATTAACGGGTTGATATTAATTTGTTGCCAAACAAAGAAACTCACGGTTAAAATCAAGCTTACAACACACATTTCGTAGGAGATTACCAGTAAAGAGACTTTTTTTTATTTAGTTAAGCATTTGGAGTAGTAAAAAGCATGTTCTTTTTCAAAAACTACCAACTAAGTAATTTAGTTTCACTGCCGAATGTGTTTCAGTTTCATTTTTGCATGAAATCAAAACCTTTTTCACGACAGCAACGCTAATATAAACAACTGACCCACCGTTTGACTTCATAAAGTTACCTTTTAATATTTTTTGTTGATCTGCTTAACACAATTTTTGCCTCTCGAGCAACATTTATACAACATTTCAAAGCTGTTTACCGAACAGCTCAGCGAGAAACTCTATGTGAATGCATCATTACGCATGGCGGAAGTATTAGTTGCCTATGGCGGAAGTTTGTTGTTTCAAACATTTCGCTGTAATTTTGTCTCTTGTACAGTGCGTGGCTATATAATAAAACAGTTATACCATTCGCTCTCGTTGTATACGAACTAATAGCCAACTCGGCGAAGCGCCTCGTTGGCTATGAGCTCATATACAACTCGAGCTCATGGTATAACTGTTAAATATTAGTAATGCGAGGGGTCCGCCACGGCAGAAATCTCGTACGCTCACCTCAGAAATCACAAGAAATCAAGTCAGAAATCAGGAAATCAACATCAGAAATCAGGAAATCGCTAGAAATCACACGCACTTTGAAATCAGAAATCAACTTAAATCTCTGAGAGACTGGAAACGAGTTTGCGATAATCTTCGTTCTCGAGCTCCAGATCATACGTTTTGTCCTCTGCGTGTTCCCTTGCGCTGCTTTTTGTTAGCTCAAAACAGTCAAAAGATACAATTAATGTTATTTCATCGTAATTCTGCTAGAAAATGTAAGCCCAGCAATGCATAATATAACGAGATTGGTAGAGATAATGTTATATATATAAGTCGAGTGACAAGTGCAGGTATTGAATATCTGGGCGAAGTTCAGGTATTTCCTTATTAACATTCTTACATGGCTTAACGCTGCTTAACACTAAATGAACATCCTTTCATTCACCCTCGCAAATTTTGTGATTTCGAATATATTTTTAATTTTTTCCTTGTGAATTTCCTGATAAATGGGAAAACGATTCATTAGCTAATCGAATGATGAAAGTATCCTGTTTTATGAAATATCAATAGAAACTTTACCCAGGGACGTCCTCAGAAAATTCTGCAGGGGGGTGGTACTGCCTCATAATCGTCACTCATCAGTACTAGTATTCGCCGAGACTGACCACTGGCGGGTGCCGACTGCCGACTGAAATCTCTTGTCTGCCGACTATAGAACAAATAAAAGCAATTCTTGGGGGGTATGTCACACCCCCTCCCACCCCCCCTCCCATAGCTCCGGCCCTGACTTTACCCCAAATTCAAAATTTAATGTTAAAAGCAATGTTTGAAAACTGAAAAGAAGCTTTTGTGACAACAATAGTCTAGAATCACATAAAACTACTGTATATAAACTATCCCTTTGGCTTTTGTAATTACACATTTTATATAAGACTAATCGTTACAGTACGTTGAATGAAACAATATTATTGGTCATGTGATCAGCGGCGATGCCAGCATAAACTGAGTGGGGGGCTCCACGAAATGCGGAAGGCGAGAGACAACCATGAGGTAGCCCCCCCCCCCCCCCCCCCCCCCCCCCAACAGTTTCTCATCGGATTTGGAAGAATTACAAAATTGGTCTTAAGGGGGTCTTGGACAAAAAAAATTCGAAATTTGGAATTTCTTATTTTTGTGAAATATACATCCTCAACTATCTAACTTTCCACGGGCAAGTGTATTTCCTGAGTATTTTCACTAATTTAACGCCAACGATACGTTCTTTATAGCGAGGTAATGAAAATGGTGTCCGTTTTCATCGCAACGCAGAGGAGATTTTTTCCCGTTTTACGCTAATTGCCGTACCTCTATTTACCCCCTTCTGTCTAACTTTAAAAAAAGAAGCTATACAATTCCTTTCATGACGTATATCCTTTTCTAAACATGTTTTTTTCATCGCGGGCGGGTCTATTTGAATATTTTCTTAACGGTTGATTAGCGAGAGAGTTTTGCAACGAGTGGATGTGTTTCATGGCTCTCATGGAACTGCTTCCGACTTCCGAGTACTTCTCAGTTTCCACATTGTCGTGTTCTAGCTGGTGAGGACATTATAAAGACCAATGATACCGATCTCCTGATCTTGTAGAAGAACTTACAGATCCTCTGGCTTCAAGCTAATGGGGGAGGCTGTCACGACAGGAAACTAGGAGCGTCCGCCATGTTGTAAAACACAAATTTGTCCCTAGCTCAATAAGTGTCGAAGAAAAGGAATTTTTAAAACTTAGAGACATAAGTGTGACTGTGTAATCTCTCGCTTAGGTTGTATTTCGGTTTCCCTTTTGTACTTCCTGTTTGAGTACGGTGTAATTCCCCTTGTTATTTACATTGGGCTACGGCTCATGCCATTTTTATTGCAGAGTACTTATACTTATACTGTCATATATTAAAGTGTTTCTTGAGCAAAGTTACTGTCAAAATGATCGCCAGACTGTCAGTAACATTCTTAGATAAAAATAATCTTCACTAATGTCACAGAAACGGTTTGAAAAGACGCTTTCCAAACCGGCCAGAAGCCGTATAAATTAAGACGAGTCAGTTTCAGACGGCACCATAATTTTCACACGGCACCAGAATTTTCACAACAACTGATAAATATCTAAAGCTGGTTTACCTTTTCTGTACACTTTCTGACACACATATTAAACTATATATCTAGTCCTCTAAACATTTGCAACATCCCCAAACAAAAACTATCCACTGAAAGTAAACAATAAGCAGTACTCGAAGCCGAGGAAGAAACGTTCCACATTCCTTTCCGTCTCGCCGACAAATAATATTATTCAGACCAAACTGTAAACAACAAACCCAATAGGTTACGGATCATACTTTTCGCGTAAAAAATATGCATCTAAAGTATAGATATAGGAATCTAAAATAGTCACGAACAATTGACACAGACCAGTGAAATAACCCAACGTCGAAACAAAATGGTTTATTTATACACGTTTGTACAACTATCCTCTCAGAGAAGAAACCAGACAGTGGGCAGACAACTTTAAATATGAACCGAGTCCCATGTAAAGCTGGGGCTTTTTAATGGAAAACAATTAGATTATGTTGACATAGGGACAAATTTGGGTAATAATTTGAATATTGTTTTTAACTGTAACCTTTAAATGCATTTTGCCGGAATTGTGTTTTCAGCCAGCATGGTGGTTTCAAATTTCTAAACACGATTTTCTCAGTTGCCTAATTTGGTAATAGTACCTGGACGCCAAACACGCTAGCGCATTCAATATTTGATGTAATGCTTTAAACTTTTTTAGAGGCTGTGTAATATGAACGGATCTATGTTGCAAACCTCAAATATATTGCATAATGAATGTTATTCATTGTTAAAAAGTTCTTGTTTTGTAGCCTTATGAATAAAAATCAGCCATCTTTTCAAAAAAATAACATTTTTATCGAAAATATTTATAATTTTGTACTTTTTTTTAGGTTTACAGCATAGATCTGTGTGTGTGCTTTACATTAACCTTTGTTTAGTGTTGGTCGGACCGTTAGTTCTCATAGAATCTTGTCCACCGCAAGTGCTGTATTTTGCTCACTAGGGGGTTGTTGCTTGGATACCATGGTAACAACGCATGTCTTACTTAGCTTTTTAACATCAGGGAAACATATCCTATATATTTCTGCCAAGATATCTTTAGATAAACCAATATTAAAGAAAAAAACTTTTTTTGTCCAATACCACCTTAAAGAAAAGTGCCAGACCCCCCATTCCCCCCCCCCCCACCCCCCGTGGCCTCGCCACTGCATGTGATACACCTTTATTAATATATAGGACCAATCATAACTTGTCGGCTGAATTGCTCACTTGACACAGTAAAACATTTTATTATAAAAGGCAGTGTTTCATTAATGTTTCTGCAACTGACAAAATTGATAATCTCACATGATCCTGGACAACAGTCAAAATAAATTTCATATTTCTGCACATCGATGTATTTATATTCTATATTCAATAAGGTTCTAAATCCTAATGCAATCGAGTCCGAACCGAGGTCCGAATCAATACTCTGTCATGTTGTTCTACTGAGAACATACACATATAAACAAACATCAAGCTCGACCTCAAGGAATAAATAAATATTATATAAATGCAATAATAGTTCTTTCTCGGTTCTTTGCGAGGTTCTTTCACAGTGAAGTTTATTTCGATGGTCGTAAAACTCGTTATTTAATCTAAATCTACTTTTAAATCCACTTTTAAATACTGTACAAACTCGCATATTTCCATGTGGCTTGTAATTTCTTGATATAAATAGCGAATCAAACGAGAATCAAAGCAAATCGATCATCAAATCCGTGTAGAAATCTGAAAATCACCATGGAAATCTTGAAATCACCAAAGAAATCTTGAAATCGCCAAAGAAATCTTGAAATCGCCAAAGAAATCTTGAAATCACCAAAGAAATCACGAAATCACCATAGAAATCATGAAATCAACTTGAAATCTTGAAATCAGTAATGAAATCAGCGGAAATCAGGAAATCAGTTCAGAAATCACGTGATTTCGAAATCTTGTACGCTTTCGATGGCCGTGGCGGACCCCTCGTAATAATGCACCAGGATTTTACACGTCTTTCAAGATATACCATAGATAACGTACAAACCTGTCTGTTATCGCTCTTTAGGACTTTATGAGCTTTAAGCGACATAAATATTTGTCGTATATATGAAAGACTGATACTAGTGTTTCAATAAAAATTAAGTTCTATTATAAGCATACCAATTAGTTTCACTTCGATAGCGTAAATACTGAGATATTAGCCCGGAGCGCCCGGGGCATTAACTAGCTTGATTTGATTCATGCGTGGTTGGGAGTAATCCCCGAGCCCCCTTTGGTCCGTCGCCTGGTGAGGGTGCTTGCGTAGAGGACATCTTTATAGGGGCTGTTCATATGAGCCAGGCTAGCTAGCCCGGTTAACCAGGCTAACGCAGTGAACTCTATATAAAGACTGGAACGATACCTCCATAAGGTCGACCCTATGATTGGATGAAGCCAAACTTCCGGCTGCTGGGGGCAACACATGAACGTCTGACCAACGTCCAAGGAGCGGTAGAAACAGACAATGGCCCAGCGAGAGTTTTTTATTTTTTTGTAGTTGAACTTCATTTGAATTGATATAACGAAGGCAGTATGTATTAGAATCATTGTCCTTTCTGTCTGAGGTATGTTTGCTGGCAAAAATAGATTGAAGCAGGAAATATATTGTCAAACGAAAGCAAAATTTTGCTTGATTGCTGGAAACTCCTGACGAAAATTCAGCTTATATTTAGTATTTATTCGTCTTTATTTTATGAATTCTTGCAACCCTGTCAAGCTGTGCCTTTGCTCTTATGAATAGTCTCCTCATACCTTTTGAATCATTGTAAGACCACATATATTTTTTATCTTTGATGCCTTTAAAACACTGTCGGTTCGTATTTCTGTGTTTTGTTCGATTTTTTGACTGTTCAGAAAATTTAATATTTATGGTTTTTATTCATCATGTCAGCATCCATATGCTCGACAGATTATAGCCACTAGATTTCAGTAGGCCTTAGCCCTGATTAATGCTATCTTTATTTGATTCAAGATAGTTCATAGACTTTTTTCTGGACTTTTGATACCTCAACTGACTCAACACTTGGAGCTGCCCTACAAAAAATCAAGAAATCCGCGCGGTTTCAGACTCGAAATGTGTTTTTTGTCAAATATTCAAGCTATGTTTTTGCTGCTAAAAGCCTTTAGAAGAAGTATCTATTACTGTAGCATGTTTGCATTTATTTGTAATTGGTTCATAACAAAATATAACTTAAAAATAAAGATTTTCTTGCATATAAAGAGGACTGGGGCCGCCCTGCATGTCAGCCTCCATGACGGCTTAAAAAATTTGGTTTGTAGGTATCGTTCCAGTCCTTATATAGAGTTCACTGGGCTAACGCGATTGATTAGGATTGTACTGTGGTTTTGAAACTCACATAAATTAAATTTCAACAAAGAAGAATCGGTACTTCAAATCTCCTTTTGCGGTCGAGGAAAGAATTTCGTGACACGGGTCAGCCCGGTTAGCCGGGCTAGCCCACCTCATTTGAACAGATCCTTATTCGGTGCGCGGTTAGGATTGTTTGGCACTGGTAACAATATTAATGAAGCAAATAAAAGTCGAAAAAGCCTTGGGAAAGCAGCTAGCTTTTTCAGATTGCGAGTAGATATAAAAGTTAAAATATATCGCTTTCCAAAGAACATACACAAATCAACTTTAATTCAACGTGTTGAATTAAAGGAAACCCTCAACTCGAATAAAACTATAGAGCGTTTTCACTCACGTGATCGGTGGCCCCATGGGGGTGGTGAAACAATACGAAATATTTGAATAAGAAAGAGCTAATTCCCATACCGTACACCAATATGGCCGCCATTTCATTGTTTTGGTACACCAATATGGCCGCCGTGACGTCAGATGAAAACGCTCTATACGGAGGAAAACCGACAAAGAAAAAGACCGAAAAGTTAAGTAAAAGCATAGAACAGGGGCTCTCAGTCTCAGTAATCACAAACATTTTATAGTAGCAACAATGTTTAGGTTTCCGTGTTTTTTTTCTGTCACTGTTTATAATGCTGTTTTAATTTCTATTTTTGCAATTGTGAAATTCATGAATAATTAATGAGGTTAAGAAGCAATCAAAACGTAGCATGTATACGTCTGTAAATCCCAATAAAGATAATCTTTTGGACAAAGTGATCTTTATCAAAAGTTAAGAATACTAATTAGCCTTCTTGGTGATCTTTATCAAAAGTTATGAATACTAATTAGTTTCATTATATTGTTTTATTTCACAAGTACGATATATATATATATATATTCAAACAAACAAAGTGCTGTTCGCGAAATGTCGAAAAGTGCTCAATACCGTAAAGATAGAGCGAATATACTATACGGCCTGAAGATCGCCCAGCGTGAAACTGACAGTAGCGAACATCAACATTTGAGGTAAGCCCACTTATAGTATATATATATATATATATACGGCGAGCCGAAGTAAATCCCCATTCAGATCGGACGCGAGTGCTTTATCTATTACTTATTGGATGTTTTTGCTTGCCCGTTGTATTCTTTGCTTTTAGCTGCCGACTGTCGTCTTATGTTCTTTTAATAACTTTCTTTATGGTAAACTACTCATGAATTACGTGCCATATAGTTTGTTAACGTTTATAATTTCAAATAAAAGATAGAAAAATAAGTAATTTTGGTCTGTAAAATGTAAAAAAACTGAAAACAGTTACAACATTTGAGATTTCGGGATGAATAAACATTGTTTTTGTCGAAATGCCCGGATTAATTAAAATATGACTACATCTCTGATAATTAACTGACAAGCAGCCAGTGATTTGGGTGGCTTTTAATACATCTAAAAATTGTAAATGTTTTTAAAATACTTCAGGAAAAAAGTATTAATTTCAAGCCTACATCACAGAATAAAGATTTAACCAGAAGTCCAACTCCGACGAAAACCTGTCCCACGGTTTTCACTGCGCATGCCCGAGCGCCGGGAACTTCCGGTCAAATTCTGGCAAGTGTCACTAGGAAATTTTATATGGAAGAACATAGGGAAAACCCGACTCGAGACACGTGCACTAAAACATTAAAATTCAGAAAGGGTAGTAGACGAATTTCACTTTATGGGCATATTTCTTGTAAATATCAGGTCAGTGAGTGATTTGAAATTAGTTAGAACTAAGGACGGCATAACATTTTTTTGATAAAAAATAACCCTGGAAAAATCTGGATCCTAGAGCAAGTGGAAGCGAATGCCGGAAAATAAGTGTATAGTTAATTCTTTAGAAGAAACACTAGCCTAAACGGTAAACAGAACTACTCTTAATTGTGTTGTCAGTAGTTTCGTATATTTAAACAGAGCAAATATTGGCAGATTATACCGAAAACCTTTTCCAGTAGACAAAAAAATTATAAAAACCCTGATATCATAAAGTTAATTATTGGTTTGATATAAACAAACGATTTTGTAAAGATTCGAACTACCAGCTCCACTTTTTGTCTCGTCTTGTTTTAACATCAACTTAAATCTCTATTTCTTCCTAAGATGTTATGTTTTGGACGATTTTATTCTGCAGTGTCAAGCCCTGATAAGCCTTTAATGTGTTAATATATAAATATGTCCAGATAATGCCAACACCAAAGAACGTACGTTTGGAAATGTGATTTTTTATATTTTCTTTTTGTACTTAAAAACCGAGATTTGTAAATAGGTTCTCATGCATGTATTTGATTTGCCTCTTTTCTTTTTATCTTTATAGTTGCCGAAGATCCTGTTTTGTCAACAAGGAAGCAATCCAACAAAGTGAAATTTGATATGTACAGATGAAATAGTACCAACATGCAAAGAAGCACGTTACAATATAGTTAGTTATTCAACTAGACACTTCATTTGTTGGAATTAACTGTTTGCTTCTGAATGTAGTTATCCATACAAAGCTAAATGAAAATGTGATTCAATCTGTGAAAAATGTTCCTTCTGATGTTTACATAATTATGTATAAATGACAAATCTACTTGAGGAATACAAAAAAGAATAACCTTTATATATTATAATAAAGATTAATTTTTATTATTATTATTTTATTATTATTATTATTATTATTATTATTATTATTATTATTATTATTAATGTGTATTGTATTTAAGCTGTTTAATCTGTAAACATTTCTAGATTTAATACACATACAAAAATCAGAACATAGAACAGAAGAAATGTTGTAAATCTGCTGTCTTACTAACTAGCATTCACTTACCATTGACTGATAAATCTTAAAATTTAAAGTTGATTTATATGCCCAATATTTTCCAGGTTCAACATGACTCTTTGGTGAAAATTATATGTGTGAATTAATAAACTTGAAACTTGAACTTGGTGATTAATTTACCAAAAGACATCACATCACAAAGATTAAAGGGGATGCTGGGATGTCAATAGATTAACTCACAATTAGGAAGGCAGGTTATTGAAGGCAGATTATTGAAGAAACAGAAAAGACAATTAATATATACATGTTTTTAACCCTTATATATATATATATATATATGCCAAAATACGGACCTCTGAAATTGTAGTTTATTTAAAACAAATTATTCGTCTGGAACCTGAGCTGCTAGATACCAGCACAGAAATTTACTCTCTTTCTCCATTAGTAAATCAGCCTCTTTCATTCCCAACCAAAACCAACGAATTTCAGACAATTAAGCAACTGTTGTATTGACGTTAGTAGGTACAACCTCTAACAAACTCATCTTCATATGCTCTCAACTGAGTACTGAATTTTAGGAAAGGAGCAAAATTTATTGATGTTGAGAGAGACCAGAGACCTGTCATGTTGAATGTCAGACGACCAAGAGGCTCTCTGCAGATACTCCAAGAAAAAAGTATCACAAAATTGTTATTGCAAGACAGAGGAAGCGGCTGCAACGTCTTAGGCATGCCTTGAATATGAAGAAAAAACAAAATATCAGCAAGAAAACAGCCTTGGAAGCTCTGAGAACAATGCTCCCTTTGGACCAGGAAAATAGTCGAAATTGATAAAAACAAATATAATGCCAAAAATATATACATTAAATGTCAAAACATATACATTGGAAGTACTGTGCGCAAACTACACGATCGAATTAAAGAGCATCTACAGACAACTAAATCATCTGTTCATAAACACTTAGCCAAATGTCAACCTACCAACAATATTAATAACATAAAGACCGAGATCATCGCTATAGACAAAGACCCTGTCAATCTTAGACTAAAAGAAGCGTAACATACCGCAACGAATTGAACAGCCATTTATCAACTCACGCGAGGAACGCATGCACTGAACTAGCAAATATTTTATTCTAAGGGCCTGTTTATATGGAGCCGAGTTACCCGGCTAGGCAAGTTATCCGGCTAGGCGAGATATCCGGCATGCCGAGTTGAAAAAAGATGAGTGTTTATATGAGACGAGTTACTCGGCAAAGCCGCCCACGCATTATAATGGTTTCACATTCCATGAGTAGTTTCCGCTTGTCTTCATAAGTGGCGCGTGCGCTGTTGTGACGAATTCAACTTGGCTAGCCGAGTTACCCGGCAAGAGAGTGTTTATATGGGAATATTTTCATCCCGGCATGCCGAGATCTCGGCTAGCCGAGTTACCCGCCTGTCTCATATAAACACTCTGCCGGGATAGCTTTGAATTTCTATACATGGCAGGTAACTCGGTTTGCCGAGTAACTCAGCTAGCCGGGTAACTCGGCTCCATATAAACAGGCCCTAACTATTATTTTTTATCCCGTGGGTATATATTTACACCTTTTATCCTTTTTACAATTTACATTTTAGTATATCATTATTTTTGTAATATATTTATATTTAAATTATTTCTCACACTTTGTATATATAAACACTAGGCTAGCTTACTTACTTTCTTAGTTCTGATGATGTCGTTGTATACGACGAAAGCTTAACTCATTAAACCACCGTTTTTACTAACAGTTGACCGCATTTGCATTTTTACAACTTTTTGACTCTATATGTTACTGAAGGATACCTTTATTCGTCTTAAGCATCAAAGAGTTTGTGAAACTGTCTGAACATCTATTATTTCTGACTGCTGGAAAGTCGATATTCATCTCCTTGGGAAGAGGGATACTTTCATCTTGCTGTTAACCATAGCGCTGAATTCAGGAATCCAGAGTCTGGAGCGTGCACAAATACAAGTACTGCATGCGTATAAGGAAGCAATGTCTAAATAAGTCAGAAGATATATTTTACTTACATTAATTTTAGTAACTAATTTGGTGAACATTTAAATTATTATTTGCGAAATTTGACGAAACAAAAATAAAGCGCCTTTTGGGAATTAAAAAATTACGTATATATCCATTCAAAATGAACAGAAACAAAGCAACGTTTATCCAAAAAGAACAACAACATCTTGAATAAAAGGAAATTTGCATGCCAAACTGAAACTTGAAAAAAGGAAAAAACAATAGCGTAAAAGAAAACCGACGAACAAAAAGTCAAAAAGTTTCTTAAAGTAGCCGCTCTAAGACTCCATTTGGCACTAGCTGACTAGCAGCTGCATAGGTTTAGTCCTATACTTAAAAATAATTATAATTGCTTTACAAAACTTCAACAAAGTATTTGCTTTTTGTAGCTTTGCCTGGAGTTGTTAATAGATAAATCAAAACATTTTTGGATACTCCAATAGTGTTTTGTAAGCTCTGAAGACGTCCCGGCCTAACAAGACGAAAGCTCAGTATTAATAACATTTATTGCCCAAAATTTAATAACAAATGTTTTGATTTATTTATAAATATTTGATTTTTTGCATTATGTGGTTAATTAGCTGCGAAATGTCACTGGAAAAATCCATACAATGTAAATAGAATGTAAATTGTGGTTTGCTTACTATTTCCATTGTTGGTAATTTATTTCCAAAATATCTTAGTATATGTAAATTATTATTATTTCCAAAGAATCATAGTATGTAAATTTTTAGTGTTTTTTACCGTCATTTAGTTAGTTTGAATATTTAATTTAGAAATTGTTTGGAAATTGAAAAAAAGATTTCAATAAAAATTTCCATAGTTAAACTGGAAATTGTTTGGAAATATTTCCAAAGTTTATATGGAAATTGTTTGGAAATTGAGGTCAATGAATTTCCATTGAATTTCAATTTTTAATGCAAATTCGTCATTAAATTTGCCAACTTTGACGCCGTTGCAAATTTATTGTAAAACCGAACGTTGCGACCGTCTTCTTTAAAAGTACAATTTTTAGGATGTTTTGATCAAAGCTTGACAAACTTAGTAAATTATCACAATCTGATTAGGCTGAGCGCGTTCTTTTGAGATAAAAACGGTACACCTGTATAAGAATATTTTGTCAACAATGAAAACATAGTTTTGAATCTGGGCATTTCTTGTATAGTTTTTTGTTAGGAACCTCTATTGATGCACATTCTCATACAAGCGAAAACCTGTTTGCATGCACTACAGTTACCACAGTTAGCGCTTTTTTAACCGTGAACATTGGCAAGCGGATACCGAAACCAGGTCCCAAATTTAAACGTATTGCAACGCCGGCTAAATAGAGATTTAGCTGAATTATGTGATGTTTTTTACATATAAAGGAGCAGGCCTTTCACCAATCTCGAACATATCCTCCTAATCCTATCTGAAAGAAGTAAAAATTAGAAAAACGAGTAATTACCTGCCTGTATAATCAGTTCTACCATTAAATGAGATATATGTTTATTATACATGTTTGTGGTCTCACAAACACTTGATTACTGTAGTATTTTGTCTTTTAAATTTTTGTCTTTAGTTACTTGGTGCTCTTGAAAAAATTAAGAACTTCAAACCTAAATAGATCTGGTAGTTTTAAATATACACGGCCAATTTTTATTAGCTATTATAAGTGCTAATTACATTTTGCGGTTTTGTAACTTTGCAAAATTTTACTAATGAATTTGCTCATGTCAATTTATAAAGCAAATTTGTAGTTAAATGTGCGCAACTTTCCCACCGTTGCAAATATATAGCGTAAAATTGAATGAAACTCAATCAATCAATCAATCAATCAATCAATCAATCAATCAATCAATCAATCCATCAATCAATCATCGAGCAATCAAACTAATTAATTAATTAATCAATAACAAATAATCAACGGTGCCTTGTTCATTCCGATAACAAAAACCGAAAACATGCTTTTTGTTCGACCAAACACTTGATTACTGTAGTTTTTTGTCTTTTAAATTTTTTGTCTTTAGTTACTTGGTGCTCTTGAAAAAATTAAGAACTTCAAACCTAAATAGATCTGGTAGTTTTAAAATATATGCACGGCCAATTTTTATTAGCTATTATAAGTGCTAATTACATTTTGGGTTTTGTAACTTTGCAAAATTTTACTAATGAATTTGCTCATGTCAATTTAAAAAGCAAATTTGTAGTTAAATGTGCGCAACTTTCCCACCGTTGCAAATATATAGCGTAAAATTGAATAAAACTCAATCAATCAATCAATCAATCAATCAATCAATCAATCAATCAATCAATCAATCAATCAATCAATCAATCAATCAATCAATCAATCAATCAATCGATCAATCGATCAATCGATCAATCGATCAATCGATCAATCGATCAATCAATCAATCAATCGATCCATCCATCGATCGATCAATCGATCGATCAATCAATCAATCAATCAATCAATCAATCAATCAATCAATCAATCAATCAATCAATCAATCAATCAATCAATCGATCGATCGATCGATCGATGGATCAATCGATCAATCGATCAATCGATCAATCGATCAATCAAACTAATTAATTAATTAATCAATAACAAATAATCAAATGTGTCTTGTTCATTCCGATAACAAAAACCGAAAACATGCTTTTTGTTCGACCAAAAAAAACAACATAACCCTATGTTCTGGACTTAGAATGACAAAAATTGTAACATATTCTACCAAGACAAAAAAACATAAATACTTTTTGCGGCAGTGCTGTCATATTCGATGTTTCCATGGATACGTCATCGGAAGTCATCGGATTAAAGTCGGAGCCTTGTTCATAGTTCTTTGTTCATTAGTAATAGTATTCTGTATCTTGGATTAAATTCCAGTATTTCACAGCGGGATTAATTAACAATTATTGGACGAGGTTGATCAAAATATCGTGATTTGTCAGTGGCAAGCAGATCAATTATTTGCCGATGCCGAAGGCAGAGGCAAATAACTGAACTGCGAGACATTGACAAATCACGATATTTTGCGAAAACCGAGTTCAATAATTGTTTTATTATTCGATTTATTTTTTATTTGACATTGTTTACCTGTAATTGTCCATTCATTAAATTTCTTTCCAGCTTGGCTGAACGAGCTGCGCGATTTACGTTTGCCGAAATTGAGTGTAACGCGCATGAGTAGAATATTATTTGCTGCAAGACAACATCTCCGACTAATGCGCATGAACAGACTGTTATTTGTAGGCAGCTATTTGCAGGTGACGTAGCGGTCCCTCAACCAATTAAAAGGAAGATAAAAATAAATCGAATAATAATAGTGTTTGTATCTTCGAAGTCTTCGAAAAAATAAATTTTGACAGTGTTTGACCCATACATCAAATATCTAAGTTTGGCATGTAAAAACAAGTTAAATCGTTACTAGTTTTTGTATTTTATAAATGTATTTTGTAAGTTAAAACATTTTGTGGTTACTCTTTGCAACTCTTTGTTTTATAAACAAAACTTTATATATCAAAGGCTGTCTTTTTCAATTCTTTTTTGGGCCAGAGCTTAACCAAAGAACACCAAACATAAAGACAGAAAGATATTCTACCGACTAAACAAAACAAAACAAAACAAAACAAGTAAGTAGAAAGAAACAATTTGTTTATTTTTAAGTGCAGCTAATCCCATACCTATATAATACTTTTTATAGCTGGTGTATTATTTAAGATTATATTTATAATATTGTACTGTATTGAATTATATTCAAATGTTTTGCTTGAATGTACTGCAGTATTATAAGTATTTCTTTTATTATTTTGTATAGTTTTACAGTGTCTTAAAAGATATAAACATGCATTCTCTTTGCATTTTATTGCAGAGTGCTGTATTGTATATTGCATTGCATTGCATTGTATTGTGTTGCATTGCATTGCATTGCATTGCATTGCATTGCATTGCATTGCATTGCATTGGGGTGTGGCGTGGCGTGGCGTGGCGTGGCCTGGCGTGGCGTGGCGTGGCGTTGTTGTTGTGTTGTTGTTGTGTTGTGTTGTGTTGTGTTGATGTTTATTTTTAATGTGACTTATTTATAAATTATAGAAATGATTTTTATATGTTGTTCTGTTTAAGTATTTTAAAGATTTTAGAGATTTGCCAGATCCGGGCATATAAATTGGTGCCCATTGGGCAGTAAAATTATACTATCTGCCAGAGTCTGGCATTTGGTAAACAGTTTATAGTTTTAAAGGACTGCCTCCTTTCCCTTGCCTTAATTGTTTTGTCTTGCCTCATTTTGCCTTGGCACTTGCCTTGTAGGTTACCTCACTTTTCCTAATTTACTTCTCAGGCATTGTTATGCATTTGCATTGTAATTTGGATTGATTCGAATTAATATATTGTAACTTTGCAAGTATATTTATTTTATATCATAACTTTTCATGTGTTATTTCTAGACCAGAGTTTAACTATACCAAAAATAGAGAAAGAAAGATATTACAAGTAGACAAGTAAGTAGAAAAGAACAATTTATATCTATTTTATGCACTACTATATCCTAAACTTATTTATAAATAGATGATATCTTGTCTTGTCTTGTCCTGCATCTTGTTTTGTTTTGTATTGTTTTGTTTTGTTTTGTTTTGCTTTGCTTTGCTTTGCTTTGCTTTGCTTTGCTTTGCTTTGTTTTGAATATTGTCTTGCATCTTGTCTTGCATCTTGTCTTGCATCTTGTCTTGCATCTTGTCTTGCATCTTGTCTTGCATCTTGTCTTGCATTTTGTCTTGGCATCTTGTCTGATCTTGCATCTTGTCTTGCATCTTGTCTTGCATCTTGTCTTGCAGCAACTTGTCTTGCATCTTGTTTTAAAATAAAAGAGTGGTTCAAGTCAATGTCAACGAACCAATACAGTTCAATAACCTGGAACTAACATCAAAAAAGGACAGATACATGTAAAACATGGAGGTAAGGTACTGTACAAAAAAAACATGCTGGTCTACTTGTCAATTCCAGGTGATTTTCACAAGGGACACGCATAAAAATTACTTGCCTGTGACAGCTAGGTTGAGCAATATCTTATCTATTAAATACCTTATTTACTTTATAGCCTTACTGCGCATTTCAAGATGTTTTGTTTTCTTTCTTTTGTCGCAAAGCTCTTGTTTCAAACGATCTATTTCATTCGAATGCTCATCCACAGAGAAACATACCTTCTGTGCGTTTGCCAAACTTTGTAAAGCATCAGTCTTTGACTGCAAGACTTCGATGTCTAAGTTTATTTCTTCAAACTCAACCAAAACACTGCCGCATGAACAACTGCATTTTATCAAGTCAGTTGAGGGCTCATTGGAATTGTTTACCAACTCGGATGAAGAGTTGGTATTTTGAGTAGTACTATTTGGAAATTGACAGGACATCGTCGCCTCTTTGTTTGTAGATTTATCAACTGGGGTGTTTATAAAATTAATAGAATTGCTCTCCACATCAGGAACTGCTGCACTTTCATATTCGACGGAATTACATACGGTTTTACCTCCAGGAAGGTTAGCGAATGACAGACAATCATCGTCACAAGTTTCGGAGTCAAGAAAACTGTCACCATCACATGCATGATTGAGAGTCAAGTACACAATCAGATGGCGTTGTCTTCTCACAAACTTTAATCAACAATTATTTTAGATTATCACCTGTGTTTCTTTGGAATAACATTAAGGTTTTCTGTTTGCCACATTACCACGTTATGATCAAGTCAGAACCAAAACTTGTAAACCTCCGAGAGCTTCCTCCTGGTGAGTCCATTTGCCCCGCTCCTCAACAACATCTTCGACAAATTTCTTCAACAAGTAAAGACTATTCGTCCACCTGATACGTTTTCCATCATAAGTTAGATATAAGTAGTTATTATAGCCACAGATTGCTTCTAAATTCCATTTCTTGGAGTCATTAGTCGAGCAATTTACAGCAATCTCAATAACACGTCCTGCCTCCATGACAAACATGTAAATGTTTGTAACCCCAATGGATTTGGACATTGTTTGTAACCCCGATGGATTTGGATTTATTACCCCAACGGATTTGGACATTTTTAGTGAAATGATATTTATGTGTGGTTTCCAGTCAAGGTGTTCATTAATATGAACACCAAGAAATGTTGTGGAACTAACTTGCTCAATTATTTGATTATCAATCTTAATATCAGAGTTTTTGTTGTAGCGTTTATTTCTGGCACAGAAAATGACATTTAGTTTTTTTAAGATTTAAGGAAAGTTTGTTGGATTTAAACCACGAGGCTATTACATTAAGCTCCTGGTTTATTGACTGTATCAGCTGATTAATATCAGTACCAGCTGAAGAAAAAAAGACTAGTATCGTCTGCAAATAAGATTATATTTAAAAGGGAAGAGCTATTAGAAATATCATTTATATTTAAGAAATAGAAAATGGCCGCCCGTGTTTATATAGCCTGATGCAAACACGAGAGTGAGTTGGGAGAATTCGAAAGTTTATGTGAACCCGAGCCGTAGGCGAGGGTTTACATAAGTACTTTCGAATTCTCCCAACTCACTCGAGTGTTTGCATCAGGTTATATAAACACAGGGCATCCATTTTCTATTTCTTTTATGAAATAAGGCTAAAAAATGTGCCGTGACATCACAACCGTGTTTACATAGCCTGATATAAACACGGTAATTGACCAATCACAGCGTGCGTAAGACGCAACCTATTTTATAAATATATATATATATATATATATATATATATATATATATATATATATATATATATATATATATCTGTGTGAAGACAATGTGTTATTGAATTTAACAAACTGTTTTCTATTAGAAAGGTAATACGAGAACCAGAGAAATGGTGTTCCTCTTATGCCATGGCTCACAATGTCAAATGCTTTACTCAAATTAATAAAAACACCTGCAGAATACTCTTTTTTATCAATTGAGTTTGAGAGGTTATCAATTAATTCCAACACAGCCATAAAAGTAGAGCGGTTTTTCGTAGAGCGAAACTGATTATCAAGAAGAATATTGTATTTGGTGAGGTAATTTAAAAGTCTCGCATAAATAATTTTTTCAAAACATTTCCTTGTGTCATCGGCCTTAAAAATAGGGATAACTTTAGCAATTTTTAGTTGAGCTGGTACTCTACCTACTTCCACTGATCTATTAAAGATATGGGAGAGGATTGGTGAAAGTGGCTCTGCATGCAGCCATTTTAAATACAGAAGGATCTAGATTGTCAGGACCTGGTGATTTATTTGGATTAAGATCTCTTAATATGGTAGAGATTTCATTGTTATAAGTAGGTTAGAATACAAAATAATTTGGATATGACCCCTTTAAGAATCGAGTAAAGTTGATTTGAGTAAAAGGAATATTAGAAGCAAGATTAAAACCAACGTTTACAAAACAGTCATTAAAGTTATTAGCAATTCTTTCATGATTTGTTATATCATTGTTATTGTGTATAAAGGAATTGGGGTAATTGAGTTTTGGTTTATTTTAATGCAGGTCCTTCAAGGTTTTCCATGTAGCTTTAATGATGTCTTTTACGGATTCAAATTTATTAGTGTAAAAATATTTTTTTGTTATCCTGAGTAAATGGTTCAGTTTATTCCAATATGTTATATATTTTGTTTCAGATTTGGTTGTCCTATTTTTCAAAAATTAATTGTAGAGTATTATTTTTAATCCTAATAGATTTAATTAGACCCAGTGTTAGCCAGGGTTTTCTTGACTGTTATTTTTTTTGTTTAACTTTAATTAGTGGAAGATGCTGAGTGTATAGAGTATTTATATGATCGAAAAAAATAGCATTATAGGCAGAATTTGGATCAGTTGTATTATATACTGCACTCCAGTCGAATGACTTTAAGGAGTCTATAAATCGGTGCAAATTCTCCCTAGTGTTATTTCTTTTGTGGGTATAGGATGGAAGTTTAGGCCAAGGCAAATATGTTCACTCACGTGTTCACTCAGGAACTCCAACAGCACCCTGAAACTCGGAAGAGCTATGTGCTTTCCGGCATTAAGAATGGCTTCAGGGTTGGGTTGACTCTCGTCTGGTGTCCTTATACGTTCTTCCCGTCGTATCAAGTCGGCCTCGCAGCATCCGGAGGTCATTGACGCGTATCTGGCCAACAAAGTTGCTCATTACCGTGTCGCTGGTCCGTTTCCTAGCTCCCCCCCCCCCCCCGATTTCTGACCTTCACTCCATGCAGTCCCTTCGGTGTTATCCCGAAGAACCACCAATCGGGCAAGTGGCGCCTTATCTTGGACTTGTCTTCGCCTTTGGGTGTGAGCGTCAATGATGGCATTCCAAGGAGCCTTACTCCATGCATTACATTACCGTCGTTGATGCAATCCGCGCGCTGGTGGCGTTCGGGCCTGGCGCCCAGATGGCTAAATTCGATGTCCAACCGCGATGTGCCCATCCATCGCGACGACCGCAATCTTCTCGGTATGTGGTTGGTTTGCCGCCGGGATAAACTTTACGTTCTGTTTACATGCAGAGTTACCTGGCGGGATGTAATATATTTTAGATGATTCTGATCAACGAATGTGACATGAGGTAACGAATATGGGTAAAAGTGTTTACATGGGGAAATGTTTATCCCGCCTTGCCGAGATCCCGGCTGCCAGTGCCGAGTTCTTGCCAGGGCGAGTTACCGTCTGTCTCATATAAACACTGCGGTGGGAAAAACAGTGTTTGCTTTATAGCGACTGGGAACTAGCCATGTGTCGCATGGCCAGAAATCGAGGACAGCCAGCGGGTAATAATTCCATGTCCTACATAACCCAAGTACTTCATGAAAGCCTTACCCCAACACACAACCTAACCTAAGGATGGCAATTCGTGTAAATAGGCACCACGTATAACCAGCCAGCGGCAGTGGCCTGTTGGCTCAGATTTAGATGGAAATATTAATCTGAAGATTCTGATGGCTAAATATCGATCATTTCGGCTATAAACAGAAGTCTATAACAATAAATTAAAGTAGAGTTATTCGCTAAAATGTCTTATTGACTCATTTCTTACCCAAATATCAAGTTACAAAAGGTTTAATCGTCTAGACAGGCCTGTACACGCATACTCACAATAATTGCCGCATAAATTTCGGTTATTATTTCTGAATCCACAGTCACATTTAATAGTAATAACAGCGGTTAAGACCCTGGCAACCTAGCAACAGCTCCATAAGAAATGGCGGACACGAACCCGAAATTATCGAGCAATGCATTGCTTCTTCACGCCGAGTTCAGTATTTATCTCGGCGCTTGATGGATTAAATTACAACGACTTGGCTGCACTAAAATCGTACATTTTAAGGAACCTATTAAACAACGAAAAAGTGCAACGAACAATTCCGCAAAACAAAGTAACGTTCATCCCGAGCAAATTCAGACGTTCGCATCGTGGACAAACAACACAGAAGCAGCCAAAATTGGAGCTCCAAAATAAGTGCTATAGCAGATTAAGAGACTTTAAACAGCGAATACGAGGTATGCTAACGAGGGGCTCGGGAACTTATTTAGGACGCTCCAAACTTAATAGGAATTGTAGTGCTCAACGATTGTTCAATTTGGTGAAGTTTTGGACGTTCGCATGTCGGAATTTACAATAGTAAATAACCGAAAATTATTGTTCTTTATATTTCCTTAAGAAATCTATTGAAGGACGCCATATTGAATTAATTAATAAGGGATTCAGTGCGCATGCTCTGCCGCCATACTGTCCTCGGTTTCTGGCCATGAGTAACTCGGCTGGCCGTGTAACTCGCCTCCATATAAACAGGCCCTAAGAGGCCCTAACAGGCCCTTCTGTTTCGTCAACGACCTTCAGAGGAACAGAAAGAATTGGTATCCACTGTCCTTGAAAACTGCGAGAAAATTAGGGATGAGCCGAAACCAAAACGTTTATGTGCATCAAAAGAAGAAGAAGCTCCGGCCAGCAGTGCATGTGGGTCAAATGTTATGTTCAGTAATTGTACATTGTATATTGAGAAATTCTAAATTTGGGGCTGTATCCCATATTTTTTTAGTTAGTTTTGTTTATTACTATAATTTTTCTTATATAAAATTACAACTTGTTATTACGTGTTCGTACTATTTGTCTGGGCTCCCTGTGGCTACATTAACAACTATTTCCCCCGGGGGAATTCAAAAACCGCCGCCAGCTTTAGGTTTCTTCGTGAGATAAATCCCTCAAAGAAACAAAGGAAACCGGCTTAATCGTGTTGTAATCTTAAAAACTTGCCTCAAAATGCAGGAAATAGTGTTTCAGAGACGCTAGAAATCAAAAATTTTCCGGGAGGCATGCCCTCGGATCCCCTAGGAGATCGAGGTTTCTGCTCCCCCCCCCCCGCCCCCCCCAACCTAAGATCTGGTACACCACTGAATAACTACCAACCACTGAATAACTACCAAGTTTAGAGTATTTTGTTCATTGCAGCATATTCTAAATTCAGCTGAAGTGATATTTATAAATCTGGGCGAGGTCGGGCGATTTCCAGTCAAGCATGCGCATTGGATTAGCCAATCAGAACGGGCCCTGAAATGACTGTTACCAGAGCCTCGTGTGAGTTTGGGAACGCGCGGTCTGGGTACAAGATTGAACTTAACAACTACTCGCGTATGCGCAGTAGATAAAAAAACCTTCTTCCAATTCGCTGTGTTTCATGCATGTCCAACAAGCGGTCAAATGCCCCACCATCCATTGTATCAAGCGCGATATTTTAATAAGATGGTCAGAACAGTAACCTTCCACGTGTTAATTGAATCCAGAGCGTGAAATTTAATAAGAATCAATCAGAGATCATTACAATTGTTAAACATTTGACTTAAATATTGATGAGTTAAATCCGAAGTGATTTGTCAAATGTTTGAAAAGATGCACGAGGTCTTTTTAGTATGATTGAATTTCCTACGAACAAGCTATATGTGCTGCAGTGTAGCGTATCTTGGAATTGGCAAATTTCCGATGGATTAACTCCACTGCAGATCTCAATAAAACGGGATAGGACATTGGGTCGAATCAGTTAGCGTGCCAGCAGTACGATGACGTGCATGACCACTACCTAAAATGGTCGCCACTAAAGTTCATAAGCTTTCGTAGGTTGAAAACAAACAAAAAGAGTTGTTTTAAGAACGTTTAAACGAATGTAATGACACAAGAAGTACTCAATAAGGTTTAAGACGCTAATTTCTTGCATTTGTTTCTGTTATACTGAGCTGTAAAACATTTAAATTTCGTTGTTTTTCTTTAGTGCCGAAAACGAAGAATGGGAGAGCTGAGAGCTCCCGGAAACCTGGTCAATAAAGGGTTAATACAGTAACACCTAACACATACCCGGTCCCTGGCTTGCGGAGCAGACTAGATGCATGGGGAAATTTCATCCCGGCTTATAACTGGGCTCCGTTTCACTCAAGTGAGAGCTTGGCTAACTGCATGGGATCGTATAACAGCCCCTCAGTTTAGAACAGAATTGCACAAATGTATTTTTTAGAGAACAATTACAAAAGCACAGTTTAGAAATAGCGCTAAGTAGTTTATCAAAATTTTATTTGACACCCATCAATGTACATGAAGGTGCTGCAAATTATAAGTAAATCGTTAGAGAATAATGTAACCAAGCCAAGAAGCAAAAATGGGAGCAAAATCTCAGATTAACATACTAATTGATGACGGGAAAATTGTGTTCATGCATGGATACATACTAAAGTTATGTTAGATATAATGTTCATTCCCAATGTTAGATATATCTAGGACTTGTAGCGGTATATGTGGAATAATCAACCAGTGGCTCGTTGCATGCAGAGAGGAAGAAGTTTAACTCATTGACCATTCCCTCGTTGAATATAGGTTGGCACATTTCTTTGTCGGTGTCAATGCTGAAGAACTTGTCAGCAAATACCTGGGCGCTTGATGGTGAACCATCTCCTTTGTTGCTCTCGAACCATTCCATGTATACGCTCGTTGTGACAACTGTTTTTATCAATTCATTCGCAATCCATGGCCACAACATGCTGCAAGGGAGTATGCCAATACTCAGGTTCTTAGGATCTTGTTTGGCTAGTGTGGAATTATAACCCACGTACATCACAGCAGCCGGACCTAAAACCACACTGCTTGCATCTTTTAGTTTCCACTCTTTAACGAAATCCAGGTTGTATTCTCTGTAGCTGCTGGAATGCGACCGATAAAGCAAAGCAAAATCATTAGGGATAGCATTGGCTTCCTGAGCATTTACCGCGGCCGTGTCGAAAGCTTCAACTGACTCGAAACAGAAGGCCGCGTCTTGAACCATGTAGCCTCCATACATCTCCGGACTGAGAGTGCCATCAACCATTTCTTTGAAAAATTTTTGTTTTCTTCGCAGCTTCACGAATTTTTATACTGACATGGTCGTCAAACAGACTTTGGCTGAAACTCTCATTTGGTTTTGCCGCCAGTGGCCGAGGCACTTTAAAACGCAAAAGTGTAGCCCGGGACCGTTGGCGAACTAAAAAAAGACAATTTTAATAAACTAGAAGTTCTTATGTATATCAGTTAAATTTAAGAGTTAGACGAGCTAGAACATTGAATGAATTTAAAGTCTCCACTATAATAAAGACTTTTTTTCATGTATTTACAGTATTTTGTTATACGGCAGATAGAGCTTTTAAGAGCCAAGCATGCAACGTTTCAATAAAACTTCCGGTCTCCAAGCTCAACTGAAAATCGCAGTAAGCTATCTAGGCTTCGTACAACTGGCGTAGAATGAGGATGGGCCTCGCCTGACCTGATAAAGCTGCGTTTACACCACTGCCCTACATGTAACTGGACTGTGTGCTCTATTATAACTTTTAAGTAGGAGCGTCGGAAGTGGGGTTTTCCTCCGTCCTCCCCAACTCCCCCTCCCCTCCCCCCCAAAAAACACAACAAAAAACACCCCCCAAAACACATACACTTTTAAAGTGGTTAGTGATATTAAACTACATGTTTATGATTACCATGCAATATAACAAGAAAATACTAAATGAGATCACTGCTGATTTTAAGCATTATTTTCCCTTATATACCTATTCAAATGTGATCAAATCATTAAAGCTAGTACCAGGGCCTTATATTCCTTTTGGGTAAATACTGTTCTAGTTGTTTTTCTAAATAAAAATATGTACTGTAGTTAGTTCTCAATACAGTTTTAAAAACGTCCGATTTGGACAAAATCTTTTGTAAAACTGATAAAATATGTCACTAAAAACATGTTTGCTCAAATGTCCTGTCAGATCGCGGGTAATGCCATTTTAGCAACTCGACTAATTTTAAACATTTTCCGGGCAAGCATACCCCCGGACGTCGACCCCCTAGAAATGTGGAAATTGGGATCTCGCCGCCCCCTAAAAAAAAACTTGTCAGTCGCCAGGCGTTTTAAAACCCGGTAGACGACGAGTTTTCCATCTTCAATTTGTCCGTTTATTTTCCCATCGTTTTAGACAAGAAAGCCCAACGACAAACCACCAGATGGTCCAGACTGAGACAGTTAAAAACCGTCAAAATCCGTCAGTCAGAAGGGTATAACGACACTTGGGAAAGGTACGACTTCTCGTGATCTTCAGCGCTTCTTTATAAAACTTCATAAAACAAAATGTTTGTAGAACTTCTATGACCATGTGTATTGTTTAATTTTCTTGCTGAATGTTCGTGCCGTACGCCCAGGACGTCTTCAATTCAGAGAGCTACAAGCCTACAACAGTGATTGTTTAGCCAATGATTGTAGTTCTGAACTACAATAAGGGTATCTTTACACTAATCCGGTTGGCTTCGAACCCGGATCAGTTTACCACCCATGGTTACTTCTGTTTTCATGAACCCGGGTTGGCTGCTTTTGTTTTTCTGTCTCAGCAGAACTCTGGGGTCAAGACATGTGGTCGATAGTTATGCGCTAAACAACATGGCAAACAACAACACGGCTCGCAATGTTGAGAAATCTCGTAAGCAAATTTCGATTGTTTCAGACGTCGTTGCCTTGTATTCTTGCCTATTCGTTCGCATAAGTGAGAAAACAAGGCAAGGACATCTGATTTGAAGTCCACATTTTTTTAATCCATCTCAGTTTCGGATCTTCTCTAGACTACTGCCATGAAAGTTGAGACTTATTTTTTCTTTCCGGAGCGCTCGAACTTGCCATGTTTACACAGGAGATCTGACTTGACAACAAACAAAATTGGCGCCAAAGACACTTTGGTACGAACCCGGGTCACGTCAACCCGTATTTAAAGTGGTTCTCTGATGAAAATATTGTTTGTAATGTTTCTATATAACCCTAAAGATATTATGGTAATTGTAATTGTGCGAAGTTTCATTTCGAAATTCTTAAAAACAAAGTTGTATTTTACGCGGGAAGTTTGTATTTTGGAGCGCCGCCATTAAATTAGCCGTGTTTGAGAAGAGTGAGTTGAGGAGAACGTATGACGTCATAGAATCAACGAAAACAAAAGATCATATCATTGTTGTTGTCAACAAACAGCATATCTTCTCAAGTCTCATCTAAAATTCAGGATTATCCTGAATTGTGAAATGGGGTAGAATTCAGGATAATCCTGAATATTAAAAAAATTTAATCCCAACACCGACCGCCACCTTTAAACCTTGCTGGAGGGTTGGGTTTAGGTTTTGGGTCACCCTAAATGTAACCACAATCCCCCGTGGCTCTAAACCTAACCACAACCTTCCGGGAAAGCTCCGTAAACTGAATCCCAGGCCGGACTCATGAAAACGATCTATAGCAAAATCACTTCGGTCCGGTCTGGGTTCGGGCCGACCTCGTGTAAACACCCCCACCGCCCCACGTTTCGGGCCCCTCGATCAGCGCTGAGACCACCGAAATATTTTATATGTATGCAAACTTGAGGTCATGTTCTACCGATATTCCTATTTGGTTAGACAAATAATTCAGTACACTTCTTGAGTCTTGGTTCCACAATTAGCAATGACCAACTGTGCCTTGTATTGACATAAATATTAAAACAATATTAACGAGATTTAAGCTAAAATACCTACCGTAATGATTCGAATAAGCGCCTTGGGCGCTTATTTAATTTTCGGAGGTCGAGGGGGCCCGGGGACGGGCGCTTATTCAAGAGGGGGCGCTTATTCGCGAGGGGGCGTTTATTTCATTTCTTAGCAAACACCGCAATCTGATTTATGGAAATATGCAGAACTTTAATAACAATCTTAACATTAACAACAATATATAACAATAACAATAACAACAACGACAACGACAACGACAAACGGCAAACGGCAAACGGCAAGGACAACGACAACGACAAACGACAACGGCAAACGACAAAGGCAAACGGCAAACGGCAACGACAACGACAACGACAACGGCAAACGACAACGACAACGACAATAACAATGACAATGACAATGACAATAACAATGACAAGGATTTAAAAAAAAACTGAAACCCTAATTCTCTGCTCTAGTAGAGATGAAGACGGGTTTCGCTGTAATTTCTAATGTGCACAATACACATATTTGTGACAAATAAAATGTTGAAGTACGACAGTTGATTTTATACCGATAATCATGCGTCTCTTACCGGTTGGGTAATAATTACATACAGTAGTTACAGGCGCTTATTCGAGGGGGGCGTTAATTGGAAGCAGGGCGCTTATTCGATATTATGGCGATTATTAAAGTTATTAGTTCCCTATCGAGGGGAAGGAGGGGGGCGCCAATTATTCAGGAGGGGCGCTTATTTAAAAAAATGCAGTGGAAGGGGGCGCTTATTCGAGGGGGAGGGCGTTTATTGGAAAGAGGGCGCTTATACGAATCATTACTGTATGTAATTAATCTAAAACATAAAGTCGCCGACATTCCTAAGCCTGTGATAAATACATGTCATGTGGTCGCTACCATTAGCAGAAGGACCTGTAAATGTCGCTATTTTGAAATGAAAATGGTCACACATTTTTGACAGCACCCGCAGTCCAGTTATATACAGGTGAGTGGGTCACACAATTTTTTGGCAGCACCCGCAGGCCAGTTATATACAGAACTACAGGTCCGTGGTTTACACACTGTGATTAATTGGGCCAATTTCGGTATCGCGGTGAATGTGATTTAATGGTTCGCTTGCAAAAATACAACATACATTTTCTTACGAATAAATCTTGTTACCTTTGTATGTATAAAACATGCAACAAGATACCAAATCGTCCCGATTAATTCTAGTATGTAAACGTACCTTAAATGAGACCCCGTCAGACACATCTTCACTGGTGTCACGCGTAAATATAATTAATGGTTGCTGCCTCCCGTTAGGGAGGCAGTACACTAATCTTGGATTTGTGGCTTGTGTTCTCTGTGCTTTAACTCGGATCCTGACCCCCGCGGACCTATGTATTGCTGCCGAGATCTCGATTTTGGAGGTTTTCTGTTCGCATTCAGGGGGGTCAGGGGGGGGGGGGGAGACCACGCAACAACACTGAACTACGTGAAAAAGCTACGCCAGAGAAGGTTAAAATCTTTGAAAGGAAAAATGAGAACTAGAAGAATGAAATAAACGATTTAGCCGCGAATGTCAACGTTGCCTTTGCCTTTCAACGAGTAAGTTCACTCGTTTTTAATATATATCATGTCTCTATTTGCTTGTGGAAGTATTCATCAGGGTTTTTTTTTTGTGAATATGCCAATATTGGTGTGGGTTCATTGTGTTTGCATTGATCAGCATTCTGATCAGACGGACGCTACTATCAGCGTGTGTGTATTTTGACTTATACAAATTCTGCAAAATAATCTGATGGGCTCAATGGTTAATGGTACATTGTTGTGTAAGTTTATTAAAGCTCTAGATTTGTCAAGACATATTAAGCACTTGGAATTGCATTGACAGTTTTACCACAGCATTAGAGCAAGAGGCATGCTTATTTAATATTTGTATATTATTGTGTGCATATCCTGTCAAAACCCTTGCCATATCCCGTCAAAACTCTTGCCATATCATGTCAAGCGATAAGTTTTATAGTAACTTATAGTTTTCAATTTTATATATAAAAGATATTGAAGAAACGTGTAAATACTCTGTCCATTTTAATTAATATTATATTTTTGGACTTTCCAGCCTCCTTCACAGGCAACTCTGTGGGCTCTTTTTGGGTGGAGTGGGCAATCTCGGGTGGAGTGGGCAAACTTGGGTGGAGTTGGAAATCTTGGGTGGAGTGAGCAATCTTGTGTGGAGTGGGCAATCTTGGCTGGAGTGGGTAAACTCGGGTGGAGTGGGCAATCTTGGGTGGAGTGGGCAAACTCGGGTGGAGTGGGCAACCTCGGCTGGAGTGGGCAACCTCGGGTGGAGTGGGTAACCTCGGGTGGAGTGGGCAAACTTGGGTGGAGTGGGCAATCTTGGGTGTAGTGGGTAATCTCGGGTGGTGTGGCCAAACTCATGTGCAGTGGGCAAACTCGGGCGCAGAGGGCAATCTTGGGTGGAGTGTGCAAGGGGGGTGTCACATTGGCCACAGACTGCACATATTTTCCTGTGGAGTAGGCTAAAGGTTTTTGTCCCATTTGAGGCAACACTTCACTTGCGATAATCACTTCTAGTATACTTTTATTTAATATAAATATTTTTCGACATATTGAAGTTTACTTATATTCCTTTTTTCCCTATATTTAACAATACAATTAACCAACCTTTTAACTGATTCATACCGACTGTTTCTTGATATCTAAAAGATAGAAACAGACATATCACGCTTAACTATTTAGATTTCAGACTTTCAGACCTTCAAGCCTCCACAATAGCAACAACTTAATAACAACAAGACGCCTGGTCAGGCGTTCACTCGGGCTACTCCAAAATCACAGTGCTATATACAGTATAGTATGTGAAGGTGTTTTGCAATCATATACATGCGCAGGTTGTCACATGCAGTGCTGAGATCAAAAGTCTATTAAACACATTGGTCACAGAGAAAAGTCAAAACACAATCCAATTCTCCGATAGAAAACACAATTTGCAATAACAAAACACGATTGTCTGTATTTATTAACGTATTTCCACACATGTACACATGCAACGTTGATATGTCGAGTCTCTTCGGGTATTAAATATCAACACAACTATATAAACGGCGTGTGTGATTGTATTAAAGTGTATATAATATCAAGATACTTTCCAGCGACACTGACCAATAACTCTGTCTGTGAACACACACAACACATCCGAGACGAGTGATCAGACATCAGAAGCAAAGAAAGAAAGTATTATTTCCACACATGTACAGCGTTCAATATGTCAAGTCTCTTCGCCTTATTACACAGCTTCATGTTTACCTAGAATTCAAAGTGTCACCTGCAAGTTCACTTAATGAACGGCGTGTGCGATTGTAAGAAAGAAGGCACATGCAGTCATGCACTGGCTGGTCACATGCATAGATATAGTCACATGCTTCAGTTTCGCAAAGCTTATTGGTCAATACGACGCGGACGCGCGGAGGACTAATAACGCGTCGCAAAAAAATAAAAAAAATAATCGCGAAACCTAGACTTCCTTATCATTGGATGGGGCCAGGAACCAGCAGTTTGCACGAAAACAACTAAAGTTCCACAGTGAAACGTATTTTATTTAATACTATAAGCATGCAAAATTTGAGCACTTTCTATTGTTTATTTCCAGAGATATTCCTAATTTTACGATTTTCATTTCGCTCGTTTGGAGAAAATGACGTCATCAGCCATATAATTTGCATATTTCAAAAACGTGAATATCTCTTGAACGAGATGAGATATTTACAAACCACAAACGCCGTTCATCCTCATTTTAAATCTACTTTATGATTATATCAGAAAAAGACTGACGATTTTTCGTCTTAGTGACACTTTAAACCCTCAGAGATAAACCCTTCGAGTTTAGCCCTTAATTTTCTCCAGACTCGCCATTTTTTCCAAGGGCTCGGTTAACTTACCGTTCGAGCTAGGCCCCTCATAAAAGAAGGGAGGGGCTTAACTCGAATACAATCAACGAATTTGATGCCCAAGTTAAGCCCCGACATTTGAAGAAAGTAAAAATAATAGCTCAAAATTTAACGGACTACAGCTCGTAAACGAAATTACAATTCAGTGTTCTTATGGACAGTATAGATAAAGTTTGGTCTTTTATAGAAATTTTCTAGTAAATAAGTAGAAAAAAATAGATATTTGTGAAGTAGTTCAACTTTTTATCAAAAGTTATGATAAGAATTGATAAGTAAACAGCCATCCAATATTTCAGAAAATACTAAATTTCTCCATTTAAATACAGCCCTTATTATTATTATTACTATTATTTTTGTTGTTGTTGTTTCACAGTGAAATGTAGATACCGGCGTTTTACGTTCTTCAATTCATCGGCAGTACATTTAGGAGAATGTTGGCTGTGCCTAGTAGCACCAAATGTTGTAGCTAGGATGTTCAAATCCAGTGTAATATCTAGACGCTTGGGATAGGACTGTAGATCCTTTGGTACTGAGCCTATTGCATTATTATTATTATTATTATTATTATTACGTATTATTATTATTATAATTATTATTATTAATATTAATATTAATATTAATATTAATATTAATATTAATATATTAATATTATTATTATTATTATTATTATTATAACTACTATTATTATTAATATTGTTATTTTTATTATTATTATTATCATCATTATTATTATTATTATTATTATTATTATTATTATTATTATTATTATTATTATTATTATTATAATAATTATTATTATTATTATTATTATTATTATTATTATTATTATTATTTGTCGATCTGCCTGGATTCAAAAGCCCATCTATCCTAACTGGTGACACGTATCGTCCAGATTTGCTATTGCATTGTTCAAACGGCCGTCTTTATGTTCTCGAACTTACTGTTGGTTTTGAATCAAACCTCCAAAACAACGTCAAACGGAAAGAAGATAAATATAGTGAACTAGTAAAACAGCAAAGTGAACATTTTAATGATGTGAAATTTATAAATCTCTCCATGAGCTGCCTAGGTGTTTTTGCGAATGAGTGTTCTACTTTTTTAGATATGCTAGATAAGGTTGGTCTTGATAACAAGCACCAAATGTACTGCGTAAGGAAAATGATGACTATTGCTATCAGAACTACGTATTACATTTTCTGCTGCCGAAATAAGGAATGGGGAAATCCCGAATTATTAGCTTTTTGAAATATTTGTATATAAATTTGCATGTTTTATTATATAGTCATTAGTTGTTATTATATATTATTAGTTGTGATTCAAGTAGCCAATTGTAAATTACCTTAATAAGCGAGATTTATAATTGTATATGTAGAAAAGAAAAAACATTTAATAAAGTTTCCATTATTATTATTATAACAAATTAGTTCCTGTTCTTTGCAAGATTACGTCCCTAGTTTGGTTTAGAAACGACATTGCAGTATATTTTTTATAACAATTGGCAATCATTTAATTTTACCACCAAAAATACCAAAATCATAAAAGCAAAGTTGGAAATCGGGGATCGACATTATCATAAATAAAGTAATCCCATGATCATCTGGTCAATTCTATTGTTCTCCTGGGGGATTTTGTTCTAAATTCCCTCCTAAAAATGGAAAATCCCTAATTTCCCCCTCATTAACATGCTTGAGCAAACATCAAGAAAAGCTTCGTTTTGATAAAGCCGATATTCTTGGTTTTCATCTGACGTCACGGCGGCCATATTGGTGCGCAGGAACAATGAAATGGCGGCCATGTTGGTGCACAAACTTTATATTTATCCTATGGGAATTTAACTCTATTCTTATTCAAACATTTCGTATTGTTTCACCACCCCAACGGGGCCACCGATCACGTGAGTGAAAACCGAGAATGAAATATTTTTTAGCTGACTCTTTTTGTATATTAAAATATATTTGCAATGGAGAATTAATTTACTCTTCATGTAAAAGTATTCTAAATTTGATTCAAATTTGGTTCTGCAATCCAATGCACAAAGCACCAAAACGTACGATTTCTTATTATATTATTCCTAAATTATCTAATACTTTGTGTTTCTTTGATGAGCTTTGATATTCATATTATACGTGAAAAATTCCCGCCCAGTTCGTCGGTTGCATACTCCACGGTGATTGCTTACATTTTAAGTAACAAGATACCTGCTTAAGCGTTCACTCAGAATACCGATAGCAATGCTACCTTGGCAAAGCCTATATATGCACGAATAAATATGTTAATTTTGATTCTCACCACCCTATGTCTCACAAGAAGACTGTAGGAAAACTCTTTTAAAACGTGCTCGTCTCATTCCAAATGCTGACAAATTAATCTAAACGCAAAGAAAATCAACATGTTGTAAGCGCTCTCAAAGAAAACAATTGCCCTAAAGAATTTCTAGGCAATCTCTCAAAGGAACCTAAACGCATTGATGAAACTGACACTTAATTTTTCGAATGTAATAATACCCTACATCAAAGGAACATCAGAACCTATTAAAATAATTTTAGCGAAACACAATGTAAAACTAGATCCCAAGAATAGTGCAAAGTTTTTAGTCAAAGATAATAACAATTTTTGCCACGTGTACGGACAGAGCTGCTAACGCCGCAACCTGCCAGCCCATTTGCTAAAGCAAACCCAATAATAAAATAATACAAGCCAAAAATTAGCATTGCCAGAAATTCGCGACATTTGCGTCTGCAAGAAATATGCCCCATTGTCAGCGTATCAAGTTTAGCGCATGCGTAATGGCAACATTGCCAGAAACAAAATGGCGGAGAAGAGATCTTTGCGGGCGAAGCCGTAGCCTCCTTCGCAGACGTTCTTATGGCTCGCTTACCTCCCTAACGTCTGCTCACACATTCCATTCCCTTTGTGTACATGGGCCAATGAAATTACACCATTGTCGTGCTAAATAATTAAAGCCCTGCTGGGCTAGTGTTATGTGTAATTTGTTTAGTCGAAAGCTAATATTTTGAAAAGTTTAGCCTAGAACTTCACGGAATTTACGAAGAATATTGTTTTGATTATGTTCTTGCTGCCTATGCAAACAAATAAGCGTGAAAGTCAGTGTAAAGTGTAAGAGCGTTGAGAGAAATTTAAGATTGTAAACAAACGCTCAAAGGTGTTAACGGTTTTATAATGTCTGAAGCGACTGCCCGAATTAGTTTACTTGAAAGCTAATATTTCGCTTACTATAGCTCAAAGCTTTACAAAATTTACGAAGAATGGTATTATGAATATGTTCTTGCTGGTCGTGTAAATAAATCTGTGCGAAAGGTTTTAAAAAAGCTAGAAGTGTCGGCGAAATGTATCTAGTGGATAATAAATTTTACGGGGATGTCTGGTCATGTCTGGCTAGCAACCTCAATGTTATTCAGCTTCATATTCCATGCAGTGGCGCTTTTAAATTTACTTCATGTACATGTATTCATATTGTGATTCACAGTTACAATATCATCTTATTGATTCCATTTACGCAAAATTTTTACTAAATTATAAGCAATAGTTTTCGAAATATTGGTTCAAACTTCAAACTATTGAAACGGCAGCTCAAGGTCGGAGGTCAGGTTTCCAGATATTGGAAGTCTGGCTCTGATTGGTCAACAATTGGAAAGGAATTTACTGCTCGGGTAAGCAGCCGGTAGTTGAGGGGAGTGAGAACGAACCCAAACTGACGGCTGCGAAGGAGACTAGCGAAGCCGAAGCGCTGTGACAAATTTTACAAGGAACCTAGTCACGTAGTTTTTTTAGAAGATCGGATAAAAAGGAAGTGGTCATGTCTAGAAAGAACCTTTCAAGTAGAGAGGATCATTTCTTCGAGGGGAAAATGAGCGGTAAGAAATCGTACGCAAACAATGCTCAAATTGACGTTTTAGTCGGTATGTTGAGTCTGCAATGCGGGAGACCTTAACCCATGGACCTGCCGAAATGTGATGAAATTTCGTGGATAGTCCACGTTTTACCACAGGGTTGTGCATGGTAAAAGACTTTATCGCCCTTCTAATACGGCTCACCGTATACATGTACCTTGCGGTCGTATAAGGTTTTCTTACAACCTTTTCTGCGCCTTGTTAATCTGGTCTCGAACCAGTCCGTGCATGCAATTGAACATCAACTAGCTTTTATTTCATATCGAAAACGTAGCCTGGGAGATCCTTCACTGGATCTCTGGGTAGGTTAAAGGCAAGATCTGTCGATAAACGAATGCCATGACAAAAAAGAACGTAATATTGGCGTGAACTTTGTCGTTTCATGTACACTGGATCGATAAGCCAACATTACTATATGGAGGTGAGTGTTCGAATCGGAGTAGTTGTCTTTCACATACATCAACAACATGGATACCAAAGTCCGATTAAACCTTTCAACAGCACCATCCGACTGAGGGTGATAAGGTACTAAACGTCCCCGACGACTCGAATGAAGTTTCGCTCCTGGTCGGAGTGCAGGCTTTCTGGCGCGCCATACCTGCATACAAACTCATCGACAAGTTTTCTGACCACAGTCTCAGCTTCTTGATTAGGGGTTAGATATGCTGTACCCATCGTGTAAAGTAGTCGACCACGACATTGATGTACTTGTTCCCCTTTTCAGGTCGGTAACGACCCCACCAAATCGACGGCTACTTTTTCAAATGGATAACCGACAATGTTGCTGATTATTGGAGTTCTAGGCTTAGTTGAATGAGATTTACGCCTTGAGCATTTGGCACATTGACGACACCACGGGCACACTTCTACATCTTTCGTCACTCCGTGCCAGTAGAATCGTTTCGGTCATTCTCTGAAGTTTTCAGAATTCATAGGTGTCCACCAGCTGGCCCATCATGTAGCTGCTCCAGGATTTCTGGCACCAATGCTTGAGCATCTGATGTCGGATAGTCTCGTTGTTTGTGTTGGGACACTTTCTGAACAAAACGCTATCACGTCAGACAAGCCGTTCCCACTGAGACCACAGTCTTCGTACTGCTCGACTAACCCCTTCCACATTGGAGGCCAATGGCCTATCCCCTTTTTCTCTCATCCATTGCAGGATTGTACTGATAGGTGGATCTTTCTCTTAAGCTTCCTTTAGCTGACTTGGTGTCCATCCCGCGGGGCAATCGCATTGAACTATAAGAAAACTGGAACGATAACTCAGGGGGGATTTTGAAGCCAGTGCCAGGCCCTTTGCAGGTAGCTCCCATCACTCCGTCAGTCCCGTGCTTTACATCCTGCCATATTTTGTTTGGGACGATAACAAATTACTCCAAAACAACGGATTGAAATACATTGTTTTATACGTATGTTTTCAGAAATAGCATTGGCTTCAATTTGATGTATAGTATAAGTTTCCTCGTTATTTTAAACTTTTTAAAATGTAGTAAAATGTTCGACCATATTTCGCTGGGAAATAACACTAAGAAACTTGTTGTAGTTCTTCTGAGTTTTGAGCTGAAATACTTAACGCTGAACGTTGGGCTATATGTGAAACTGAAGCTATTGAAAAATGCTATTTGGTATAGAAACTTCAAGACTTTAGCTAAAAGGGAAATAATTAAAAAATATAAAAACAACTGCCATTTTGTAACGTTCGGCAAACAAGATGGCAGTTGTTTTTATATTTTTTAGTTATTTCCCTTTTAGCTAAAGTCTTGAAGTTTCTATACCAAATAGCATTTTTCAATAGCCTCAGTTTCATATACAGCCCAACGTTCAGCGTTAAGTATTTCAGCTCAAAACTCAGAAAAACTAACATTTAAAGATTTTTGGCTTCATCCATTCATAGGGCCTGACTTATGGAGTTAGCGTTCCAGTTTATTTAGAGTTCAATGGGCAATCGTCAGTATTCACATTCGCGACTTCATCTGAAGTGACTTGCTCGTTTGGTCTTTCCACAGCCAAACTAGTGACACTGACGACATCTCGTGCGAGATAAAATCGATCTGCATTTCCATGGGTCTTCCCGTGAGTCATTAGAAAGCACAACGAGAAAGTCACCCAAGTACAATAGTATTTTTCAACAAAAACAAAGCGTTGAATAATTGACAACCCCATCCTCGTTGCACATATATACAACGTCAACTGAAGCGTTTTCACGTTTTCAAGACAACGTTGCGAGGAACAGTAAAAGCTGTTAGTTTACTTAGGCGTTAATCAATTATACGTCACGTTGTCGAAGCTATGTCGAAGCTTTTTAAAGGTCTCACAAAATACATAAAGCATACAATATACGATGTCTTGATCCATGGTTTCCCTTAAATGCAGTAACTTAATTGCCTCGTCGTCTTAGTTTGCTTAAGGTCTCTATTTGCGTTCAAGCGCAAACCGCAAACATTTTCTTGCGTTTTTTTACGTTTAGAACCAACCGCCAAATTAATACAATGCCAGAGGCAAACGTATCGGTTATGTGGGCGTAACTGTCATGTTTTGATAAGCCTGCACGTTTCAACGGTTTCATTTTGCACGTCTGCACGTTGTGTTGACGCGGCTATTAAACGTCCCGCTAAATGACCCAAATCGAGCTAATGTACCTCTTTTTATGCTATTCCTTTGTAATATTATGTTTACGGGAATTTATTTTGTTGTCACCTCCGTTGACGTCAAACTGGGTATGATTATTTCTAATCAGACCTGGTTTGACGTCAACGGAGGTAGGATTAGTAAAAATGAATATAATGAGGTATATTAGTTAATGGACCTGTGAGAACAAAATATATTCCTGAAAATATGATTTTTTGAACCTCAAACAAATTTGGTCGTTCATCAGTATTATTCTGGAAACCCCTGACTACAAGAAGATTTCAGGAGAAGAAGAATTATAATAATTCTTAGGGAATGCAGCGCTAGAGATTAGATATACTGGCTAAATTCAAAATTCTTTGACCAAACCCTTACGAAAATTTCATATAAGACTTCATATACGATTTCATATATTAAATTTGTAATTTCATATATGAAATTAAATGTAATTAAATTAATAAATTACAAATTTCATATATGAAAATGTACCATTTCCATATATGAAATTTCTTATTCCATATATTAATTTTTTATCTTCATACAAAAATTTCATATATCGAATAAGAAACTTTATATATCGTATTGGAACATTTTCATATATGAAATGGTATATGAAGTCTTATATGAAATTTTCGTAAGGGAAATGATCTCGTTTGGGCAAGCCTTGGCATTTCTGTGTTTTATACCTCCTCGAACAAGGTATGGAATTAGCGATACTGCGAAAAATATACTGTAGCGGCTTATCGAATGGGAGGAAGCACACAATATTGTAAATGAAGACCTACAACTTACAGAAATTCACTAAATTGAGGGACCATCGATTTCGGAAATCGAAAATAACGGAAATCGAAAACAAGCGTCGTTTGTGTGCGTCGTTTGTGTGGGCTTAAAAGGATCCCCGCATGTTTGAACAGGCCTCATGGCAATCACCATCTTGGAATTTGATGATGTAAACCAATTGCACTTATTATTCCAAGACAGTGTTTTTTGTGTCTACTGCGCATGCGCGAGTAGATACTATGCTGTCGTGTGTCAATCTCGTATCCAGAGCCGAATATGCCCGGCCGCGCGTATTGCTCTGGGTACGAGATTGGTCGTATGTTTAATGTAAGTTAAGTTAACAAAATAATAAACGATTGACTCACGACAAACCACCAATGCCAAAATAACTACTGTACACCAAGTATTTCATAAGTCATTGTTGACAGCATTTCAACAAGAGAAAGTTTTTACAAATTTTTTACAAGTATTTTAAGCATGAATCGTAGGCAATTCTTAATTGTGATGTACTAGACGTTGTTGGAATGATGACAAAACTATTTGAAAGCAAATTACTGGTCGTAGCATGGTCGATTTCATATTTAGACGAGGTAATTTATATGGCCAACATGTCTGATCGAGCTTCGTATTAAAACTGACAAGACTGTGCGTTGCCGAACAGAAATGGACGACCTTCTTCTAAGAAAACAAAGTTAGCTTCATGATCAAGTAACAATGTCCGAAACCTATGGTAATCCACGAGCGAAATATGCTATTACATAGCATATTGTCGATGTAGATGACAATTAATAGTCAAATGTCAGGGACAGGCTATGTTGAGAGCGTGAACTGGCAAGTCTATACATGTATACTGATGCAGTATTAATGGAGTAAAATTGTATGCTGCAGTTGTCAATGTCATGCAAAATCTGTGTCGCAAACATTTATATTCTACCTTTTACTGAATGTATGCATATGTCTTGAACAACAATTAATGTATGGTTGCTCTTATAATTTTTATGACATTGCTGGACATCTTTTTCATTCACTATTAAAATTTACAGCAGTAATACTCGAGATGGTAGTTATCTAAAGCTAAATCTAAAGCTGGTTATCTAAACCTTTACCTTCTAACTAGATTGCATTATTGTTTGACAAATTGTTGTAACGAAGATATTTAAATACTGTAGTAGTCAATTAAGTCAAATTTTGTGAGTTGTTAGTTATGTTAATTTGATTGACCTACTTAAAGCTTTACTATACCATATTTATGACTGTAGCTTTTAGTACCATAGCTTTAATAGTCAAGCTAGCTATCAGCGCACTGCCTCTCACAACTGAGGACTGGAGTAAAGCCCAATTGGATTGAGTTGTATATGAATTAGTGACCATGCACCTGTCCGGGCTTGGAACTCATGCCAGATATGAGTAGAGTTGCTAGTACTTAGCCTTCTCCGCCTTGCTGGCTTTACTCTGAGTTGAGCGAGTTCTTTTTTTGAAGTTACAGTTGATTTCACATTACTTTTCCACTATGTGTTTCCGCCGTGAAGTTCGTTCGGAAGTTCCGAAGTTCGTTGCCAAGGTTGACAATTATCCAATCAAATTGCGAGTTTTAGATCAAAGCTCGATTTTGATTGGATATATAATTGTCAACCTTGGCAACGAACTTTGGAACTTCCGAACGAACTTCGCAACACAAGGCGGTAAAGTAATGTGAAATCAACTGTAAAACACAGCATGGCCTGTGAGCATAGACAATTTTCTCTAAAATCTTGTTCAACTCTAGATCTGAATACAAGGTGGTTACAACTATACAATTCCATCAATTTTGTGAAGAATCTGTAGATTATATCATTATATCTGAATACTATAGATAGTAGCTATAGGCATTAAACGCAGCAGAGGAGGCATGGGCGTGTCTATTTTATTGTTTCGGGACAATAAGTGCAACCACTTAAAGCCGTCAAATTCAAGTTGGCGACTCTTCTGATGCAGCATCCTCTTGGAAATACAGCTAAGTGCATAATAAATATACTTTCCAGCTGCACTACGAAAATATTTAATGCTGTCACAGTTTCTTGTTTTTTGGTATTGTGGTCGGAGTCTAAGAGGTGGGGCTTTCTTTCCGACAGGCTGTGGTTAATCCTAGGGATGCCGGGGTATGTGGTTAGGTTTTAGGCATGACGGAAAGTTGTTATAAGGTTTTGGGTGATGATTAGAAGCGGGGTGGGGAGTGGGTTTCCGAATACTTTAAAATTCAGAATAATCTTGAATTCTAGATGAGAGGATATGATGCTTTGTCAGTATTGATCTTTACATCTAGAGATCATTATTGACCTTTACATGTTCCGACGTATTATTATACGTGAGGACAAACTCTCTATTTTAATGCGTCGTTCTCGACACAATAAAACATATATAGCTCGTCTGGACGAATAACGCAATTGATAGCCGTTTATATATACCTTGCATGGGTGACGAAATTACGTACGTCGTATTAAAAGACGCACTAAAAATTTCTCAAATACGTCCAGCGCACAATGTGCCTGTTGTATAAAGGCGTCATTCCTTGATTCTTTTTAGTTACAGTGCCCAAGCAACTTCTGCAAGAATGGTGGACAATGTGCCCCAAATCCTGGACAACCAGACGGTTTCAGTTGTAATTGCAGTGTAAGATACGGAGGGAAAATCTGTGCGATTGGGAAAGGTATGCTTGTCTTGCTTGAACTGATAAAAAAGAACTAATTTTCTCTTGATGTAAATTGCTGATTAATTATTGTTTCACATGAGCAGCTCTTTCAGAAGTTAAAGCCGAGTAAAATTATTGACCTGTTTTAGTATATTGTTGAATTTATTGAATTGAATTGAATTTATTGAATTTTACCACAAAAAAGATTTACAAAAGTAGTTGAAAATAACATGTAGTAGACCAGTGGTGAGGAAGTTATAGAAAAAACCTTAAGGCTTATAATAACTATGACTTCCTCCTAGAGTTAAGTAAGTACAAAATAATGAAGAAAGATTTTGAAGATAATGAAAAATCAAATGTTAAACAGTATCATGTCATTAATAAAGTCAAAACGGGAAATAAATAAAATAACCTTACTCGGAATATGATTGGTAAAAAAAAGATTTGAGTTATTCTGAAAAAAGGTTGAGACGAGTGCAATTGACAATTTCAGCAGCAAGAGAGTTGAAGAGCTTTGGACCTTGGTATCTAATTGAAAATTGACAAATATTTGTTCTACATAAAGGAATGGTAAATTGTCCGGCATTTCTTGTAACTGTGAACTTCACTAGTTATTGGAAATAAATTTTCAAAGCTTTTAGGTTACATTCCATGCTTGTAAGAAAACATAAGTTGTCCTATTTGTAATGAACAAATATCATGGATTTTTAATATTTTACTCTTCTTAAATAAAGGACTACTGTGCGCATCAAATTTACTTTTGTTTATTATTCTGACTATGGGTTTTTGGAGTCGTTCAATGCGGCAGAGATTACTTTTGTATGTAGACGCCCAAACTATACTACAATAGTACAAGTAAGAGTACGCAAGCAAGATTTGAAAAGGCAAAAGCTTGATTTGAATAGATTTGGATATTTTATTAGCAACAAATGAAATTTGTGGTTTCCATGATAAATGTTCATCAAGAACAACTCCTAAAAATACACTTTCCTTGACCTGCTCAATTTGTTGTCCATCAATAATTGATGTAACATTTATTTTGTCTAGGTCTAAATATCATGAATTTAGTTTTCTTCAAATTGAGAGAAAGTTTGTTAGCCCTAAACCACTCGGTCAACTTATCCAACTCATCTTTCAAAATATTAGCCAAAAAGCAGGATTTTATGCGAGTAAAATACGTTTGTATCATCCGCAAACAAGATCAACTGTAATACGTCTGAATCATTAACTATATCATTGATATATAACAAAAACAGTAATGGGCCTAGAATTTTGTGAACCTTTCGCAAACTAATCAAATCATTGTTTTATCGATATTTTTTGCAGTTTTTAAATCTTGTAAATCAGTGCTAGATGTTTCCAGGTAATGTTATGTTTTAATACTATATATAAGTACTAGCAAACAATTATTCGTCGACTAATTGCAGTAACCAACTTCTAGTTTTGAAATATAAGATGATTGGATTCCAACGGGCAGCGTAGCGTATTTTTTTTACCACACATTTTTTTACCACACAGAATTTTTGCTCGGTAAATGACGTAGGCAGTGCAATGGAAATTCTATTCAATACCATTTGATCAATAATTCGGCAACCAAACGGCAGTGATTTAGTATGGTGTTATATAAATTGGCGAAAAATATTTTTTCCCACCCATATCTTAAGTGCTATTCGCATATTAATATTTAAATCACCGCTGACTGATTGAGATTTTATTGTTGCTTCATTGCACCAAACAAATACCGTCATGTGCACGCGTACGAGTTTCCCGACCATATCACTATGAACAGTGCCCGATCTACGCCAGAGTTTATCTCAAAACAGCCTCCGTTCTCCGATTGTGGTCAAATATTTCTAAGCATTCCACATATTTTTTATTTCTTTTGTATTTTAGTGAGGCTAAAGATGGCGTTTACAAAATTAAAACAAACACCAGGGCAGGTTACACAAAAGTGTATTGTCAAATGACGTCACTTGAGGATGGACTATGGTAATGAAGATTAATGGGTCCAAGGTAGGTTATGCTCCACGAATGATGACCGACGTGACGTCAATTCAATTCAATTTATTCACATGCACTTCACCTTGTGATTAACCTTGTACCCCATTATTTCGAAACCACCGCATCTGTCGGGGGCTCTAATAGTTTTCGACCTAACCCTACCTAATGAGCGTTACGCCACTGCATGGTATATACAATATACATGTTATAAGTCTCGCTATGGCTTCCTCGTACTCTTCATAAATTCATGGACATGACCTGGGTTCACCTGCCGAGCCAAGACAGAAATTTGCTGTTTATCCGTCGGAGACTTGAAAAGTATGATACAGTGTGCGTTGAGGCTGATATTTCTGGTTTCCTTTCCTTGTTGAAATATGTTCTGAACAATATAGATCACGGAGAGATTTCGGTGATGACTTCCCTTAGTAAATAAACTAGCAATACATTTATCTCTTCCTGACTGATCCATGAGATCGTCAAGAACAATAAGGCTTCGCTTAGAAACATCAAGAAAATTATCAGAGTCTATATCAGAGGGTATGCCTTCGTTAACCTCAATGCTTGGTATTGTCTTGATCATTTCTAAATACATGGGCTGCCACTGTCCATAACACCAAATGATACGTTCGGGAGGAGGAGTAATCGTAGTTTTGGCGTTTTCCAGAAGTGTCTTCACCCATACTGTTTTGCCGCTCTGAGTACACAGTGCAACAATGCATGTGAACGGATGCTGCATGACTGTTGCGTCAGTGAGAAGATGTGCTGGTCTTGAATAAGTATTGTTTTATGGGAATTTTTTATATGACGTTGCATGTTGAATAGTGTAGAAAACGTTTTTTCCACAAGTGCTGCAGACATAAGACATGTTCACTCGTTGAAGAGCATGAGCAGAATAAATATTTCTAGAGAATTTCGTATTATATATTTATCTTTCTCCTCCTCCTCCTCCTCCTCTTTCTCCTCCTCCTCTTTCTCCTTCTCCTCCTCTTTCTCCTGCTCCTCCTCCTCTTTCTCCTCTTCCTCCTCCTCCTCTTTCTCCTCCTCGTCTTTCTCCTCCTCCTCCTCGTCTTTCTCCTCCTCCTCCTCCTCCTCCCCCTCTTAAAATATGTGCTTTGGTAGCGTTTTCCTCATTTAGACACGGGACCGCGAACGACCGTTAGCTACCCACAAACGACCAGATGGAAAGCAGGCTTAAACAGCGAACCACCATCGTCGTTACCGCCAAAATGGATATTTTAAAGCCATAGAAACGACAAAATATATATGTTAAACCAATGCCTATTTTATATTCACTATCATAATTACTCCCATTATTTTGCCATAAGTATATATCTACATACATAAAATTATATATATTACGTGATATACAGACAAACTGTTTGTGCGGGCTGAAACATTGGCAATTAATACAGTTTTAATGTTCTATCTTGAATATCTATAGTGAGTTTCTTTTCTTGAAGAGATGGATATATGTAGTATAGTTACATGCATCTGTCTACATTATTTTTGTAAATGCTAACATATACGTATGCAGATAAAGTGAAAGGTAAACAAATTAAATACGTTTTACAAACTGTAGCTTAACAGACATAATAGTTTATTAGAGGCAATGTCAAGGCTCCAGAGACTTAGTTCTAGATTGCGAAAACTTAATGAAATTGTGTTCCGGTGTCGCGATTTCAAGATTGACAGCACCTAACAGATTTCCCATGGCCGCTCCTTGTAAATTTTGCCACCCTCTCCAGAATTAATGAGCGTGGTTTTCGCACAACTATTACTAAAGTTGATTCCGCATGAGCGGAATGGAAGCTGATCGTGTACTGGAAGCGGACGACCTCGTCTTCCTATACGACAGCTACAAACAATAAACTAAACGCGTGTAGAAAAGTGACGTTCATGAAGTCACCTGAAAACGACTGGTTTGTTTACAAACGACCCAGTATTTGTAGGGAATTTTCTATCGAAGAGATGGCAAAGGTAATAAAATTTATTGTTTCTCGTACAGAGACCTCCATTTTGGACTTCCTGCGCCTTGACATTGCCCCTTTAACCAGCTCAAATAAAATTAATGTTAAACAGATCGACATAATTGTTTGTTTGGTCCATGCAACTAAGTATTAATTGTCTTCTCATTCTACAAAAGCAGGATTAAATATTGCAATTAACGGAGGAAGATGTAGCACATAGCATTGATTTCGGCATTACCATTGTCTGCAAAGCAAGCTGCAACGTTGCCACATGAGTTGAGGGAAGGTTTAAAATTGCACCAATGGTAAGTAAAATACTTTCCTCCAAAGCCAATAAATGAATCGGATAAATGGCAGTCCCATTCATTGTTTGCTATAATGCCTATTCGAACATAAACGGACTCATCCGATCCTGACTTGATATTAAACCCTTCTTTGTTACAGTTTTGCTGCAGAGATGAATTAACGATGAGAGACTTCCACTTCTGACGAGAAAGATTAGTTGACCGGGTAATGTTGTCTGCGATCAAACTGTACAGAGAACTGGCATTGTAACTGATAGATACAAACTTGAGATTATTGGCAACTTTCATTCCAACACACAGCTCTTTAAATGAAGTACTATGATATGTCGCCAGTTTGGTTTCTTGATCATCAAATGCTGTCAGTCCACCAGAAGGATTATAACTTTGATTGTTGTTCCAATAATTTGAAGAATAAACAAAAGTATCCTACAATAAACACACGCAAAGGAAAATTAAACTCCAGGGGCCGGTTGTACGAAGCCTGGATATGCGCTATTCACTGGATAGCGATTTTTTCAACCTTCGTAAAAATGGCCGAAGAGCTGTGAAACTACGGATCTGGAGCCCACAATAGATCTTAAAATCTTCAGTTTATAAATACCAAATCCTAATCTGAGGTCATAACAATCAACGGCCAATGTTACGAAGGTTGAAAAAATCGCTATCCAGTGGATAGCGCTATCAGGCCTTCGTACAACCGGCCCCAGCATTCTACAACATGCATGAGAAGATTTTCCCTGCTGGCAGAGGTCTCTACAGGAAAGAGACCTCTGCAAACATCCAACAATTTGTTTGATGTAGCCACCGTCCAGAATAATGGACGTGTCAAACCAGTTTTGAAAACAGGTTTGGTACAACGCACGTTCTGATTGCGCAATGACCAAAGAGTTGTTTACGTAGCGCTAGAGTGTAACAATTAGCGATCTTGGGCCAGTTGAGCCTCTGTAACCTTGTTTTTATCTTTTTATTTTACTATTCAAAATATTATTTCCGTCAAGAAATAATACCTTGTCAAAGAATTGGTATAGAGTTCTTTACAGTGCTTGGGAAGTTACAGGACGACTCACAGAGCTGGTAAAACACTCGGTTATCGTCTCCTATTTTTCACGCATATCTCGTGTTTCTGAGCTTGTTGTCAAGGTAATTTCGCGCATGCACGACAGGAAAAGTAACGGATGTTTGCAGAGGTCTCTTTCCTATAGATAGAAGGGGAAGGTTGGTTTATAACAGGGCTGCCCAGACGGGGGGCGGGGGGGGGGGGGTTAGGTGGCAACCAACTTGAGAAGGGCTCGATCCCTTTTGATTGATTTGATCCCTTTTGATAGATTTGATTGTTTGAAGTAAGAAAACATGAGGCCAGAAAGCGTAAAGTTCAGTAGCTCTAACTTTATCCAAACCAGGGGACCAATTGAGAACACGTAGACACGACCCTATGACGTGTCACGTCATCTGCAAGGCCCCCAAAATCCCAAATCGACTAATCTGGCGTCATAATTATTCCGAATCTCGTACCAAGAGCCTGCGATCCTGTTGGTCATTACCAAGGATCAGAGGCTCTGGGAAACTCCGATGAAAAAGACCCCAAAATTGGATTTTTGTTCCCAGTCCTCTAGTTCTCAGTTCCCTATAATTTGTTACGTACTGTCATCGACGATCTTTAGCTTGTTCGAAGATCAGGGAAAATATTTGTTTACCGATAAAGAATGGCCCAGTATGTTTTACAAAGCTCTTGACAAAGCGTTACAGTACAAATGGTCTTTCTTAGCTTTTCTCTAAATCGTCAACGGACAATTTGACGAGAGTGTTTTATATGTCCGCGTCGTCGTCAGCACCCGGCAGTGATCGGCTCTGCCGCTCTGGTAAGGAATAGTACTTTCTGTCAGGAATTTTGGCTAAACTACATCGACCTTGTATAATTTTAAAGTTCTGAGACGGCATTGCGAAGAATTACGAGACGAGTCAGACGATGGACGTTTGTTTGGCGACGAAGCAGGAGAATAATAATAGTTTCAACTTGTAAATTGTCGGGATTTTTGCCGTTTTGAATTATTTCATGTGCTCAATTGTATTTTGGGTCTATCATGGATAATTACGTGTTACAGAACGTCGAGAAATCGATTAAACAAGTTAGGAACGTGCACATTATTTGGAATTTTACTGTTTTTAAACTAACCAATCAGAAGACAAGTTTCATCGGAGTTTCCCAGAGCCTCTGATTCTTGGTAATGACCAAAAGGATCGCAGGCTCTGGGTACGAGATTGCATTAGCCCCAAATCGATAATTTGCCCCGGGCCTCACAATTTCTCTCGGCGGCCCTGGTTGATGATTGATATAAACAAAAATGAATTATTTTTGCATTAGGTCCATTTGTACGAACGATTTGTCGTGACACATAGCGGATCTAATGAACTCAGTTTTCATATAGATGTGGAACGCTCTGGGGCAGAAAGTGAAGTCAGCAATATTATATTATCATTATATTATTATATTTAACAATTTGACAACGACACCGAGTTTTCTACGAGCTTCGCCTCGTTGGCTATCTTCTTTGAAAAAACGAGGGCGAGTTGTCTAATCGTTTTAGTATCAACCATAAACAACTTTTGTTTAACGTAAATAAGTCTTATCAAGCATTCTTCCAGTTTTTCAGATAGTTTTATCTTTTTGTTTGCAGAAGTCTCCCCATTCAAAATATATAGCGTAGTTGAATGGCACATGATAAACAATCGCTCACATAAAACGAGATTGTAATTACTTTGCTTTTTGTTTGGTGTTGATATGCTCCTTAGGCATAAGCGAATTCATTTTCTTATTCGAAAATGTCAAACTGAACAATTTTCCATTACTTTCGGGCCAATGTTTTCATGATTTCATCACTCGTATATAAATTTTAGCGGACGCCATGTTTGGCCAAGTAGATTTTTCTTGCAGCGTGAATATGTCGTGGCTTTTGATTGGTTGGAATAGGAATATTCCAGTTATACAAAGGTTTGTCATCGGATGACGCTACTAGTGGTTATCACCAATATAGACCACCAGAAGCTCAGCAATCAGAATGCCGAATTTGTAATAGACCAAGTGCACGATTTGTAATAGACCAAGTGGATCTACACTATTCACCGACACTGAGGTTAGTAACTATTTTAGCATACACCTCTTAAATGAAATAACAAGTTTAACATTCTTATATTTTTCGGTATTTTTATACAAGCTGTGTCTTAGACATAACCTCTAGCAACTTCGCGTACTCTATATTTGTCGAAAAAACAGTTTTTACAACTTTTAAATATATTATTGGCTAGAAAATTGTAAAGAAACACCATTACCAGAAATTGATGACAAAATGGCCGCTGCTTAAGGCTAATTTACATAATAGTCTTTATAAAATGGCATCTAATTTTGAACATTAGATATATAGAAGGGAAATATTAAAATGAAAATTCTGCTAATTGAGTACCTCGCCTACTATTTGCCGACCTCGCTATTTAAGCAACAGTGATTTTCAAATTATTCACTTCCTTATTTCTTTAAATCAGTATACCTACGATCCGCCAAATGACTATATCTCTCGAGCTATCGTTTGTCAGTGTTTGAGCCTCAATGCACCATTGGATTGCGGCAGGATTTTGTTTGATACTTCCAAAATCGTCTTTGGTCAAATGTTCAAGACTTGTTAGAGGAACCTTTATCTTGCATGTAATAGATTAGATATTGACCAAATTGGCTGAAGTTGTATACCTCTAATTTAACAACTACCCGACTTGTAATGACAACAAGACAATGCATGGGAATTTTGAACTCACCATGATTGATGACCAACTTATTTGTTTACTATTTTTAACAGAATTTGGCGGATCGTAGATATACCTGATAAAAATAAATAGGTGGCTGAATGATTTGATAATGGTTGTTATTTAGATCAAGAGGTCGGCAAATAGTCGGCAAGCTACTCAATAAGCAGAATGAGAAAACTCACTTTAATATATCGCCTTATATATTTACTGTTCAAAATGGAACGTCATCTTCTAAGGAATATATGTAAATTGGCTTTCAAGCGGTGGCCATTTTGTCATTAATTTCTGGTAGTGACCTGTGGACACTCTTCTACTTAATTTTGTTAACTTTTCTCGTCATTCTACTACATCAGCCTTGTTTATCAACAAAATCTCCTGCTTCTTGAAACAAAGCTAAACTATTAGCCGCCATTTTGTTTTGCACGTAGGTGAATAGTGCAGGTGCAGGATATTTCGAGCTAGAGGAGCCATTGAATCCTAAGGAGACTGGAACGATACCTCGCTTGCACGTTTTGAAGCCAAAAATGGCGGACATGGGGCCGCCATGCACGTCAACACCATGCAGTCCCTTTTACTTTATAGCCGAGAAAAAATGAAGCTGAATTTTGTGAAGTGGGTTGGAAAAACAGCTTGGAATCAAAGAAGAACTGAACTTGTTAACCACTTTCAGGCTTAGATCAATTTCCAATATACCGTAGAGTAGGTTAACACTGACATGACGAGAAAAAAACAAAAAAACAGTAAAAATATAAGCTCTCAAATGAGAGTCAACAAAACGCATCCAAAATTGCCATGGTTTGGACAAATATAAAGAAAATACATAAGAATCCCAGGTTTAAAATGAATAGTTTGTTTATAAAAAGTTAGGTTTTAAATTTCTCGATTTTCAGTAGGAAAAACCCAACAAAATGCATTTTACCGAGTGTTATATTACAGCTCTGGAGTTACTCTTCGTCTCGAAAAATGTCAGATTTAGCATTTCCACAATTGAAACTTGAGTTAAAGCTATAATTCAGCCTTAAACTTATTACTAATTCTTGGCATGGACAACCTTCAAACGTTTGAGATAACAAAGAAACATAAGAAAAACCTGCATTTTCCGTACGAGTTTCGGAGTTGAATTTTGCTTTTGTTCGGCAGATATTTCTTCGTTCAATCCATTTTCGCAACATCGTACCCAGGGTCTTATCTCCGCTCCCCACCCACCACGCTACGAAAAGACTGGTTGCGGCTGGTCACGTGCCGCCTAAACGAATTTTATATCAGGGGAGGGGTAGTAAGCTTTAGTAAGCTTTGCGTTTTAAGCGTGATGTGGAGAATGGAGTTCGCTGAGCATGCATAGCGGGACTTATAACATGTATATTGTAGTGGCGTAGGTAAGGTTTGGTCGAAAACTAAGAGCACCGGACAGATGTGGGGGTTTGGCCAAAAAAATGAGGTACAGGTTACAAGGTGAAGTGTTGAATTGAATTGACCTCAAGTCGGTCATCGTTGGTTGATTTTTCGGTTGGCAAGTACTGTTAACGTTTTCATACCACTGACCTAATAATGTCCCTAGCATGCAAGGATATTGTATTGTATTGTATTGTATTGTATTGTATTGTATTGTATTGTATTGTATTGTATTGTATTGTATTGTATTGTATTGTATTGTATTGTATTGTATTGTATTGTATTGTATTGTATTGTATTGTATTGTATTGTATTGTATTGTATTGTATTGTATTGTATTGTATTGGACTGCACTGCACTGCACTGCACTGCACTGCACTGCACTGCACTGCACTGCACTGCACTGCACTGCACTGCACTGCACTGCACTGCACTGCACTGCATTGCATTGTACTGTACTGTATTGTATTGTATTGTATTGTATTGTATTGTATTGTATTGTATTGTATTGTATTGTATTATATTATTATACTATCATTGCTCTCAATCTCTCTTCAAATTGTCCCCCGACGCGGTCAAGAGATAACACACGGCGCATGGGACTAGTGGAAGTGAGTCCGAATTGATATACCAATTAAAATCCCGACTTTGCGTTTTAAGCGTGATGTGGAGAATGGAGTTCTCTGAGCATGCATAGCGGGACTTATAACATGTATATTGTAGTGGCGTAGGTAAGGTTTAGTCGAAAACTAAGAGCACTGGACAGATGTGGGGGTTTGGCCAAAAAAATGAGGTACAGGTTACAAGGTGAAGTGTTGAATTGAATTGACCTCACGTCGGTCATCGTTGGTTGATTTTTCGGTTGGCAAGTACTGTTAACGTTTGCATACCACTGACCTAATAATGTCCCTAGCATGCAAGGATATACACAATCCTGAAAGAAGATCAGCGTGATAAAGAAAGATCAGAAATGTTTGCGACAAATGCTAAATAAAAAACTCGTGGAGAATAACCTACCTTGGACCCATTAATCTTCATTACCATAGTCCATCCTCTTCCTGTACATCCACGAAGTGACGTCATTTGACAATACACTTTTGTGTGACCTGACTTGGTGTTTGTTTTAATATTGTAAACGCCATCTTTAGCCTCACTAAAATACAAAAGAAATATAAAAAATAAGTGGAATGCTTACAAATATTTGGTCACAATTGGAGAACCGAAGATGTTTTGAGATAAACTCTGGCTTAGATCGGGCACAGTTGATAGAGATGTAGTCGGGAAACTCGGGGAAAGTCACGCTCGTGTGGCGGTAAGGACAATCCATGGATGTACCTGTATGTTTGCTACAATGAAGCAACAATCCAATCTCAATCAGTCAGCCGTGATTTAAATATTAAAATATGCGAATAACAAAAGTTTGTGCACGGTGGCGAACATGGGTGAAAAAAACAACATAATTTATATGACACTTTACTAAACCATTGCCTTTTGATTGCCAGACTATTGATCACATGGTATTAAATAGAAAAAACTGGGTCAAAACTAGAAGATAGTTAATGCAATTAGTTGACAAACAATTCTTCAGTGCTGGTACTTATATCTATAATCTCATTTAAATATAACATTACCTGGAAATATCCAGCACTGCCTTACAAGATTTAAAAACTGCAAAAATATCAATAAAACAATCATGATTTGATCAAGTTGTGTAAGATAGAAAAGAAAGGCTCTATTTTTGTTACTTCGCCTTTAAGGTTAGTTATGTTATCCTTTACGCGATTTGTTACCTTCGTTAGTGGATGTCTCTCTTTGTCTGTCTGTCTGTCTGTCTGTCTGTCTGTCTGTCTGTCTGTCTGTCTGTCTGTCTGTCTGTCTGTCTGTCTGTCTGTCTGTCTGTCTGTCTGTCTGTCTGTCTGTCCGTCCGTCCGTCCGTCTGTCTGTCTCTCTGTCTGTCTGTCTGTCTGTCTGTCTGTCTGTCTGTCTGTCTGTCTGTCATAAAATACATGCGTACATCAAATTTTACAAAAGGGCGAGTCGTAGTTCAAGATCGAACCAGCCAAATTTTGGGTTGATTCGCAAATTAAATCTGATAAAATTTTTGCTAAATTCACTTTGTAAGCTTTTCCGCGTAGGGAAAATGAATGACTAAGAAGCGTGATTGCACTCATTCTCTTAAAATGTAAACCGTTAATCTTTACAAAAACAAAATTATTGTTAATTATTTAAACAAAACTATCGGGACGGCCAGTTACCAAAAAGCAAGGACCAACTACTAACTTCTAGTTCTGTCTACACGGCAGTCCGTAATATAATATAAAAGGTCTATAATTCTACCCAGCTTGACCGGCTTCAAGTTCTGAAAGAGCTGTTCATGTGAAACAGCTATCAGTAAATTACATATGATAAAAAATAAATTTTGAATTATTGAATTCAAGCTATATCAAACCGATACCTTTCACGATCTCACAGATTTTCCCTCGGTATCCTACACTACATTTACAACTGAAACCGTCTGGTTGTCCAGGATTTTGGACACATTGTCCACCATTCTTGCAGAAGTTGCTTGGGCACTGAAACTAAAAATAAATTAAGCAATGACCGTCTTTATACAACAGGCGCATTATGCGCCTGGACGTACTTAAGCAATTTTTAGTGCGTCTTTTAATGCGACCGTAATTTCGTCACCCAACGTAAATAAATAAATAATTATATATACTGGTATGTGAACGACGGTAAATTAAAAATAGAGTAATTTAAATTAAATTAAATTAAAAATAGATAATAAACATTAAAATAGAGAGTTTGTCTTGACGTATAATAATAGGTCTGAACATGAAAAGGTCACTGATCTCTAGATGTAAATGTGAATATTGACAAAGCAGCATATCCTCTCATCTAGAATTGAAGATAATTCCGAATTTTAAAGTATTGAAACCCACACCCACTCCGTTTCTATTCCTCACCCAAAACCTAATCACAACCCTCCGTCTTCCCTAAAACCTAACCACATACCCCGGCAACCCTAAGCTTAACTACAACCTGTCGGAAAGAAAGTCCCACATCTTACCACAACACCAACAAACAATCAACTGTGACTGCATTAATTATTAGTTACGGTACGTAGTGTAGTAGGACAGTATACTCGTTATGGCACTTAACTGTATTACCAAGAGGATACTGCGTCAGACCCCGTGGTCAGAAGAGCATTGGTCTTATATAAAGAGCAGTACCACGTTGCTGAAGTGACTCGGTTAACAGTGTTGCATGGTCATTAAACTTGTATTTTTTTTCTGGTGTATTTCTATTCATAATGTTTTTTATATTATTTCTTGGTATATTAATGCATGATGCTCCGTATGAGGAGTAGCGATAATAAAAAAATGTATATAATAATAATGCTTATTATTTTGCATGACGAAATTACTACATTCTGATTGGTTGAGAGGAGTACAATTATATTATTAATTGATACATAAAATGAGTGCAGAGAACACCCAGGGTGAAAATGTTTCATGTCAAGTAATGAAACAAAATGTTTTTAAAGGCGTGAGTGAGTACGAAGCGTACGTGTCCTAATTTTATCATGCATATAATAAATGAGTAATCATATGATTTTGCTCGTACAATTAAGGATTTACACTACTCCTCGTGATATTTGAAATTTGGCAAAATTTTCGAATATCACTTGTAGTGTAAATCCCTAATTGTACTCACTATCATATGATTACCTATACTAATAAAAAATGTATTCTCTGGAAATTACTGGCCTCTTGCAAGCATCTAAGGGGATGCTGTGGCATGTCCTCCCCCCAAAATTGGAAATTTAGAGTCTCGAAATTAAAATGCTATTTACTGCATTCTGAGGCCGTGGTCTTCCCATAATCACAATTTGCTATGAATGACGAATGATGTCGGAGCTAACTATTTGGAAGCAATTATTTCTTATCTTTAAAAGCTTTTGAGTTGGCTGATAACTGAAGAAACGATCAGGTCTGTATACTACCATCTCATTGCTTTATTAAACTGAAATAAAAATAATAATAATTCATGCTAATAAAAAATGTATTCTCTGGAAATTACGGGCCTCTTGCAAGCTCTGGCCTGTAGGCTTCGGCCCAGCCTACTCAGCCTACTTTGTAATCCGCCACTGGTGCTTGTAGTTCTTTCCATCTTGCAGAATACTTGGTGTATATTTTATTGACACTAGCTGTTTCTGTATATCGCGGCTTGTTTTGTTTTTTTTCTTCTTTGTATATAGTTTAAATTTAGTATGTAATAGAGATTGCGTGTGCATGGAGCAGACGAGCAGTAAATGTTGATGTAATCTATCACACTTATTCTGTAAAAAGTATAGCTACATACATACATACATGTAGTTTAATAAAGAGCTGTTCGTCAGCACGAACACTGGAGACCGCAGCAAGATTATCCACAATCCCAGTTGTCGTGTGCGTAATTGTAGAGTAATAAATACTTGAAACCACCGCATCACCCTGAATTCCACTGGCTAGTAATTGTTGTAATAACGTATACTTGTTCAAACAACAGCACATGCAAGTTCTTAGCAGAAGCTTTCCAAAGTCGAAAAGACCAATAAAGTTTTTCGGTGTCGCTCCGTTTAGAAATCGTTTTGAAAACGCTCTGCTTAGAGTGCCGTGTGAACGCAACGGAGTTTTGTGACTTTTTAGCGCCGTTTTCAAAAGTTTAAATTTAGTAGACAAAAAATATGTCAGTCAACTACGTAAAGATATAAGTTTGTTATAAGGAAATCAGCAAAAATGAAGCCGCATATTCGAACAGAATCATCGTTTCAGAATTTGCGATGAAATTCTACACAAGTTAAAAGCAAAAAACTTCGACAAAAATTTAAATGAATGAACAAAAGATTGTTTTGAGCTTTTTAGTTCACTTACGTAACTTCAGTCACAATTAGAGCACAGCCGCCATTTTGAAATTTGCCGCCAAATGACATGTTGTTCGTGTGAAGCCTCTGGTGCGAAGCTTATTTTTCTAGCTGATGGCCGCCTCTAGCCGCCCAATTGTTCGTCTTTTACAGTTTTATATATAGTTTATGATAAATATAATAAATATTACCGGTGAAATATCCAGAATTTTGTAAAATGTCCAATCATGATCATCGTTTGTTTCTTGTTCATATTTCTCAGGCTCCGCGTCTTTAGTGGTGAGTTGACAATTTTGTTCGTCTTTCTTGTTTGCTGCTCTGTAATTAATACCAGCGCATATTTCATTATGAAGACACTGCTGACCACAGTCCATCATGGATTGCACTTTATAGCTTGATAAAATATCGCATGTCAAACGACCTCCTTAATTACAAGAAGAAATTAATTATAGAAGGTTATCAAAACTATATATAGATGCATAGTATAAAATACAGCACAATCCGAATATGAACAGATGTTAAAAAACCAGAGATATGGATCAAATACAACTGAGACAAAATTAAAGATGAAATGGTTATATTCTTTTCGTCTAATGATGATTTTGAAATAAATCGGAATATAACCATTTCATGATATCAAGGCAGTCAGGCAGACGCCAGCATCGGTTATTAGGAACACGCGTCACAAAAATGCAACAAATTAAACTCGCAAGGCGGGAGCCCCTCCCCTATATTAGTTAGTATTAATGACAGCTAAAAACATTTTCTAAGCGGCATGCGCATAAAACTTTGAAGTAGTCTGAAGAATTTATTCTTTTATATCAATCGTGAGCGAGCTGAATCCGAAAAAAATCTTGCATGCAATTTGATTGCGTGAGCAGGCAGTTTTTCCCAAAGAGATATATCCCTTTTTTACAATTGAGCATTTATAATGATGAGTTAATCGATTTTCTTAACTATTTTGCTTGACACTGGCGAAAATATATTTGGACATATAAAGCTATAACTATACAATGAGTTATTTTAATTAATATGCCAATGCTTCTGACAATTGTGAGGCCTGCGCTGAACGTCGCACAATAGACGAATTTAAGTCACCGGAATTTAATTGCTTGAATTTTGTTCGTCGAATCTGCACGTATAACTCGATTAAAATCGACGCAAGAATTAAATTCGTCAGACGGATAATTATGCAACGATAATGCGTGTTCAAGTTACACGCCGAATTATCGTCGCGTCGAATTAAATGTTTCACTTCTGTCGGTGACAATTCAGCGCCATGCTTTCAAGGAATCGCATTACCAACAAAGTTAATTCGAATTAAATTCGTATGAATTAAATTCGTCTATTGTTTGGCGTTTATGATAGGCCTGAAAACAACAAATTGATGGAAGGAAAGCTGGGAAAACTGTAACAAAATAAAATTAACGATGCGACGCCATCAAGTTATAAATAAAACGACACTGAATTAAGTTTCCGTTAATTATTTATATATCGTTCCCATCATTGCCGGTATGGATAAGTAGATAACCGTCTCCCAATAAAACGATGATCTTAAGCTAGATATGCTTTGTTAGTAGAACTAATTTCTCATAGACTGAAATACAATATACTAGAGATATGTTAACGCAACAACCTCTGATCTCGTCCTCTTTTACACGAATTTTTGTAAATACCTCTGATTAGAAAAACACCTGAAATAACCGTTGGAACAATTCAAAATAATAAAATATAGTTTTGAAATTTTTATTAAAGGATAATGTTTGAAATGAAAAAGTTTAACTGTAATTTTTAAAGAAAAAGGTAATAAATAACAAAGAAATTTTTTTATTACAATATTCAGGAAAAAAAATTGAGATGAAGAAAACTGCAGGTTGCATCCACGGTTTGAACTCGACTATTGCGTGTGCGAACTGAAGATGCATGTTACCACTGGTACAGACCACTGACGCAAGCGTCGAAATATCAGTAAATATTAGTGTTATATTTTACAGTTAGAGTAAAATATTTGCATTTTTTTCAAAGGCATTGGACATCTGCCTGGCTGCCACGGCTATATTCATTTTATGGCATTTCAAATTCATTAATTTAGAATAGCAGAAACAAATTTTGTCTCAAAATCTGAAGTGTTAAAACAGTTTTCACCTGAAAAAACTGTTTTCATGCAGTCTTTACATCTGTAATATTTCAACATGCAGGATTTATATGTTTAACAGACGAAAAATTGCCCCTTCACCAATTCTTATGCCAAATTGTAAACAAGACATGCCAAGTTTTACAACTGGTTTTACCATAAGAAAAATATTTAAAAGGAGATAAAATTAACGATGCGAAGCCATCAAGTTATAAATAAAACGACACTGAATTAAGTTGCCGTTAATTATTTATATATCGTTCCCATCATTGCGGGTATAGATAAGTAGATAACCGTCTCCTAATAAAACGATGATCTTAAGCTAGATATGCTTTATTAGTAGAACTAATTTCTCATAGACTGAAATACAATATACTAGAGATATGTTAACGCAACAACCTCTGATCTCGTCCTCTTTTACACGAATTTTTGTAAATACCTCTGATTAGAAAAACACCTTCGCGCGCTCTTTTTCATTGGGAACCTGAAATAACCGTCGGAACAATTCAAAATAATGAAATATTGTTTTGAAGTTTTTATTAAAGGATAATGTTTGAAATGAAAAAGTTTAACTGTAATTTTTAAAGAAAAAGGTAATAAATAACAAAGAAATTTTTTTATTACAATATTCAGGAAAAAAAATTGAGATGAAGAAAAATGCAGGTTGCATCCACGGTTTGAACTCGACCATTGCGCGTGCGAACTGACGATACATGTTACCACTGGTACAGACCACTGACGCAAGCGTCGAAATATCAGTAAATATTAGTGTTATATTTTACAGTTAGAGTAAAATATTTGCATTTTTCAAAGGCATTGGACATCTGTCTGGCTGCCACGGCTATATTAATTTTATGGCATTTCAAATTCATTAATTTAGAATAGCAGAAACAAATTTTGTCTCAAAATCTGAAGTGTTAAAACTGTTTTCACCTGAAAAAACTGTTTTCATGCAGTCTTTACATCTGTAATATTTCAACATGCGGATTTATATGTTTAACAGACGAAAAATTGCCCCTTCACCGATTCTTATGCCAAATTGTAAACAAGACATGCCAAGTTTTACAACTGGTTTTACCATAAGAAAAATATTTAAAAGGAGATAAAATTAACGATGCGAAGCCATCAAGTTATTAATAAAACGACACTGAATTAAGTTGCCGTTAATTATTTATATATCGTTCCTATCATTGCGGGTATAGATAAGTAGATAACCGTCTCCTAATAAAACGATGATCTTAAGCTAGATATGCTTTGTTAGTAGAACTAATTTCTCATAGACTGAAATACAATATACTAGAGATATGTTAACGCAACAACCTCTGATCTCGTCCTCTTTTACACGAATTTTTGTAAATACCTCTGATTAGAAAAACACCTTCGCGCGCTATTTTTCATTGGGAACCTGAAATAACCGTCGGAACAATTCAAAATAATAAAATATTGTTTTGAAGTTTTTATTAAAGGATAATATTTGAAATAAAAAAGTTTAACTGTAATTTTTAAAGAAAAAGGTAATAAATAACAAAGAAATTTTTTTATTACAATATTCAGGAAAAAAAATTGAGATGAAGAAAAATGCAGGTTGCATCCACGGTTTGAACTCGACCATTGCGCGTGCGAACTGACGATACATGTTACCACTGGTACAGACCACTGACGCAAGCGTCGAAACATCAGTAAAATATTAGTGTTATATTTTACAGTTAGAGTAAAATATTTGCATTTTTCAAAGGCATTGGACATCTGCCTGGCTGCCACGGCTATATTCGTTTGATGGCATTTCAAATTCATTAATTTAGAATAGCAGAAACAAATTTCGTCTCAAAATCTAAAGTGTTAAAACTGTTTTCACCTGAAAAAACTGTTTTCATGCAGTCTTTACATCTGTAATATTTCAACATGCAGGATTTATATGTTTAACAGACGAAAAATTGCCCCTTCACCGATTCTTATGCCAAATTAGAAACAAGACATGCCAAGTTTTACAACTGGTTTTACCATAAGAAAAATATTTAAAAGGAGATAAGACGGCAGCCAACAACGGGCAAACGAAAACATAACGGATACGTTTAAAATACTTTAAGGACACACGAAATCGAAAACAAAATTACTGTAACATGTAGTGACGGAATATATTAAAAACAGGGAAAGTCGAACAGCGCTAGCATTGCTACTAAATGTTCGTGATTTAATACCGAAAGCGGAATTAAATCACAAATGTTTTTTTCTTTAAGAAAAAATCGTTCTGAAAATGATTTTGCAATATAGCGACGGTTTTTTCCCCGTCATATTACTGAAAAAATAATTTAAATGTTTAAGTAAATGACATATTTGTAAAGAGAAATAAATATTTTTAAACTCAGTGTCTCCTGTTATTCTTGTTGTTCAAACTTGCCCATGCGCTTAATCCTTAATGAGTTTTTCTTTTGTGTTCGGCCCTACGCCCGGGCTCGGGGATTATATAATTTAAGCGCTTTTCTGCGGTCAGCTATGGCTACGTCCAAACGTAACCGGAATTTTTTGAGCAAGTTTTTTTTATCCGTTTTCAAAAAAATCCGCGTCCGCATGAGAACAGGAAAATGGCGTTTTCAAAAGGTTCCACTTGGTAGACCGTCCTTGAAAAGTTCCGTTTTTCATAACCGCTTCGTCGTTTACGTGTGGACGGAAGGCCAATCCGTAATAAAAACGTTGCGTTTTCAATTAAATCTGGATATGTGTGGACGTACAGCCTATAAGCTGTTCAATGAATAAAAACCATCTACTGCATGACCAAATGAAATAGACATTTATAGCAAAACAAATATATACTCTTCTCTTTTATATTATATAGACATGGCTAAGTGTTCCCTTTGTTCTGAAGCCAGTGGAAATTAACCAGTCTGATAAAGCAGTCAATCAGCAGAAGCGAACCCAAACTCGGTCGCAATTAACACAACGTACAGCTGGACATGTCATCGTAAAGAATATAGAAAACGTTCGTGATATCGATGAATAATGAATAGTAAAGATTATGTGAAATAAATGCTTTTGTGTCGTATGATTTAATATACTAAAAATTTCCGAAATTTTTCAAACCAGTAAAGTTGTAGCAAGGTTGTGGTTAATTTAAATCGTAACCGCGGGTTCATCATAACGTTCTGACGACGTATATAGCGGGGTCGACAAAATCACCCTGTCAGAACGTTGTATGGCAACGTTTTCACAACGTAAGTCAAACGTACCTTGGTCCACCAAATATAACACACATCTTACATAGTCTACTGCTTTTGAAAGCGTGTAGACATGTCAACCTTTCCAGTCGATCGGTTTTCAGCGATTGAGATACCAGGCGGAAAACGTAGTCGGGTGATAAATATTATTGCGCAGCAGATAACTTTTAAAAATACCATATCAAACACGAATATTTTGAGAGAAGGTTAAAATAATTTAATAAAAACTAACATTTCGTAACTTCACGAGTAACATCATCAGATTAAATCTTTATCACTGTGACGATGTTACTCGTGAAGTGACGAAACGTTAGTTTTTTTTTAAATATTTAACCCTCTCTCAATGTATTCGTGTTGTGGTATTTTTAAAAGTTATCTGCTGGGCAATACTAAATATTTATCACTCGATCGGTTTTCTTTTTATGACAAAATATGAAAATTATCTATAGTTAGGCTGGTTTTCTCCCTTAAATTAATGAGTATTAAAATGATCTAGATTCTAGTGTACACGCTGAAAAGTAGTACATGCTGTATATAAGACGTGTAGCATGTTACCCTTGACCAACAAAAATACTGGTAGAAGTCATGTATCAAGAATAGAAAGATACGTTTATGAAATTAAACAAAAAACTAACTCGCCAATCGCCATTTTAGTTTTTAATTTCTAACTTGTTTTAAACAGCTAGTAACTAGTCACTGCAAAGTCAACCATAATTATATAGCATTGCTGTTAGTGCAGTAATATAAAGATTTTAGACTCACCACTTATTACTCGACGAAACACACCTTGTCTTTGGAACTGGTCTGCCTGCATACAAGATGAAAAAGCGATCATCAAAAACAGCAAAGTACTCCACACAAACGACGTTGAAGAAGACGCACGAGACATATTGTCGTTTTTCACACTTGGTTGCCCTTCGGCTCAATATATAGACAACTATATATAAATAATTAAAATACACTAGAAATACACAAACGCAACAACCCCATCGCCCGCTTTTAATACGTTAAATATACATAAATAACCCCCCCCCCCCCCGATTAAACTGTTTTGTATACAAATATAAACCCCTGGCCTCCTTTACATCCTGTTTTATCACTTTTATGAATGTAGATTTTCTATTATTGACAAATTTCCAAAGCAATGTTTTATTCCAAAATAATAAAGCAGTGGCTGTCACGACCTAATAGCACCAGAAACTGATAGCAAAAACAAACAATAATTACAGACGCTTATATCAAGGTGCCTATTAAACTGTTTGAATATGATTCCTCATGTTCCAAATATAATGTTGAACCTCAAAGAAAAACATCAGAACAGAAAAAAACGTAGGTAACGGCCTGAAAACTATAGGTATAAGAGAGGAAAAACTAACCAGGGAAGAACTATAATGCAAAGTTTCACTCGAACCATGGAAAAAACGGCTGAGAAAATGTATATTATTTGACAAGATTTTTGCTGTTTTAACTGAGTTTAATACTGAAAAGGTTTTGGATATATACCGATTCTAATCAGCTAAAGAAAGCTGGTAAGTTAAATACGAATCACTGCTTACCGATACATTTTCTTTTGGCTCTTCTCATGCAGATGCTGCAAATACTGCCATACGGGCTACGGCGTTAGGTTTCCTTGTTTTTTTCGTTCTGTTCTTAGCAAAAAGCAATCAATTCTCTTCAAAATGTGAAAAGCTGTTTGTGTTGATGTTCTTTTCAATTCACTGTTCTCTCTCGAGCCAAGATATATCAGTCCATAAGTCTCTTGCTGGCTTTGAACAGACACACGAAGAAACATCTTTTTGTTTTTTCAGTCACATTTGGCGGCATCTTTTCCGATCTTTATAGCAATTTTTCATGCTTTTTTAATGGTTTCTAGTCGTGTTTAATATTGTTTGGTTCATCCCACTGCAACATCTCTTCTTAGCTTTCCTTTATCGGTCATTTGTAGACCAATTTTTCTGACAAAGATTTTGTTCCGCTTGAGCCGCGAAAGTTGGCGATTTGATGGAAATATATATATATACATATAAACATCTCGCAGAATTTCTTTCCCCTTCGCGTGTAATTTCGCGTGTAAGTGGACTCCACGCACGTCGAGATTAGCACCCTCCGCCCGGGCTCGGGGATTAATAAGGTAACTTTACAAACAAAAATAACTTTTAATTATATCTAGCACGCATGAAACTTCAATCAAACATTAAGTGTTCTGCATACAGTACAGCCATTTGCGTTCAAGCGTAAACTACAAACATTTTCGCGTGTTTTCTTACGTTTAGAACCAGCTGTTTACCGTTCAAAGCAGGGATCATTTTACGCCATAAATTAATACAATGCCAGCGCCAAAAGTATTGGTTATGTGGGCGTAACTGTCATGTTTGGATAAGCCTGAAATACGTTTCATTGTTTCAAGATAGGTGAATGGACGTTCGAATTGTATGTTTGCGTAAAGACTATAGAGCGTTTTCATCTGACGTCACGGCGGCCATATTGGTGTACCAAAACAATGAAATGGCGGCCATATTGGTGTACGATATGGGAATTAGCTCTTTCTTATTCAAATATTTCGTATTGTTTCACCACCCCCATGGGGCTACCGATCACGTGAGTGAAAACGCTCTATATGGCTGGAAATGCTAGGTCTGATTAGAAATAATCATACCGGTGACAACATGAGGTGACAACAAAAGAAATTCCCGCAAACATGATATTACAAAGGAATAGCTAATACACATCTCTTAATGCTATTATTTATAATAATCGACACAACGTGCAGACGTACAAAATGAAACCGTTGAAACGTGTCTTCAGTGTCTCGAACCATGACAGTTACGCCCACACACAACCAATACTTTTGCCGCTGGTATTGTATTAATTTGGTGGTAAAAAGATGCCCGATTTTTACGGTAAACGACTGGTTCTAAACGTAAAAAAACGCGAGTAAATGTTTGCGGTTTGCGCTTGAACGCAAATAGGGACCTTAAGCAAACTAGGACGACGACGGCAATTAAGTTACTGCATTTAAAATAAATATGTATGGCCATAGCTTCGACAACATGACGTATAATAGATTAACGCCTAAGTAAACTAACAGCTTTTGCTGTTCCTCCCAACAACGTTGTCTTGAAAACGCTTCAGTTGACGTTTGAGGTGTTGTGATTAAACTTGGAACTACAAATAATTCAACTATTTGTTTTTGTTGAAAAATACTATTGTACTTGGGTCGTCGTAATGGCGTTCGTGTTGGGCATGCTTGAGGTCCCTAATGGCTCACGGGAAGGCGCATGGAAATGCAGATAGATTTTATCTCGAACCAGATGTCGTCAGTGTCACTATAGTTTGGCTGGAAAGACCAAACGAGCAAGTCCCTAGCTTCAGATGACACGTGGGAATGGGATCAGGGGCGTAGCGTGACCATTTTGACTGGGGGGGGGGGGGGGGGGGGGTGTAACGTCTAAGTTTTACCGACGAACACGTGGCCGTGGACGCTCCTACGGGGAAATGTATCTAGGCACGAGGCTATATATACATACGAAATCCACCGTTATAGCTTCATGTTTTAATGTTTATTTTCCACATAAACACCTTTATCATGCATAATTACATGCATATCACTAAATAAGTGTATCGTTGGTTGCAACTTGCGATCCTATAACTCCGCTATAAGTCTATAAGTATATAACAGTTAGTCATTGTAAATCTGCAAATACAATGCACTGTATTTTCAATCACAAGACAGTGTAGTAAATCATAAAAAAGTACAAAACGCGCATGCTGCATGCATGCATTATCGTTTTAAATTTTAACTTTCCTAGTCTTACATTATCCAGGTCAAGGCAGTCCAAAATGTCATTTGCACTGGATAAAATCATTAAGTCGTCAAGACGATCTTCTTTCATTGTCGATCTCAGATAGTTCTTTACCAGCCTTAACTTGCTGAAGGAACGTTCATTGCTTGCGACGGATACTGGAATGGTCAACGCTAATTGGTAAGCTTTAGCAAGGCTTGGGTGAAAACGTTGCTTCCCGAGGAGACACTTTGCTGCATCCCGTAAATTCTTTGCACCACTCTTTTCGGTGTCATTTCCCATCATTTCGATGTCTGCCAACAATGCATCGGGATCTTTCAAGTCATTGGGAAATGTTGCACACAACTTGTCGACTTGTTGCTTGGTGCACTTTGCTACTTTTTGTGGTAGCAACACGGTCACGGGAAGGACAATGCTCGACAAATATTTGTTAATATCGTCGATATCTGAAACTAGACGGTCAACTACTTTAAACATCTCCTGTCTGTAGTGCTAGCTGAATAACGGTACGTTAGCATTTGAAACTGCTCATTAACGTAGCGGATTATTAGGGAAATTTGATCGACGTGACTAACATCAGGCGTTGTATCGGCCATTACTGCGTAGACACCAGATGAATGTATTTGTTCTATTAAGATTTTGCGAGTTTCATGGCCTAAGATGTTAATAAACTCATTCTGTGAATGAGGACTCGAGTACGTAATACGGTATGGGCGGGAACGGGCGTTGGCCACCCAGTTTCTGAGAAATGGAACCCAACGTGCACGTGAAAGAAGGTTGACTAGTTGCTTGAAGTTTCCATTGACATCATCATCACCACCGCGAAACGCTATAGCCTATCTTGATAAGTACCGGCAATCTAAAAGCACGTTTATGACTTTTCTGTTTTGTAGCCGTTTTTTGTTCCTCTTGCGCCAGCAGTTCATTTCCAGAACTACTAATCACCACATCGACATGATTGCTTTTCTGCTTAAAATTTCCCAATCGTTCGGCTGCTAGTTTATGAGACGCACTGGTAAAATGCTCGAGAAGTTTACCTTTTTCGCTTTTGCCACGGCTTTTCATCTTGTCCCAACGATATATTGACACCATCGCTTGACCAGTTGGTTTCTGCACTTGCTGATCCTGCGCCATCACCAAATAAACTGCAGGCAAAACGGTATGCTCTATCTAGTGAGGGACGGTATTCTAAATAAGGAAATGTCTCGTACCATTTCGCGCTGAATGCATTCTGCTTGGATTTCGAAATCACGTTATTGCACGGGTAATTTTCAAGTACTGGCTGGTAAGGTCCTTTGGATATCAAAAAATTTTTCTGTTGTTCACTGAGTTGGGTTATTGCTCCTAACGCAAGATTCGGTTTGAACGGTTTCAGCGGCTGATTTTGAGGACATTTTCTCTGCTTCATTTTCCATGGCTTCTCTAGTTGAACTGAGTAGGAAATGAGACTTCTCTTTCAATTCAGAGGCGAAATCTTCGCCTGACGACATAAATACTTCTTCACAGTAACTTTCACCTTCACCTTCAAATGATTCGCGCAGTATTTTTCCTTCTTCTAATAACTCGCGCGATGACCTCTCCTATCATGCCAGCTATAGTTCATAGTCTGCTTTGATAGCCAACGGATTTTGATGTCCACTCTCCGTCTGAGCCGTCTGGCCCGTCTCAGTAGAGCTTCTACGATCACACGAGCTTTCGCTATCAGATGAACTATATATTAAAAGTTTCCTCATAGCCTGGAGAAGTTTCCATGACAATTGTTTCTCCGAAATCGTCAATCTTTTTTCGCTTTTGTTGGCTATATCGCTTGAACAGGTTTGTGATGTATGCTCATCATCAGATTCATGAAAATGGCGTGTAATACTCGACGAACTGGGATGACGGACTGAAAAATCACTTTTCCTATCATCTGGTAATGTTGTTTCAGGATCCTCAGGCTCAGGCAGTTCAGTTCTTAGTAATAATTCTACATCGCCAGCGTCGGATAGATTTTTATTTAAAAAAGATAGCTCATCAGCCTCGGTCTCAAATGGATTCTTTGACTTTGGCGCGCCGTCTCCATGTTTTGAGGAATCTGAATTGGGCTGAATAACTGACAAATCACTTTTCCCATCATCTTGTAAAGCCGTGTGGGTAACTTCAGTACAGCCAGTCTTGGATAGCTTTGAAGATTTACCAGCCGAAACGGATTCTTCGGTGCACCGACTACATTATAACGAATAGACTTGCGTTGTCTAAGCAAATCCTGGTGAAACTTTAAATTGTGCTTCTTCTTGTAATCGAAATCCATTTCAACACTGCATTCGAGACATCGGATTTTGTATCGGTTTTTGCGCTCCTTTGGAGGCATTTTGACTGAACTAGTAACAGTGTAATCCGCAGAGTTTACTTTTGAATAAATTCGTTTAAAACCTCTGTTAAACCTCTGATGAAAGTATGTGCATGCAATGCCAATGAAAAACATCACGTCTACATAAGCTTATAAAGGTAGTGTTTTAAGTTAGCTTTAGTTAAGCTGATTTATGGTTTGGACCAGCAAAGGGAAAGCACGAAAACTTGAAAACAACAAGAATCCTACCGTTAACTTTAGAATGATTTGACCACGGAGTGTCTACAAACACTGCAGATCGAGGTTTTGTTTACCATATGGCGACGTTTGGTTTCTTCAAGTGCTCTGGTTTCTCTTATATTAAACGGGTTGTTGAGAGTTTATAGTTTTCTTCGTCGCTAGTCACCAGTGTCCAACTATTCTTACCGCGTGACACCGCGCCAAACATATATATATATATAAACTATTTCCCAGATTTCGTCTCCCTCGCTTTTTCTACACGCGTGTAAAGTGGACTACACGCATGTCGAGATTAGCACCCTCACCGGGCTCGGGGAAAAAGACGGCGGGCTCACAAATAAACCATCAACTTCCATCAAGCGATTGAACAGACGAGATGGAACCACTGATCTCAAATATATACTCATTATACTGGATAGAGCATCCGGTGTTCGCAGTGAAGTCGGAATAGATTAGCGGCGACCATTTCCGGTGGGACCCACTTGGGTCCCATACAATATGGCGTAAATAGGAGTGGAAGCAGTTGAACGCACTGATCTATATAAGAGACTGGATAGAGCATCCGTTGTCTGAAATTGAAGTCGGAAGTGGTCGGAAGTTGGCAACAGAATTTACTCACAATATGGAAATACTGCTAAAGGACCGAATGAATTCGGGAAATTTGATCAACTGAACAAGCTACACTACGAACAACTGCTGTGGTATTATTATATCATAAGCCAAAAGACCGGAATCAAACAATTAATTTAAGAATGCGATGTGCCCAACTGTATAGATCAGTGGATGTACCTATAATTGAACAATATATTTTCACTCACAGAAAACTCGGGGTAATGATTCAAATAAGTTATCCTGGCATTCACAGGATTAATCAGAATGAGTTTATTATTTTCTATGAGATAGGGTTATCTAATTTGGGCAATTGGGCCTACATTTGCCTACAACTAAAAATCTTGTATTAATTTTACAATATAATTAGTTTTGTGACTATACCTTTGCCAAGATGCTTTTTTTTAGCCAGTTTACAAATGTTATCCGCCACATCGTTGTGAAGTTTAAAATATATATTAGCTTGATTTGTTTTGACTTTATATAAACATCAAACACTGGCCTTGTTGATCTACTTGTATAGTACACACTGATAGTACAGTATTAGTTCTGCCACAATTTTCATAACATACAGAAGTCAGAGAACAGATTAAAAATTTATCATTATATAGTACATTTATACAGAATCAAACTACACAAGACAAAATACACTCATGAATTGTAAACATTTTCTTTAATCAAATCATTGACAAAGTTTGAAAACTATAAATGACACAGTTCAATTATATTCTGTATTAAGTTGTCATGTTGCTTCACCTTTATTGTTCTTCATTCATTGTTGTTTCATTTTAAACTACCTACAACATAACATACAAATATCACATTCAATTTTACAGATACTCACAAACAATTTTTTCATCAAAATGACAGGGAGTAAAATAGCTCAGCTATTAATAAGAAACAATGTTGACAACTTAATTTCTTAAATACATGACTTGGACACTGGGCATGGAGTTTAATAAAACAAACTGGCTCGTTCTTGTTATGATGCATGCTACAGTTTACTTCTATGGAAGCACCAAACATTGTAAGTATTACAAACTTATAGAGTATTAACATGCTCCTATGTTGCCAAAGAAATATGCTGCTTGTCGAAATCTACTCACAACTCTACAAGCCAATCTATCTTCTGTGCCATAATTTTACACGTCCTTCGACTTTTTTAAAATGATCTACTCGATTGTGAACATTCCACAATTACAGTATTATCTCACATTTGTATCCTACAAATCAGTTTATTAACTACCGGCCGTTTACAATGTTGGGTTTCCCGTTTCCTTGGTAAATAACCCTTCGGGAGCTCTCCGTCCCCTTCGAAATTTCGTCAAAATATCAAGTTATTTACTTACGATTCAGTTTCCCTTCACGTTCTTAGGTCCTCCATAGTTCCATGATGTGTCCCGTTGCTTGAAATACCAAAATGGATTTGTGTTGTTCGTCTATTTCGTGATTATTGATGCGAAAACAACGAATTCACAACAGTAAAATATAGCAACTCACTCCTCATGGTGGGACCATCCAATATGGCGTCGCTTACAAATTAGGGCGTAACTTCCGGCTTCAATTTCTGAAGGCGCTCAGATAATAGATGCTCTATCCAGTCTCTTATATAGATCAGTGGTTGAACGGCGTTTTTCGCCAAATTCTGGGATGTTACGAAGAGTTACCACCGAATTGAGGTTTGTAATCTTATTTTAAGTAATAGTTTAGTGTTTTGAACTATTTTTTTGTTTAGAAAGTGGTTTTCTTTACAAAATACGCTTGCCTGTTTATTTGCTTCAGAACTAGCAGAAAGAAACAAATACACAGGCAGTCACTTCCAGACATTTGTTTACCGACTTAATTGCTACTTAGTTTCATCAAGAGATCTTTTTTTCTCATCACTCCAGTAGAATGCATCTGGCTTACTCATGTCCCACCTACATTAAAGCATACATTTGCAATTGGCAATAAAATATAAATCTTTATTTTCTTTTATATTATTGAAAATGATTTGCTAGACTATTTCATGGATCGGTGCTTCGATTTACCTTTCTTCTTTATGGATTTTGCAATAAATACAAGCATAATTTGAGTTGGCAGCATTCATCCCCATCATCATCATCAACAGAAACTAAAAGGGAATATTAAAATTTAAGTCGGAAAGCCAAAAATCACTAACCAGTGCACCCTGATTGAATCAAAACCTAAATTTAAATGTACTCACCTTATAATCTCCACCTAGAAAAAATTCTAGTTGCACTTTCTCTCCATCAACATCAATTTCTCCTTGAGAAATCAGCATATTTATTTCTTCAAAAAGTTGCCTGAATGAATTTCCAATATTTTCATAGCATTCCTTTCCACAAACAATTGCAAAGGCATGGTTACCTGTAAAAAAAAGAAGTTCCATAGGTAGTAACCAGTACTAGTTCCATGAAAACTTTACAGGTTAGTCTACCAGCTAATTACCGTACATAGTGAAAGTATTGTAGACTCATGTTTACCCTTAACAGCCATGATTTCTTGGTGATCTGAGAGTAGTGCAAATGACATCACTATGAAATTTGATATTCTTGATATTTTTGCCCCATCGCCAGAAATCTTGACTTTAAAGGGACCACTTTGTCCTGTCTCCATCTAAAAATAATATATACATTTTAATCCATTAGTTACATTTTGAAATATAAACATACATTCTGAAAACTACTGGCTTTGGGAGGTATACAGCTGGTATATGTAGTGCTTGTAATAATATAATTGTGTTAATAACAGTAACAAAATTAAAATATAAATTAATGATATTTATATAGTATTAATTTAAAATAATAATAATTTAAATAATATTATGTAATTTGATAATATTAATTCATATTAATTAATTTAATAATACTATGTAATTTGATTTGATTTAATTTAATTTAATAATTATTTAATTTGATATTTTATTAATTTTATTTATTTAATATTTAATAGTTATTTATCCTGTTCAAGAACAATTATCTCACCTTTTCCTTGATTTTTCTCCTTAGCTCATCTTCAAAACTCATTTGGGCTCCTACTTCATCACCAGATGTTCTTTCAATGGCAAATAAATCATTAATGTTACTTCTGCATTGTTTAATTAAGTAACTCTTTGGTAAACCATTACATTCCATCATTGACAATGAATGATATGCAGCATCACCCACACAAAACTTATCCATGATAAAGAGGACTTCTTTGATTTTTATTTTATCTGCTTCTGGTAAATCTTCATACTTGGACTTGCGTGTATCATCATTTGCAGGGTTTAAGTCCAATTCTATGAGCTCACCATTTGAATTTGACAATGAAAGATTTTGCAAAGTAATACCATATGATTCCAGGAACCACAGTGCTCTCTGGCCTCTCGTCTTCAGTTCTTTCAATTTTCTTTGTTGTTGCCTTTTCCCAACTTGATTAAAAAAATTGCCTTTATTTTCAAGATTCTTTGCACAATTCCGACAAGAATTTACATGTTGTTCTTCGACTAGTTCAACATACCCTGCCAACTTGCTATTCTCTTCTGTCAAGAGGTCCATCCTTACTTGTAGGTTTCTTGAATTATTCTCCTGCTGTTTTAACTTCTTCTTTTCTTCTTGCAATTCTGATAAAAGTTCAGAGCACCTCTCTTCAAGTCTAGCCTGCTCTGCGTCGACGTATTCCACAGCTGTAACTACTTCCCCTCGGCAAACTTTTATGATTCGGCGTTTCTGTAGTAGCGTTGCTTTTTTATAGCCGCTCTTGCCACGACATTCACGTATGGCAATGCATGCCATATCATTTATTCGCTTCTCTAAGGCTGGAGTCTCCACTAAACTAAATGGAAGTTCTTGAGTCACTCGAATACGCTCTATGTATGAAGTATGTATCCTCCTTTTTAAGTCATGCCAGCAAACCAACATTTCTTGAGGAATTTTCAAAACAATGTAAGGGCTATCGGACATCAGATTCTTTGTGTATGAGAGCCCATTGCTCTCATTTGAATATTCTATTTCCGATTTAAATTTTACTCATGTTAACAAGTCGTGATAGTCAGACATTTTCAGACACAAATTGCAGAAAATATTTTCTTAATATCTAGTGTTGTATTTACATATATTCCGCGCGATTACATTTGACTTTCCCACCTAAATGGGTTCAACCGCTGGGTTATTGCTTGCAGTGGGCTCGTCGGCTTTGCCATATATGGGCAAATACCTGAAATTCAGCGGTTAATATAGTTTTAAGCATGCGTATATCAGCCTTCAAAGCATGATAACTAAAACAAGCATACAATAAGCTTCAATTCAATACCACAACAGTTGTGATACTGCAGAATCTCGCGGATTTATGGCAATTTTAAAACGGGAAGGTCTTGATAGAGTATCAGGAATTCTACGCTTATCTTTGTGCTTTCTAAAATACAACAAGGTCAACGACAAGTCAAAGTAAGGAAATATATTACGCTATTACATTATTGGAAATCTTCTTACCTTCTACTACCACAATTCAGTTTCGCATGTTAGACTTTGTCTATGTAGCTCTTTCACGAGCGGTTTTAAATATGCAACTAGGTGTTTTATTCTTACCTGACACAGTGTAATCCATAGAGAACCAGTAGCATTTATATATTTTCTGAACGACAACCGAAATTTTGCGAATATACGATAAAATTTATCCTATAATGTTCTTCAATATTAACCTTACAAGGTTCCAGTTTCGCATTTTGAGAAACACGACAATTTATTCATTTATTTAAAAAAACACGCGCCTCCCCTATTAAATCCTATACAAATTTTGTGTATTCGATCAGTCGTAATTGGCCACCAGTGGGTGTTGCGCAATCGGATGTCGCGAATTTCTGGCAATAGACAAACAACCCAAAATAGAATCTCAAGGGATTCTTAAAGAGTCATTTTTTCTTGTCATGAAGGAAAAAAAAATTATAAACTCCGACAAACATGAATACTGACGCTTTTGTGCCCTTCGCTATTGTTTTCCGGTCTGTTTAATAACATCAAGAGATCTTTTTTAACTCCTCGAAATTTTTGAATAAAAAGCTTGGTGCATCACAAGAGTTCCGATACTAATACGTATTGTGTGACGTCCAGTCGATCCAGATCAAAATTGACTAAAATCTGCCAAGTGGATGTAAAGATACACGAGTTTTTGTTGCCTTTACAAATTACGATCGTCTGATGATTATGTTGCTAGCGTCACGTTAAATCCTGCGTTAAATCGTCTGCACAACCACGCGCTAAGTTCATGCAGGTACTGATACATGTAGAACTTAAACATTCATGTTTAATATATGGCCAGGGTTCTTCGTACAGTTGTTTATTGAACGCCAAATCAAAATACGAAGACAGTCTACAATCTCCAGTATAGAGAATTTGTTATTGAGCTGACGTGCAAAACTGCTCGAGCGCCACTCGTGTAAAATATAACAGACACGAACCAACAATACTCCACAAACTGACTTCACAACATCGTCAACATGCCAGACCATATTAAAGTTGAATTCCAGTCGATCCAGATCAAAATTGACTAAAATCTGCCAAGTGGATGTAAAGATACACGAGTTTTTGTTGCCTTTACAAATTACGATCGTCTGATGATTATGTTGCTAGCGTCACGTTAAATCCTGCGTTAAATCGTCTGCACAATCACGCGCTAAGTTCATGCAGGTACTGATACATGTAGAACTTAAAGTGGCAGTACGATCGAATTTTCACTTTGCGTTTTTTTTTGGCTAAAATAGTTCTTATGGTCCTAATATAACTTACCGTGTAAATAAAAACGAATTCCGAAAACGTATGCTAGCAGAAATAAGACATCTTTGACGAGCATTTTCACGGTTTCGACGTTCGCCATTGAGTTTTTGGAGCCTGCAATTTTTCGATAGCGGATTCTTGTTGAGACGTCATCTACTCAACACACTCATGAAGATTTACTTTAAATCTATAGGAGAAAGCGCGTCTTCCCGGCCCTATTTTGCATTTTAAAAGACAAAACAAAATTATGCCGTCAGCTCGTTGCGTTGTTCAAGGGTGTAGTAACCGCGCTAATCGTAATACTGTTATTTCGCTTCATTCAAGCCCCACAGAAAATATAAAGCGAGTTGTTTGGGTTCAATTTGTCAAGACACATCGCGCTAATTTTAACCCAACGGGGCGCTTCGTTATTTGTTCAGTGCATTTTACTGATCAGTGTTTCGAAAGGCTTCACGTAGGGAGAAAAGGTGCGAGTCTTCGTCGCCTAAAAAACGACGCGTATCCATCAATATGGAAACAGAAAACAGAGCCTAGTCCGCTGTCGAAGAGAAGCCGACGAAGGGTAAGCATACCTCGTGTTTCTTTATCGGATTATTTTGATCTTCACACGGATTGATATCAAATATTAGAAATTGTGGGTATCTTGATAAATTTTTAGGCCATCAAAGTGTTGTTCCCTGAGAAAAATAAAAAATCAAAGAAAACGCTAGAAAAAATTTGTGACCTCGAAAATGAAGAAAGTTCATCTGGAATAGCACTTCAAGAGGTAAAGACTAAAGTCAGTATTAAAGTGTGATTACAGTCTCAGACAATTTTACCGAGCTGTCTATTCTAAAAATGTTGATATTTCCTTTTCGTGTTTCTTTGCTGTAGATAGTCACGCCAAATGAAGCAACTGCACAAGACCGTATCAATGCAATAGAATGCGTCGCAGTTCCACAGGTAGAATGCACATTCTTTCAACGCTGCCGCTAAATGTCAAAAACATTTTGACAATCAGTTTGTTAAATTTCAGGTTATCCCATCATGCGAAAAATGTTTGGAACTAGAGGAGGAAAACAAATCGTTAAAGGTTCAATTGTTTAAAACAAAAAATACATTAAGTAGAAAGATGGTGGGGATGATGATGATGATGATGATGGGGATGATGATGATGGGGATGATGATGATGGGGATGATGATGATGATGATAAGGCTAGCAGTAGTAATGATGATGGTAATGATTGTGATGATGAGGATTTATCTTGGTCACCAGAGTTCATAGACAATGCATACAAAGAACACCTTGATGACAATGATGAGAAAGGACAGAAAAAAAGGTACATGTACTTCCATAGTTGTTTTCCAAGGTGATGTTTCCTTTGCATTCTATTGAACACATATTTATAAAATAAATATTTATCTTGTAGAGTCCAGTGCAGTGGAAAGGATGTGCGCCAAGAGCCAAAAGCAATTGTGTTCCTGTCCAAACTGCTACTTCTGTTTCAACATTGTCATTTTTGCTTTTCGTCAAATCCAAGTGTTAGCATAACTCAAACGGGTACAATGATAACTGTCAGAGTGTGTTGTGAATTCTGCCATAAGGAGGAAGTTTGGAATAGTCAACCCTTTCTTCTTGGTCAGTTTCCAGCTGGTAACCTTCTTCTAAGCTTCGCTATCCTTTTTGCTGGTACTTCCATTAAAAAGATTCTACTGGCGTTCAATCATATAGGAATACTTGTTTATCACAAACCAACCTTCTACTACCATCAAAGACATCTTCTTATACCATCTGTTGTGGGATTTTGGAAAAAATACCAAGCAAAGTTACTGGAAAATCTAAAAAATAAAGAAGTAGTTTTAGCTGGAGATGGACGTCATGACAGCATGGGTCACTCTGCAAAGTACTGTACATACACAATGTTCTGTTGCACATCTGGCTTAATTCTTCACATTGCAATCTTACAGGTACTAATAATATTGTACACTGTATACATGTAGTCTAAGATAAAATATACATGTATTTAACGATCAAGGTGATAATAGAGAATTTCTATTTGATAAATTTTTTTTGGCTATTTTTAGGCAAATGATGCAGGAAGCAGTACAGCCATGGAATTTTTAGGTTTTCAAAAAGCCCTTTCTTTCCTGCTTTCAACAGAGATGGTAATTAAATAATTTATATCTGACAGACATACTGGTATTGCCAAATGGATGAGAGAAGAATGTTCAAAGATTTGTAAGCAGCTGGGGAAAGCAACAATTGATCATTATTTTGACTGTTGGCATGTAGCTAAAAGTAAGCATAAGAATTATATCTACAGTGTATTAGTAAGTGTAGCCCTGAAACAATAATAATGAAAATCATGCAATGATCCTTTAAATGTACGACTGAATGACATATTGTCTATTAATCTGTTTGATAGGTTTGTCAAAGTCTCTGGTGAAAGCAGGCAAAGAAAAAGGCTATGAAACTATCAACAGATGGAGAAGAGCTTGTGTAAGACACTATTATTGGTCAGTGACATCTTCAGAGCAGCATATGGAAGAAGTTAAATATGCCATGTTTGAAACATTCCTTTACCACATAGTAAATGAACACAGCAACTTACCTAACAAGATTTTTAATAAATGTGCACACAGTCCAATTACTGTACAATTATATCATATATATTCACTCACCAATGTGTGTTATAGCCAGCACTGTATGTGGCAAAATCAGTGTCCAAAATCTCTGAGGTGCAAGGGCCATTGCAACTCTAATCATAATGCAATAAGTTGGCATGATTTTCCAAAGAGTGAAAATCTGTATTCAAACTGGATGCCTTCTGACCTGAAAGATTATAACCACCACTCCATGTACTAAATCAAAATCTGCTGGTATTATAGGATCTTTGGTGTATGAAAAATTGTGTGAGGTCCTGCGAAATAAACCGCTTGTCAAACCAATAAAAAAATCATCGTCGTCTGGTCAAACAAGTGCCTTGGAAGGATACCATTCTGTTATAAACCAGTTTGCACCAAAAATGTTAGCTTATTCCTATCTTGGCATGATGAGTAGGTAAGAATGTTTTGAAAGGTCCGACAATTCTTTCACAGTAAGAGTAGTCAATATATTATTTCACAATAATTCGTGTTTACAGGACAATCTTGAGTGCCTTGCATTTTAACTGCAATATCAACAGAGAAAACAAAAAGGATGATCAGGGAAATGTAAAACTTCGAGTAACTTATACAAAGTTCAAAGAAGGGGAAGGAACTGTTAGACAAGTAAAGACAATGCAGAATTATGGTAACTACATATTAAGTAAACACTTTATTACTTTAATTTCTATAATCCACCATCACATGATTTGTGGTTATTAAAAGCATCACTTGAACTCTTTTAGACTATGTTTCAGATATATACCAGTTTTTTATTGAATCATCAAGAGATGTTTTAAAAAACTTACAAGTCGATTTACAGCAGCAAGTTCCACAGCCTCTCCATAGTATGCTAGAAAAAGAAGACAAAGAAAATGCACTCAAGAGATATAGAGAAAGACTGGAAAAGCAAACTCCAATTTGTCCCCCAGCATGCACAGGTACAGTAAACAGATAATATATTATTATTTCGTCAATGTCGTGGTGGCAAATGGTGGTTTTAATTAGACAGGCATATATTGTTTTATTTATTTTATCAGATGAGGAGTTGCAGTCTGCAAGCAGGCCGGTTCCAACTCAAGGAATACAAAGAAAGGCACCGGTTTGTAAGAAATGTGGGAACCCAAGAAAAAGACACAACAAGTCCACTTGTCCAGATCCAGTCCCTACTTAATATATATATATATATATATATAAAGTATAAAGTATAGTTTTACCTTAAAGTCTTCGCTACCAGATATCGCTCTATCTACCTCTATCTATATATGGTATTGAGCACTCTCTAACATTTCGTGAACCATAACTCACTTATATATATATATATGAATATATGATAAAAATAAACGAACCACTTCGCTGTCTCTGTGTAAATTTTACGCAAGCATGAGTGTCGGATACTCACCATTGTTTCAAACGGCAAAGACGTTCTCAATCGTCTTCCTCGGATTCGTAGCCACGAAAGTCAACATTCCCAGGACTACTGAATGCTTTCCTTATGGCGTTGTAGGCACAGCATGGGAGAGGAAACCGTTGCGATCTGCCCGTGAACCCCCACACCAAACGAATAAATTGTCTATATGACACAGCTCTACAAAACCTAATAAGAAATATACTGTACGTGAGAAATAAACTAACACACAACAGAGCCTGTATAATCTGCTCAACAGTATTTCGACACTACCGTTACACACTCGCTCACTGACAAGAAGGCTAAACCACTTACTCGTCTTCGTTTGTTCTTCCTTGTCTCAACATGGTCGTATAACGCTTTCCGTTCTTTGATTTGAGACTAAGTCCAGCAACCTCAAGTACCCATTTATTTAAGTAAACTTCGTTGAAACCAGGATGTTCGGTGATACAACGAAGTTGATGCTCACTTTCGCCCAAGTACTGCATTTTCTCTCGGCATGGCTAAATTTCAGAACAACAACGACATTCCTCGGATTTCACAACCCCTTCCAGAGAGCAACGCGAACACTTACACCTAAATAGATGATACAACAACAAATATTTTGTTCCATTTTTAGAATTAAACAACCCAAGATTCTCTTAACAAAAATAGTTTAATAGCCACGTACCATGACTGTATTGTAATCTCACGGTTAAAACGTCTGGATAATTAACAGTTATACCATGAGCTCGAGTCGTATATGAGCTCATAGCCAACGAGGCACTTCGCCGAGTTGGCTATTAGTTCATATACGACGAGAGCGAATGGTATAACTGTTTTATTATATAGCCAAGCACTGTACAAGAGACAAAATTACATGCAGCGAAATGTTTCAAACGACAAACTTCCGGCATAGGCAACTAATACTTCCGCCATGCGTAATGATGCATTCACATAGAGTTTCTCGATGGGCTGTTCGGTAAACAGCTTTGAAATGTTGCATAAATGTTGCTCGAGAGGCAAAAAATGTGTTAAGCAGATCAAAAAAAAAGATTAAAAGGTACTTTTATGAAGTCAAAAGGTGGGTCAGTTGTTTATATTAGCGTTGCTGTCGTGAAAAAGGTTTTGATTTCATGCAAAAATGAAACTGAAACACCTTCGGCAGTGAAACTGGTTGTTTTTGAAAAAGAACATGCTTTTTACTACTCAAAGTGCTTATCTAAATAAAAAATGTCTCTTTACTGGTGATCTCCTACGAAATGTGTGTTGCAAGCTTGATTTTAACTGTGAGTTTCTTTGTTTGGCAACAAATTAATATCAACCCGTTAATTTAGTCAGGTTTTTGAAGTAAAAATACGTAAGTTTTAGGTGAATTTTACCATTTAACATGCTAAATTGTGTATTTGTTAATGTATTTTTACACAATGTTTTTTTTTTATACATTGGTTTGAGGGTGTTGAGGTTTTTCTCATAAAAATCCGTCAATTTCAACTCTTTTCGGCAGTTTAAAAAAACATGCCGCCATCTTGTTTTTCCTCTACTAGTAGGATATGAGCTGATAGCCTGGTAGTAGGGAACCAATCAGATTACGCAAAAGCTCATATCCGATAGCATGCTATATAATAACTCCTGTTCTTCTTGTTGTTCTCGAGCAACCTCCACCGCATGAGCGTTGGCTTCTTCCTCTGTCGCAAGGGGCTCAAGATCGTTGTTAAACACTGCACCCTCTGCGTCATCCATACCAACAAAATCAATATAAAGTTCAGTTTCGCTTTCAGAGTTTCTAGAACTCGATTCGGAGGTTGAAGCCATTTCTAACTACCAAGTATAAGAAAACTACAGTGTCGTCCTCTATAAAATAGCTGTGTATGCCTTGTTGGTGTTGAGTAGATGACGTCACAGAGTAATACCGCTGACTGATTTCGCGGACTCCAAAAACGCAATAGCGGAGTGGTTTTATGCCAAATTATACGCGCTTTTAATCGATGTTTATGTACTCAAATCAACCTTAAAGTTGCTTTTACTCTTATATTAGTATACCTTCTAAGCATAAGAAGTGATTAGCCAGAAAAATCGTTAACGATTTTCGGTCGTACTGCCACTTTAAACATTCATGTTTAATATATGGCCAGGGTTCTTCGTACAGTTGTTTATTGAACGCCAAATCAAAATACGAAGACAGTCTACAATCTCCAGAATAGAGAATTTGTTATTGAGCTGACGTGCAAAACTGCTCGAGCGCCACTCGTGTAAAATATATATAACAGACACGAACCAACAACACTCCACAAACTGACTTCACAACATCGTCAACATGCCAGACCATATTAAAGTTGAATATAAAGCTTTTAATATTTATTCGCACCTTCCGCTAGGCAGACAATAAATCCTTTCGTCCAGACCACATTTAATTAGCCATGCAGCTATAGAAAGTCGTTGTTTCGAGAAGAAAATTGATCGTTCCTTTGCGTTTCTCCGCCATTGTATTCGCAAACAAACCCACACGTGCGCAGTGGTATTCTAATCTATTCCGGGGGGAAACTTCTTTCATTCTCGGTATATTAAGATATATTAATAATGCGTAATAATGCACCAGGATTTTACACGTCTTTCAAGATATACCCATAGATAAGGTACAAACCTGTCTGTTATCGCTCTTTAGGACTTTACGAGCTTTAAGCGACATAAATATTTGTCGTATATGAAAGACTGATACTAGTGTTTCACATCTTCACTGGTTTTAGTTTCTGTGAAACTTTGCACTAAAAAGCGCACCAGTAGCGAGCACCCCCCGGAGTTTACACTATGTATACCTCTATCGTGTGAATTTTTGCCACTCATCACAATATTGCAAAGTTTCTATGAAACTTTGCACTAAAAAGCACTTAAATCTTTCCGGGCTAGCTAGCTGCGTTCTGCACGCATGCTATTCTGGGCTCTCTCTCTCAATTATTTCCGAAACATAGCTTTGGCGGAACATAGAAAATTGAATGGCACAATGCCTCTTTTATCATGGTCTCTCGTGCAATTAACCCACGGTATTTTCAAAGAATTTGCTTGGAAGCGTGGCACATAAACAATATTATTAACTAATGTTTCAAGTGTACTGTTGACATGTTAGGCCCTTGACCAAAATGTCTTATAACTATAAGTTTATACGCAGAAATTTAAAACGAAAGCAATATATTGTCACATTCTTTTGACAATGCGATTAGCGACCGTCTAAATTTACCTAGGGATAAGGCAAACAACATACTATTCACAATATACTAAACACGGGATAGCACAACAAAACCGCAACACGTCGTTCGATCGCTATTCGCCAGTTGAGTGTTCAACTCAGTAAGTTGCTGATATCACTCGCCACGCCGGGCACGAAAGGGCCAAAAATCGCCGGGATTCAACAGTTGACGTTACTATTGGCCAGCGGAAGCGCGCACCAAAATAGAAAAAAAGATGGCGGCTTCTTTTTCGCGAAAAGAGCGATGTAACGTTTCTTTCTAGATGCAGTAGCATGAATTACATTTTATTGAAAATGAGTTGAGGTGTACAAAGGTATCTATGATTTCAGAGACGTTTGGCTAGTAAATACAGATTAAATTGCTCAGTAAAACCTCCACAGTGTAGCTTCAAACTCTATGTTTTGTTTTGTTTTATGCATTCTTTATATATTTTGATTTGAAGTTTGGTGGGGAAATTTCTGAAGTCAAACGATGAAACAACTGCATTGACGTTGTGCTTGTATAGCTTTTATCTATAGTCTAACTAAGAGGTCTAACTAAGAGTATAGGTTTCGATTAAAGTGTTAGAAATATGAACAACAGTATGGGCTAAAATGATACCAGGCAGTTTGGCTTTAAAATTTGTGTTTGCGGAAAAACTATCTTGCTTACAGCGCGAAATATAAAAAAACCCACTTTTTTTTCAAATAAACTCTTAAACAGTACATACATTTAGTAACTTAACATTTACAACATTATACTGTCAGTTTTTGATAAAAACATTGGTTCATAATAAAAAGAAATTTTCATCAACAATGCCTATACACATCTAACACTAGTATATTTTGTGATAATAAAACCATGTAACCAGTTCATGTGGGAAATTTCTGTCCCGGTTAACCTCGCTCATGAATGAGATGCCAGCTAACTCAGTAGGCCGGCCCAAATTTTAGCAAGGAAATTCAGTATTGTAATAGAGGGGTCTGTCAATTTAGCATTACTGGTATAAACATGGGCTTAGAAGCAACTAAAACATGAAGTAATAGTGGCCTGGGCCTATGTCAACATGTCCAATGTAGGTATCTGAAGCCAGACTCATTGATACTGTACATGTACATGTACATGTGCATGTAGCCGGGCTCGTATTAATACTGTCCATGTGGCCAGACTCATATTGATACTGTATATGTACATGCAGCCAGGCTCGTATTAATAATGTCCATATAACCAGGCTCATATTGATACTGTACATGTTATTAATGGGGCTAAGAATCAACAAAGTCATTAATAGTGTGGCTCTGCAGCCAAGTCCATGTACATGTAGTTAATAAACCAGGAATTACTATCAACGAGAACCAGAAAAATAGATTGTGACATGTTGATGCATCTATCAATGTACCATCATTCGTTGTTACTATCAGCTATTGTAAAGGCTAGCATATAATATTTGACGATTAGACTGATCATGCCAATAACTGTAAAAGCAGGCCAAAATAGCATTTGTGTACATGCAAATTGATTTATATATACATGTGACAGTAAAATATGAATTCAATCTTCAGCAACTAGAATTTATTTGCAAAAACCACACTAGTTTTGACTGTACCATTGACTTCATTAAACCAGTACTGTTAAAATATATCTGTAGTACACAACAAATGATTTAAGGTAATCTGGCAAAGACATCAAGTAGACATTTTCCAGACTGTTATAAGGTCACACTGTAAATGTTATTAAAGACATATACTATGTAAACCAGAACAAAAAAAATACACATCCTGATGTCAGTGCCAGGCTGCTAGATACATACAATTAAAATGAACCCAATATTGTTTTTTTCCCACCTATTATTGTGGATTTCTCAAAGAAACAATTAGAAAATATTTAAAATATATTAAAATTATCAAGACTCTAGCACCATGCTACAAATAGCAAATAATTTCGACTGTTTACATTCCTTACATTATAAAATTTCGCTACCTCTTGTCTTTGTAAGGCACTGACTGGCACATCCTTAAGCCTAAATTTGTCGACCATACTAATCACCTCCATTAGACAAAGTACAAACTTTGAAATGTCAAATAATGTGAATATTCCCTTCGCTTCTTAATGTATTTTATGTCCATGCATAAGTCCAAACGCACGTTGTTGGCCTGAGATGCCTCGTTGAAATTCCCAAATAATCGAAAATCTAAGCTTAAACTTCCAAAACCAAAAAGAACAGATTTGAGACCAAAACTCCAGGCATCAGTTGAACGAGGAATTCCACCCAAGGATAATACTGTTAAAAAAATAAAACAAGCCTCAAAATTTCCTTTTTTTGAGCTGCATCCTATTCTTCGAAAATCCATAAAGTTTGACGCTTCCTACAAAGAAGCCATTTGAAGAAAACATAGCATGTTTCGTATCACAATGAAGCTTTAGACAAGCTCTGTTCATTTCTAACACTCAATTTTTCTCCGGGTAAATACGATCGTCATCCGAGGGCTTCAAATTCGACGGCTCGGACAAGATCGGTATTAGTCACCAAACTCCCACATTTGCCGCTCGTCCAACATGGCGGAACGCGCGTAAGTTGTTGTGCCACCCTGCATTTTCATTGACTGCGAGGGCATCATCCGCTAACACTCGGAACATTGTCATTTCACCTTGCATCCTCATTGGCCCCGAAGGCATTCTATTGTTAAGTTAACTTAATTTAACTTAACAAACTTAACTTGATAGCATAGTATCTACTAGCGCATGCGCAGTATATACAAAAACAGTAAATGGTTTTATTAAAAAAGCTATTTTAAAAACTAAAATGTCAAAGACGAAATTTAGGAGACAGTGTTCAGATCATGGCACAGTCTATAGGCTCTATATAACCGAATATCTCTTCATGCGTTGGTATTAGAGATGACATCCTATTATTACTCGGGCTACCTATGGTAGCCGAGTCTAGGTAATTAATTTTGGCTCCGTTATATATTTTTTTGTGTCGAGATATGGCAATTCTGACGTCATATTTCTCAATAAGCCTTGACTCTTTAGAAGACTTTTTAGAAGTATTCTTTCTTGGAGATGTAGGGTACAACTTTCTTCATGATAAATACGCTCACAACGATCGCGGTAGAAATACACTAAAAGATGATGAGCGAAATTAATGTAAACAGCGATAAATTGAACATACTAAAGAAAGCAATCTCTCGAACAATCTTTTATTCAGACTCTCGCTTTGTATGACTGTCAATGAATCATGTTGGAAAATGCTATTTGGCAAAACTTGTAAACCTGCAAACAATTGCAAACATAATCGAAGATAAAGAAGCAGGAAGAACGTTGATGAAGAAAATTTACAAAGCCGGACAGGTATTGTAAATATGCTATGACATTACTTGAAGAGTCTCAAGAAATAAACGCTTTATATGCAAGCTTTAAATGTATTGAGGTAACTTTAACGTATGTAATTTGCTTTATTTTTACTTGCATTGTTTATTGTGGTGTTAGTAAAGTTATACAAAATAAACATGATCACGTCTTATAAATCAAGTGTGTACATTATTACCAATACCTATACCATGCATTTTAATACTAGTTATTATTCATCGTCTATTCACAAATTGTGTTTTGAGATCTGGTTGTTTTAGAATTTTTTTTTATCAGTCAAAGGTTCAAATTGTCAGAGTACGTTGTTTGTCATCATTTGTTGTAATGAAGTTAATCAGGTGATTTTAAAGAACGACTGAACGAGGGAATTGAATAATATGTTAAATATTTCCCAATCTGAAACTTATCCTAACTATTGTATAGTGAGTGGACTTCGTGACCCGTAAGACTCCCTTTCTCGTAAGAGGAATGTTTTCTGCAGGAAATGCCATTTGTATTATTGTATTAAATTACTTTTGTATTAATACCTCAAATGTCTCACAAGCTAACTTATTACTACAGACCATTAGCTAGCTGTGTCGAACCTAGTTTTCAGGGCGTTTTTGAAATTTGAAGGGTGGGAAAAAGCCCTGCAATCGGCTAGCCACAGCCCCCCAAAATACTGTGTGTAATAAATTAGCAATTTAGTTTAGTATGCAAAATCATTCTGAGTAATGGCAGCCCCGTGGGAGAACTTCATTGTAATGGCGGTCCTATTTGTCCCGTTGGCGGTCCCGTTGAAGCTATTTGATCATAACTGGCACAAAACTATGTGTAAATATGTTTCACGAGAAATGTTTAAGAAAAGTAAGCAACCAATGAGAATGCCGAATCCAACAGCCGATGCCGGAACCTTTTCCCACCTTACCAATTTCAGAAAGTCCCTGAGAACGAGGTTGAGCTGTGTCTTGTGCCCAGACTTGTTTCACTTGGCGGATGTTTTCTGATTCATTAAAGTTGCCATGTTTTCTTAAATGTAAATAGGATTAATGTAGCATTAATATGTACAATTCAGTCGTTGAATTTTCTTTCTCAATACATTGTCATTCATTATATTATTATGGCGAACATTATTTACCACGTGCAAAAATTAATGCTGAGAAAAAGTGCCCTTTTTATATGGCTGCCCCCGCCGCTTTAAGTAGCTTCCGGCGCACCTGGGCAACGCGACTGAGTGCACCAAGTTGCCGGAGTTAACGCCTAGCGGGCGTCTTGTTTATAATACAAGGGACCTTCAGCAAGCCTGGACGACGACGGCAATTAAGTTACTACATTTAGAAGAAACCACGGATCAGGACATCGTATATTGTATATGTATTTTGTAAGTTCTTTAAAAAGGAGCCATAGCTTCGACAACATGATGTACAATATATATTATAAACTAACAGCTTTTGCTGTTCCTTGCCACAACGTTGTCTTGAAAACGTCACAACGCTTCTGTTGACGTTGTATGTGCAACGAGGACGGTGTTGGGATTACTCTTGCGACTGAAAATTATTCAACGTATTGTTTTATGGTTGAAAAATACTATTGTACTTGGGTCGTCGTCGTGGCGATCGCGTTGTGCTTGCTTAAGGTCCGTAATTACTCCCAACCACGCAAAAATCAAGTTCCGTGGGCTAATATATATTAGTCCGGGGCAATTAACTTGATTTATGTGTGGTTGGGAAAATTAGGGTTAATGGTAACTAACATATACTTATATATCAAAGCACGAAGTATAATGTCTAGATTGGAAATTTACTGAATGACTAGTTAATAAATGTAGCCAACTGCGGATACCTCAACGAATTTACATGAAAGTATCCACAACCTCTCAACTTTATTCTATTGTCGAAAACTCTTAGAAATACAATGCTGAACGGGCCATTGGTGCCAATATTAAATTTTCCAAAGCCAAATTTAAGTCAAAGTTCCCTGCTGCCTCTGCCATGACATTTATACTTTGTTTCATGTCGCCACAGTCCAGAATCATGGACGTGTCAAACCAGTTTTGGAAACAGGTTTGGTACAACAGACATTTTTATTGGCTACTGAGCGTGTTTACGCAGTGACCAATTCAACGAGTTGTTTTCGTGTTGGCGCTAGAGTAACAATTGGTGTTCTGGAGCCGGTTGAGTTTCTGTAACCCTATTTTTATCTCTTTAGTTACTTTTTAAAACATTATTTCCGTAAAGAAATAAGAACACTTTGTCACAGAGTCGCGATCGGTATAAAGATGTTTATAGTACGTGCTTGAGAAGTTAATTATAACTAGACAACTCACAGAGCTGGTGAAACACTCGGCTGTCGTATCGTGTTATTCACGCATATCTCGTTTTTCTGATCTTCGTTGTGCAGGTAACTTCGCGCATGCGCGACAGGAAAGGAGTCGGATGTTTCCAACCGGTCTCTTTCCTATAAAGACTTCTGCCAGCAGGAAAAAGTCAAAGAGCCAGGTCTGGACATCAGTTCCAAGGATTGATTCAGATAGTATAGTACATCAAGTAGAAAGGATAAAGTATAATAGAGACAGGGGCGGATTTAGGGTACGTCAAGCACGTCATGCGACGTAGACAAAAATCCCAGACTAATTTATTCATGAATTAATTAGTTGGAAAAAATTTTAAAAAATTATTTAAAATTTGAAAATTTCAAATTTTAAGAATATTCAAATTTTTAAAAAAATTATATGAATTTTTAAATTTTTTAAATTTTCAAAAATTTCATTTTCGCACGTATTTAGCGCTATATCGAGGAAAATTGAATAATTCTCTGACTCAGCCCCCCTCCTCGGCTGGAGGACACTTAGTGTCTTGGTCTACTTCATGTAGCCTGAACGAAACTGTTCATACGGTAGGGATAGAGAGGGATGTCATTCACTCCATTTACAAATGTGGATAATTAGACTACGTCAAAATGGCCGTCTACGTCGAAATAACGAGCACTGATTGGACAAAGACAATAGAGGTACGTCGGAAGTAGATAGTCTACGTCGGAAGTAAAATATTTTGACGTTCTTTGGCTTTTGATTGGCTAGCAAAGGATATTTCGACGTACACGGACTACGGCAAGAGTGCAAGACTACGGCATAACTAAGCTATCTGAGCCGGCAGTCAAACTTCAGCTTGAGACAGTCACGGAACTTGTAGAGAATGCTCTACACTACAGAGTGGAAACGATGAATATTTGTTGAAGGCGATCTGTTGCGATTTGACAAAGAAACTCTAATCGTGTGGTTTCCTCGTGGGTCAAGAGTTTTCGGCGCAGATATTTGGCAAGACATTACATCGGGATATCGACACGGAGGCATATATTCCTCAGTATGCTAAAGCTGTTTGTTGAACGAAAGTTAAGAAACGTTGTATGGTGAGTGGATACTATCTTATCTTAGTTCCTCAGACTTGTGCAACCGTGAAAAGCGTAAATTATTTAAATTAGATCGGATATGTAGAGCTCGAGTATATTTATGAATAATTCATAATTATTGAGATAATGAGATGTGTTACAAATATAAGTAAGTAATCCATCACTGAATATTATAATTAATCTTACTGTAGCCGAAAGTTTGTAGCAATTTTAGATCAATAGCGACAGAATGTAAATCATTTTTAATATACAATTTTAAAAAAATGTAAAAATTAATTTATTAAAAAAAGGCAGCAATTAGGTTTATATATTATTTCATCATATATTATATATATATATATATATATATATATATATATATATATATATATATATATATATACTGTAGAAGATGTTGTAAAAACTTTTGGCAGAGTGCTCGATGGGAATCCAGAGCATATTATAGTTAAAGTTCAAAGACTCAACAGGTTATTATTGTTTTATATATATATATATACAGTATATATGTGAAATAGTAAAATGTACTTTAAACAAAACAATTTTCTAGGCTATATCTGAGCTAGCATATTCATCTCTTCTCTATACTAACAATGTTATATTAAGTTAATATAACAGTAAATACCATCTTGGGCTTATTATGCAACATCGATAATTTAGATGTTGTGTAGTGGGCTCGAGGTGGTATATATTGTCCATAGTTTGTTAATTATTAATTATTAATGTATACACCAAACAAGCAAATTTTGAATTTTGCTTTCTTGTAGATTCCCCATCACCGTAAATTATTATTTTCTTCTTTCATATCTATTTGTACTATCTATATTATCTTGCAATGAAATAAAGTATTTATATATACAGTATATATATATATTTCTGGGGGGGAAAAGAGAAAAAAAAGTACTTGGTAGTTACTAGTTAGTATGTATGAGTATGACTTGGAATGATGTAGAGAGGTGAGCTTCTCTATATGTCCATGAAATGTCCCATGTGGTCTTTTGATACTAAAATGACTTCTAATCAGACAGTCTCTGGCTGGATAGAGGTATTAAGGCAAGTATCTGGTGCCTCAAAACCAGACAACTCAGGGTAAATAAGGGGTAAAGTATTAGTTAAGATGACTAGGATGATGTAGAGAGATAAGCTCCTCTATGTCCATGAAATGTCCTATATGGTCTATTCATAATTCTTCTTCTAATCAGACAGTATCTGGTGCCTCGAAACCAGACAGCTCAGGGTAGATAAGGGGTAAAGTATTAAGTAGTTAAGAATTAAGATGACTAGGATGATGTAGAGAGATAAGCTCCTCTATGTCCATGAAATGTCCTATATGGTCTATTCATAATTCTTCTTCTAATCAGACAGTATCTGATGCCTCAAAACCAGACAACTCAGGGTAAATAAGGGGTAAAGTATTAGTTAAGATGACTAGGATGATGTAGAGAGATAAGCTCCTCTATGTCCATGAAATGTCCTATATGGTCTATTCATAATGCTTCTTCTAATCAGACAGTGTCTGGCTAGTATGTGTTAAGGCTAGTATCTGGTGCCCCAAGACCAGACAGCTTGGCAGCTAAGGGATTGCACTTGCAGCAAGTGACTGCAATTGACCTTACAAAATATGTTGGAGCCTTGGCTGTCCATGTTGGATTCACTGTACAACAGTGATTCATAGGCATGCTGATGAGCTCTGACATGGAGCAAAACAGTCCTAAAAAGTTGTCTACAATAATGATAAAAAAAATACAAAAGCACAAGTCCTTAAAAAATCATAAAATGTTGTATAAAAAACACAAGTTAAAACTGTAAGATTTTGCTAAATAGTCTTGCCAGAATGCAGGAAATGCCATTTCAGGGAACCAAATTTTAAAAAATTTTCGGGGGGCCATGCCCCCGGACCCCCCTAGAAATAATATTTCCGGGTTTTGACGTACTCTGAAAAATTCCTGGATCCGCCCCTGAATAGAGATAAAGGATAAATGTATATATATATATATATATATATATATTCATTCTAAACGACCTAGGGAAAAAGTTTGGCAACCAAAATATTGGCCTATATAGAGACAACGGATTGGCAGTAGTAAAAAATAAGACCGCACGATTGGCAGACAAAACAAGAAAAGATCTTCACAAAAGTTTCGAACAGTTTGGCTTAAAAATCACGGCAGAAGCAAATTTAATTTCAGTAAACTTTTTAGACGTTACTTTCGACCTAAGCAATGGAAAATACAAACCTTTTCGAAAGCCCAATGACGATCCATTATACATAAACAAGCAATCAAACCACCCACCAAGCATTTTAAGACAGCTACCTACATCAATCAACAAGGGCATTTCCCTCCTCTCGTCTGACGAGCGGACATTCCATGAAACCGCACCAATTTACCAAGATGCATTATCTTGTTGTGTTGGTGGCACAGTGGTTAGCCAATTTACCAAGATGCATTATCACAGTGGTTAGCCAATTTACCAAGATGCATTATCTTGGTGTTGGTGGCACAGTGGTTAGCGCACGTGCCTTTCACCTCTGCGACCCGGGTTCAATTCCTGCTCTCAGCAGTTATCTGATTAAAATTTCACCTTGGCCGCATGTGAGAAGAGTGCTTCCAGTTTGACTCTACCAAACATCGCAGGTTTCCTCCGGGTACTCCGGTTTCCTCCTGTAGAAACACTGGACCAATGAGGGATGGTCCTTACTGGACCTCTAGGGAGAACAGTTATCTATTAACTGATAGAGCTATCCAGTATAAATAAGATTAGTTTATTTATTATATTATTTAATTTCAACCATGAGCTAAACTACACACAAGAAACATCACAGCAAACACGCAGAAATAGACACCGCAATATCATCTGGTTTAACCCTCCATTTAACAAAAATGTCAAAACAAACATAGGACGCAATTTTCTTAGCCTTATTGACAAGCACTTTCCACCAGGACACAAGCTTCACAAACTTTTTAACAGAAACACAGTCAAGATTAGCTATAGTTGCATGAACAACGTCAAGTCCATTATCACGAAACATAATTCACGCACAATCAGGAAAAGCAAGCCACGAAGCATAGTTACAAGCAGTTGCAATTGCAGGATTAAGGACAATTGCCCCCTACGTGGGCAATGCATGACAAACAACATAGTATACAAGGCATCTATTTCCATAAGCAACACGAACATCACTAAGCAATACATTGGCATGACAGCAAGTACATTTAAAAAGCGATATCGTAACCATACTAAATCTTTCCAGAATAGAAAGTATTCAAATGAGACGGAACTTTCGAAATACATTTGGAATCTAAAAGAAAAAAAACAAAGTTTCGACATAACCTGGTCTATACTAAAACACTCAATTTCTTACACGGGAGGATAAAAAAGATGCAATTTATGCTTGGACGAAAAACTTTTCATCATGAAGGCAGACAAACAACTCTTACTAAACAAAAGATCAGAAATAGTTTCGACGTGTCGGCACAAAAATAGATTTCGGATCAACAACCTAAACAATCAAAGGAATGCGCGCAACGTTTCGACGCCCACACCCACGCTCCAAATGAATCCGCCGGACGTTTCGACGCCCACACCCACGCCCCAACTAACGCATTTAAGCAGCCCACTAACCGATATTTTTCAGTCGCCTGATGATCCCGTTTAGGGTGAAACCTCTGGTAGCGAAGACTTTAAGGTAAAACTATACTTTATACTTTGTATATATATATATATATATATATATATATATATACATCTTTGTTTATATTTTTCCCAAAATATTAACATTTGTTTCTATACTGATTTATTCAGCATAGAGTCCTTTTTCAAAGGAAACTCCCGCCAAGGTACTTTTGGCGCATATATCAATTTTAATATATATTTTTCATATTTTCCTAAAACTAAACTGTTATGTAGACCTTAAATGAAGTACTTACGGCGTTTTTCTTATTTGTCACGCAAAAAACTTAGTTGGAACGCAGGCTCAGTGTTTTGTCTTTATAGTATGAGTATCTCGTTTCACGATCGGCCAAGGTTCTAGCTAGACTGTACTACAGTCCCTTATAGGGGCTGGGAGGCTGCCTCCTCCGCAGGCCCTCGTTGCATCATGGACAGGTCACACACGCCGAATTTAGGGCCTGCAAGATCCTGTAAAAAATTTGGCAAAACTTGGCACAGAAGACATTTGCATAATTAACTACCCATTGTTTCGTTCGAATAGCCAAGGCTGCTTCCAACTCCGACTCTACAAACTTACAAGACTTACCGTCGCTTTTTCGTACAAGTTTGGAAATCACGTCAGTTTCTGAAAGTAATGAATGTATAGACTGTGTAACACCACCAACTTCACCTTTCAAAACCAGTAATGATTTCGCAAAACATAACCTTACTCCCACTTCCAGGGAAATAGGACTTCCAACGCCGAAACGGCATGCAACAGGTTAGTAAAACTTTGAAAATGTTTAAGAACTGATTTGAACATTTGAACGAACAAAAAACACTTGATTATTATTTTTTTAATTTTAGTTCCAGTGTTTTCCGTCTGTGGAGCAGTGAAAGAACTGTTGTACGTGAAAAAAGATATATTCGAGCGTCACGCTAGAGGAAGTCTCAGTTCTTTCCCGCTTATATGGCCAAACTCAAATTAAAAAGGCTATTAAAAACGTTTTTGGGGATGGTGTCGACTTCAAACGGGTTCGGAGCCTTGGAAAAGAAGAGTATCCTTTGACAATTTTATTGTTTAGGAACGTTTTAATAAAATGAAGTTATGCTTTATAAAACAAAGAAACTCTCGCGTTTATATTCAATATGTATTTTTGCATATCGATCGACAACTATTAATCTTCTCAACTGAGAACTGTTCACAAGGTTTTCAATCTGATTAGCCCAGTAGGCAGGAGTTTATTTTGTCATTTAAGAAAATACTACATCGTTTAGGTTTACCAAATATTAAAATTGAAGGATACCTTTAATTTGAACTAAAGGAGGGTTTTATTTCATCCAATAATTATACAAAGCACTTGTGTTTTTTTTATTTAAACATATTTTAGTTATCGACATTTTCTCCAAGAGCTTAGAGCTCATCAAGGGAGATTATGTCTAATATTTACATTGAAATAAATGGAGTACAGCGCGATGTAAATAAAGTTTAAGACAAAGATTAGGATATTGGAAAAGCTCTGATTAGAGATCATATTCAAACAGATTACAGAATCTCAACTTACTAATCAGTTGAGCTAGTAAATCGCTTTGTGTTCAAGATGAATAATTGAACGTTATACATCAAGATTTGATTTTCTTCATTACTAATCTGTTCAGAGCCATGTAGAAATATTTTAATTATTTGATCATCTGATAAACTCGACCATGTGGTGTGGAGCAACTGCGCAGACGAAGAAAGTAGTTGTTGTTGTTGAGTAGCATATCGCGGACAATATAAAAAATAATGCTTAATGTTTTCAACTATTCCCCATCGACATTTACAAAAAGGAGAAGATTTACAATTAATTCTATATAAATAAAAATTTAGTGCACAATGACCTAGACGGAGCCTAGTATGTAATATTGAGCCATATCGATTTAATGAAGTATTGTAAATTGTGTTATATTTTTGTCCACAAAAATAGCTACATGTTATAGTTTGCTCTTAAATAAAGATAATGGTTCTATATTACATATGTTATCATCAAGTTCATTCCAAGCTGCAATTGCCGATGGGAAAAGGGATCTCTTAAAAGTATTAGTAGGGATATATGTAAAGTTTTCATTGGATCTCAGCAAGTAATTAGATCTTTGACTAACATATGGAGGCAGTAGGTCACGAAGGTAGGATGGTGTGAAGGAGTTAATTATTTTATAAAGTAATGATAATCTATGTAAATGTCTCCTAGTTTTCAGGTCTTCCCAACATAATTCATTTAGTAATCGCTTTCTATTTGTTCCTTTCATAGCTCCAGTAACTATACGAGCTGATTCATACTGAATCCATTCTAAGAGATTTGCTTCTCCTTCACTGCATCCATCCCAGATGACATCTGCATATTCCATCAAAGGTCTAATAAGACTTTTATATAACGAAATAAGGGTTGAATGGTTGATCTATTTAGCTTATGTTTAACACCTTTTAAAACATTCATCATTTTACTAGCTTTTTTATGTATACTTAGTATGTGGTCAAACCAAGAAAAATTTGATGAAATCTTCAACCCTAGATGAGTATGAGAAATAACTTCTCTTAGAACAATACCATCTAAATATAAAGTAGGGTGTGAAGGTTTAAAAAGTTTTTTCGAAAATATAATACTTTCACATTTAGTAGGATTCATTTCCATTAACCATTGCTTACACCACTGGTTAATGTTATGAAGATCCATATTTAATCTCAAAGCAGCGTTTGATTGATCATCAACTTCATCAAATAAAGATGTATCATCGGCATAAAGAAAACAATTTGATACAACATTTTCACTGATGTCATTAGTATATATAAGAAAAAGCAAGGGCCCGAGTACAGAACCCTGTGGAACACCAGCTTCAATATCTAACCAGCTCGAGCTCTGCCCATCGATAACAACTCTCTGCTTTCTATCCGATAAATAACAACGAAACCAACTTAGAAGTGGATCTTTTACTCCAAGAATTTTCAGTTTATAAAGTAATCCCTTATGTCATACTTTATCAAATGCTTTACTAAAATCGAGAACAACAATACGTACTTATTTTCCCATTTCTAGAGCTTGGTAAATCATGTGGACAATATAAGTGAGTTGATTAACAGTGCCATCTCCAGGTCTAAAACCGGACTGAAAAACATTGAGATATCGTATTTCTAATAAGAATTCATACAATCTTGCAAATACAATTTTCTCTGGAATTTTTGAAATGGATGGAAGAAGCGATATGGGGCGGTAATTCTTTTTATATTGGCGATTATCTTTTTTGTATATAGGAGTTAAATTGGCTTTTTTCCATTCCGTGGGATATTCTCCCACTTGGAGGCATAAATTTATTAAATGTGTGAATGATTTTGCAATGCCATAGCTGCATAATTTAATGATTTGGTTTCCAAAGCCATCATGACCACAAGCTTTTGATATGTCAACCTTATTCAATAAATTCAAAACTTCTTGTTCCGTTGTCTGGATTATTGATAACGTTTTATCGGTGCAATCATGCGTATACACGGATAGTGGCAGCTGGTGATTGCTGTCATTAGCTATAGCTTGGCTAGCAAAATATTCATTAAATATGTCAGCTTTTTCTTGTGCGTTAAAAATAATCTCAGCATCCTGTTTACTTGCCGGGATAGATATACGGTTATTCTTATTAAGAATCGATTTAATATAACTCCACCATTTTTTTGGACGCAAGGAAGAGTCCGATAATTTGTTATTTAATTTATGATAATAAGAAATTTTTGCTTCTCGAATCAATGACGTTGTACAATTTCTTTGAGTTTTATAACTCTGCCAGAGAGAACTTGTTTTTTTTACAAAATTGTTTTAATAATCTATTTCTTTTTCGGATCTCCGTTCGTACCACAGAAGTCATCCATGGTTTATCCCTAGGACGTATTACAACTGTTTTGTTCGGAGTGCATTATGTTTTCAAGGTACTGTCAGTATAAACTGCCGTGCATATACCACTAATATATAGTAAAAGCTTGAGCAAACTTTTTAGACATTTATTTTACATATAACTTACTACCATAGTGAAAAACTGAAATAATGCCCCCTTTCCCATCTAAAAGCCACCTCCATATAATTTTCGAATTCGGTCTACAATAACACCATTAATAAAAAATAAGATAATCGGTTACAGTTGGTTTTAGATTTCAGTTGCTCTCTTACTCTGGCTTGGAAAATTAACCCCCCTGACAACACGAAACTACAGAAATCCCAATTTTGATAATTTGATAAAATTAAACTAGTACAGTGAAACCTGAGTTTTGCGACCACCCCAGGTGCCACGTAAAAGTGGTCGTTAAGGACAGGTGGTCGTTCAGACAGGTAGTGATGTGAGGTCATAGCAGCCATTTTGGCAGCGCCGCGACTCGTACTGTCGTTCACGGTCGTTCACTTCAGTTTTTGCTCTTGGCTTTATTTACGATCTTCCAGTGGTATTTTTTAGATGTGAACACTCAGTTTTGTCACTTTCCTCTCCAAGTTAAAAAGCCGTTGTAAAATATACAAACTTGTCGCGGTAAAAGATCGTCAAGATCAACTTGTCTAAAGTTAACAAATATTACTCATGGTTTTGGATTGTTCAGTCATTGTATTAACTCTCAAACATCAACTAAAAAGTATTTGGCTTTGGCAGGAGAAATTCACACAGATTTTCATCAAATAATGCTCAAAAGAGAAACAAAACAAGACTAAAATGCGGTAACACGGCAATTGAGCAACACTTCCGGTTTCTTGTTTTCACGTGTGGTCGCATTCGCGTTTGTTTACTACGAAAAAACGGGTATTTCTTTAACGTATTTCGGCAGTTTTACGTTGAGTTGGTCGCTCATAACAGGTAAATATCTTGTTTGGGACACAAAAAACCGGTCGCTGGTCGCGTAAGGCAGGTGGTCGCTCATTGCAGGTATATTTCAACTACAAATCGTCCGTGCCAGAAAAAGTGGTCGTATATGACAGGTGGTCGTAAAACATGGGGGGTCGGGAAACTCAGGTTTCACTGTACATATTAATCATTATTTTCAATTATTTTTACATTCAATATTTTTCAGAACTCTCTGAATTACAAACGGGAATAAAACAGCTGACAAATTCGATGCATGATAATCTAGAGAACTTGTGTTGTACTACTACTGATGTTGATGGTTCTAACAATTTAATCTATGATGCTGTCAAAATTGGTAAGCTGCTTAAGAGAGTGAAAACCTGAAATATCTCCACAAGGCCATCTTCAGCATATATGACACAACCATTCGCACCTTGGAAAAGTCCACCAGCCAAAAGAAAACATTACTACCATGTCAAGCTGCTCAGTTTGAAAAAGAAATGACACACCTTAGCCAATTAGTAAATATGAGAATACGGAGTCAGGGACTTACCAATATACACCCTGATATATTTGATAATTTGGCAAACACCATCAAACTTAAATGTCCACTGATATATGATATATTGGAAAACACAGTACTTTTGTCAAACACAGAAAGGAATGTTCACAAAACAAATGTGAAAAAGATAAAAATGGCCATCAATCTCCTGTTGACAGGACTTGTTAATATCAGGAACAGTTGCCTGCTATATTAACAAGATGGCCATCCCCCCACGGTCCATGACATTGCCAGGCGTTTGCAGGATTTTTTTTGCATGGGGGCGGGGCATTTGTTCTTTCAGTATTTACCTGGAGCTGGGCATTACTGTACAGTCACTTGCACCTACCCCCATGCATTGGGCTGGGCATTTGTCACGACCAAAGAAGGTTGTGGTTGCTTTGGGAATCTGTAGTGTATGCAAATAGGCTTTCATTAATTCAAATGGTTTCAAACAGTAATAGTTGTGCTACAATAAGAGACAATTGAAAACAAAATGGGGCTCTATAAAACATGCACCTTGTGTGAATCATAGATGGTCTGAATAGATCTAAAGATCATCAACATGCTAGGATTTTCCTTATGTTATTCTGACAAAATCCATCACCTACTCAAGCTTGAGTCAAACTGACGACGTTTTGCAAAGAAATATCACCTTGGAAAGTGTGTTGATTTATCCTGGGGAAGAGCCTGTGTCCCCACAGAACCTCAGTGCATTTGCATTAAAAAAAATTAAAAATGCAAATTTCAAGGGGTTGGCCCAGGGGGGGGGGGGGGGGGGGGTATTGCTGGAATTGACTGATCCATAACACAGTGGCCTTGTTATATATACCATTGGAAACTTGACAAACAAAAATACATTACAAAGAAACTTGCCTGGATACACTTGATTTCTTTTGCATGAAGGACTGGTTCCTTCCCACCACAAGAACTCCAACAATTAAAGTACACAGTCATTTTGTTGTTATCAGTACAAATCAATGTTGCTGATTTGGGGCTCAATTTGTAAGGTCTTAATACCCCCTTATAAAACAGGAACATTGCGTACAATTTTGCAGCCGTTTCTGCATGCTCGTTTGATGTTCAGACAAAGAGGTGGAAATATCCCAGACACGATTTTGAAAGTCTCAGTCTGAAGAGAAACAAAATCCTTACAAAATCATTACTAGCCGACAATTTCAACATGTAAAAAATAAAACAAATTCCGACAAATAACACCTTGTAAACTCCAGATTTTCATTTAGTTTAAATAACAAGACAAAAAATGAATATGGCGATATTTAGAGTTTATTTCAAACCCATAACACAAACCTATACTATAAAATTACAAGCAAGCCATGATTCTATTAAATTTTATAAATATGGCATCTAATGATAACAGAAAATTATTATGTTTACAAAAATTAACTATGTAAAGGTTGTTGACTAATAGATTCTTAAAAGTAAGAGAAGTATTTGAAGAGGAAGGACATTGTCAGAAGTGGTATCCGGTCGTTTTCCCCACTGTTACAGTTAAGGCATTAAGCTTGCAGGTTGGGGACACTAATTTCAAATGAGAAATATGAGAAATACCGGCATTTGTCTAGGTAAGGAGATAACTAGATATAAAGTCGATTAAAACATTTTTATCTTGGTGAATACCGGTAAATTCTTACAAGGCAAGATGTTTTATAGTCCTATTTAATATTAGTATTGAGTCACTCCTGTTTCTTACGAAAATAATATATAGGAACATTGCAAAATCTCAGGAAAAACGACTTTGAAATAACCTTGAGTTAGGGGAGAAACGACTCGGGGGCGAAACGACCGCAATTCTTCAGAGGTTATCATACTTTATTATTATTATAAGTATTTATTCTTTATTTATTTATTATAGCTGGTATTTATATTGCACTATTTTCGACGTCGGAAGAATGCTCAGAAAGACGTTTTCCAAATAGCGTTGGGTTTTACCAACATAGCGTTGGTTGCATCCACTAACTACAAAAGAATAAAGAAATGACGACAAAAATTGACTAAATATGGCGTAATGGGTTACCTCACTTGAAGCAGCTCCATACAGTCTTGACAGTTCTTTAAAGACTTCCTCGCTATGCTTTGCCTTGAACAGTGAAGCTGCTTCCCTCAGAATATTGTTCCTCATTTTTCCATTAACAGCTCTATAATGCTGTTCTTAAACCTGCCTTTTTCTAAAAAGCAATTTTACTCAAAACAGCGTTCATGTGGACAACATACCTTGCCAGAACCGAATGCGTCATGCCACATCTTTACAGAATAGGAAGCCATTTTGACAAGGCCAACTCAGTCGACGCTGTGCATAATGGGATCGCTCGCCATTTTGTTTACAGGATCTGACAGGCCCTCTCAAGAGTGTGACCTGTCCATGATGCAACGAGGGCCTGCGGAGGAGGCAGAGCGGCGAAGACGCGAACCAAGGTTGCAGCTGGTTCCAGAGGCGAAACAGTTGATGCTATGTACTACGTCGCCGAGGAGTCGGTTTATCACTGTCTAAAATCCAGAGTCAGGAGAATACAAGAGAGCAACAAGAACAGCAGGAATTTTCATTTTTCAAGACGTTTTATTAAACGGTGAAGTCCCAGTGCAATCATGCAAGGTACGTAGTTATTAAAATCTTATTATTGACCAAATACCTGCGCAACAGAGTCAGAGAGGGAGTCAATAAGGAAACTTTGGATGACTGATGGATGCATGACTGTTGATAGAAATGCAATCAGGTCCGCGACTCTGCGTCGGACGTCGAACGCCGTGTGTAAAATATATCCGTGGCTCATAACAATAAAATGCGTAGTAAACAAACGTCGTTGAATCCTGGGTGCATGTTCGGTAATACAGCGAGTTTGATTCTCCTTATCGACCAAGCACTGTAGTTTTTTCCCGGCACGGCTCCAATCTCACAACAGCGACATTCTTTAGGTTTAACGACACCTTCAAGAGAGAAACACGAACACTTTCATATACCTAGAAAAACATTCACTTGCTTTTGAAACTACATGATGACCGATGATTCTCTCAATAATAAGATTTTAATAACTACGTACCATGATTGCACTGGGACTTCACCGTTTAATAAAACGTCTTGAAAAATGAAAATTCCTGCTGTTCTTGTTGCTCTCTTGTATTCTCCTTCATATTCTAAAATTATGTGCGCTTTTCGCTGGTGCGCTTCTTCATCATAATTATAGTCATTACTAGAAATACATAAACACAACAACCCATCGCCCGCTTTTAATACGTTATTAAATATACATACATAAATACCCTCCCCCCCCCCCCCCCCCCCCCCCCCCCCCCCCGCCCCCCCCCCCCCCCCCCCCCCCCCCCCCCCCCCCCCCCCCCCCCCCCCCCCCCCCCCCCCCCCCCCCCCCCCCCCCCCCCCCCCCCCCCCCCCCCCCCCCCCCCCCCCCCCCCCCCCCCCCCCCCCCCCCCCCCCCCCCCCCCCCCCCCCCCCCCCCCCCCCCCCCCCCCCCCCTTCCCCCCCCCCCCCCCCCTCCCCCCCCCCACCCCCCCCCCCCCCCCCCCCTCCCCCCCCCCCACCCCCCCCCCCCCTCCCCCCCCCCCCCCCCCCCCCCCCCCCCCCCCCCCCCCCCCCCCTCCCCCCCCCCCCCCCGTCCCCCCCCCCCCCCCCCCCCCCCCCCCCCCCCCCCCCCCCCCCACCCCCCTCCCCCCTTAAACAGTTTAATAACTGTTTTTGTATACAATCCTGGCCTCCTTTACATCCTGTTTTATCACTTTTATGAATGTAGTTTTTCTATTATTAACCAATTTCCAAAGCAATGTTTTAATCCAAAATAATAAAGCAGTGGCTGATGAAAAATTTGTGTCACGACCTAATAGCACCAGAAACTGATAGGAAAAACAAACAATAATTACAGACGCTTATATCAAGGTGCCTATTAACTGTTTGAATATGATTCCTAATGTTCCAAATATAATGTTGAACCTTAAAGAAAAACATCAGAACAGAAAAAATCGTAGGTAACAGCCTGAAAACTATAGGTATAAGAGATTTAAAAACTAACCAGGGAAGAACCATAATGCAAAGTTTCACTCGAACCATGGAAAAAACGCCTGAGAAAATGTATATTATTTGACAAACTTTTTGTTGTTTTAACTGAGTTTAATACTGAGAAGGTTTTGGATATATACCGACTCTAATCAGCTAAAGAAAGCTGGTAAGTTAAATACGAATCACTGCTTACCGATAAATTTTCTTTTGGCTCTTCTCAGATGCTGCAAACACTGCCATACGGGTTACGGCGTTTGGTTTCCGTGGTTTTCTCGTTCGGTTCGTAGCAAAAAGCAATCAATTCCCTTCAAAATGTGAAAAGCTGTTTGTGTTGATGTTCCTTTCAATTCACTGTTCCCTCTCGAGCCAAGATATATCAGCGCATGCATACTGTCTTTTGCTGGCTTTGAACAGACACGAAGAAACATCTTTTTGGGTTTTTTCAGTCACATTTGGCGGCATCTTTTCCGATCTTTATAGCAATTTTTCATGCTTTTTCAATGGTTTCTTGTCGTGTTTAATATTGTTTGGTTCATCCACTGCAACATCTCTTCTTAGGTTTCCTTTTTCGGTCATTTGTAAACCAATTCTTCTGACAAAGATTTTGTTTCGCTTGAGCCGCGAAAGTTGGCGATTTGATGTATATATATATATATATATACATACATACATATAAACATCTCGCAGAATTTCTTTCCCACTCGCGTGTAATTTCGCGTGTAAAGTGGATTCCACGCGTGTCGAGATTAGCACCCTCGCCGGGGCTCGGAGACAAGCGGCTCTAGATCGTTGTCAAACACTTCATTGTTGATCCCATCCATACCAGCAATGTCCGCATAAAGTTCGCTTTCGCTGTCAGAGTTTCTAGAAGTCGACTCGGAAGGTGGGACGTTTTTAACAAAACAGGTATAACAAATCAACAAGACGTTTTATCACTCGTTTGTGTTGAGTAGATGACATCACAAAGTAGTACCGCTGACTGATTAATTCGCGGACTCGAATTGTCGGCGGAGTGATTTTATGCCAAATTATACGACATTCAATCGATGTTTATACTCAAATCAACCTTAAAGTTGCTTTTACTCTTATATTTGTATAACTTCTAAGCATAAGAAGTGATTAAGCCGCAAAAATCGTTAACGATTTTCGGTCGCACTGCTACTTTAAATCATTCGTACGAACGTGTAGGATATATCAAGTAATCGGTAGCGCGAGTCAACGTGGGTTTGACATAATGCTTCATATCATCCACCTTGGCTCATGGAAAAGTTTTTACTTGAATCCGAACGTTGCATTTTGAGCTTTTACGTAATTTTGAAGGATTCACGTATTTGAGCAGTGTGATTGAGTCACCAACGATAGCCGCATTTACCATGGCGTGTTTGATTGGCTTGATTATCGTGGGATTTCTCCGTCGCGAAGATTCGACTTCGTCTTGAACTGTTGAATTTCTCTTCGACTGATATTGTTAAGGAGCGTACGATTGAGTTGTTTGGCTACCAGAATTCCTTGTACATGTTAGTTCCGTGTCGTTTTCATTATCATCTTCAACACTGAGTACAGAGAATCTATTTTCAATATGGATGTTCGGATTTAATACTTCTCTCATCTGTTGTTGGTTACTGTCTGCTTAATCAGAATCAATTTGTTCTTCCATACGATTACCATTTAAAGGTTGATTTTCTTCCGATTCTTTCTATAACAGTCGAATAGTCGTAATTAAGCTGGCATTTTTCGCCTCACTTTGTAAGTCAGCTAATATATAACTTAAATTGTTCATTCTTTCAGTCAAAGATTCGTTTTCGTTTTGAAGTTCAAGGTTTTCCCCTCTTATTTTTCACATGCCTCGGTTTCCTTTGATCTTTTAGGGGAATATATTCAATAGACCCCTGGCAAAACAATAGATTAATATTCCCCTCTAATATTCCCCTCTACGGCTCTAATATTCCCCTCTACCATTCCTCGCTATAATATTCTCCTCTAATCTTCCTGTGTAATATCCCCCGCACCATTCCTTATCTTATGAAATCATGTCAACCTCGCCATATATGTGTTTATTCCCCGAGGGCTTTGCCCCCGAGGGCTTTGCCCTCGGGGAATAAATCACATATCCCCTCGTGGTCTCAAAATAACCTATACTTATTAATCCGGTTAACTCGCTTTCCGAATCTGAATTTTTAATTTGTTTAAGCTCATCTGAATGTTCCAGCAAAGTATTGTTTACAGCTACCATGTTTGCAGTAAATTATTTTGTTAAAGCTTGTATATAGCTGGCTGTCAAGAGATTTGATAGAAGTCTCTAAGGAATATTTATGTTCATCTATTACTACGCAAGAACGATTTTCATTCTCTTCGATATAGCTTTTGAAGTAATAGTTCAAATACGAGACGGAAGACTTTACCGGGATTACAAAGCCCTCGTGCATTAAAAAGCAATCGGACTCTGAAATCCCGGTAAAGTCCTCCGTCTCGTATTTGAACTCAAAACTCCGAAGATACCTCTGAAACGTAATATGATTTGCCTTATTTCAAAGTCCCAAGACTTTGAAAACGTATTTTGCATTATTTCAAAGTACTAGTACTTTTCCTCCGATTTCAAAGCACTGATTAAACATAATTTCTGGTTCATGAATTATTAATGAGTTTGAGAATTGTTCAGCAAATTCAGTATCATGATCTTCGGTATTTGCTAGCTTCTTTGGTATAGATGCTAGCGAATTCAATTTTTCTTCGATTTCGTCCTTCCTATTACCACTGACTGTAATCGTTTGTGTATTTGTGCCATCTGATTGATATATCTTCATTTTGGTACAACTTAGCATCTCCTCCAGGAGAAGACCATTTTCCATCGGCCAAATTCAATACTTCGTTGACACATATTTGCAGAGAACCAAATGAAGCGGTTCATGTCAGCTTACATTTACTGTTAACATGCAGTTAAACTATGTAGTAGGCTTCCTCCACCGCTTTGCTCTTGACTCATTTTCCTGCTTATTAAGTGATTTCAACGGAGCGACTTTAGACACGTCTTGTCTCTTGGCCTACTTGAGACTGATATCTAGCTCTGCTAAGTCGTTTTTACTAAATCGGCATACACTCATGACGTATATCCCACAACTGGTATAACTCTACAATTAATAGAGTTAAATAAGTTCTTATCATAAAATTCCAATTGTATCAAACTTTCCATTCCTTCTTGTACTCCCAATGACATTCTTTCCAGAACTTTCTCTCTATATATTTTCTTTCCTTGCTTACATCCGAGAAACTTGTAAGTTTCACTGATTTTAGGGTGTAAGACTTTCATTCTTTCTTCAAGAATATCTAATCCATCACTTTTTACTCTCTTGCCTCTTTCAAAGACTACACTCAGTGACAAAATACCTTGGGACACTTCGTGTTTGTATGTTAACTTAATACATTTTACATTTTTCTCGTTATAGAGTTTATCCCTCCCTCCCCCTCCCTTTACAATGTTGACTAGGAAATAAGGGACGCTGTGAACGTGAAAATGAGCGCTTAAATAGTCACCAACATTGAACATGGGGGCCGTGTGAACATAAAATGGAAAATGTTGCTTTTTAAGTTGAAGTGTCCCAACACTTTTGTCATTGATTGTATCTCCGCACATTTCTTTACGCCATAACATGCCCCTGTATCATGACTCGCACGTACAATAATCTCATTTGCAATAGCCAATCTTTCGTGTTTTTTCTGATAAACTTTAAGATCATCCACAAACAAACAATTCTCACTACTTCTCTTTTGCCAGGTGGTCCCATTCTGTATGCTTTTGTTTCACTTAACATCATTATGACTGGACCAGGTACCTCACTTAAACAAAAGCCCAATGGCGAGTAGCTATCTTCCTGCAGAAAGCCTGTCCTAATGTCTATATATTCATCTACTCATCTATCTTTCTCCATCCACCCGAATCTCCAACCACCTTAAATACATTTTCTGGTACACCCATCCACGTATAAACTTTTAGAATCCAGTCATGCCGAACGTACCATATCATATGCTTTCTGATAATCATAATATGCAACAGCTAGATTGCGTACTTCATCCATGATACAATTATCGACTAACAGCTGGGCAACTGCTCCCAATACCCCTTCTCTCGCACCTATGTGATTTTGATCCCACATTTCATTTCATTCTGCGTCGTTTATTAAAAACTTTGCAAGCATTCCAGTGAAGATTTTTTATATACTGTATTCAAGCACGTGATCGATCGATGATCTTTCGCAACACTATTATAAGGTCTTTGGTATCATCACACTTCGTCCCTCAACAATCCATTCAGGTATGGTTTCGGTTGCTGTAATCCATGTCATCCATGTTTGCATTGTCTTTACGAGTGGGGCCCAAACGCTCTTAATTTTTTCCACCAATTCTGCATTCCATCTATTCCAGGGGCTGCCCAATTCTTTCGTTTCTTTAGTACTCCAGCCAATTTATTCTCATTGATACTGAAACCTTCTACTGAGCATATTTTGTTCCTCAAATTTTCTTCGATTTCCTTCATCCACAGCTGCATTACAGTGACTCTCCTCTCTTCCCACATACCCCTCCCCCAAAAAAAAATTAAAAAAAGCTTCCACCTGTATTATTATTATTATTATTATTATTATTATTATTATTATTATTATTATTATTATTATTATTATTATTATTATTATTATTATTATTATTATTATTATTGCCCACTCCACCCGAGTTTACCCACTCCACCTAAGTTTGCCGACTCCACCCGAGTTTGCCCACTCCACCCGAGTTTGCCAACCCCATATGAGTTTTTCTAACCTCTTCCCAATCAGAGCACACAGAGTTGCCTGTGAAGAAGGCTGGAAAGCCCAACAATTTAATATTAATTAAATCTTTACACATATATTTTTATTTTTGTAAGTTATCAACTTATCTCGTGACATGATTAGCAAGGGTTTTGACAGGATATGTCTGTTTAACAAATAGATTCCATTTTGCCGTTGTCTGTTCAGTTATAGATGCACAGATGACGTCACAACGTGGTAAGAACAAAAAAGTGACCCACAAGACGCAGTCGAGTGGGCCACTGATATTCTTACCCCGTTGTGACGTCCTCTGTGCAAAAATTTGTTTTATACAATAAAAATTTAAAAGGTTTTTATCGAAACTCTTACCAGATTTGGGGGCATGAAGAAAGAAATGAGCAAGTCAACTGACGTGATCTGACGTGACCATGTGTCTGTGTTTTGATCAATGAAAACACGCATAGCAACCAGGGTATTGTATAAATACAAATAGTTAATAACCATGCCTCTTGCTGTGGCAAAGTTGTCATTTGTCAATGCAATTCCACCAAGTTGTCTTATGTTACGACAAATATAGAGATCAAAAAACTGTACAGCATTGTGCACCATTGAGTTCATCAGATTATTTTGCAGAATTTGTACAAGCTAGTAAAATATGTTCTAAGCCAACATACTGATAGAGTAGATTCGACGCCTAGAACAACAGTCCGTATAAAATGGCACGACCCCACAAGCATGTAGCTTAAAATCCTTAAATTACTTTAATATCGTGTTGAAATATTAAAAAAATATCAAGTTAAATCAAATGGTTCAGCAAGAGAAATTTCTTACGCGTAATGATATCATTCTCAAAAGCATTCATGTACATATTGTCTCCTTGAAAGACCGCTGAATCAATGATGGGCTGATGGCCTTAATGAATACTTCCATATGCAAATAAAGACATGATGTTTCGTTCTTACCATGAATTTTCCTTCGAGAAAGAAGATATTAAAACTGCTTGAATTGAACCTTCCAAAATTGAACTTGAAGCTTTGAACCCCTGAGGCAGCTGTATTCGCAGGCTATTGTACCCCAAGTATGGATTGCGCAATACGCAAACATCCAAACATCCAAACTCAAATCGAAATATCGACTATACATAGCTCGGCAAATGGACTGGGCACAAGTAAGGACATAGGCACCCAAAACGAACGTCAGGAATAGTGTGCTGCCTCGCTAACGCTCGGCAGCAACAAGGCCGTTTTTCTGAAAATTACATCTAATAGATTTTTATATATTTAGTAGTGTCAGATTCGGCAGATTCAAGCGATCATTTTGATATAGAATTTATTTAAAGTGTCACTAAGACGAAAAAATCATCAGTCTTTTTTTGATCTTATCATAAAGTACATTGAAAATGAGGGTGAACGGCGTTTGTGGTTTGTCAATATCTCATCTCGTTCAAGAGATATTCACGTTTTGGCAATATGCAAATTTATGGCTGATGACATCATGTACTCCAAACGAGCGATATGAAAATCGTAAAATAAGGAATATCTCTGGAAATAAACAATAGAAGTGCTTAAACTTTGTATGCTTATAGTATCTAATAAAATACACTTCTCTGTGGAGCTTTTGTGATTGCCATGGTAAACGCATGCTCTCAGGTTACTCTAAACCTTAAAAAGGGAGTTATCATTTTTGCCTCATTGTTTAAAAATAGATAGATTCAAACGTTTGAATTACAATGCCTACATAAGCCCTAATCGTCACATTTATTCGCTGGAGTAAACGCTACTTGATTGCTGATAAATAAGAAAATTTAATTTTATCATTGGATGGGGCCAGGAACCAGCAGTTTCCACGAAAACAACTAAAGTTCCACAGTGAAACGTATTTTATTTAATACTATAAGCATGCAAAATTTGAGCACTTTCTATTGTTTATTTCTAGAGATATTCCTAATTTTACGATTTTCATTTCGCTCGTTTGGAGTACATGACGTCATCAGCCATATAATTTGCATATTTCAAAAACGTGAATATCTCTTGAACGAGATGAGATATTTACAAACCACAAACGCCGTTCATCCTCATTTTAAATCTACTTTATGATGATATCAGAAAAAGACTGACGATTTTTCGTCTCAGTGACACTTTAAATTCGGACAAACAGAAAATATTCAACATGTTTTAAAACACACGTTTCCAAATGTAAAACGACACGCGATATCTAGACATGCACTGAACAGTTCAACATATTGATATCTTACCGGTATTTTCTCTGTTCGGTACTTGCATTTTGTAGTTGTCGGTTTCTAAAGCAGCAAGGCCAGGACCAACCTGTTTTGAAATAGCTCGTCATCTTTTACGTACTAGATCTACCGCGATCGCCGGCGTCGGTACAGTTGTAAACATTGTAAAGCCTTTGTAAGCATGTTTATTGTCAGCCGCATTAATACTGATCAACTATAACTTGGTCACTTGCAAAGCTATTCAAACAAGTAAACAACTGAGAAACAGCGAAATGTCTTGCAAATTTTAAAAAATATCGATAAAATGGCAATAAAAGCTTCGTGCAAAAGAGACAACCACATCATCTGGAGACAACTCGGCAAAACCTCGGTTTCGCATGCCTGTTGACGTCCTTCACTCCTTCAGTTTAAAGTTTCCATTTATTTTTAATACACCTTGATTCGCTGACAGTCCGACTACTCTGACATCTTTGTTTGAGACGACTGCCGTGTAGTGTGCCAAGAAATGTCGTGGAAATATTAAAAAAACATCGATAAAATGGCAAGAAAAGCTTCGTTCAAGAGACTACTCGCCATGAAAGTGAAATCTCGGTTTCGCGACGCAAAAAATAATAATTATAATTATATAAATACGACCGAAGCCCGAAACCTAGACTTGCTCCAAGCCTGCCTCTTGTTGTTTCGAGACGGGTTTGTTTCGAGATGGGTTATGTTTTGATTTAAAGGTGTATGTGTGAAAAGTGGCGACGCGGGCGAGCAAAATGGCGAATATAAAAGGCGGCCGGCCACGGGAAGAAATTGGGCGAGCGAAAACCCGCGGGCGGAGGAAAAAGGAGCGAGAGACAATTATATATTCGGCGCGAAAATTGAATGACAAGTGTGCGTCAGAGATCAGTGATATAAGGTGTCGATTTCACTGTGTTTTCACGCGCTTGCATGGAGGACAAAGAAAGTACCCCGACGAAAGTTCATTCTCGCCTAGATATTTCGCCAAGTTCCAAGAATAAGGTTTGTGCCCATTGCTGTGCATCAGTAGTGAAAGCCGACGTTCGAAGGAAGCTGTTTGGTCCATCGTCCCTAAAAACTAAAGCTTGTTTAATTTTAGAGATTCTAATCGGAGTAGAACTTGACAGAACATTGCTTTTGACAGAAATTATCTGTCGCAACTGCTTTGACCGAAATGAAACTTTCGTTAAGTATCTTCTTATAGATAGTTCAGGTCAGAGAAAGATTTGAATCTTCGAAGACGAAGTTGAGCAGTGAAAGATCTAGAGCTACCGCGTACACAAAACGCATGGGGAAAGATTCGTTTGACAATGAGCAAATATGCGAGATCGCCGAGAAAGAAGATCTCGAACCAGTGGCCTGAAAATCATTGTTTGAAACCGACTGCGACGATGAAAAACCTCGCCGTGCGAAAACCTTAAAGACACGTTCGAGCTGAACGGAAACTGCGGCTTCAACCTGTACGACGGAGAAAGAATCAGAGTCCCTGTCATCTGTCGAGGTAAGAAATATTCTTTTGTGTTTGTGCTATTTTTAAAACTCTGTTCAAGGTGCCAACGCACACGAAATAAATTTCTGATCCGGCAATATTGAATAATATTGTAAGAATTATGTTGGCCAACAAGACAACATTCGGCTGCTTATATTTTTGCGCTTTTTTATGTACGAGGCATAATAGCCATTGATTATAATAATATTCTTTGCGAATTAAAAGCCTTCATCAAACGAGGAGAAAGTCGTATAAATTCTTGCACGACTTGCTTTTAGTTAATTCAACGTCGTCTTTATTGTTTGGAGACTGGTGATTACGAGACGGATTTGTTTCGAGACGGATTTCCACGGGTTTTGCTTTAAGTTATATAACAGCTTTTTCGTTCGCTTGCTTTTCAAACCTCCAGCATAAACTATAAAAATCAATCTCGAAAGCAACCCGTCTTCCAACAAACCATCCAGAACAATCATTGTCGTTTGATCGAGGTTCTACCTAGGCTTGCCCCAAGTCTGCCTCTTGTTGTTTCGAGATGAGTTATGTTTTGATTTAAATACAGGTGTACGTCCATTTTGGCCGCCCGCGTTGCCACTTTTCACACGTACACCTGTATTTATTAAAATCAAAAAACCAACCATCTCGAAACAAACCCGTCTTGAAACAACAAGAGGCAGACTTAGTCAAGTCTAGGTTCTACGGCATCTATACCTGGATGAAATGAGATCCCAGTTATTTGGGATGTTTACAAAGCATCTGTCTAAAATATTTTAAATCATTAGTAAACTTTCATCTTTGACAAAATATTTAAAACCTGTAACTATAAAACCAACGGATGATGAAATGTTTCAAACTATATAATATGATTGTTTAATTTATGCTAAACTATATTAATAATAATTATCTTTAATTTATGTTAAACAAACATTGTAATTTTTGTTGACATGAATATTACAATTGCTGCACCCTTTTTAATTTAGGTGATCATCAACTACCCTAACAGCATTACAATAATTAAACTCCCAGAGAAGGTATGTGCTATTGGGCGACAACTAGCTGTTGGTAACCCCAAAACATTTGGGGTTACATTCAGATAGCGTGAAGTGCGCATGGGCCCAGAGTGCTCAAACTTCCACAAGGGTAGTGAGCGTTGCATTATCGCTAATAGGTACCCACGGCAACTTCACAGAGTGCTCAACAACACCGAAGTGAAGGAGCGTATATATATATATATATATATATATATATATATATATATATATTACCTTTTTCTCAATATATTAACTTTTGTTTCCATATTGATTTTTATTCAGCATAGGGTCTTTTTTTTCATATTTTCCTAAAGCTAAACTGTTATGTAGACCTTAAATGAAGTGCCTACGCAGCACGCTACTTTTATTTCACTAGTGTTGAAACAACAATCGTAATATAGTAAGGTTAGATATACTGCCGAAACAGAGAACGTAGGGGTCTAACGTTTCGAACGAAGACCCTTCGTCAGAGAGAAACGTAAAGAGTGTAAACAAACAATGAGCTTATATACGAAAGGTAATCATGTGACCAAAATAAAATAAGATAAAAATAACAATAACAAATTTATAATGAGATGCGAAAAACTAGCTAGCCAATCAAATAACAATAACAAATCAATAATGAGATGCGAAAGACATTTGCTATTCATACCGTCGATGAGCAAAAAAGAGGGGGTGTCAAAAGGATGAGCGAGAGTTAAAATAGATAAATATATAAAGTGAAAACGCTGTTTATGTCCGCCCTTGATAAACAGAAACAATGTCTTCAGAGGTATTAAATGAAAGAAATGCCGTAATGTCTTAAATGAAGTAGTTCATGCGTTTTCCTTTTTTGTCACTCAGGTCAGTTGGAACGTGGGCTCAGTGTTTGGAATTTTGAGTTTTGAGCTGCTGTGAATTTAGGATTTATAAATTATATTTGACATATTTTGTTGGAAATCAAAAGGTGGTGTGTGGAGAATAGATAACATGAAGACCTGTCTGAAACGTGAAGGATCTCAGGGGCGGATTTAATATACGTCAAACACGTCAAGCGACTAAGGTAAAAAATCTGAGATGCGAAAATTAAAGGGTTTCTTCGGATTTTGCAATTTTTAACATATTTGGCAAGATACGGTTTATTCTTTGCCGAAGAATAATTTCATAATTTCTAGAGCCTTCGTCAGACGCGGCGCAAGTTATTCTGTGGCGACCTGTGGCCGCTATCGGCCCCGTAGCCTGCAAAGCAGGCTTAGCTTGGTACTAGACACGGGACGAAAAAATGAAATTGCGATAAATTTGCACATTTGCAAATAATTTGCAAATTTGTTAAACTAAATTTGCATGTAATTTGCTAATGGCGTGTTTTGAATTTGCATTCCGATAAATTTGCAACGACTTTGCATATGAATTTGCGCATTTGCAAATTAGTTACCAAATTTGCAAATAAATTTGCCTACGAGGGTAAATTTAAAGCAAATTTGAAAAGAAATTTGCACGACTTTGCACAATAGTTTATTCAACTTTACTGTTTGTAACTTTGCAAAATTTTACTAATGAATTTGCTCACGTCAATTTTTAATGCAAATTCGTCATTAAATTTGCCAACTTTGACGCCGTTGCAAATTTATTGTAAAACTGAACGCTTGGACCGTCTTCTATAAAAGTACAATTTTTAGGATGTTTTGATCAAAGCTTGACAAACTTAGTAAATGATCAGAATCTGATTAGGCTGAGCGCGTTCTTTTGAGATAAAAACGATACACCTGTATAAGAATATTTTGTCGACAATTAAAACATGGGCATCTCTTGTATAGTTGTTTGTTAGGAACCTCTATTGATCGATATTCTCATACAAGCGAAAACCTGTTTGCATGCACTACAGTTCACCACAGTTTAATGAACAAGCGTGAACATCGGTAAGCAGATACTGAAACTAGGTCCCAAATTTAAACGTATTGCAACGTCGGCTAAATAGAGATTTAACTGAATTATGTGATGTTTTTTTACATATAATACGAGCAGGTCTTTCACCAATCTCGATCCTATCTGAAAGAAGTAAAAATTAGAAAAACGAGTAATTATCTGCCTGTATAATCAGTTCAACCATTAAATGAGATATATGTTTATTATACATGTTGTGGTCTCACCAACACTTGATTACTCTAGTTCTTTGTCTTTTAATTTTTTTGTCTTTAGTTACTCTTGAAAAAATTAAGACTTCAACCCTAAATAGATCTGGTAGTTTTAAAATATATGTACGGCCAATTCTTATTAGCTATTATAAGTGCTAATTACATTTTGCTGTTTTGTAACTTTGCGAAATTTTACTAATGAATTTGCTCATGTCAATTTAAAAAGCAAATTTGTAGTTAAATTTGCACAACTTTCCCACCGTTGCAAATATATAGCGTAAAATTGAATAAAACTCAATCAATCAATCAATCAATCAATCAATCAATCAATCAATCAAGTAGTCAATCAATCAATCAATCATTCATTCATTCATTCAAACAACAATTAATTAAACAATTAGTCAATCAATCAATCAATCAATCAATCGATCAATCAATCATTGATCAATCAAACTAACTAATTAATTAATTAATCAATAACAATTAATCAACAGTGCCTTGTTCATTCAGATAACAAAAACCGAAAACATGCTTTTTGTTCGACCAAAAAAATATAACCCTATGTTCTAGACTTAGAATAACAAAAATTGTAACGTATCCTACCAAGAGGATACCCTATATAGCCTGTATCCTAGAGCACCCGCGCTCATCGAGAAACAACACGAATGCTTAAAACATGCTTATACACAAGCTTCTACAGAAAGGCATTTGCCTAAATATGAAAAAGTATGCTAAAAAACCTAAATACTTTTTGCGGCAGTGCTTTCATAATTCGATGTTTTTATCGATGCGTCATCGGAAGTCGTCGGATTAAAGTCGGAGCCTTGTTCATAGTTTTATTGGCCAATCATATCTCAAGAAATTTCCCGCTAAAACACACTAATTCAAGCAAGAAGATGGCGGGTTGGTTTAGTCTGAATGGACACAAGGAAAAAATCCATCTTTTTATAGTGAACATCTACAAAAAACGCCATCATTTGTCACCAAAGTGGTACCTTAGGAAACCTCTGTTGTTTATCCCGTACTATTTGTCTGAATATGTGGATTTTTGACGTCGAAAAAGCTTGTTAAACACTGCAGTGACGGCACTGTACAAACAAAAACTGAAAACGAAGATTGATCACGACAAACGACGCCAAAAAATTGAAGAAATCACGTTGCTTTGATAAAAAGAGGTTAGTAAACTGAAGGAGTGTGAACTATTAGTAATAGTATTCTGTATCTTGGATTAAATTCCAGTATTCTACAGCGGGATAAATAGCGTTTGTATCTTCGAAGTCTTCGAAAAATATAAATTTTGACAGTGTTTGACCCATACATCAAATATCTAAGTTTGGCATGTAAAAACAAGTTAAATCGTTACTAGTTTTTGTATTTTATAAATGTATTTTGTAAGTTAAAACTTTTTGTGGTTACTCTTTGCAACCCTTGTTTTATAAATAAAAGTTTATATAAGCTTATCAAGGCTTTCTCAATTCCTTTTTTGGGCCAGAACTTAACTATAGAACACCAAACATAAAGACAGAAAGATATTCTACCAACTAAATAAGACAAGTAAGTAAGTAGAAAGAAACAATTTGTTTATTTTTAAGTGCAGCTAATCTTATACCTATACAATACTTTTTATAGGTGATGCATTATTTAAGATGGTGTTTATACTATTGTACTGTATTGAATTATATTCAAATGTTTTGTTTGAATGTATTGCACTATTGTAAATATTTATTTTATTATTTTGTATAGTTTTACAGTGTCTTAAAAGGTATAAACATTCTCTTTGCATTGTATTGCAGAGAGCTGTATTGTATATTGTATTGTATTGTATTGTGTGTGTGCTGTATTGTGTATTGTATTGTGTGTGCTGTGTTTTGCTGTGTTGTATTGTGTGTGCTGTGTTGTGTGTGCTGTGTTGTGCTGTGTGTGCTGTGCTGTGTGTGCTGTGCTGTGTGTGCTGTGCTGTGTGTGCTGTGCTGTGTGTGCTGTGCTGTGCTGTGCTGTGCTGTGCTGTGCTGTGCTGTGTGTGCTGTGTTGTGCTGTGCTGTGTTGTGCTGTGTTGTGTTGTGCTGTGTGTGCTGTGCTGTGCTGTGTTGTGCTGTGCTGTGTTGTGTTGTGTTGTGCTGTGTTGTGTTGTCCTGTGTTGTGCTGTGCTGTGTTGTGCTGTGTTGTGCTGTGCTGTGTTGTGCTGTGTTGTGCTGTGTTGTGTTGTGCTGTGCTGTGTGTGCTGTGTTGTGTGTGCTGTGTTGTGCTGTGCTGTGTGTGCTGTGCTGTGCTGTGCTGTGCTGTGCTGTGCTGTGCTGTGCTGTGCTGTGCTGTGTGTGCTGTGTTGTGCTGTGCTGTGTTGTGCTGTGTTGTGTTGTGCTGTGTGTGCTGTGCTGTGCTGTGTTGTGCTGTGCTGTGCTGTGTTGTGTTGTGCTGTGTTGTGCTGTGTTGTGCTGTGTTGTGCTGTGTTGTGCTGTGTTGTGCTGTGTTGTGTTGTGTTGTGTTGTGTTGTGTTGTGTTGTGCTGTGTTGTGTTGTCCTGTGTTGTGCTGTGCTGTGTTGTGCTGTGTTGTGCTGTGCTGTGTTGTGCTGTGTTGTGCTGTGTTGTGTTGTGTTGTGCTGTGCTGTGTGTGCTGTGTTGTGCTGTGCTGTGTTGTGCTGTGCTGTGTGTGCTGTGTGTGCTGTGTGTGCTGTGTGTGCTGTGTGTGCTGTGTGTGCTGTGTGTGCTGTGTGTGCTGTGCTGTGCTGTGTTGTGCTGTGCTGTGTTGTGCTGTGCTGTGTTGTGCTGTGCTGTGTTGTGCTGTGCTGTGTTGTGCTGTGCTGTGCTGTGCTGTGATGTGTTGTGTTGTGTTGTGTTGTGTTGTGTTGTGTTGTGTTGTGTTGTGTTGTGCTGTGTTGTTTTGTGCTGTGCTGTGCTGTGTTGTGTTGTGTTGTGTTGTCCTGTGTTGTGTTGTGTTGTGTTGTGTTGTGTTGTGTTGTGTTGTGTTGTGTTGTGCTGTGCTGTGCTGTGCTGTGCTGTGCTGTGCTGTGTTGTGTTGTGTTGTGTTGTGTTGTATTGTATTGTATTGTATTGTATTGTATTGTATTGTATTGTATTGTATTGTATTGCTCATTGCATTGCAATGCAATTCATTGCATTCCATTGCATTGTAATATTGTATTATATAGTAAATTTTCAAGCATTTATCTTTTAAGTGCTGCTTATATCATACCTATTTAATACCTATTTATAATTGAATAAATCATTTTTATAATATTGTACTAATACTGTACTGCACTGCACTGTATTGTACTGCACTGCACTGCACTGTATTGTATTGTACTCTACTGCACTGCACTGCACTGTATTGTACTGCACTGTATTGTACTGTATTGTATTGTACTGTACTGCACTGCACTGCACTGCACTGCACTGCACTGTATTGTATTGTATTGTATTGTATTGTATTGTATTGTATTGTACTGTACTGCACTGCACTGCACTGTATTGCACTGCACTGCACTGTATTGCACTGCACTACACAGTACTTCACTACACTGTATTTTATTTGTACTTTACTGTACTGTACTGCATTGTTTTTTATTGTTATTGCATTGTATTGGAGTGTTGTAAAGTTTTGTATTGTATAGTTTTGCAGTCTATCAACATTTATTGCATTGTAATGAGGACTGTGTCAGATTGCATTGTATTGCGTTGCATTGTTTTACATTGTTTTGCATTACATTGCATTGTATTACATGCATTGTATTGGAGTGCATTGCATTGAAATACATTATTTTGAAAATATTACTGTAACTTTGCAAGTCACTCTATTTCAATATCTTACATTTTCATGTAATTTATTAGGTTAGAACCAAACAAAAATACAGAAAGATATACTTTTATTCAACTAACTATTTAACAAGTAAGTAGAAAAATATGTTTATTTTAAATGTGACTTATTTATAAATTATTAAAGATGATTTTTATATAATGTTGTTCTGTATAAGTATATTGTAAAGTTTTTAGAGATGTGCCAGATCTGGGTATTCGTGCCCAGTGGGCAGTATCCAGGAAAATTCTGCTATCTCGCAGTGTCTGGTATTTGGTAAAACAGTTTATAGTTTTAAAGGACTGCCTCCCTTCCCTTGCCTTAATTATTTTGTCTTGCCTCACTTTGCCTAATTTACTTCTCAGGTATTGTTATGCATTTGCATTGTAATTTGGATTGATTCGAATTACTGCATTGTAATTTTGCAAGTAAATTTATTTTGTATCATAACTTTTCATATGTTATTTCTAGACCAGAGTTTAACTATATTCCACCAAACATAGAGACAGAAAGATATCTACAAGTATAGACAAGTAAGTACTGTAGAAAACAACAATTTATACCTATTTTATGCACTATACCTATGTATAAATAGATACCTATATATTGCATCTTGTCTTGTCTTGTCTTGCATCTTGTCTTGGATTTTGTCTTGTCTTGTCTTGCATTTCGTCTTGTCTTATCTTGCATCTTGTCTTGTCTTGCATCCTGTCTTGTCTTGTCTTGTCTTGTCTTGTCTTGCATCTTGTCTTGTCTTGTCTTGCATCTTGTCTTGCATTTTGTCTTGTCTTGCATTTTGTCTTGTCTTGTCTTCCATCTTGTCTTGCATTTGTCTTGTCTTGCATTTTGTCTTGTCTTGTCTTGTCTTGCATCTTGTCTTGTCTTGCATCTTGTCTTGCATTTTGTCTTGTCTTGCATTTTGTCTTGTCTTGTCTTGCATTTTGTCTTGTCTTGCATCTTGTCTTGTCTTGCATCTTGCATCTTGTCTTGCATCTTGTCTTGCATCTTGAATCTTGCATCTTGCATCTTGCATCTTGCATCTTGCATCTTGCATCTTGTCTTGTCTTGTCTTGTCTTGTCTTGTCTTGTCTTGTCTTGTCTTGTCTTGTCTTGTCTTGTCTTGTCTTGTCTTGTCTTGTCTTGTCTTGTCTTGTCTTGTCTTGTCTTGTCTTGTCTTGCATCTTGCATCTTGTCTTGCATCTTGCATCTTGTCTTGCATCTTGCATCTTGTCCTGCATCTTGCATCTTGCATCTTGTCTTGTCTTGTCTTGTCTTGCATCTTGTCTTGTCTTGCATCTTGTCTTGTCTTGCATCTTGTCTTGTCTTGCATCTTGTCTTGTCTTGCATCTTGTCTTGTCTTGCATCTTGTCTTGTCTTGCATCTTGTCTTGTCTTGCATCTTGTCTTGTCTTGCATCTTGTCTTGTCTTGTCTTGCATCTTGTCTTGCATCTTGTCTTGTCTTGCATCTTGTCTTGCATCTTGTCTTGTCTTGTCTTGCATCTTGTCTTGTCTTGCATCTTGTCTTGTCTTGCATCCTGTCTTGTCTTGCATCTTGTCTTGTCTTGCATCTTGTCTTGTCTTGCATCTTGTCTTGCATTTTGTCTTGTCTTGCATTTTGTCTTGTCTTGTCTTCCATCTTGTCTTGCATTTGTCTTGTCTTGCATTTTGTCTTGTCTTGTCTTGTCTTGCATCTTGTCTTGTCTTGCATCTTGTCTTGCATTTTGTCTTGTCTTGCATTTTGTCTTGTCTTGTCTTGCATCTTGTCTTGTCTTGCATCTTGCATCTTGTCTTGCATCTTGTCTTGCATCTTGAATCTTGCATCTTGCATCTTGCATCTTGCATCTTGCATCTTGCATCTTGCATCTTGTCTTGTCTTGTCTTGTCTTGTCTTGTCTTGTCTTGTCTTGTCTTGTCTTGTCTTGTCTTGTCTTGTCTTGTCTTGTCTTGTCTTGTCTTGCATCTTGCATCTTGTCTTGCATCTTGCATCTTGTCTTGCATCTTGCATCTTGTCCTGCATCTTGCATCTTGCATCTTGTCTTGTCTTGTCTTGCATCTTGTCTTGTCTTGCATCTTGTCTTGTCTTGCATCTTGTCTTGTCTTGCATCTTGTCTTGTCTTGCATCTTGTCTTGTCTTGCATCTTGTCTTGTCTTGCATCTTGTCTTGTCTTGCATCTTGTCTTGTCTTGCATCTTGTCTTGTCTTGTCTTGCATCTTGTCTTGTCTTGCATCTTGTCTTGTCTTGCATCTTGTCTTGTCTTGCATCCTGTCTTGTCTTGCATCTTGTCTTGTCTTGCATCTTGTCTTGTCTTGCATCTTGTCTTGTCTTGCATCTTGTCTTGTCTTGCATCTTGTCTTGTCTTGCATCTTGTCTTGTCTTGCATCTTGTCTTGTCTTGCATCTTGTCTTGTCTTGCATCTTGTCTTGTCTTGTCTTGCATCTTGTCTTGTCTTGCATCTTGTCTTGCATCTTGTCTTGTCTTGTCTTGCATCTTGTCTTGTCTTGCATCTTGTCTTGTCTTGCATCCTGTCTTGTCTTGCATCTTGTCTTGTCTTGCATCTTGTCTTGTCTTGCATCTTGTCTTGTCTTGCATCTTGTATTGTCTTGCATCTTGTCTTGTCTTGCATCTTGTCTTGTCTTGCATCTTGTCTTGTCTTGCATCTTGTCTTGTCTTGCATCTTGTCTTGTCTTGCATCTTGTATTGTCTTGCATCTTGTCTTGTCTTGCATCTTGTATTGTCTTGCATCTTGTCTTGTCTTGCATCTTGTCTTGTCTTGCATCTTGTATTGTCTTGCATCTTGTCTTGTCTTGCATCTTGTCTTGCATCTTGTCTTGTCTTGTCTTGCATCTTGTCTTGTCTTGCATCTTGTCTTGTCTTGCATCCTGTCTTGTCTTGCATCTTGTCTTGTCTTGCATCTTGTCTTGTCTTGCATCTTGTCTTGTCTTGCATCTTGTATTGTCTTGCATCTTGTCTTGTCTTGCATCTTGTATTGTCTTGCATCTTGTCTTGTCTTGCATCTTGCCTTGTCTTGCATCTTGACTTATCTTGCATCTTGTCTTGTCTTGCATCTTGTCTTGTCTTGCATCTTGTCTTGTCTTGCATCTTGTCTTGTCTTGCATCTTGTCTTGTCTTGCATCTTGTCTTGTCTTGCATCCTGTCTTGTCTTGCATCTTGTCTTGTCTTGCATCTTGTCTTGTCTTGCATCTTGTCTTGTCTTGCATCTTGTCTTGTCTTGCATCTTGTCTTGTCTTGCATCTTGTCTTGTCTTGCATCTTGTCTTGTCTTGTCTTGCATCTTGTCTTGTCTTGCATCTTGTCTTGTCTTGTCTTGCATCTTGTCTTGTCTTGCATCTTGTCTTGCATCTTGTCTTGTCTTGTCTTGCATCTTGTCTTGTCTTGCATCTTGTCTTGTCTTGCATCCTGTCTTGTCTTGCATCTTGTCTTGTCTTGCATCTTGTCTTGTCTTGCATCTTGTCTTGTCTTGCATCTTGTCTTGTCTTGCATCCTGTCTTGTCTTGCATCTTGTCTTGTCTTGCATCTTGTCTTGTCTTGCATCTTGTCTTGTCTTGCATCTTGTATTGTCTTGCATCTTGTCTTGTCTTGCATCTTGTATTGTCTTGCATCTTGTCTTGTCTTGCATCTTGCCTTGTCTTGCATCTTGACTTGTCTTGCATCTTGTCTTGTCTTGCATCTTGTCTTGTCTTGCATCTTGTCTTGTCTTGCATCTTGTCTTGTCTTGCATCCTGTCTTGTCTTGCATCTTGTCTTGTCTTGCATCTTGTCTTGTCTTGCATCTTGTCTTGTCTTGCATCTTGTATTGTCTTGCATCTTGTCTTGTCTTGCATCTTGTCTTGTCTTGCATCTTGTCTTGTCTTGCATCTTGTCTTGTCTTGCATCTTGTCTTGTCTTGCATCTTGTATTGTCTTGCATCTTGTCTTGTCTTGCATCTTGTATTGTCTTGCATCTTGTCTTGTCTTGCATCTTGTCTTGTCTTGCATCTTCTATTGTCTTGCATCTTGTCTTGTCTTGCATCTTGTCTTGCATCTTGTCTTGTCTTGTCTTGCATCTTGTCTTGTCTTGCATCTTGTCTTGTCTTGCATCCTGTCTTGTCTTGCATCTTGTCTTGTCTTGCATCTTGTCTTGTCTTGCATCTTGTCTTGTCTTGCATCTTGTATTGTCTTGCATCTTGTCTTGTCTTGCATCTTGTATTGTCTTGCATCTTGTCTTGTCTTGCATCTTGCCTTGTCTTGCATCTTGACTTGTCTTGCATCTTGTCTTGTCTTGCATCTTGTCTTGTCTTGCATCTTGTCTTGTCTTGCATCTTGTCTTGTCTTGCATCTTGTCTTGTCTTGCATCTTGTCTTGTCTTGCATCCTGTCTTGTCTTGCATCTTGTCTTGTCTTGCATCTTGTCTTGTCTTGCATCTTGTCTTGTCTTGCATCTTGTCTTGTCTTGCATCTTGTCTTGTCTTGCATCTTGTCTTGTCTTGCATCTTGTCTTGTCTTGTCTTGCATCTTGTCTTGTCTTGCATCTTGTCTTGTCTTGTCTTGCATCTTGTCTTGTCTTGCATCTTGTCTTGTCTTGCATCTTGTCTTGTCTTGCATCTTGTCTTGTCTTGCATCTTGTCTTGTCTTGCATCTTGTCTTGTCTTGCATCTTGTCTTGTCCTGCATCTTGTCTTGTCTTGCATCTTGTCTTGTCTTGCATCTTGTCTTGTCTTGCATCTTGTCTTGTCTTGCATCTTGTCTTGTTTTGCATCTTGTCTTGTCTTGCATCTTGTCTTGTCTTGCATCTTGTCGTGTCTTGCATCTTGTCTTGTCTTGCATCTTGTCTTGTCTTGCATCTTGTCTTGTATTGCATCTTGTCTTGTCTTGCATCTTGTCTTGTCTTGCATCTTGTCTTGTCTTGCATCTTGTCTTGTCTTGCATCTTGTCTTGTCTTGCATCTTGTCTTGTCTTGTCTTGTCTTGTCTTGTCTTTCATCTTGTCTTGTCTTGCATCTTGTCTTGTCTTGCATCTTGTCTTGTCTTGCATCTTGTCTTGTCTTGCATCTTGTCTTGTCTTGCATCTTGTCTTGTCTTGCATCTTGTCTTGTCTTGTCTTGCATCTTGTCTTGTCTTGCATCTTGTCTTGTCTTGCGTCTTGTCTTGTCTTGCATCTGGTCTTGTCTTGCGTCTTGTCTTGTCTTGCGTCTTGTCTTGTCTTGCATCTTGTCTTGTCTTGCATCTGGTCTTGTCTTGCGTCTTGTCTTGTCTTGTCTTGTCTTGCGTCTTGTCTTGCCTTGCGTCTTGTCTTGTCTTGCGTCTTGTCTTGTCTTGCGTCTTGTCTTGTCTTGTCTTGTCTTGTCTTGTCTTGCGTCTTGTCTTGTCTTGCGTCTTGTCTTGTCTTGCGTCTTGTCTTGTCTTGTCTTGTCTTGTCTTGTCTTGTCTTGTCTTGCGTCTTGTCTTGTCTTGCGTCTTGTCTTGTCTTGCGTCTTGTCTTGTCTTGCGTCTTGTCTTGTCTTGCGTCTTGTCTTGCGTCTTGTCTTGTCTTGCGTCTTGTCTTGTCTTGTCTTGCGTCTTGTCTTGTCTTGCGTCTCTTCTCGTCTTGCATCTTGTCTTGCGTATCGTCTTGCGTCTCACTCTTGTCTTGCATCTTGTCTTACGTCTTTTCTTGCATCTTGTCTTGCATCTTGTCTTGCGGCTTGTCTTGCGTCTTGTCTTGCGTCTTGTCTTGCGTCTTGTCTTGCATCTTGTCTTGCGTCTTGTCCTGCGTCTAGTCTGTTGTGAGCATGCACATTAACAAGTGTTGTATTTTTATGTGCAGTGTATGTTAATCATAATTTTAAATAAAATTTTTAAAAATGTCTTCTTTTCCTTTGTTGTATAGAAACTTCAACATCGTTAAATATCCGGACAACAAATTACGGGAAAAAATGTCTGGTGGAGCCTCATAGCCAAGTTGTTCAGATAGTTATCTTGTTCAGTAGCTTTTTTCATTATTTCATTCAATCGGATGGACTATATTTTTTCACTTCACAACATTCTTCAAAATATAAAAATCTTTATTGATGTTCATACAATGTCATTCGCAAAAATCAATAATCTCTGTTTAGATATAGCTAATATTACATAGAAGTGACGTCTAAACAACTATGTGACGGAGAATATGTGTCTTATCAGACCTACTGTAGTTCAGAAACTAATGGACAACTTGGCAAAAGAAAAACAAAACAAGAAGGAAATGCTTTCAATCCAATACATAACAATGAACTGTTAATTGAAATTAGTTTAAAAATTTAACTCTTTCCTGTCGGAATTGGTGTTTAGTATTTTATTCTGGCTAACGCCAGACGATTTTATTCACCTCTAGGGAAGCCCTCGAACAGGAATGAGTTAATGTTAATTTGTCCATGAGTATGTAGGTTAGGATCAAATAGACATCGCGAAAAAAATAACAATTCTTAATTTGTTTAAATACCGTAAATGTTTGCATATGTTACCGTTACAGTTTGTTATTTATCTTTTTAAAGTTTTTATATATATAATAAACATTTGTTAGGGATATTTATATGTTTATATTTATAGGAATTCTATATCCTGTAGGTAACGCGATCACCTGGTTTCTATTTTGTGACAACAAAGACAGAGGCGCGGGATCTATCCCTGCGGCCGCTCAAGGATTTTTGCGACCAGCAAAGACAAGTGACGACAAGAATTTTAAAATCTTCTTTTCTCTTGTCGGAAGGACCCTTATATACTTAGCTTCACTCTCCGCGGTCGCTACGACATTATTGCGTCCAATTGAAAACCGGGCTTGATGTTTGCTCACAATAATTCAATAAATTAACAGTGTTTAAATGCAAAAAAAATAATTTGAACTACATAGACCTTATTCCAAAATGGTCGCCGAATTATTATTCGTTTATGTGCATATAAATTAGCCCTTATGACCTCGGTTAAAAGTAAAAATTCTTTTGAATTTCCCATATGAAAACGAGTTCATAAGGGCTATTTTATATGTATATAAAAGAATTTTAATTTGACGGGCATTTTGGAATAAGGTCTATAAGTTTTTTACATAAGCAAAGTTAAATCCGCTATAAATTTGCATCTATGGAAAACATGATCAATTACATAAGATTTGCACGTAGCGCAAAAACGTTAGCAAATTCCGCCTTTGCAATAAATTTGCAAACTTTGCAAACATTTGTGCAAAGTTTGAACTTTGCAACAAATTTGCAATGACTTTGCACCGGCGGCTCTACGGCAATCGCCAAATCCGCACCGGTTGCAAAGTTGACGGCAATTTCCAACTTTGCATATGTGCAAATCTGGCCATACGCGTGCAAAGTTGATGTTTGCAACAACTTTGTCATTAAATTTGCAAATGTGCAAATCAATTTTTTCGTCCCGTGAGAACCGTATAAGAGGTAACTATGGCGGGAAGTGGTTACCGACCGGCACGTTTATCCACGTCAAAATGGCCGAAATACGTCAAAATGGCCGAAATACGTCGAAATCATGAGCGCTGATTGGTCAAAGCCAATGGAATTACGTCGGAAGTAAATGCAGTTACGTCGGAAGTAAAATGTTTTAACGCAGGCTAGATTTTGATTGGCTAGAAACTAAATCTTGGCCGCAATCCGCCGCATGAAGCTGCATCTTTGCAGCATCTTGCAGCACGAAGAGATTACACGCGGGCCAATTTGACTGAGGATTGACTGTTGTGTCATGGCTTCGACAAACGTCTTAGAACGTGTGCAGAGCGCTCTGAAGAATAATAACGATGAGTTATTGCGACAAATCTATTACGATTTGTCTTCAAAAATCCAAAATTGTGCTATCCTCTCGGATCGGGAGCTTCATGCGAAGTTTAGCGTAAAATCCTTACACAGGGATTTCGATGCGGAGGCATATTTGCCGAAGTATGCTAAGGATGGAAAGAAGACCTGTATTGCTCTTAGGTGAGTCTATAGATAATCTGTCATTCTATTTGTATTGCTCATAACGAATGAAGCAATGCCCCTCATTACGCACCCGAAGACTCACAATAGAGGAGCGCGATTTTGGCTTATACGGCTACAACCGAAACATACATCGACAACGAGTCCCTTTTATGTACCAATTCCAAGATGCTGCGACGCGTTGGACTCAAAAACACAAACAACAAGTTTGGTAAGCACTCACTTTATCTATCCTTTATTAAAATTATTACCGTGTTGATAGTGTTTATTATTTTGTTATTTACTTAAATCACATCGACTCCCAACTCCCAACCCCAAATCCCTGCTGATGAGACCACCATAGAAGGTCGAAACGCGTCCAGGGTTGTGTCCTAAGATCCTGAATGATTGCACTATACTATACGTTACAAATCCTTTATTCTTTTTCTGATGTTTTTTCATGGTTCCTAAACAGTAATTTTACACTACATGTCCAACAGCGTGTTCCGTGTCGCCTTTCATACGCAACATAGCCGGAGGCTAATTGCGCTCTTCATTCAAATTCTCCCTTGTTTCACAATAATACGCGGCCAAAACTCCAACGTGGTTCCCATAACTACACATAAACCTTTATAAAAAATGTCATATGTCATGTATCTTTACTAATTATGGGCTTCCCCTTTTTTATTACTGGAAGAAATTTAACATTTACAAACTGTCACAAGGTCTCAGATACTGAAATAAAATACCAAAGTCCTCGTTTTGAACGAAGACTTTCTTGAAAATAATAAAATGTGCCATTAAAAACATGTTGAAAATTAGTTACGATTTTCCTTTAAAGTGCTATCAGAACGCGGGAAATGCCATTTTAGAGACCCAAATTTCAAAAAATTTCCGGGGAAGCATGCCCCCTGACCCCCCCAGATTGCGTGTTTGACGAAGGTATAAATTTTCCTAGATCCGCCCCTGGATCTGCAACGAGTAATAATACTGACTTGACGAAAAGGAGTTTTAGTATAAATGGAAAAAAGTCTCATAGGTGTCCAACCTGCACCAAGACATTTGGCAGTTTATCAAGTTTAAGACGTCATATGGTATTACATACTGGAGAGAAACCATTCAAATGTGATGTCTGTAAGAAGACATTTTCTTATTCAAGTCGCTTACTATATCATAAAAGAACACATACTGGAGATAAACCATTCAAATGTGATGTCTGTGACAAGACATTTTCCTATTCAAGTACTTTAATAAATCATAAAAGAACACATACTGGAGAGAAACCTTTCAAATGTGATGTGTGTAAGAAGACATTTTCCCAGTCAAGTAACTTACTATTTCATAAAAGAACACATACTGGAGAGAAACCTTTCAAATGTGATGTCTGTAAGAAGTCATTTTCTCAGTCAAGTAGCTTACAATATCATAAAAGAACACATACTGGAGAGAAACCTTTCAAATGTGATGTCTGTGACAAGACATTTTCCTATTCAAGTACTTTAATAAATCATAAAAGAACACATACTGGAGAGAAACCTTTCAAATGTGATGTGTGTAAGAAGACATTTTCCCAGTCAAGTAACTTACTATTTCATAAAAGAACACATACTGGAGAGAAACCATTCAAATGTGATGTCTGTAAGAAGACGTTTTCCCAGTCAAGTAACTTACTATATCATAAAAGAACACATACTGGAGAGAAACCTTTCAAATGTGATTTCTGTGCCAAAACGTTTGCTCGTTTAGCTACCCTGCAATGTCATAAAAGAACACATATGGGAAAGAAACCATTGAAATGTGATGTCTGTAAAAAAACATTTGCTCATTTATTTAACCTCCAACATCATAGAAAAACACATACTGGCAATAAACCATGCAAATGTGATATCTGTGACAAGACATTTTCCCAGCCAGGTAGCTTACAATATCATAGAAGAACACACACTGGAAGGAAACCTTACACTTGTGATATCTGTGACAAAGCATTTTCCCATCATTCTAGTTTTGTAGATCATCAAAAGACACATAACAGAGGAAAAAATTTCAAGTGTAATTACTGTAAGATGAATTTTGATTGTAAAGCATTCGATAGACATTTGTTGACCCATGAACTTGAAGCCACAGAACCAAATGGGATGAAGTACATATGTTTGAAATGTGATGTCACATTTGACTTAGCTAGTGCATTGGTAAAACACATGACTGAACTTCATTAAGCCTTTCCCTATGGTGGTGGTAGTATTTTACTCATCAAGGGAAGAACTCTAGTAGCAAAAGGGTTAAAAAACTATCTCGTTAACTCTTCCGCCACCATGGTGGCCTTTTAATACTTTACTCTGGCTAATGCCAGATGATTTTACTCATCAAGGGAAGAACTCTAGTAGAGAAAGGGTTAAGGTGGTTCTGTTTAGTTTGCCAGAAGTAAGTGCATTTGTGTAAAAGATGTACAGTGTATTTTGAAACCACAGGTAGTGGTTGACTTGAATACCATAAGAATTGTTGCTTACAATGAATCCTGGCTGATGTAAGTAATTAGTATCATACTGCTTGTGACTAAGCAATGTTATTATGAGGGTTTATCAGGTCTGATGTCGTGAACATCATGCCTTCTTCTGATTGGCCAATAATGTTTTGGTAGGCAATGGACAATTCCCATTCTAGCAATGCATGATGGGAGTTGTGTTTGTGCCTTTACTTTTTGGCAAAATGGCTACAGGTCATCTTTTTGCTTAGAACAAACCTGACTCTTTTAACACTTTTATCTTTGAGACACAGAAGAATTTTGAAATTGTCAGATGTGGGTTTAAGAGGGTATGAAAGACATACGGTATGTCAAATACAAGGTTATCATTAATGAAAACTAATTAAATTACTTTAGAGTATTGAGTAAGTGCCATATATCCTGAGTCCTGAGATATTTTGAGCACACTTGTCAACAGCAAATTTTTGGTGATATTTACTAGAGCTTTTTGGGAGGTTCTTGTGGCGTGCTCCATGGGAGATTTTGGAATTTACAGTCTGACTGGTAATTTATAGTGTTTTGAGCACCTACAATATTTGTGGACCCAAACTTGTGTACTGGCATGTCAACACCCAAGGATACAGCCTTGTGAGTGAGTGAACACCTTTTGAAAAAAACCCAAAACATTACCAATTGTTCTTTTTACCACAGATGTGTGCATTTTGGATCATATGTTTTCTATAATGTGCCTGGGTGCCAATTGGAAATACTAATTTTAATCGAATTTTCACTTGATTAAAGCGAAAATTTTGTTGGACCAGGTGTTTTTAGAAAAGATTAGTTGTTTGATAACATTATAGACTGTAAAAATGGTATATGTAATATGATGCCTAATATAGGACACTACTTTTTAACTTTTGTGCTTATTCCTAGGAATAAGGGGAATAAGACAATAAAGTACAGTAGACTGCGTAGTAATATGGTCAAAGAACAAGGGGCGAGTAGGGGGAATAAGACATGCATATAGAATTTTTAACTTTTGTGCTTATTCCCCAGAATAAGGGGAATAAGACAATAAAATAGACTGAGTAGTAATATGGTCAAAGAAGAAGGGGAGTAGGGGCGATAAGACATTTATATACAGTACATATAGAAATACGGTCAGGGAATAAGGGGAATAAGACATAAGTATGGAAATATGGTCAGGGAATAAGGGGAGTAAGAGGAATAAGACATTATATAGAAGTATATAAATATGGTCAGGGAATAAGGGGAGTAAGGGGAATAAGACATTATAAGTATAGAAATATGGTCAGGGAATAAGGGGAGTAGGGGCGATAAGACATTTATATACAGTACATATAGAAATATGGTCAGGGAATAAGGGGAATAAGACATAAGTATGGAAATATGGTCAGGGAATAAGGGGAGTAAGGGAAATAAGGGGAATAAGACATTATATAGAAGTATAGAAATATGGTCAGGGAATAAGGGGAGTAAGGGGAATAAGACATAAGTATAGAAATATGGTCAGGGAATAAGGGGAGTAAGACATAAGTATAGAAATATGGTCAGGGAATAAGGGGAGTAAGGGGAATAAGGCATTATAAGTATATAGAAATATGGTCAGGGAGTAAGGGGAATAAGCCATAAGAGGTCCTAAACATAAGCATAGTAATAATATTATTAAGAAATATGGGACTGTACTTTTTGCTTGGAATAAGGGGGAGTAAGACATAACGATATATCCATATAGTAAATATGATCAAGGGGACTTTAGCCTGTAAACAGCCTGTCTTTAGGGGGTGTGGCTTTTGGAGAAGAGTAGACAGTTTGTGGACAATCCATTCAAAAATAAATTCTCTAGTCCGTGTGGCGGACTAATGTTCTGATTGGCTTATAATGTATTTGCTACTTCCGCTTCTATTATGATTGGCCAACGGTTTTCATCAGAATGTGGCTGGGATCGTTTAATAGTATTTTCGCTTGGGTTGAGACAACATCGTTCAGTTAACTTTTAAATAATGAATAATGCTGTGAAGCCGAGACGTTTTGCTCAACTTTCAACGGTTCAGTTTAGCAGAAAAATCCCGAGTGAAATCAGTGCGCGTGAACTTCTGCAAAAGGCGGCCAGTGAAAGAATTGGCAAATCAACTGCCTTGGATACTTAAATAGGATTAGAAGGAAATCGCGAGGTTTCCTTTTATTGCAGAGCAATGGCGGTCAATTAAAGATATCGTCACTGAGTATTGTAAGTAGACGTTTATTTCTCCAGTGTAGATACGTCGAAAGCGAGTCACCTTCCAGTTTGTTTACATGCCAGGTGTCAAGGGGCGGAAGGCTAATTATAGGGTTTGACGGCAGACGTTCTTTCTTCTCCTGTCCTCGCCTCGCCGCATCGCGACTCGGCTCGCCCAAGAAAGAACGTCTGCTCGGAGGCTAAGGGGACTTATGTGCGAGATTATAAAGCTATAAATTAGATTGCCTTTAGAATGGCCTTCGCATTAATTCGAATTGGAGATTGACGTTAGTGTATTCGTAACTTTATACCTAGAAATCTTGGATTTCGATGAAATTTTATACTAGCATTACTGGGGAGGAATAATTCTGGAATCAGTCATCAGTGTATTCGAAATTGCCATACTGGTTGATGTTTCATGTATAGGTCACTAAATGAGCTAGATAAATTTCCTAAAGTATATATTATATAATTTCCTAAAGTGTCCCCTTGGTATAGTGATTTGACCTATCTATTCCAAATATACTATGTTAGTTATCCTGGTTATTCTAGTTATCTTAGTTATCTTAGTTATCTTAGGGGGCTTTCTACTTACACGGTTAGACCGGTCAGTTCGGTTAAATGGAACACGATTCGTTTGAGACCTGGGATGGTCTGACTGGAAAATTTTGTCCTAATCAAAAGCAAGTCTGGCCGGACTAACCGGTCTAACCTTGTCAATTGGAAAGCGCACTTAGTTATCTTAGTTATCTTAGTTATCTTAGTTATCTTAGTTATCTTAGTTATCTTAGTTATCTTAGTTATCTTAGTGATCTTAGTGATCTTAGTTATCTTAGTTATCTTAGTTATCTTAGTTATCTTAGTTATCTTAGTTATCTTAGTTATCTTAGTTATCTTAGTTATCATAGCTATCTTGGTTACACGAATCCTAGTTATCCTAGTTATCTCAGTTATCTCAGTTATCCTAGTTATCCTAGTTTTCTTAGTTATCCTAGTTATCCAAGTTATTTTAGTTCTTATAGTTATCTAAGTTATCTTAGTTATTCTAGTTATCTTAGTTATCCTAGTTATCTTAGTTATCCTAGTTATCTGGGTTATCCTAGTTATCTTGGTTATCTTGGTTATCCTAGCTATTTTGGTTATCCTAGTTACATGAATCCTAGTTATCCTAGTTATCTCAGTTATCTCAGTTATCCTAGTTATCCTAGTTTTCTTAGTTATCCTAGTTATCCAAGTTATTTTAGTTCTTATAGTTATCTAAGTTATCTTAGTTATTCTAGTTATCTTAGTTATCCTAGTTATCTTGGTTATCCTAGTTATCTTGGTTATCCTATAGAATAAAACATATTCCGAAGAATAATGCCATCCTGAAAACTCAAGATATGAGTCAAACAAGTGGAACTATAGTGAAAATTGTAATATTTCGACTTTATTTCAAATTCATCATCAGACAAGTGAAAATACAAAAACATGCCAGGTCTATATATACAAGTCAAAAGTTCGATGACATCAAGATAACTAGGATAACCAAGATAACTAGGATAACCAAGATACCAAGATAACTAGGATAACTAAGATAACTAGGATAGCTAAGATAACTTAGATAACTAAAAGTACTAAGATAAGTAGGATAACTAAGAAAATTAGGATAACTAGGATAACTAGGATAACTGAGATAACTGAGATAACAAGGATAACCAAGATAGCTAGGATAACTAAGATAACTAGGATAGCTAAGATAACTAGAATAAATAAGATAATTAGGATAACTAAGATAACTACGATAACTAAGATAACTAAAAGAACTAAGATAACTAGGATAACTAGGATAACTAGGATAACTAGGATAACTAAGAAAACTAGGATAACTAGGATAACTGAGATAACTGAGATAACTAGGATAACCAAAAACCATGACCAGCCGACAACTTGAAAAAGTATAGAATAAAACATATTCCGAAAAATAATGCCATCCCGAAAACTCAAGATATGAGTCAAACAAGTGGAACTATAGTGAAAATTGTCATCATCAGACAAGTGAAAATACAAAAACATGCCAGGTCGATATATACAAGTCAAAAGTTCGATGACATCATTGGCAACAAAAGAAAAGAAAACCTATCACTATTTACACGAGTTAGAAAACCTATCACTAGCTAATTACACGAGACGTCAGAAGACCTAACACTATAGAAGTAGAGAGACTAGGCAAAAAGTGACAGTTCTTTGCTAGCCATAGGGCCCGAGTTTAGCTCGGGTTATCCTAGTTATCTTGGTTATCCTAGTTATCTTAGTTATCCTAGTTATCTTGGTTATCTTGGTTATCCTAGTTATTCTTGGTTATCTTAGTTATCTTAGTTATCTTAGTTATCTTAGTTATCTTAGTTATCTTAGTTATCTTAGTTATCTTAGTTATCTTAGTTATCATGCGGGACAGGAAAAGTGTCGGATGTTTCCAAAGTTCTCTTTCCAGTAAGGACCTCTGTTAGTTTGTTTTTCCCAACATATTAACTTTTGTTTCCATATTGATTTTTTCGGCATAGGGTCTTTTATCAATATATCATTTGCAAGTTTAATATTTTTTTTCATATTTTCCTAAAGCCAAACTGTTATTCAGACCTTAAATGAAGTAGTAACAACGTTTTCCTTTTTTGCCACGCAAGTCAGTTAGAACTCAAGCTCAGTGTTTTTTCTTTATGCGCATGTTATGCAAATTTTGATTTTTGAGTTTTGAGGTGTTGTGAGTTTCGGATTTATATTTGACATAATAATGTTGTTGGAAATCAAAAGGTGGTGTGTTGAAAATTGAAACAATGAAGAGCTGTCTGAAACGTGAGGGATCTACAATGTGTAATAATTTCTGACTTGACGAAAAGGAGTTCTAGCATGAATCGAAAAAAGTCTCATAGGTGTCCAGCCTGCACCAAGACATTTGGTAGTTTATCAAGTTTAAGACGTCATATGGTATTACATACAGCACAGAAACCTTTCAAATGTGATCAGTGTGACAAGACATTTTCCCAGTCAAGTGGCTTACTATCTCATAAAAGAACACATACTGGAGAGAAACCATTCAAACGTTATGTCTGTTACAAGACATTTTCCTATTCAAGTACTTTAATAAATCATAAAAGAACACATACTGGAGAGTAACCATTCAAATGTGATGTCTGTGACAAGGCATTTTCCCAGTCAAGTGGCTTACTATATCATGAGAGAACACATATTGGAAAGAAACCATTCAAATGTGATGTCTGTGACAAGACATTTTCCCAGTCAAGTGGCTTGCTATATTATAAAATAACACATACTGCAGAGAAACCATTCAAATGTGATGTCTGCATGTAGGAAGACATTTTCCCGACCAAGTAGCTTACTCTGTCATAAAAGAACACATACTGCAGAGAAACCATTTAAATTTGATGTATGTGACAAAACGTTTGTTCGCCGTTTATCTACCCTACAACATCATAAAAGAACACATACTAGAGAGAAACCTTTCAAATCACAGGCAACCCAGACAAACAGTATGGCTGTGAAAAATTGTGTTTACTATGAGTTTATAGAACTGAGATTTTCATCGACAAATAAAACATAAAATAACTGAACTAATACAATAAAAGCATACCTGGTGTTGTTTTCTACTCCATTACTGCATGTATTTATTTCACATTCCTGATTCAGACTTAACGACCCCGCTGGACTTGCTTAAAATAAAGGAAAGGCTGGAGGCAGACTGACGTTCCAGCCTTCGACACGGTGCAATAATTGATCAAATTTTCGTACAAAAACAGATTTCACTCCGGTTTTGTCACACAGGTCATGTCAAATGATAGTCAGACTTTCTTTTCCCGCAATCCAATCGAAAGTATCGGAATTTGTCTAGCATGCGAGTTGTGAGTTTGCGAGTTGCGAGCCTGCGAGTTGCAAGTTAAAAATCTGCAATTATTTAAAAACAAATAATATTTTCCAATACTTGAGAAAAGAATCTAAGCTAAGATAACAAGGTCTTTGCATGGCCGTAGCAAGGCAAAATTATTGGTGGGGGGGGGGGATATAGGTCTCTGAAATAGCATTTCCTGCCTTCTGAGAGTAAAACTTACCTTGCACACTACTTCGCCAGGGGCCCCGGAAGCTATAACGCGGCGGGGGCAGCCATATAAAAAGTGCACTTTTTCTCAGCATTACTTTTTGCACGTGGTAAATAATGTTCGCTAATTTTGCTCTATAGCATAAAATAACCAAAAAGCATAACGGTGTAATATAATGAATGACGATGTATTGAGAAAGAAAATTCAACGACTGAGTTGTACATATTGATGATAGATTCCTATTTACATTTAAGAAAACATGGCTTTAATGAATCAGAAAACACCCGCCAAGTGAAAAAGGCCTGGGCACAAGACACAGCTCAAACTCGTTCTCATGCAGGGCGTTTTTGAAATTGGTAAGGTGGAAAGGTTCTGGCATCGACTGTTGGATTCGGTATTTTCATTGGTTGATTGCTTTTCTTAAACATTCCTCGTGAAACATATTTATGCATAGTTTTGTGCCAGTTATGATCAAATAGCTTCAACGGGACCGCCAGCGGTAACGGGACAAATAGGACCGCCATTACAATGAACTTCTCCCACGGGGCTGCCATTACTCCGAATGATTTTGCATACTAAACAAAATTGCTAATTTATTACGCCCAGTATTTTTGGGTGCGTCACCGGTGGATCAGGAGATCCACCAGCCGTAGAACCCCTTTTCCCTATACTACAGACGTAAACACGATGCGATGTGTCGATGTTCCTTGACGTTACTACAGAAATCCTTGAGGTCTGATACTTTGCTTTAGCCAGGTTCTTTTGAAACCGTTTACTGCGATTCTTTCGAAATGGTCCACCTCTTTTTGTCGTCAACTCCGGAATACGTTCGCTTTCCTTATTGGGGAGATCCTCAGAACTGCTACCAGATAGATCAGATGGATTAGATGTACTTCCGTCATCGGAAAAGCTGTTTGTGTTGATGTTCCTGTCAATTCACTGTTCTCTCTCGAGCCAAGATATATCGGTGCATAAGTCTTTAGCTGGCTTTGAACAGACACACGAAGAAACATCTTTTTGTTTTTTCAGTCACATTTGGCGACATCTTTTCCGATCTTTATAGCAATTTTTCATGCTTTTTTAATGGTTTCTAGTCGTGTTTAATATTGCTTGATTCATCCCACTGCAACATATCTTCTTAGCTTTCCTTTTTCGGTCATTTGTAAACCAATTTTTCTGACAAAGATTTTGTTTCGCTATAATTATATAGCTTGAGCCGCGAAAGTTGGCGATTTGATGGAAATATATATATATATATATATATACAAAGTATAAAGTATAGTTTTACCTTAAAGTCTTCGCTACCAGAGGTTTCACCCTAAACGGGATGATCCCGTTTAGGGTGAAACCTCTGGTAGCGAAGACTTTAAGGTAAAACTATACTTTATACTTTGTATTTTGCTCTATCTATATGGTATTGAGCACTCTCTAACATTTCGTGAACCATAACTCACTTATATATATATATATATATATATATACATATAAACATCTCGCAGAATTTCTTTCCCCTTCGCGTGTAATTTCGCGTGTAAGTGGACTCCACGCATGTCGAGATTAGCACCCTCACCCGGGCTCGGGGACAATAATCAGCTGATTACCGATTATTGCAAATTGGCTGATTACATGTATATGGCTTTGCAGATTAATTTTCGATTAAACAGCTCATCTCTATAGTAATAAGCTGACAATAATAAGTACAGTATAATTTATAATAATATAATTTTTTGAGCAATATTAAAATATCAGTACATATTTAAGCCAAGAGGATGTTGATTTTGATATCATATTTGTATCTCTTTTCTATTTAGCTGAAGTCCATAAAAGGTTCCCAAGTGCCACCGCAGCCTTATTCAAAGTGTCAATGGTGCAAAAGTGTAAAGATGAGGGAAATGCCATGGAGGCAAGAAAAATATAATTGGAACAGATGTAGATATTATAGGACATTTATGAGGTTAGACCTAACCTAGCATTTCAAAAATGACTCTCGATCTCTGCATTTAATTCCGTCATGGAGGCAAGAAAGTATAATTTCCTTATTCACTAGGAAATCAATACTCTAAAATTATTTCATTTTGTTACCTGCCTGAATTAAATGCAAGGGGGTCTACACACTTTTGTGTGATTATAATAAGCACTTAAGGCTTGTAGATTAATGTTGGTTAATGTAAGTTCGTGGTTTGTTAATCTTTTGAACTATAGTGTACCTTATTTTTTACTAAACACTCTAAATGAAATCCAGGTACATGTATTTATGCACCTATTTATAATGACTACAATATTTTAATCTTTATACTTAAAAGATAAGCTTTTTTGGAATTCACCATGTCTATATTTGCCTTATTTCTGGGTTTTCACACTGTTTTGGTTCAGGTCCACCTTCGGACAATTTTTTTAAAAATAAATGCTGAATTAATATGACTCGAGCTAAATGGGCCAAAAGCTCAGATGAGTCAGATCGACTAAAATACATACTGTACATGGTGAATCCTACAAATGTTTTAATTAGTTCAAATAGATTACTTCGCATCATGCAAAGCTTAAAAGACCATAGAAGTTATATGATTTTAGTGAAAAGAAAATTATAGCAGCTTTATTTTATTGATTTGTAAAATTTTTGTATAATAAAATTTATTTAACTATATGCAGTTGTTTCGCTTTTATGCTACCTACATGCATGATGCATGTGAACAAATGCGGATATTCCATTTGGAACGTGTTTTTGGAACGATTGTTTTTGGAACGTGTGATCACATGTGAAATCTTCACATGAGATCACATGTGCAAATTCACATGTGGCTATTCCACATGTGTTTTTGGAACGTATGATCACATGTGGAATATCCACATGTGAAATCATGTGGAACTTTTGTAAGGGGAGTACTTCTCAGCTTCAACATTGTCGTGTTCTAGCAGGCGAGGACTTCATAAAGACCAATAATACCGATCCCCTGATCTTGAAGAAGAACTTACGGATCCTCTGCCTTCGAGCTAATGGGGGAGGCTGTCACGACAGGAAACTAGGAGCGTCCGCCATGTTGTAAAATGGAAATTTGTCCCTAGGTCGATAACTGTCGAAGACAAGCAATCTTTAAAACTTAGAAACATAAGTCTGACTGTATAATCTCTCGCTTAGGTTATATTTTGATTGTCCTTTTGGATTTCCGGTTTTAGTTTGGTATAATTATTCCCCCTCGTTGAAAATGAGCTGCGGCTCATGCCATTTTCATTCGAAAATACTTATACACCTTTGGCCCTGCATTAAAGTAAAACAAACGTTCAATTGCACTCTTTAAAATAACAATAGAACGTTAGAATATTCATTAGCGCGAAACGACATTCAATAACGTTTTGGTCCCATCAATAGCATTTATTACATATGCATGACAAATAGTCCTGTTCAAATCCATTCACAAAATACCAATAGCACTTATACACATTCATTTACAACAAAGGCGTATTCATTAAAGATCATACGTACGATCAATTAAGTGCGTCAAAGAAGCAAAGAATGCAAACTACAAGTAATGCCAAAGGAAGTTCAGTGTCAGTATTAACTTATCGAACATGGCACATCGTCACAGAAGGCAACGCATCAGTCAGGAAAATCGAGAACGTTTAGTGAGAGCCTTTGACGACCCCGAACAAGACTATGTATCTGTTGCCGATACCCTTGGCATCAACCGTTCGACAGCGAGGGGTATTGTTAGAAGATATATACAGGAAGGACATACGAACGAAAGAGCTCGTGGCGGGCGAAACCATGTCAAAGTTGATGAAGAAATGAGGCGATGTATTGCGGCTATACTCGACGAGAATCCCGTTTTAACTCTGCATGCGATAAACATAACGCTGCGAGAAAGGTTGCCTCAAAAGCCTCATGTTCATTCACGAACAATTGGTATAATTTTATACGGTATGTTATACACCATTAAACTGGTTCGTCGATGCCCTGCTGAACGAAACAGACCAGATGTAATCCAGAAGCGTCGTCAGTATGCAGCCTGGTTTCTTGAAGAAGCTATTCGCAACCAGGTCGTATTTGTTGATGAATGCGGCTTCAATATATGGACGGCCAGAAGTCAAGGAAGAGCTCTACGAGGACAGAGAGCATATCGTCTGGTGGCTGGTCAAAAAGGAAACAATCTACATTTGGGCTGGTACATCACTCTACACTGCAAAAAATGAAATTCTTATTTTAAGAAAAAAAAACTTGTTTTAAGAAAATATTTCTTAAATTAAGAAATATTTTCTTGTCCCGTAGAGAGGATAATTTTTCTTAACAAGATTTCTTGGTAAGAAAAATAATCTTAAATCAAGAAATATTTTCTTAAATCAAGAACATCTTTCTAGCCTAGATAAGAAAAAAATTCTTACGCATAAGATTTATTTTCTAAGAACAATTTGCTTAAATCAAGACAAAAATTCTTACTAAATCAAGAAAAATATTCTAGAAAGCAAGATTTATTTCTTCCATGCCTGCATATATCACAATGCAAGCACTGCAAAACATCCTGGTTTCTCTTGTATCCTAAGTAATATTTACAAATTAAAAGATTTTACCAACCATTATTTGACAACATATTAAATGAAAAGATTGTGTTGCCTTTAAAGTGTCTATAAACAATTAATAAGAGCTCAAATAAAAAATATTCTTTGCATTCAACTATAACTAATTTACATAGAAATTATCCATACCAACAACTCATTAGTAAACCTATTTACTAAAATAAAACAGTATAATCCCTATCATAAAAAAATATGTCTACATATCTGTTCAAGTTTATTCTTGGCGAAAGTTCTCTAATTCATCAAATGCTTTAATGAAAAGTGGATTAGACTGTATGGTACCAAGTATATATCTTATGGCTTGTGTATCCTTGCAGTTGATGCAACCTTTGTAGACAAAATGCCTGTATTTGGAAAACTGGAGTGTATCTGGTTGGCGGATGAAGAAATTCTTTTTGAATATACTACATTTAGAACTGTAGAGTTTGATGTCAATCTTATGGCATATGAAGTTGAAGAGCCTGAGTCTAATGTGACCGAATTCTGCCACTTTAATCTAATTCTGGATTATAATGTTTACTTCATACAAAGGACAGTTAGTGGACTTTATATTCCACTGAAGTATGATTTAAGGGACATAATTAAGCAGCATGTTACAGGAGAAAATCCCTTGCACTTTTAAGCTTTTCTAAACACATAACTTGTATATCATGATCGAATGAAGTTGTCCCTCAGTAGCATGATTAAAATATACAAGTTCAAATCAAATGCGGCCAAGTATAGCTACTGAAAAATAATAAATGATCTGAATAAAAAATCGTTGGCAATATTTGTCTTCTATAACCGTGTTGTACCAAGAATTAAAATCTTAAAACAAGATTATATTTTTGAACAAGAAATAAAATCTTAAAACAAGAAAAACGTTCTACCTTGATTTTCTCGTTAAGATTTTTTGTCTTGGTACAAGAACTAAATTCTTGAAATAAGAAATAAAATCTAGCTTACTTTTCTTATCAAGAATTAAATTCTTAAAATAAGAAAATTAATCTTAAAACTAGAAAAAAAATCTATCCTAGATTTAAATTTTTTGCAGTGTATGCACATCGGGGGCACAACTTCTCCCAGGTTTCAAGCATTCCTACAAGAGTGTGCAGAACATTTGCCTGAAAATGAAACGATCATTATTTTCGAAGGTGCACCACCTCATCGCCCGGCACAAACTCCCGCAGAACATATTGAACTGCGAATTCTTCCACCGTATTCTCCATTTTTAAATATAGTCGAAAATGCCATAAGTGCGTTAAAAGCTGCTATAAAGGCCGATATTTCACGACCCGTCGTTCAACAGCAGATGAATGACAGGCTAAGAGCACAATAAGACCACATTCCGTTGGGTGAATATAGGAAAAGAGTTTTGTTGGCTGCCGCCGAAAGAAACATCGCTACCATAACCGTACCGCAGTGTAATGCGTGGTTCAGGCACATGCAAACCTATCTGCCCCGTTGCCTTAACGGCGAGTTTGTAGAAGGCTAATTTAAGACTCTAGGACTTTTCTCGCATTTCTGAATGAAAGTGTTTTCATGAATGTAATGTAGTTCATCTGTTGTGTATTGCAGGGGCGGATTTAGGGTACGTCAAACACGTCAAGCGACTAACATAAAAAAAATTGACCTATTAATTCAAAAATATTTGACTAATTAATTAAAAAAAATTGACTAATTAATTCAAAAAAATAGTCGACTAATTAATTCAATTTAAAAAAAAACTAGACTACATTTATTATTTTCCAGATTTTTGAAATTTTATTTTAAAACCGATATCGAGCAGCGATCATCGCTGAATGCGAGCGCAATCTGCAAAAAAACTCTACGTCCCAGTCCGCCGTGTTTACTGTGGGCTACTCGGTCAACCTACTTATATACCAGGCCACTAGAGCATACTTGTACGCTCGGACTAGGGATAGAGGTGTAAATCTTTACAAATATGGATAATTTGAGTACGTCAAAATGGCCGACTACGTCGAATATATAGACGCGTCGTTTGTAATAGTATTCTATTTTGGCTGAATGACTATATGGGTTAGTAAATTTGATAACGAACGTGATTTATTTAAATTGAACCATGTGATGTCTGGTAGTGATAGTTCTGCGTAAATATTGCACAACATGAGAACACATAAAAGTTTTGTTTGGTTGCCTCGTGTACCTCTTGATGTTTCTCACACGACCAGATTCTAACCTCAGTAGCCTGGAATATCATTCAAAATATCTAAAGTGCTTAATGATTTTGGTAACATGATTCTTTGATCTTGTGCATGAATATCTTTTAATATGTGTACGTTCTGATATGTTATTCAGGATTTCCGTCGGGGGTGCATACGTAGCAGCTACCTAAGATTCGATTTATTGGATTTTCCCCCATTATTTTCTATAATTTTAAATGTATTTGTATAATAAAACGTCCACTTTATCCCTAAATTTATTTGATGCCTTCCAGGTTTGATAAAATGCGCTATTGAAAACACGATTTAAAACTTTTAAATCTTTCTGCAAAGTACCGTCACGAATGCAGGAAATGCCATTTCAGAGATCCAAATTTCAAAAAATTTCAGGGGGCGCATGCCCCCGGACCCCCCTAGGAATGGTTTGACTAAGGTGAAAAAAATTCTAGATCCGCCCCTGTATTGATCGTACGTATGATCTTTAATGAATACGCCTTTGTTGTAAATGAATGTGTATAAGTGCTATTGGTATTTTGTTAATGGATTTGAACAGGACTATTTGTCATACATATGTAATAAATGCTATTGATGTGACCAAAACGTTATTGAATGTTGTTTCGCGCTAATGAATATTTTAACGTTCTATTGTTATTTTAAAGCGTGCAATTGAACGTTTGTTTTACTTTAATGCAGGGCCAAAGGTGTACTGCATAATGTATTAAAGTGCCTTTCCTGAGCAAAATGACTATCAAAATGATCGGCAGACTTTCCAGAACATCCTTAGATAAAAATAATCTTCGCTAATGTAACAAAAACGGTGGAAAAACACCCCTTTGCAAACCGGTAAAAAGCCGCAAAATTAAGACGTCAGTTTCAGTTATAAATAACCAAAGTCGGTTTCCGACTGCTCGGACACTTTCTCAAACACATGTCAAACTATAGCTAGTACTCTCTAAACATTCACAATCTGATTCCCGAACAAAAACTATATTGACTGAAAGTAAAACCTGAATAGCAGTATTAGAAATCGAAGAAGAAACAGCTCATATTGCTTTCACGTCCCGCCGAGAAATATATACACTCAGACCAAAATGTAAACAACGAACCCAACAGGTTTTGGGTCAGTCCTTTTCGCAAAACAATATGCATCTAGTCCTAAGATATAGCAATGAACTGGCTATAAAACAAAACAAAAAAGAGCGAGAGAAAAAATTATGAGATTTGCCGACGTAAAAAAGAAGAAAAAAGGAGAAAGAGGAGAAAAGAAGAAAAGAGAAAGAAGAAAGAAGAAGAAGAAAGGAGGAGAAAGAAGAAGAAAGAAGAAGAAAGAAGAATAGTTGTTTTTGCGCATGTCTAATCAATGGGTTTCAAACATAAAAAAATGTCGGAATATGCAATTTCGTTTATCAAGTACATTTTTTTCTATTCAGTAAAATCAGGTTTTAGAAAGAAAAAGAAACATTTTCAAGCTTTGTTTTATTCCCTATAACATACCAGTCTTTACCCAGAAACATGCTTCTCCCACGTTTCTTCTGACGTGTTAAATTTAATGTGTCTGGTTATATACAAGCTGGTGTCATACAAGCTGGTGTCCGGGGCAGGAAAAAATCTAAATTTTTTTTCACCTGTCCGGTTTAAAAATGTTTTTGCATGTTCGGGGCTGGAAAAATCTCAAAATTTTTTTGCATGTCCGGCGCTAGAAAAAAACTGAAAATATTTTACATGTCCGTGGCTGGAAAAAAATTGAAATTTTATTTTTGTATGTCCGGGGCTGGAAAAATTTGAATATTTTTTTTCATGGTATGGGCTGCAAAAAATCTGAAAATATTTTTGCATGACCAAGTCAAAAAGCGTGGGAATTTATGGAAATGGAGGGAAAAAGCAAAAACTCACCCTAATTCTACTATATTAGAAGTTATTTCACTTTCATTTAGACCTAACCGTTTGGACGAAATTGCCGTTCAGTAAACTTCATCCGGGTCTACCGGGATATTGCGTTTATATGGACAAACATTTGATCCCACCGGGATCCCGGTCGGGCGGCACGTCTCGGTTTCCATATAAACGTAACTTGGAAAATAACAGTAAATTATCTACAAGCCGAGATTCTGGTACAACGCGACATCACGGTATACCGGGATCATGATAAACAGGCCCTATAAACGCAAGTGAAAAAGATAATGTTTTTCCACAACAATGCGCACGGCCAAAGTATCTTGAATGTCATGTTTATTAGACACGTTAATAGTTTATATGCATGTTTATATCTGCTCTCGTATGATAATAATACATTAAGCAAACATGCAAGCCATATGACTCATTAGTCCAAAACACGGTTTTAGCCAATCTATATTTAGAGTTGTTTTGTAATGGCAAATACAAAAGTGTAGTGTAAATGTTCTAGACGTTTGCCGTTAGTACAGCCAGCGGGGTATTAGGAAAAACGAGCCACGCTATAATCAGGCTATCTTGCCAGATCTACGCATGTATGAATAAAGTCCTTCATTGCACTCGTTTTTAGAAGAAAAAGAAATAACGAACTTTGCGTGTCTTTCGACACTCTATTTCAACCGTTAGAAGACGCGATCAGTCAAACCTTTATTCAAACTTAACCTTTATTCGTTCATTAACTGGTATATGTCAGTGCACAGGTGGTTTATTGTATACGCCTAAAGATAATTAAATTTTATTTTTTGTATGTCCGGGGCTGGAAAAATTTGAATACTTTTTTTCATGTCATGGGCTTCAAAAAATCTGAAAATATTTTTGCATGACCAAGTCAAAAGGCGTAGGAATTTATGGAAATGGAGCAAAAAAGCAAAAACTCACCCTAATTCTACTATATTAGAAGTTATTTCACTTTCATTTAGACCTAACCGTTTGGACGAAATTGCCGTTCAGTAAACTTCATCCGGGTCTACCGGGATATTGCGTTTATATGGACAAACATTTGATCCCACCGGGATCCCGGTCGGGCGGCACGTCTCGGTTTCCATATAAACGTAACTTGGAAAATAACAGTAAATTATCTACAAGCCGAGATTCTTGTACAACGCGACATCACGGTATACCGGGATCATGATAAACAGGCCCTATAAACGCAAGTGAAAAAGATAATGTTTTTCCACAACAATGCGCACGGCCAAAGTATCTTGAATGTCATGTTTATTAGACACGTTAATAGTTTATATGCATGTTTATATCTGCTCTCGTATGATAATAATACATTAAGCAAACATGCAAGCCATATGACTCATTAGTCCAAAACACGGTTTTAGCCAATCTATATTTAGAGTTGTTTTGTAATGGCAAATACAAAAGTGTAGTGTAAATGTTCTAGACGTTTGCCGTTAGTACAGCCAGCGGGGTATTAGGAAAAACGAGCCACGCTATAATCAGGCTATCTTGCCAGATCTACGCATGTATGAATAAAGTCCTTCATTGCACTCGTTTTTAGAAGAAAAAGAAATAACGAACTTTGCGTGTCTTTCGACACTCTATTTCAACCGTTAGAAAACGCGATCAGTCAAACCTTTATTCAAACTTAACCTTTATTCGTGCATTAACTGGTATATGTCAGTGCACAGGTGGTTTATTGTATACGCCTAAAGATAATTAAATTTTATTTTTTGTATGTCCGGGGCTGGAAAAATTTGAATACTTTTTTTCATGTCATGGGCTTCAAAAAATCTGAAAATATTTTTGCATGACCAAGTCAAAAGGCGTAGGAATTTATGGAAATGGAGCAAAAAAGCAAAAACTCACCCTAATTCTACTATATTAGAAGTTATTTCACTTTCATTTAGACCTAACCGTTTGGACGAAATTGCCGTTCAGTAAACTTCATCCGGGTCTACCGGGATATTGCGTTTATATGGACAAACATTTGATCCCACCGGGATCCCGGTCGGGCGGCACGTCTCGGTTTCCATATAAACGTAACTTGGAAAATAACAGTAAATTATCTACAAGCCGAGATTCTGGTACAACGCGACATCACGGTATACCGGGATCATGATAAACAGGCCCTATAAACGCAAGTGAAAAAGATAATGTTTTTCCACAACAATGCGCACGGCCAAAGTATCTTGAATGTCATGTTTATTAGACACGTTAATAGTTTATATGCATGTTTATATCTGCTCTCGTATGATAATAATACATTAAGCAAACATGCAAGCCATATGACTCATTAGTCCAAAACACGGTTTTAGCCAATCTATATTTAGAGTTGTTTTGTAATGGCAAATACAAAAGTGTAGTGTAAATGTTCTAGACGTTTGCCGTTAGTACAGCCAGCGGGGTATTAGGAAAAACGAGCCACGCTATAATCAGGCTATCTTGCCAGATCTACGCATGTATGAATAAAGTCCTTCATTGCACTCGTTTTTAGAAGAAAAAGAAATAACGAACTTTGCGTGTCTTTCGACACTCTATTTCAACCGTTAGAAAACGCGATCAGTCAAACCTTTATTCAAACTTAACCTTTATTCGTGCATTAACTGGTATATGTCAGTGCACAGGTGGTTTATTGTATACGCCTAAAGATAATTAAATTTTATTTTTTGTATGTCCGGGGCTGGAAAAATTTGAATACTTTTTTTCATGTCATGGGCTTCAAAAAATCTGAAAATATTTTTGCATGACCAAGTCAAAAGGCGTAGGAATTTATGGAAATGGAGCAAAAAAGCAAAAACTCACCCTAATTCTACTATATTAGAAGTTATTTCACTTTCATTTAGACCTAACCGTTTGGACGAAATTGCCGTTCAGTAAACTTCATCCGGGTCTACCGGGATATTGCGTTTATATGGACAAACATTTGATCCCACCAGGATCCTGGTCGGTTTCCATATAAACGTAACTTGGAAAATAACAGTAAATTATCTACAAGCCGAGATTCTGGTACAACGCGACATCACGGTATACCGGGATCATGATAAACAGGCCCTATAGACGCAAGTGAAAAAGATAATGTTTTTCCACAACAATGCGCACGGCGAAAGTATCTTGAATGTCATGTTTATTAGACACGTTATTAGTTTATATGCATGTTTATATCTGCTCTCGTATGATAATAATACATTAAGCAAACAAGCCATATGACTCGATTAGTCCAAAACACGGTTTTAGCCAATCTATATTTAGAGTTGTTTTTTAATGGAAAATACAAAAGTGTAGTGTAAATGTTCTAGACGTTTGCCGTTAGTACAGAAGACGCGTTAGTACAGTCAAACTTTTATTCAAACTTTTATTCGTGCATTAACTGGTATATGTCAGTGCACAGGTGGTTTATTGTATACGCCTAAAGATAAACATAAATTAATAAACGATGAAATTGTGAAGTCTATTATTATGTGTTTATTCATCTAAATATTCACTTAAAAGTTCGCATAATATAATGACATTGAGCACAATTAAGGGTTTTTTTATTCTTTAAATTTCTTTTACACTGAGAATCTTCCATCAGATTTTTATAAAAATTTCATAACTAAAGTTTTTTTTTAACTAAATTAAACGAAAATTTAATGGGTTGGTTCCTGGTCTGTGGGCAACGTTTTTGCAAAGTTACATAATTGGTTCAATTCTTTTGCCGCGGAGGTAGTAAAACAAAACAATATATAAATTATATTTGTCTTTTGTATCATATTATGTTATTCATAAAAACTATGTTGTAAACATGTGTCTTAGACACAAATCGACCCGAAAACTTAAAGTAGATTATAAAGTAAGTAAAATAAGGTTTTGTTGAGAAATTCAGTGTATTTCAAGAAGTATAAGCTTTTAAAAATATCGAAAATCTACTTCCGACGACAGTATTTTCGATTTTATTCCGATATATTCCGACCATTTTTCGATCTTAATAATGCAGAAACACCCAACTTTTTAATCTAACTTTATATTTCAAATATAGATCGTTCAGTATGCTATATCTGAGCAATAAAAATAAGCGTTTATACAAAGAGTATTTCATGACAACTTTGGCGCAATGTCACCTGTGATGTGACACGCGACATTTTCCGAAGGCATTTGGGATAACGCGCAAGTTTGAATTTGACGAGGTTTCCAGTTACAAAAACATTAATATCTCTAAAACTTTAACTTATTTTGCGCTAAAATTTTCTCAGCTAGTTTACGCTATCATATGGTTTAATATAATAAAGAAAAAAAATTGCATTGCATTTCACTTTAAAAACTGATGTTTACAAAACAACTTTTATGTGCGTGCGTATACGTTGGCTTGGCATTTTAACTCCATCTACATTTATTGTGTATGGAAGATAACCAAACGTATTCCCCGTTATTTAGTGTTTAATTTTATCATTTTATGTCAACTTTTTTAATATGTGTCGATAAATTTGAAGTAGTGTTTGCGAACTATAGTCAATTTTCTGAACCATGTGCAGTCTACTTTTTCAAATATTTATGAACGGGAAATAGGATAATTACTTCAACACTCTTAGATGCCAGAAGCGTTTGGCTAAATTTCCATAACGAAAAGTACTTTTTGATGAACGAAGACTGGCTTCCTATAGAGCAATACTAATAATGTAAGTTCTTCTATCACTAGTTGACATTTATAAAGTAATGTTTCAAAGTATAGAACCGTGTACACTATAGACTTTAAAATTTAGATTGATCTGGGTCCCATCATCAGGGCTGCGTTCGCACAATAGTGAAGAAGAGAGTAAATGGTTGTGAATAAGATTCGCACTGAAGCTGAATTTAGTGGGACTTCTTATTGAAAACTCCGTATTGCTACATAGAGTTATTTTTGCCAGTATACTAACACTATCAAAATACATTGCGCATGTAATATCTTGTAATCATGCTGCGCCAAGTGTAAAGACTGATCAAGGGTCAGAAAGACGGCGAAGAAAATCAATTTTACTTCTAGTAACGTTAAATCGCGCGTGCCTTGTAGAAGCAGGATGACTGAAGAACATGTGCAAAATGATGTTTATTAGTTATACGAACATTCAACATGCGTGAGTTGTACCTCAAACATGGAAGAAAAACGAAAAAAATGTGACAAAGAAATGACGAAAAAAGTGTGACAAAGAAATGACGATTTAAAATGTTTTGGACCAGAATTAGAATTTAAAGTACAATTTTCTTTTAAGTACTGCATGTTTATTCAAAATGTATTATTGGCAATAAGGGGAAAATTTTAAATGAAGTATTAACTTATCGGAACTTTCTTGCTGGGAAATTCAATAATGGCAAATGATTTTACGTTGACGCCATTGCGGTGCATTTACCTCAAGCTTATTAGTTTCTGTCAATTTACAAACTTGATGTTGTGTAACTTATCGCTAGAATCAAATATCGAGAAAACCGCAACGTTTTTTTTTTTGCGTTTTGTATCAGGACTCCCAGGAAAGAATCGAAAAACATCAGTAAAAACACCTTTTCAAGTTAAAGCGGGTGAAAGGCGATCTCGACATTCGTCTAGGATTGTTAAAAACCCTTTCCTTTAGTAAAATTTGAAATTATTAGCATATTCTAATGGCAAATTTTATAAATTTTAGTTTATTGCGGGAATTAAGGTATCCTCTTTAGACTAGAGACACTTTTAGAGGTATATAAGGTAACTTTAAGCGAACAATCTAAAAAAATACAGCACAAAACAAAGTCCATATGGTAGCATATTGTAAAATGCCAAACATTTGAATAACAAGTAATATTTTGAATTTCATTTCAGAATCCGATTGTGAATTTGGTGAATAATTTTGAAATTTCGACGGAGAGTTAGCGAGGGAGACATTGAGAGATATTTTGAATTCTAATACGGGAAAGAATCGTAAAAGGACGCGATGCCGTTTGAAAAACGCAATCAAGGCTTTTTTCCAAGACGACTTGCTATTCGGATACTGGCATTTGTGATCGTTTCAACTTTGGCCACTTGTTCCGAAGCATTGGCTGGATTTCAACAGACACAGTATGTCCTTACTCGTGGTATGTTCTTCAACTCTTCTTCAGTTTACTGTTCGCGTCTTTTCATTCTTTTTTTTTTTAATAACTTTGCCATACACATTACAAACATAAATACAGACATTAAGACAATAGGCTGGGTAACCGCAGCAGCTAGTGACAATTACTTCGGCCCCAAAATGAGTACGATTTAACTGTTACTTTAAAAATACATAACGATATACAACATACATTAAATAAAATTTACTACGATATCTACTAAAAGCAACACGATGGTGGGTTCATAAGGCTTCGAGCTGCGTTGCATTTTAAACATATGCTTTTCCATGTTCGTGGGTCGCCTACGTCATATGTGTTGTTAAGTGTGTTAAAGGTCAACTAAACCTTTTGAAGTTATATTTTCTTCTGAAAGGATTATCATCTAACTTAGCAAAAGTAAAGAAAATATGAATTTCGAGGTAAAGCAAAGAAATTATCAGCGAAGTTTTCTTAGGTCCTCTTGAAGCATGACCGCGTTTCTAGGAGAATGGGTACTCCATTGTCTTTGACGTCATATCGGTGAAACCCACCAATCACCTTGTTGTTTGTTACCGGTATGACATCACAAGGTACTAGTACAAGTCTTTATTTCGACGCGGTCGTCGTTCACATGAGTTCAGCAAAAGAAGCAAAAACTCAAACTTAGACATTTCATAAAAGTGGAACCGAGTGACTGGTTTCAATTATTTCTTCAGTTTTAGATTGAACTTTCCCGATTTTAAACGGAAAATAGAATAACCTGGAAACGTGTAGTTGCCCTTTAATGTAGTAGTTGAATAGTGACTTCATGAAGTTATGAGAGTGTGATGATTTTTGTTGTAATAGTTTTTGGTAGTAGTATGTTCCATGTTCTTGTTGTCCGAATTGTGTATGATTTTTGTTATGTCGAAGTATTACATTTTATGGTTTGAATGGTCTTGTTTGTTTGTTTGTGATGTTGAGGAGTTGGTAGGGTGGTCTTGTTGATGCCGTGGTTAGTTTTGTAGAAAAAAATACAATGTCTAGGTATTCATACCGGCGTTAAAGGAAGGAGTTTAGTCGTAAGTAGTCGTTCTTCGTATTTAATTTCACAAAGGAAGGGTAGATCCAGAATGAATTTCGAAGCCCGTCGTTGAACACGTTCAATTCTAGATATTAATTCGACTGACTGCGGAGCCCATACTTTAGATGCATAACCCAGCTGTGAACGGACTAGAGAAAAGTAAAGTTTTCGTCGTATTGGAAAGGACTTAATGTTCTTGGTAGATCTTCTGATATACCCCAGCAGTTTGTTAGCTGTGCTGGTTTGCTGTGCCACTTGCTTAGACCAAGTCAGGTTTCCTGTCGTCCATAATCCCAGGTCACGTTCACAAACTGTATTCTCCAACATGGTATCTTTTAATTGGTATGGATACTCAATTCTGGTAATTTTTCTAGTTATATGAAGGGTTTTGCATTTAGATATGTTTAGATGGAGACCGGCTTTGGAAGAAGAGATTTCGGAAGTTGGAGAGGTCATTTTGCAGGGATGCTGCGTCTGCTTCTAAGTTGATTTCTTTGAAGATCTTGGTGTCATCGGCGAATGCTGCTAGGTTAGAGTTTACGACAGAGTTAGATAGATTTTTGGTTTATAATAAATAAAAGTAACGGCCCAAGAATGGAACCTTGAGGTACCCCAGAAGTCACAGGTAGCTTTGTAGATGTTGCACCAAGATAGAGTTAATGTAGTTAGATCGACGTTCATTGACCATCTGCTTGATTGTATAGTTCTAAGTGTTTTGAACTTTTGTCGGAGGTGATCACTTGGTTTGAAAGATTTCTTTAGTCGCAGTCTTGTGGAGTTTTTCTTTTTGATGTAGTGAAGTATTTCACCATTGATCCATGGTAAATTATTTCGATTCCGTAGTTTTTTAGTTGGTATATGTTCATTAACTGCACCAAAGAATGTATCTTTCCAATTCAACCAGTCTTGGTTAATATCACCATGGCCGAGAGGACTGGGGAGAAACAACGGGAAATAGAAGGCCTAGTAGATTTCCCAATCAAAACTGCCCCCAAACTGCCCCACTCTAGATTCTCAAAGTTGGTGGCGCCAAATCTCAAGTTATTGATATTTTGTCGAGTTAATGGAAGTTCAAGGTATTGTTGAAGCATTTACGATCTAAATCGAGTATTCCTGGCATTCTGTGAAAGTTATTTGATTTCCCGAACGAATCGAATGCGTTTTATGTCAGATGAAGGTGAATTCGTTAGTGTAGTGTAAACGTTCGCCACATGCATTCATGACCAATGCTTCATGATTTTCTGTTGATGTTTCTCTGAAGATGATTCTGAAATGGTAATATATTTTCCAGGAGTATTTTACGCTTGAAAGATGTCATATTTTCATGTGTCTAGCTAATAGTCGAATCCAGAGCGTGCGTAAAGTTGATAGGAATCGATCAGAGGACAATTGCTAAATATAATTTTCCCCGAGCCCGGGCGTAGGGCCAAAGGCCCGAAGCCCGGTGAGGGTGCTAATCTCGACACGCGTGGAGTCATTTTACACGCGTGGACAAACGTGATATGCGAACGAATTTCTGTGATCTGAATATTTATTTATTTATTTGTATATATGTGTGGACGGACCATGCGCGGTTAAGACTGTGGGGCACTGGGGACAATATAGTTCTTGACAAAAAGATTTGAACTAAAGCCTTGAGAAAGGAGGTTTTGGGAAACGTATATCACTTTTGAAAGAACAGAAACAAATCAACGTCTACGTATAAAGCAAAACAACGTCTTGAGTAGAAGGAAACCCGTCAAACCGAAACTCGAAAGGAGGAGAAAGCAAGAGTGAAACTTTAATAAAAACCGACGAAGAAATAAAGACCAGCGAAACGGTTTAAGTTTACGGTAAAAATATATAGAGCCGGCCGCTCTCAGTAATCACGAACATTTAGTAGTAAAACTGTTCGAGTTTTCCTGTGTATATCCTATCACTGTTAATTTTGTTTTCTCGTTTGTGTGTCCTTAAAGTATTTTAAACTTATCCATTGCATGTTAGTTGCTTGCCTGTTTTTTTTTTTATCTGTGGCTGCCGTCTTAATATATCTTTTTTCAAATAGTTTTCTTATTGTAAAACGACTTTATTGTTAAACAACGTAGCTTGTCCATAATTTGGCATAAAAATCGGAAAAGGAGCAATTTTTCTTCTGTAAAACGTACAAATGCTGTTGAAATATATATATTAACATAGGTGAAAACGTAGGTACATAATATATTAATTACGTAGGTGAAAACAATTTCAACACTTTGAAATGTCATAAATGAATATTGCCGTAGCAGCCTGCTCAGTGCCTTTGAAAAATGTTTTCGGATGCTGTAGCCACAGAATAAGGATTGACCAGAAGTCCAACTCGCGTCGGAACCTTTGAAGTTTCTATCCTCGCGCATGTCGCCTCGCGCATCTTGATTCCTCGCCATCCTACGCAATCCTGGCAAGTTCCCCCGGCAGTTTGGACCTTCAAAAGAAGGTTAAAACTGCCGGGGGGAACTTGCCAGGATTGCGTAGGATGGCGTAGAAAATTGCGTAGGATCGCGTAGGATGGCGTTGGATGGCGTAAAATATCGCGCATGCGCATTGAAGAAATGCGGACAAGTTTTCACTCGAGTTGGACTTCTGGTCGTATTTCTATTCTGTGCTGTAGCGATGTTTTTTGTAAACATGGAAAGAAAGAAATGTAAAATATAACCCTAATATTTTGACAAAATTTTTCCGCCTGCCTCGGTAGTCTGGTGGTTAACACAGTCGGCTTGCACGGTAACATGGTCGAGTTCAAACCGTGGATGCGACTTTCAATTTCTTCATCTCAATAATTTTCACGAAATATCACCTTAAATTTTTCTTTGTTCCTTTTTCTTCAAAAAAAACAGTAGAGTTATTAAAACTGCAGTTTTTTTATTTCAAATATTCTACTAGAATTAAACTATATTTTGATCATCAGGAGTGGCTATTTCCAGGCCCCCAATAAAAAAGAGCGTAAGTGTTTCTAATCAGCTGAGGGAATATCAGGGGGTATTTACAAAAATTCATGCAAAAGCTGGCGAGGGGTTACGCCTTCATGTATTTCTAGTAACTTAATATTATGGTTGTAAAGTATAGCTTTGATATTTAAGTGGTTGCTCGATGCCGATGGTTGTAAGACTTGAAACTGTGAGAAAAATGAATAAATACAATGGTCTGGGATTTGGCAAATCTACTAGGCTTTTCCGGAACATTAACTCCGCTTACGTCATAAAGCGAATTTAGTTCCCAGTCCCATAGGCCACAGCTCGGCCACGGAAAAGCCTATGCCTAGGCTGAGGTAAATTCAGAGATTCGAGAGAAGATCGCAGAGCATCAAAATTGCCACGATTATAGTCATATACAGTTCTGTGAATTTTTGGTAAAGCTTTAGGAGATACCAATATGTCGAAGATGATAATACTGTGATCGGTGAGAATTTCTGATTCTGTAGGAGAACATATTTCTTGTATAGTTACCAAATCGGGATTGTTGGTAAGAACAAGATCAAGTACGTTATCACCTCTAGTTGGTGTGTTGTTTAGTTGATACAGGAAAAAGTCGTTTAACACTTCTGTGAAAGCAATTTCGTTGGCGCCAATTGTCTCTTCCGGGGCATTCCAGGAGACGTGCGGCATGTTAAAATCACAGGCAAGGACAACATTTTCGTGACGGCTGCAGACATCGCCAAGGAAGACATTAAAGTTGTTTAACCAAATTTGATCAACGTTTGGCGGACGATAACACGAACATAACATAAAAGTAATGTTTGAAGCTGTTGTTACCTCAGCTGAGACTACCTCTAGGTCATAATTATGGTGTACTTCTCGTACCGATTTAAATGAGTCCGTCTTTATAGCTAGTAATACTCCACCATCTCGGGTTTCGCGATCTTTTCTGAAAATAGTGTAGCCCGAGTGAAGAATTTCCGTGTCTTCGATGTTTTTCCTCCGCCAGGTTTCATGAACGCAAATAATATCACTATCTTCACAATAAACCAAATTCTAGAAGCGTTCAATGTTGCACACTGTTTGGTTGTTGATATTTATCTTGTCCGGCTAAACTCATCAGGCTTCGGGCGTTCAGAGCAATACATTTTAATGTTCCATTTTCCCGAGACAATATTGTACGCCCAGCAGTTCCTGGTCCAGGGTTTCAACGTCGCCCGATGAACAAATTACGATGACTGAGTAAGATGCGTAAAGAAAAAAACGGCATCCAATGGTAAATTTTAGTGAATTCGCTAACGGTCGTTGTTTGACCATTAGCCGACGAACACGACCGCTAATTCCGTTAAGACTCGTTTTTGCAATTGCAGCTTCTCTACTTTCGTACAACAGCTTGTGTAGACTTGGATCAAGTCCGTCTCTCAAGGGGACGTCGAGGAGAATGGGGAGAGGGAGAGAGTCTCTCTCCCTCCCCCCATTCTTCTCGCGCGCCGCTTCGCGACGCGCTCGACGTCGCCTTGAGAGACAGACTTGATCCAAGTCTACAGCTTGTGTTGCACTAAACTTGTTAAAATCTTGCTTTTCCATTGAATGGTACTGGTGCGGTACTGGTGCGGCACTGGTGCGGTACTGGTGCGGTACTGGTGCGGTACTGGTGCGGTACTGGTGCGGTACTGGTGCGGTACTGGTGCGGTATTGGTGCGGTATTGGTGCGGTATTGGTGCGGTACCGGTGCGGTACCGGTGCGGTACTGGGACTGTACTGGGACGGTACTGGGACTGGGACTAGGACTGGGGCTGGGACTGGGATTGGGATTGGGATTGGTCACAACACCGAACCATCCGAACGTTTGCAAAGACGCCGTTTGCCGTCTGATTTTATCTTGTCTGGTGGATGACTACTCAATAGTTGAAAGCACACTGTTTGCCGCTAGAATTATTCTTTTATTCTTAAATTTCGGTCACCAAAACTCGTGAATTCCAGGAAGCTGGGTCATGTTTGTCTCTTCCTGTGATTTTGGTAGAAGGAACTGCGCGGGAGCTTCTGCTGTTGTTTACCGTAATACTTCTTGAACCAGAACGTCGATCTTATATAAGCGGCTTGGAAAGTTAGCGCTTCTTAATTATACCGCAATACCTGATTTCGCTAGCTTTGGACGACGATTTAGAGGTCTCTATATGTAACAAGTATTCAAAAGACTTACCTGGAGTGGTTCTAGACAATACGGAGAGAAGTTGCCGTTAACTGAATTAGTCGACGAAGCACAGTCTATATATACCATATGTATTATAATTTATCACACCCAGAATTTCTGCTTTAATTTCGCGCTGCCCTCCGCAAAAGGTCCTGGGGATGAGGTTGTATTTGCTTCTTTATAGCAACAATTAGTGTAATACATCCTATGTAATACATCCACTCTTTCTAAATATGGAAATACACCAGATCAGTTTCAATTCAAATTTTTTTGTCCTATGAATAAGAACCTGTCAAGAGCTTATCTATAAGAACCATGCATTCAGCCTGACATAAAAAATAGGTCTTCTTTTATGTGGGTTTTTACTGTAAATCACACAACTTTTTCATTCAATATGTTTTCTTGATTAAGAAGAACATCGCCTTAACAAATCTTTAATCTATGAACGAGAAGTGGCAAGTTTATTGGACTGTGGACATCTGTGTTTGGCTGAACTCTGCCGAGGATGTAAATCTATCAACTTTGAAAAGGAACGAACCGAGAACATGAATGCAAGAAAGAAATGTCAATTGAACAACGAAACAAAGACGACTAAACCAGAAAGACTCGTTCCTGATCCAGCATTTAATTATTATGAAGTAATAAATGTAAGTAGACAAAGCATAAAAATAAATACATCAGTTGTGTTGGCAGGGGGTGTTTGAGTTATTATAGATAACTATATATATACTTAATATAATTATATATATATTCAAATAAACAAAGTGTTGTTCGCGAAATGTCGAAAAGTGCTCAATACCGTAAAGATAGAGCGAATATACTATAAGTGAAATATACTATAAGTGAATATACTATAAGTGAAACTGACAGTAGCGACCATCAACATTTGAGGTAAGCCCACTTATAGTATATATATATTATGCTATACTGTAACGATGTAATGAATATATCACGCAGTTATAAACTAACATTATGTTGTCTAAACATTGCAGGTGAAAGAAAGTGATCAAACATGTGAAGCCAAAGGTAGCTCCAAAGGTAGCTGTATTTAAGGCCCCGTTTACACTAGAGCAAAAGTATCCGGATTCACATTGTTTTTCATCCTCATGGGAATAAAAAACAATGTGAATCCGGATACTTTTGCTCTAGTGTAAACGGGGCCTAAGACAATACTTTCATGCAATTAAACAACCTGACAAGGCATATTTAGAGGAAGCTCTGATCATAGTTGATAGAGGGAGATGATTATAGAAAACTTCATAAAATCCATTGTTCTAGGTGTTTGTGTACCTTGTGCACCGTCACGGTTGAAAATTCTATTGTTTTACTATTGTTTTACCTTTGCGAACTATAAGATAGCAGTGTAAAAGAGATTGGGCACTACGTATTTGTTTTGGCTTCTGGTTCGAGGTATTCCAGTACTTATTACAAATAATGGCATGTTTTGGGCCGTGCTTCCAATAGAAAACGTTTGTGTTCAGTCGTTTGTCCATATCAAATGAGCTTTAAAAAACTTTGTACACGGTCAAACCCCGTTCAACCTCCAAGTGGGTTCTTTGTTCAATATATTTGAAGTTTGACAGGTCAGTTCCTAACCATCTCCCTCCGATCAACTATGGTATTACTTATAACAATATAATAATTCATGAAGAAAACACAAAAGAAATCATGACCGTGGAGGAGGTTGTATATATCTGATACAGTGCGCGTCCGTGTTGTATCGAATATACAATCTCTCGCCTTCGGCTTGAGCTTGTATATCCGACACAACACGGTCGCTCATGTTGTAAATAGTATATATATATATATACGCTCCTATGTACGCTCCTTCACTTCGGTGTTGTTGAGCACTCTGCGAAGTTGCCGTGTGTACCTATTAGCGATAATGCAACGCTCACTACCCTTGTGGAAGTTTGAGCACTCTGGGCCCATGCGCACTTCACGCTATCTGAATGTACTTCACCGATGCTGTCCCGCATGCGGTTGTCACCGACGATCGCATGTGTATAAGTAGTTGATGAAATTCATTCAGATTGTTCCAAGCCACACTGATGAGCTGTTGTACAGCAAAACACCGTGTCTGTAGATTGAACTATATATATATATATATATATATATATATATATATATATATAATTAAGAAATGGCTCATGATTTAGCGTGCTCCATCGAGATATGGATGCACGCAGGAAATTGGGAGAGCACGAAAAAATCGTAAGACTTTGTCGCGAGGCGATAGCCGATCATTTTTAGTGCTCTCTCAATTTCCCAAGTGCATCCAACTCGATAGAGCACGCTAAACCAAAGAAAAGTTAAACAGTTCTGTTAAAGATTGGTCTATATAAGGAGCTGAAACCTTCAACAACTTATTGGCATTTTATCTAAATCAGAAGCCTTTCCAACTTTGACTAATTGAAGTAATTTCAAAACTTTCTTTGGTAATAATTCGGGAAAAATAAAAGAACTGTCTGACATCTTTAGATAATCAGTTGATTGTTTAGTAGAATTTGGAATTTTAGAAGCCAATCTAGGACCCATCATACTAAAGTAATATTTAAAACACGTGATGCGAGTGTTTTGAATGGCTTCAAAAACGATTCGTTATCGGATGTTATGTTCATTAGTATTCTTTATATAAAATTGTATGTTCATTAGTATTCTTTCTGACGTCAAGAAGTTTTATCAGGTATAAAACCACGGACATGGTACTGATTTCCTTTGTGTTTTCCTCATGAATTATTAATGAGTTTTTGAAGCATTCATTAAAATGTATGAATGGATGGATGGATGGATGGATGGATGGATGGATGGATGGATGGATGGATGGTTGGTTGGTTGGTTGGACGGTTGGACGGTTGGACGGACGGACGGACGGACGGACGGACGGATGAACGAACCACACCTGGAATCAGAACCACACATTCAACCACTTGACAACGAAAGATTGAATTTAAGAACAGCAAATACAAACCCTGAAGCACGACTATAGACATTAAGGCGATCGGATTCTAGTCACGTGGACTCTGTTACAGCATTTTCCGATGTTAGAGTGACGCATGTTATCTCTTTAAGTAACCAGAATAAAACAACGGCGCCGATTTTTAAAGAACAAGAGAATGAAAATAAGACACAATATTCACAAAGAGTATTGGAATCGTAGCAAGTGATTTACCGGGCGGAAACCGTAATTGCAAAATGAATATATGAGCCCAGCTCAAAATTTTAAAATGCAATACCATATAATACAAAAGGAAACCACTTAAAACAAAATATATTTATTGGCATTTCGTTACTTAACCAGTAGCATCTTCAGAATGATTTAAAGATTACATTGAATATACTTATATCTCAAACTCATTAATAATTCATGAAGAAAACACAAAGGAAATCAGTACCGTGTCTGTGGTTTGGATATCGGAGGAAGAAATTACATAAATTAAGCAAACTTTCATCTTGATTTTCTCTTAAAATACTGATTTGTTTGAGATGCTATATCATACACTCGGAGGAGTGTTTCATCAGGAAATCCAAACACCTCGAAGTTTGTTCAAAAACCTCGGCTGCGCCTCGGTTTTCAACAAACGTCTCGGTGTTTGGATATCCTGATGAAACACTCCTCCTCGTGTATGATATAATACATATAACATTAATATAGTTTCATATTACAAGAAGAAGATTGAAACAATTTAAAACTTTAAACTATAAACGATCAAAAAGAGATTAAACAATTTTAAATTTAAAATTATATAATAGACCAATGACATGCTTGCCAGGTGACAATTGCAAAACTGAAATGTGTGAAGAATGTGATGAAAGATGAACATAATAAGATAAGGTGTGAAATAACATAAAAGCCAAGGAAAAATAATAAAGATGACAAAAATAATATATATATATATAAACAACGAATGTGGTATAGAGGAAATATTTTCATTTCATTGGTCTATTATATATTTTTTTTCGTTTTGACCGTTTGTAGTTTAAGTTTTTAGATTGTTTTAATCTCCTTTTTACCGTTGTTTCTTGTAATATGAAACTATATTAATGTTATATATGAGTATTGGAAGTCGAGCAGGGAATTTTTACACCTCTTGTGTTTGGAATCAATGGTGGGATGGGGATCGAATGCACTTTTTTCCTAAAAACATTAGCAGAACATTTAGCAAGAAAGAATGGAGAATCATACGCCATCGTTATAGCTTGGTTTATATATAGTATAGTTTACGATCCGTTCACTTGTGTCATAGTCAATCGAGATATATAATGAGCTGTTATTGTATGTTGAACCGTACCTTACACCGTGCACATCTTTCGTTTTAGGTTTATTAATATTTAAATAGCACGGTTGAGTGATTGAACTGATACGTTGCTATTGGACAATTCATTCATTATACTAAAATACAATGTGTTTAGTGACCATGCACCGTGCCCAAAAATGCATAAAGGCGAACAAAAAGATAGACCAAAGACTTTAGCTGAGTTTCCAGACCATATCTCGATTGACTATGCTTGTGTGTAGGAAAGAGGAAAACGAGATGAAGGGGATTTTAAGGAACTTTTTGAAAAGTTAAAATTTTTTAGAACAATTTTTTTATAATTTACTTCAATTTATCATATTTTTTATTGTAATTTAACTATATTTTGTGTGAAAACAACTAGAAGAAGTTTTTAAATATTTAATTAGCATGTAAATTAGAAAGAAGATATTTTAATAAATGCCACCTTATAATAATAATAATAATAATAATAATAATAATGATAATGATGATAATGATGATAATAATGATGATGATAATAACGATAATAATAATAATAATGATAATGATGATGATAATGATGATAATAATACTAATAACAATAATAATAATAATAACGATAATGATGATCATAATAATAATAATAATAATAATAATAATGATAATGATAATGATGATGATAATGATGATAATAATACTAATAACAATAATAATAATAACGATAATGATGATGATAATAATAATAATAATAATAATAATAATAATGATAATGATGATGATAATGATGATAATAATACTAATAACAATAATAATAATAATAACGATAATGATGATAATAATAATAATAATAATAATAATAATAATGATAATAATGATAATAATGATAATAATGATGATGAAAATAATAATAATGATAATGATGATAATGACGATAATAATAATAATAATAACAATAATAATAGTAATGATAATCACGATAATAATAATAATAATAATAATATAATGATGATAATAATAATAAAAAACATTATAATCTTTAAAATAATCAGTAAAACGCCAGTCATGCAATCATGGGACATTGATACAATTAATAGGGATTTGATGCTTAATAGCGATTTAAAACCATGGTTAATTAAACCAGTGGAAGACGTACTGTATGTCGATAATGCCGTAAGTTAGCATTAACCTATTTATTAGCAGCTCATGCCGAAACGGTTATTTTATATAAGCCGCTTCTGGATATAAGTCAAAACCCTTACGGAAATGTAAAGGGCTAGAGCTTATAATGCGCAGTTTACGGTAATATTCTGAACGTAACTGACAAAGTTACTGTTCGCGACCCAACTGATCTAGTGTGAAGAAAGGGCCCATATTTGTACTCTTTGTTTTCCTTAATTAACTGATTAAGAATAGGTTAGTTACCCGGAGTTCGGCCCGAGTTAAATATGTTACGTAGTTACCGAGGTTGAGGTAACTAACCTATTTAGTACCAGATCACAGAGGTTGCCTAAGAAAACTGGGGTACTGTATTCGTTACCACAGAGGTTGTCTAATAAACACTTCGGTCGCGATGATAATTAATCCTTTATCACATTTGTGACCATCGATTAAAGCTTATTTTCCCAACATGCATAAATCAAGTTAATTGACCCGGGCTAATATATATTAGCCCTGAGTAACTATTATAAATAAACAACCGCGGTACATCAAAGAAAACCGAGGTGATCGTGAAATAAGTTTATTAATTTATGTCCTTCTTCAGAGACCTTTGTAGCAAAGTTAACCAATCTTGGAAGAAGTGGTCGTTTTGGGCCAACATCACTCAAATCGTTTTATGCTGGTCAAGATCACGAGAATATGGTGACAGTAGTAAATGGCATACAATATTGGACTGTTCCTTTCACCGGAACGTATCAAATCACAGCAGTTGGCGCGTCAGGTGGTTACGATATAGCTGGACCTGCTGCAAGAGGTCGTGGTGCATATATGAGAGGAGATTTTGATATGAACAAAGGAGAAGTGATTAAAATATTGGTTGGTCAACAAGGTGTTAAAATCTCTAGGCATTATTCTGCAGGTGGTGGAGGAGGAACATTTGTTGTGACGTCATCAAATAAACCATTGATCATTGCTGGGGGTGGAGGTGGGATTCAAGATCTTGTTACTCGTCTCAGTAATTGTGATGCAAGTGTTGGGACATCTGGGAAGAAAAATCAGTGCCCTGAAAAGATAAATTGTTCAAGTTGGTCTGGTGGAGTGAATGGCAGTGGTGCTTTGGAAGCTGATGAGTACCGTTCAGGTAAAAATATTTTACTTTGTTACGAGTTTTGACATTGAATTACGAAACCAATAAGCCACTTTGGAGTTTATTATTATTATTATTATTATTATTATTATTATTATTATTATTATTATTATTATTATTATTACGATCGCAATCAGAACCACCTATTACATATTCTGTTGCCGAAACAAGGAATGGACAAATCCTGAACTGCTAACTTTTTTAAATTATTGTACTGTATATTTTTTTTATGTTGTTATATATAGTTATTAGTTATATATTGTTAGTGTTGATTCAAGTAGCCGATTGTAAATTACCTTAAATAAGCGAGATTTACAATTGTATATTATCTAAAAAGACATGTAATAAAGTTTCCATTATTATTATTATTATTATTATTATTATTATTATTATTATTATTACTATTACTATTATCATTATCATTATCATTACCATCGATCGCTTACCCGTATAGTTCATCTGGCGTAAGTGAGAACATAGTCAATCGAGATATGGTCTGGAAACTCAGCTAAAGTCTTTGGTCTATCTTTTTGTTCGCTTTTATGCATTTTTGTGCACGGTCACTGAACACATTGTATTTTAGTAATTATCCAATAGGTACGTTTCAGTTCAATCACTCAATCGTGCTATTTAAGTATTAATAAACCAAAAACAAAGGATATGCATGGGGTAAGGTACGGTTCAACATAACATCCCAGCTCATTATAAGCGCTTTGAAGCTTGCTGAGTTTCCAGACCATATAAAATACTAAAGACCAATTCGGACAGGAAAGAGTTAATAATGATTATTAGTATAAATTTACAAGTTTATAATGCAAAAGGCTCGAATTTCATTGGCTATTGCAGGAGTTTATAATTAAGAAATAGAAAATGGCCGCCCGTGTTTATATAGCCTGATGCAAACACGAGAGTGAGTTGGGAGAATTCGAAAGTACTTATGTAAACCCTCGCCTACGGCTCGGGTTCGCATAAACTTTCGAATTCTCCCAACTCACTCGAGTGTTTGCATCAGGTTATATAAACACAGGGCATCCATTTTCTATTTCTTTTATGAAATAAGGCTAAAAAATGTGCCGTGACATCACAACCGTGTTTACATAGCCTGATATAAACACGGTAATTGACCAATCACAGCGTGCGTAAGACGCAACCTATTTTATAATTGGTGATATAAACCTCTAGGATAAACCAATGAAAGTCATTCTTTTAAAAAAAGTGACCAATGACAAAATGCGTAGTATAAACAGTGATCATTAGAGCCAGCGGTTGTTCTGTTAAGCAACAATGGCGCCAAAATTATAACGGAGTGGGCAAATGAAAGAAGAAATTGGACATTTAGGCAAAGCAATACGTTCAACAGAAAATAAAAACGGCTACAAAATGGTTAGAATGGAAATTATTAATGGTAAGATCGTTAAATTGTTTATCTGTGTTCGTTTAAAACGAAATAACTGCAAACAAAACACATTTCAAAATTACGCTAACTGTTGACAAGATTTCGTGATGTAAACTATATGCTAAATTGAATGTTTCTTTCAACTTTTTGTCACTTTTACAAAACAAATGAGTGGATATATATTGTTTCAATATTGTACATGAAAATCCATGCTAAATTATGCAAGAAAACGTTTCTTTTCCACAATTACTGTACGGGCCAAGCAGATGTCCGAAATGACTGTTGAACGTTTGTTGTTGGCTGTTAAAAAATGTATTAAACGAGCCTCAAAGAATATGTTATGGTCGAGAATTTATTTAACTTTTGTTGGTAAATTAACCTAAAACAATTAGACAACTCGCCCTCGTTTTCTATGAGCGATAGTCAACTCGGCTTCGCCTCGTTGACTATTCGCTCATAGAAAACTCGGGCTCGTTGTCTAATTGTTAAATATAATTTTTGTAATTTTCATTATATTTTGAGTCGAGGATATACATGCATATCGTACATATATATATATATATATATATAGTTCAATCTACAGACACGGTGTTTCGCTGTACAACAGCTCATCAGTGTAGCTTGGAACAATCTGAATGAATTTCACCAATTACTTATACACATGCGATCGTCGGTGACAACCGCATGTGGGAAAGCATCGGTGAAATACATTCAGATAGCGTGAAGTGCGCATGGGCCCAGAGTGCTCAAACTTCCACAAAAACTGTCCAAATAACGCTAAAATCAGTGCAAATATACAGCGATATTGGATAGTTAGTTATTTGCACGTTATTTGGATTGTTAGCCAATCAAATTTATCACACGGGAGACTACTTCATGTATGCTTATGATTTTGTCTTGGTGCAAGTCACGTTACTTCTCTGGCCTTTTTAGAGTTTCCTTTTTCCATAAAAATTTGTTGATCAGAACAGTTGTATAATAAATTTCTTATAAGACGTTTTGGTATGTAGTATCGCTGTATATTTTTACGAGTTGTGCAGTATTATGCATGTCGTGCATGTAATATTTCTTCTGTTCTGCATTTGCAGTGAGATTGTCTTCCTCTGGGTATGAACACTTCCTAACATTAATAATTTGCATAACATAACACAATTTTATTTATACAGGGTGACCCCTTCAGTGAAATACACTGGTATCAGCGGGGGCCCTTGAATTAGAATGACTATTACACGAGAATCTGAACTTTACTGACTTCTTTAATGTATTTACATTTTAGGGTAGAATAAAGTAAAAAAATAGTTGTTGAAATGAATATAATTATACATTGAATAGTTGTCGTGTATTTTGGTGTCTAGACATTTAAAATATAATATCTCAATACAATATCGAAAATAAAATACGTTTAAAAATACGGCTAAGAGACCGATCCTTACCCGTCTTGGATTGAGTGTAAGTTTAGTGTAAATTTATGCAATATCGATACTTCTCAATAAGGGAACTAAAGAAAAGGATCACTTTGGTCCCATTCAAATCATTTTTAAGCGTTCCGAACGAATTTCCCAAAGGGTTTTAGGAACGCGACGGCGTTCCTTAAACTCTTAAAGCCTGGTTTTCACTAGCGACGTACGCGTTAGCATAACCACGTACGAAAGCGCAGTGAGCGCTTCATGGTAGATGAACACCTTTGAATTAGGGAAAACAATTAAATTGACCTTGAGCTTACTGCGCTTGCATACGTTGTTATGCTTACGCTTACGTCACTAGTGAAAACCAGGTTTAATAGCTTGCTAGTAACAACTTAGAGTGCTGGAACAAAATATAAGAAAATGCTAATCACAATTTATTATTATGCATGTTTTTCAATGCTTGTTAATCTTACGTGGTAGACGGCTGGCCAACCTCGATAAAAGTGCCTCAAAAACACCGTTGATGGTATTTTTTGTTACAAGCAGGCAACCGTGCCAGATCGTATCGGATAGTATATACTTTGAACGTGAGGGGGGTTGCCAGCCGTAATTTTGAATTGATATACTACAATTTATGTTTTTTTAAAAACACATTGGAATGGATGGGATTTCTGTGGAGTCATGCAAACTACGTTGGTGTTCTATTTTGAATGGCTCACTTCAGAATGCATCCAATCAGCGTGCGTGAAGTTATGATTAACCGAATTCGCATAACTCACAATCATAAACAAATACGAAATATGGCGTAAATTCACCTAAATATAACACTTCGAAGAAAAGCTACAACAACATAAGCTTGCAAAGAATCAGAAATTTATTAGATCTGGCAGCTACAGGAAAGTCTCATGTTCGTAAATTACTTCATTTTATTTTGATAATTTGCCGATACCGCCATGTATCTACTGTTATAAAGCTGAGCTTTTGTACTGCAGTGTAGTGTTACTTATATTGTTCCTTAGGCATTTAACTCACTGGTTTTGGCGGTTGAACAGTGCTATCTTGCGATACACGAAAGGCAACCGGTCTAGTTATCTTGATCAATGTCTAAGCTACATTTCTATGGTGGTTGCCTGCTTGTAACGACTGAAAGTTGGCTACTTGTTATGGCTGTTCTTCGAAGTGTTATATTTAGGTGAATTTGCGCCATGTTTCTTAATGTCTGTTTATGATTGTGAGTTATGCGAATTAGAATAATCAGAACTTCACGCACGCTGATTGGATGCATTCTGAATTTAGCAATTCAAATAAAACACAAACGTATTAGACAGCTCTTTACAGATATCCCATCCATCACATTGTACTTTCAAAAAGCTCTATATTTTAGTATATAAATCAATAATTACAGATGGCAACCCCCCTCACCTTCAAAGTATGCACTATCCGATACGATTTGGCATGGTCGCCTGCTTGTAACAACAAATGCCATCAAAAGTAATATTTTGAAGCCTTGGCCGGCCGTCTATGGTCTTGTGTATAAGACGATAACATGTCTTCGATATTTTTTCAAAGATGTATATCAATAATGTATAGAGAATATTTTGTCCTTTATTTAATCAGAGGCGTAGCCAAAAGGGGGGCCGGGGCCCCCCTGGCAAAAGTGCTGCCCCCCCTGAGAAAATCTGGCTTCATATGCCTCAGTTAAAGTGCCTATAACCCCTAGAATTATTTTAGTTTTCCAAGTATTAGAGCCAAAATTAGCTGAATAGTTCTTTTACAGTTTTTGATTTGGTCCTTTCGTTTCGAAGATATTGGCATTTAAGTACCGCTATTAGCAAGAAAAAAACGCAAATTAAGCTACGTCACATCATGTAGGTACCAGGCTCTTTGCAATTTGCAAAAAGTTCTAGCGGGATATTCAAAATAGCGATTTCTTGCAATATTTGAAGCGAGATATCTTCGAAACGAATGGACCAAATTAAAAACTGTAAAAGAACTATTCAGCTAATTTTGACTCTACTACTTGGAAAACTAAAAAAGTCTAGGGGTTATAGGCACTTTAAGCTGCCTCCCCTAGGTTTTTCCTGGCCCCCCTTAACAAAAAATCCTGGCTACGCCTCTGTATTTAATTTATTCCTATGAATCTCATTTCTCTCCCTACAGGTGGTGGAGGAGGAGGATTTTACGGCAATGGACGAAGTAGTGAACATTTTGGTGGAGAGTATGGCCATGGTGGAGATGGAGGAAAAGGTTTCTTACAAGGTGGAATAGGAGGACGTTCAAGGCACTATAATGCAGACGGTGGGTTTGGAGGAGGAGGTGGTGCTCATGGGCAGGGAGGAGGGGCAGGAGGTGGTGGTGGGTATTCTGGAGGGGCGTCAGGGGACGATAACAATAATACATGTGGTGGTGGTGGTGGGTCTTACAACCGTGGCTGGAATCAAGAAAATAGTGAGGGATTTCAAGACAACGGATTCGGCTATGTTGAAATCAACCGAATCTTTCCTGATGTGTAGAAAAATCCATGGCCTTTTCTTCTTGCTTTCAATGACCTTGAATAAGTATAAACTGTAATAATCTTAATTTTTAGCGACAGTTATCCACTATAAGACGGTCATTAACTGATATGATTGAAACTGATTGATTTATTAGGAGTGTATACCTTGTCATTATTAGTACGGTTCTTTGTCAGTCTTGATTTCTTTAGCTTACCGTATACATTCAGGCGCGAATTTTTTTCGAACAAATTTTTTTGGACCATGTTAAAGTTTCATGCCAAACTTTGATACAAAAAAAACAACTAAGAAAAACAAGTAAATAGTGAAATGGCATGTAATGTGTATAACCAGGAATAAAATTTAAGGTATAAAATTTTCTTTCAAATGCGAATTATTACTCGAAATGTATTCCTCGCAACAAGGGGAGATTTTAAAAAAAAGGAATTTTTTCGACTTTTCTTAAATTCTCAGAGACGATAGATAAATATATCACTAACAAAACCCTGTTAGGGAATTGAATTCAACAATTCCGAAAGCTTTCACGTCGACGGCCATTAATTCCGTGTATTTTAAGGTCGGGCTCTTTTTGTCAATTTACATAATATTCTATATACCTTTTCACTAGAATTGAATATCGGAAAGCCTCGACACTGTTTTTCAGCGCTTTACGTATCACTCCCATTGAAAAATCGAATTAAAAAATTGATAAAAAGCACTTTGAGTTAAAGCTTGTGAAAAGCGATCACGACATCCGTCTAGAGGAATGGTGGAAAAGTCGTTGATTCATTAAAATCGAAAATTATGCGCATATATACTTTTCGCACATAATTTGTTTTGCTTTAATTTGATGTGGAGGTTATAAGCTATCTGCGACATAATGCAGACGCATTACGTCTTTTACCCTGGAGACACTTGTGTGAAGGTATACGGTAATCTTAAATAATTTTCTGAATAGTTGTACATATACAAACTAACTATTCTTTTTATCAGTGACTATACTGATCCCCCGGAACAGTATAAGCCACGTAGCAAAATACCCCAAGGTTATTGGAGTCATTTGACTTGCTTTTGCCATGGCCTTTTCACGAAGTTGTTAATTTATCAGTTTTTATATAATCTTAGTAGATTATATACGAGTAGACTAGCCAAGATAAATACAGCGACAATGGAAAACGTAACCACGGAATGACGAAACTACGGAATGACGGAACCATGGGCTTGGCTTGCTTCCAAAAACTATTTAGTGCTTTCATTAATGGATTATTTATGTGTTGTACCTAGTAATATATCCTAGCAGAATCTGTATCGAGTACATGGTTTGATAATAACCTATTGTAATTCTAGTTATTTGGTTTAATTAAGTTGTAGTTTTGGTAGTGGTGGTATAGAGGTGGTGGTGGTGGTGCTGCTGCTGGAGTTGGTGGAGGTAGTGGTGGTGGAGGTATTGGTGGTGATGGTGGTCGAGGTAGTGGTGACCGTACTGGTGGTGATGGAGTTGGTGGAGGTAGTGGTGGTGGAGGTGGAGGTAGTGGTGGAGGTAGTGGTGGAGGTAGTGGTGGAGGTAGTGGTGGAGGTAGTGGTGGAGGTAGTGGTGGAGGTAGTGGTGGTGGTGGCGGAGGTAGTGGTGGTTGTGGAGGAGGTAGTGGTGGTTGGTGGAGGTGGTGGAGGTAGTAGTGGGGAAGTTGTGCTAGTGTTAGTGTTGTTGGTGGAGGTGATGGTAGCCGTGGTAGAAGTGGCACTGGTGGTAGAGGTGGTAGTGGTGGTGGAGATGATCGTAATGGTGGAAGTGGTGGTGGTTAGTTGTGGCGGTGGAGTTGGTGGTAGTGGAGGTAGTGGTTGTTGTGTTGGTAGAGGTGATAGTGGAGGTGGTAGTAGAAGTGGTGGTGGTAGTAGAGGTGGATCGAGGTGGAAGTGGTGGTGGTAGACTGGTAGTAGAGGTGGTAGTGGAAGTGGTGGTGGTGGAAGTGCACGTGGTGGTGGTGGAAGTGGTGGTGGTAGTAGAGGTGTGGTGGTGGTGGTAGTAGAGGTGGTGGTGGTGGTAGCAGAGGTGGTTGTGGTTAGTTGTGGCGGTGGAGGTGGTGGTGGAATTGGTGAATTGGTGGTGGTAGTACCTCCCTCCCTCTGTGTAGTAGAGGTTGTGGTGGTGGAGGTGGAAGTTGTGGTAGTAGAAGTGGTCGTGGTGGTAGGAACGTACCGGTGATGGTTGTGGTGGTAGTAATTGTAGTAGTAATTGTAGTTGTTAACCGTACCGAAAAAGGGGGCGACTTGTACATTTAACCACAATCATTTGCATGCCGTATTGTTTCTTGCAGAATTATTTTAACATATGGTTTTAAAACGATCAACTTTGGTAGGAATGAAGTTCTTGCTTACTTAATCCATCTTAGCATGATAAACTATGTTTAGTGGTTATTCGAGCTGATTTGAGGTCGCAAAGCATTGTGGTTAAATGTACCGTCGCCATGTTTTTCGGTACCGTCAATTGTAGGCGTGGTGCTGGCGTAATTTTAGTCGTAGTGGTTGGCACAAAGTAATTACAATCAGAACAATTGTCGTTCTATAATCAGCCAATAAGGTTGCTTTATTTGTAATATGTATAGTTAATTTATGACATAATAAAACATAAATTCCATTTTGTTGTCGGTATGTTTTACTCCACAATTTCCATCTTTTCAAAAGCTCTTCCGCCTATCCGTAACACACTTTAACCCAGGCCTCGTGCGGGGTCATAGAGTTCAATTTCACGCCTTACAATAAGCCATTTGCACGACGACGTAAAATGGCGTTGTGCATGGGCGACTACAACTACCAGAATGCTTTGTCAGTGTGTTCCATTTATCAGCACTAGGATGCTAGCTAAGCATTCTGGTAGTTGTAGTCACTCAAAGATATTTTACGTCATCGTGCTAATGGCTTATTAAGGCGTGTTATCATGACCCCGCCCGAGCTCTTGGCCACAGAATAAAGAACTGAGCAGGAGGTCCACTCGGGTCGGAACCTTTGACGTTTTTGTCCCCGCGCTGATTACCGAAAACCACTTCCGGAAAATCTCGCAGCCAGTAAACCTCAGCCAGGTCAACAAGGAGTGCAATGGCGAAATACGGAGTTGGATCACTAAAATCGACATATTTCAAAAACTAGGCCGCTCGATTTTTACGCTACAACCAGTAATAATAGAGGAAAGGTAGATGGCAATATTTTTGCCATTTAGAAGGTAGGAAACATTTGAAAGTGAAAATTTACGGATTAAAACGAACTCGAACCGCCATTGTGTGAAGCTATTTAAAGCATTACCGTCTTCTTTAAACTTGCATTTGCAAGCAAAAATAAGAGCAGACTATCTTTGAAAACGGTTTAAACGTTAAATATAAAGATTAAACTGCACATATTTCCTGTTATTTCTTGAATGGGATGAGTAATTTTGAAGAACGAAGCAATTCTATTAGTTGACGTTTTACAAGTAATATTTGAAAATAAGGCCAGCTGTTGTTTTATTTCATAGGGATGCAACAACATATATTTTTCTCATAACTCATGTTTAAATTACTGCTTGGTGTCACCACCTTTAAGTTTGCTGTCATGTTGATGTTGTTTGACATCAGCGTAATGTATGTTTTAATAACCAATTCTGCAGTTAAAAAACTGAATTACAATGGATTTACAATGAATGAATATACAACATTTCTATTAGAATATATATATATATATATATATATATATATATATATATATATATATATAAAATTTGGACAAGGGAATTGTTTTAGCAAAACTCTCAGTTCATGAATTAGCAATAAACAAGTATGATTTAATTTGTCGGGGTTTTTTATTTATTTATTTTATTTATTTATTAACTTTACAACCATGAAAGAATGCAAATATACAGGAAATAAAGAGTGCAATACTTGAACATGATTGAAGGAATGATCAACAGGACACGAGTCCCATGTGAAGACCAACCCAACAAAAAAATTACATAATAAACGTTAAGTAAACACACGACAAAAGATGATTCATAATCTTGGAGTATGAATTTCGTGGCTCGTCTCTGAACACCCTCAAGAAGTGAAAGGTCACGTGACTTGTCCTGAGGAGCCCAGATTTCACTACCGTAAGACAAGTGAGAACGGACGAGCGCTAAATAGAGTAGACGACGGCAACGGACATTTGACATTTGAATACAGTTCCTGTGGAGAAACCCAAGCATACGATTAGCTTTAGCAACACATTCAGCAATATGGGGGGACCCCTTAAGGTCATTGCTGATGACCACACCCAAGTCGGTTTGATTTGTTACACTTTTAACTAATTCGTTGTTGAGGTGATAGGAATGACTAGATTGAGTACGTTTTCGGGATATCCTTAGTAAGAGAGTTTTAGACACATTAAATTTCATTTGCCAGGACTGTGACCAGTTGCTCATAGCATCGAGATCCAGCTGGAGGAGATCTCTATCCGCTGGTGACTCAATTGAGCGGAAGCACTTGCTGTCGTCAGCAAAAAGAGCAACAGTACTGTTGCTGGTTACCTCCGGAAGGTCATTAACATAGAGAATAAAAAGAAGAGGACCTATCACACTTCCTTGCGGCACACCAGACTTAACACTAACGAACGACGAAGAAACTCCTTCAACAACAACAACACGCTGTTTCCGATCATGAAGATAATCAGCAAACCATTTAAAGAGAGGACGAGAAATTCCGTAAGTTTTCAGCTTGGATAAGAGTTTACTATGAGAGACAGAGTCGAAAGCTTTTGTACGAGCCATTTATGCATTTACTAGATCATCCAAACAACCAGCCCAGAAGACTCTTAAGATTAAACCTGACTTTTTACAGGAAAAACAGAATTTCTCTGAATGACTTTGCTTGGTCATAATAATATGCAAAATTCAAAGTTAGTGCAAACTTGCTGTTGCACTGGTGTAGTTCAACAAGAAATTCAACCTCGAATGATAAACTTTTTTGTGCGATCACAAACAGTCAATCCCAAATATTTATTTTCATATAGCAAAAAATATTAAAATAATTTACGCTGTAGTGAAAATCAAAGTACAGCCGTGATTTTGCAGCTAAATTACATATCGTATTTTCGGGAGATGTGTTTCGCAAGTAGCTTGGACACTACATCATCGTTGACACTTCGGATAGCTACGAAATCCAACGATAAGCTTTTCGGATAAAGCGGCAAGTCTCAGGATTATTGATTTATTGCACATTCATCAGACTCTGAGTTTCAGTCGGTTTCAGTATTCTAACGATGGCTCCGACGATACGAGATGTCCTGGCCACTTGCGGAACACATTCCACGTTGAACGTTTGGTGTTTCATCCCGTATATTTTTTCCTCTCCCTCCCCCCCTTTCCCCACGTTTTTTCCTTTTTTCCGCTGCCAAGATGGACCCCTTGTGCCCTGATCAGATGAAAACCGGATGTCCTAGATTTTAGGACATTGAGTCATTGAATACATCACATCGCCCTGGGTGCGAGAATGGACATAATATAACGAAACAAACGAGATACACTCAGCTATTTGAAGAAAAGTTGCTTTATTATGACGTCCGAAAGGTTTGGTGTTTACTGTTCTTCCCGCTGGACAAAATAGCACAATTTTGCTTACCAAAATGCTATTCAAAGGTAGGTTGTTTACGAACATAATTTCCCGTCGCCGACGAATGTTAATTATTATATATATATATATATCTTTATTCTCTTTTTTTTTTGTAAATTTGGTCCCATGCCCTTTTTAGTCTCATAAGACTTTGTTGGCCAAAAGCTGGCCTGTGATTGGTCAATTTCCCGGCTAAGACCTAACAAGATGGCGCCATATGGCGTGTACTTGGGCCATTTTTTCGTGGGGCACCCGTAGTCCAGTTATATAGAGGTCAGTGGTCAGGAAGGCTAATTGTTACACTCTAGCGCCAACACGTAAACAACTCGTTGGTCATTGCATAAGCACGCCCAGTAGCCAATCAGAATGTTAGCCGAATCGCATACAGCTTTTTATTGCTGGCTAATTCAACACTGTCTATGATTGGACCATCGCCCCTTGCCGCAGCCACGCCGCCGGCTCTTACGGCTATATGGAAACCAGGCTTTACCCCTGGTAAAATACTCCCATTCGTTTATGAAATATTACATATATTACCTTGTGCCTTATAAATATTACTAGCAAAGTCCTTGCTATCTGCGGATAATGTGTATTGTACTTGTATTATTTTGCTCCGTTTATTAAAATTGTTGTTGAAATATTTAATAAAATGAAATACCGTATTAACTCTTTTCAGCATTTCAGCCCCCTCTCTCACCCAACCTCTTTATACAGAATTGTCACATAGTTCCGAGAATAATCATCACTAAACGCTACCTATTTAGACCTATGGTAGATAGACCTTGTTAGATTCTCAGCTCCAAAAGGCAGGAAATGGCATTTCAGTAGAGGTCTCAGAAATCGAAAATTTCCATGGGGAGAAGCCACCCGCCCCTCTACATGTTGTCACAAGTGAAGCTTCGTTCCTATACGGCGCTGAAAAAAACATACGATATGTTAAAAGGAAAAACACGCCATCAAAATGGGAACTATTTAACCCTTCTGTTGGTAATTCTGAAAGCAAAGGGAATCGCTTATTAGCAATGAATTACTGATTTACTGGCCAATTTCAATGGTCCTTGTAGTAAACTGCTATGAGACATCAATAATACCAGCTTCAATAGCAATGTTGTACTGCATTGGCAGTGCTTCAACCGTGATTGCCGTCACAAAATCTCCATTATATTTGGGATGGCAGCTGGTTTGCCAAGGCCCCGTTCACACTATACCGGATAGGTTTTCGTGCCGGCACGAAAACCTATCCGGTATAGTGTGAACAGACGGCATAATTATGTGCCGTTTCGTCCCGGCACGCCGTTGCGCCGCTCCGATCTCGAAAGAGGTACATCTTGTATCGGATAGCTTTTTGTGCCGTTTCAGCTCAAGTGTGAACGGAGATCGAACTCGTTTCGGAAGTATATTAATAGAATAGAGCGTGGTGATTGGTTGGATCACGGGGTTATATCGTATTCGGCACAGAAATTGTGCCGGAACAGGCGTTTGTGTGTGAACAGAAGGCCTATCCGGTATGGTTTTCGTGCCGGCACAAAAGCTATCCGGTATAGTGTGAACGGGGCCTAAGTCACATTTATCTTTGGCAAAGATTTTAAAAATGACATACTATTGGGTTCATCCGCTTTCCTGAAGAGTTAGTTATGCATGAGATGAAAATAACCAGTTGGCTCCCTTTGCTAAAGAGAACTAGTTATAGAGTAATCCTAGAAAAACAAAACAAGGATGGACCAGGAAAAATAGTCGAAATTCGGATGAAAACAAATATTCGGAAAAAAAAATATCATCCTGGAAAGCGATTCGATAGTGTATGGTTTTTTTGTGACATTGAGCGCTAGTCTGAAAAATGCTTTTTCCACCATGGTTCAAAAGCGAGATGCCGAGATGTTGATATCGATCATCAAAAAGTTGAAACTGTCTGAACAACTATTATTTCTGACTGCTGTAAAACATGTTCGTCATTAGGAAAAACAAGAAACTTTTAGGATTCTTTTAAGACTTTTAGGATTCTTATTTCGAGGAGTACTGCGTAAGGAAGCAATGTCTAAATAAGTCAGAAGGTATATGTTTTATTTACATTAATTTTATTAATTGGTTAACATTTAAATTATTATTTGCCCAAAAACAAAAATTAATTCTTAAAAGAAAGCGCCTTTTGGGAATTAAAATATTACGTATATATCCCTTCGAAAAGAACAAAAACAAAGCAACGTTTATGTGAAAAGAACAAATCTTCAGTAAAAGGAAACTTGCATGTCAAACCGAAACTTGAAAAAAGGAGAAAACAATAACGTAAAACAAAACCGACGAACAAAATGGTCAAAAAGTTTCATAAAAATATATATATATATAATCGAAATATAGTAAGGTTAGATATACTGCCGAAACAGAGAACGTAGGAATCTAACGTTTCGAGCGAAGGCCCTTCGTCAGAGAGAAACGTTTCTCTTTGACGAAGGGCCTTCGCTCGAAACGTTAGACTCCTACATTCTCTGTTTTGGCAGTATATCTAACCTTACAAATTTCTATTGTTTCTACACTGCCTATGCAGCACGCTACTTTTATTTCATATATATAAACGAGCACTTGTGATTTTGTTCACGGAATGTTGGAAAGTGCTCAATACCATGAAGGCAGAGCGAATATAGTATAGTTTGAGTGGGCTTACCTCAAAATGTTGAGTGTCGCAACTGTCAGTTTCACGAGGGGCGATCTTCAGGCCATGTATATATATATATATATATATTTATTTAACAATTGTACCCTACTTGCACGACTGAGCGACATCAAGCCAAGGAATGGCAACGGCTCAACCACCTGGACTAAGTGATACGCCTAATACACGGGGTGGGTGGATGGTAGCGAAGTGCTACATACGGCAGTCAGCACATGAATGAGCTCTGAGCATCTGTGCTCATTAAACTCAGCAAAGGGGCTAGTGGATTTGATACCCCCAAGTAGAACACCAAGGGACCTATGGAACAACAACACATGCACATCGCATGATGTTAATTATTTTTATTTCATTAAAACTATACTTTATACTTTGTATTTTGCTCTATCTATATATGGTATTGAGCACTCTCTAACATTTCGTGAACCATAACTCACTTATATATATATATATATATATATATATATATGGCACTGATTTTATACTGAATATTCTTAAGTAATCTTCTCTGCCCGAATCATTGATGATTGATGATAACCTTGTATTTGACATATGTGGTTCATACCCTCTTAAACCCACATCTAAGAATTTCAAAATTCTTCTGTGTCAAAGATAAAAGTGCTAAAACAATTAGTTTTGTTCTAAGCAAAATGCCCACCAGATGACAGCCATTTTGCCAAAAAGCAAAGACACAAACACAACTCCAATGATGCATTGCTAGAATGGGAATTGTCCATTGCCTACCAAAAAATTATTGGCCAATCAGAAGAAGGCATGATGTTCATGACATCAGACCTGAAAAAACCTCATTATAATAAAATTTATTATTAACAATCAGCATGATACTAATTACTTACATCAACCAGGATTCATTGTAAGTAACAATTGTTATGGTGTTCAACCACTACCCATGGTTTCAAAATACACTGTACATCCATTACACAAATGCACTAACTTCTGGAAAACTAGACAGAACCACCGTAACTCTTTCCCTACAAACAAAAGTTCTTCCCTTGATGAGTAAAATCATCTGGCATTAGCCAGAGTAAAATATTAAAAAGCCACCATGGTAGGGACAGTGGTGTAACTGGCGGGTGTCCGGGTGTCAAGTGATGGGGGGCCCCCAAGCCTGCGGGGCCCCCAGCAAAAATGACCATAAACATTTTTGCTAGTACATTTCCAAGGAATTGGATAATGAAAGACAGAAAGGCTTTAAACTTTGCACGGTGATAAAATGAAGTATTTCGTGCAAATACCGCTGTACTAAAGGTTTGTAGTCTCTTCTTGCAGCAATGGCAGTTGCCAAACATCAACAACCCAAGGTAAATTATCATATTGAAATTTAATCCTTTGTAATCCGTCATGCATATCATTTTTGCATAACCCTAAATCAGTATATAAACCTTCCTTGCATGTATAAACAATAATATTTTAATAGCATGAAATCATAGAAATACTTAAGATGACTTTGCAGTGATTGGTTTTTAAGTGAAGCACAGGCTGCACCAATTGGTGCCTCTCGCATTGCGATTGTGTTGACAGAAATACAGTCTATTCTTTAGTGTGTGTGTGTGTGTGTGTGGGGGGGGGGGAGGGGGGGGGGGCAGCCGATTGACAGGGCGCCTTCTGAGGTTACGTTACACCACTGCGTAGGGAAAAGGTTAATGAAGTTCAGTCATGTGCTTTACCAATGCACTAGCTAAGTCAAATGTGACATCACATTTCAAACATATGTACTTCATCCCATTTGGTTCTGTCGCTTCAAGTTCATGGGTCCACAAATGTCGATCAAATGCTTTACAATCTAAATTCATGTTACAGTAATTACACTTGAAACTTTTTCCTGTGATATGTGTCTTTTGATGATCTACAAAGCTAGATTGATTGGAAAATGCTTTGTCACAGATATCACAAGTGTTAGGTTTCTTTCCAATGTGTGTTCTTTTATGAGACAGTAAGTTACGTGACTAGGAAAATGTCTTGTCACATATATCACACTTGAATGGTTTCTGGCCAGTATGTGTTTTTGTATGAGTTTGGAGGTTAAATAAATGAGCAAATGTTTTTTTACAGACATCGCATTTGAATGGTTTCTCTCCAGTATGTGTTCTTTTATGATATAGCAAGTTACTTGACTTGGAAAATGTCTTCTTACAGACATCACATTTGAAAGGTTTCTCTCCAGTATGTGTTCTTTTATGATGTAGTAAGGTACTTGACTGAGAAAATGTCTTCTTACAGACATCACATTTGAAAGGTTTCTCTCCAGTATGTGTTTTTTTATGATCTTGCAGGGTAGATAAACGAGCAAACATTTTGTCACAGAAATCACATTTGAATGGTTTCTCTCCAGTATGTGTTCTTTTATGATATTGCAGGGTAAGTAAACGAGCAAACATTTTGTCACAGAAATCACATTTGAATGGTTGCTCTCCAGTATGTGCTCCTTTATGAGCTATTAAGTTACTTGACTGGGAAAACGTCTTCTTACAATCACATTTGAATGGTTTCTCTCCAGTATGTGTTCTTTTATGACATAGTAAGCCAGTTGACAGGGTAAATGCCTTTTTACAGACATCACATTTGAAAGGTTTCTCTCCAGTATGTGTTCTTTTATGATATAGTAAGCTACTTGAGTGGGAAAATGTCTTGTTACAGATATCACATTTGAATGGTTTTTCTCCAGTATGTGTTCTTTCATGAGATATTAAGCGACTTGAATAAGAAAATGTCTTCTTACAGATATCACATTTGAATGGTTTCTCTTCAGTATGCAATACCATATGACGACTTAAACTTGAGGCCAATGGAATTGAGGTTTCAGTTTACCGTCCGCCGCCCGCATGGGCTTGAAACTACCGCATGAATTTTTCATTATTCAAAATAATTTTCATTATTGGTAGATTTTCCACATCAGGACTTTCAAATATACTATTTACATCATTTGCACAGCGTGTATACACTTTTTATTAATAAATAGCGAAGCCTTCGATACGTGGTTGACCACATCATTCGGAAATTCCCAAAACGATGATAGCGGTGTCAGTGCATATCGCCGCGTGGTTTTTAAACCATGGTTTCACACTGTTTTGCCTGGTTTTTGGACATTGGACAAGTATTGATGTGCCGCTAGCAGGTACGTATTTGAGATATGAATGCTCATGTGATATAAAACACGGCTTGAAATGAACGTATGGCACAAGAAGTGTTTTGGTTGACAAAGAAACCGTCGGGCTGTGGGCTGACGATGGGCGATGGCCCACCTCGGTCCATGGGCGCCACTGAAGGATGATAGGTCCACAGATCGGTTTCATTATATTTTCGGACAAGATAAATGAATATGATTCAAATAATGAATAATGAGCAAAAGCCGCATCACATTTTGAAAATCCTCGGACGGTAAACTGAAACCTCAATTCCATTGGCCTGATAAACTGCCAAATGTCTTGGTGCAGGTTGGACACCTATGAGATTTTTTTCCATTCGTGCTAGTACTCCTTTTCGTCAAGTCAAAATTATTACTCATTGTAGATCCTTTACGTTTCAGACAGCTCTTCATCTTATCAATTCTCCACACACCACCTTTTGATTTAAAAAAAAATATGTCAGCTATAAATATCCGAAATTCACAACAGCTCATGAAAACTCAAAATTATAAAGACAAAGCACTAAGCCTGCGTTCCAACTGACCTGCGCGACAAAAAAGGAATACGCGGTACTACTTCATTTAACCCTATTTAGACTTGGGGGGGGGGGGGGGGGGGCGCCCGCAGCGAATTTAAAAATGCACGAAATTTTATGACTTTTCATAGCTAGTGTTGTAAAAAAAATTACACGGATTAGTGTTGCCATAGCAACCACGTTTTTGATGACGTTTGTGGCAAAAATTTCGAAATTCTGGTTTAATTTTGTTTTTATGTTTTTTTTGAGTATTTGATTAACTTTAGTATTTTTAATATTATTCCATGAATTTTGTATTGTTTAAAGGATGAGTGTCCACTTAATGCTTTGCGCGCTCACAATACAATGAGAGTGCACGCGATCACTTTGGTCATGTACGCTCGCGGCCATTTTTCGGGCCACGAAATTCAACAAGTGAAGCAATCCCTCGATATCTGAGCAATGCTTGCAGTAAATTACTCAATTTATGTTTTTCGTGAAAGCTAAGATGATTTAGTAAGTAGTTATTGTCATATTTTTGATAATATTTGATTACACTCAGAGGGCCGTGGAGTTGTATTTCGAGACAAGTATTCGTCGATCGGCGTTTCTTACAAAACCAAACGAAGGCCAGGCAAGAGATCATAACTAAACGTAGACAGCTAGACTCAAAGTTTTGTCATTTCAATAAGACTGCTGTTAGTTGTTTACAAGTGGTTTACCTGTTGGATTGCATCTCCGATTAGGACTGATTTGTTTTGATTATTGTTTGGTTCTCAGCCGATGATATTATACGCCTCTAAAAGTCGTTTGAATCGATTTGTAGCGATGTCTGACTCAGAATTTGTCGAAAATAATTATAAACGACACTCCACGAATCTGTCAGAGTGTTCTATTCACAACGGCTTTGAATACAACGGCCATTCAAGTACATATATATTATTTCGCACTTTACAGACTGTGCATAACACTTCTGTATGCTGTATACACGCTCCACGTTTCCAAAAATATTTGGATGGTCTTCACTCTTGTGTTACTGTAGCCTATTCGAAGGGAAAGGAGCCTACAACTACAAACAAAACACTGCGATAAATTGCAGTATTGCATTTGGAAATTAAACGCCAGAGAACAAGAGCGCCTAATCAAAACAAATCCTAATCGGAGATGCAATCCAACAGGTAAACCACTTGTAAACAACGAACAGCAGTATGAATGCGTCTTATTGAAATGACAAAACGTTGAGTCTAGCTAGCTCTTATTGATGGCATCTAATTTAGTGTCTACGTTGTTTAGTTACGATCTCTTGTCTGGCCTTCGTTTGGTTTTGTAAGAAACGCCGATCGACAAATACTTGTCTCGAAATACAACTCCACGGCCCTCTGAGTGTAATCAAATATTATCAAAAATATGACAATAACTACTTACTAAATCATCTTTGCTCTCACGAAAAACATAAATTAAGTAATTTACTGCAAGGATTGCTCAGATATCGAGGGATTGCTTCACTTGTTGAATTTCGTGGCCCGAAAAATGGCCGCGAGGGTGCATTGCGAGCGCGCAAAGCATTAGGTGGACACTCATCCTTTAAGTTCATCTAATGGCGTCACGAATCCAAGATGGCGGAATCCAAGATGGCGGAACAATGACGTCATACAGTGACGTCATCAACTTAATTTTTACGAAAAATTGATTTTAAAGTTACGGATGCTCATAGGATACTTCACATAATATATAAAGATAGAAAATAGAACAATAAAGCTTGATTAAATTAATATAACGTACATTTACCTTCTTATCCAAACAACTGACTCAACGGCCATAAACCGAAAATTAAACCAAATTAATTCTTCCTAAATTTTAAGTTTTATCTTCTTTTAACTGGCTCTAACTACATACAGTAATAATAATAAAAAATGATTTGAGAGTTTTTTGTCTTGATTTTCTTGCTGTATTTCACTTTATTGTATTTTTATGTATGACGTCACCGATGACGTCATAGATACGTAACATGTGGGGTGACACCAATAAAAATTAAGTTCTATTATAAGTACACCAAGTTGGGAGTAATCCCCGAGCCAGGCGACGGGCCTTCCGTCGCCTGGTGAGGGTGCTTGCGTAGAGGGCATCCATATGAGCCGGGCTATTATTGTACTGTGGTTTCGAAACTCACATAAACTAAATTTACAAAGAAGAATTGGTTTAGTTTAGTTTAGTTTAGTTTAGATGTAAACGAATCCTAACGTTACTTCAAATCTCCTTTTGCGGTCGAGGAAAGAATTTCGTGACACGAGTCAGCCCGGTAAGCCGGGCTAGCCCACCTCATATGAACAGCCCCTAAAGCCCCGCACAGACGACCAAGTTTTCCTTGACAAGTTTTATTTGAAGACACAAATTGACAAGTTTTTCCTTGACAAGGAGCCTTGTTCAAAAGCTGGTCACGCCAGCTTTTGAACAAGGAAATTTGTTCGTGTGTATAGTCGTCAAGGAAAACTTGACAAGATCATCTCCTAGGCTTATTACGCGATCATTGCCGCCAAGAAAAACTTGTCCAACCGTACACACGAGCAATTATAACTTGTCAAGGAAAATTGTTGGGGAAAATCGTGTTCATCGTACACACGAGCAAGGAAAGCTACCAAAGAACTTGTCAAGAAAAACTTGGTCGTCTGTGCGGCGCTTTATTCGGTCCACTTGCGCGGCTAGGATTGTTTGGCACTGCATGGTAACAATATTAATGATGCAAATAAAAGTCGAAAAAGACTTGGGAAAGCAAAACGGGAAAAAACAATACTGAACTGAGGAAAACCGACAAAGAAAAAGACCGAAAAGTTAAGTAAAACCATAGAGCAGTGGCTCTCAGAATGATCAGTAATCACAAACATTTTATAGTAGCAACACTGTTTAGGTTTCCGTGTTTTTTTCCCCATTTTTGTGAAATCATGAATAATTAATGAGGTTAAGAAGCAATCAAAACGTAGCTAGCATTCAAGTCACATGTATATATACGTCTGTAAATCCCAATAAAGATCATCTTTTGGACAAAGTGATCTGTATTAAAAGTTAAGAATGCTAATTAGCCTTCTTGGTGATCTTTATCACAAGTTATGAATACTATAATTAGCTTCATTCTATTGTTTTATCAAACAATATTTCACTTTATCTATTACTTGTTGGATGCTTTTGCTTGCCCGTTGTATTCTTTGCTTTTAGCTGCCGACTGTCGTCTTATGTTTTTTTATAAAATAACTTTTTATGGTAAACCACTCATGACTTACGTACCATATAGTTTGTTTATAATTTCAAATAAAAGATAGGAAAAGAAGTAATTTTGGTCTGTAAAATGTACAAAAGCTGAAAACAGTTACAACATTTGAGATTTCGGGATTAATAAACATTGGTTTTGTCGAAATGCCCCAATTATTAAAATATGACTATATCTCTGACAACTGACAAGCAGCCAGTGATTTGAGTGACTTTTAAAGCATCTAAAAATTGCAAATGTTTTTAAAATACTTCAGGAAAAAAGTATTAAATATTAATTTCAGCCTGCATCACAGAATAAAATTTAACCAGAAGTCCAACTCCGACTCCTGGAAAAATCTGGATCCTAGAGCAAGTGGAAGCGAATGCCGGAAAATAAGTGTAGTTAATTCTTTAGAATTAGAAACACTAGCCTAAACGGTAAACAGAACTAATCTTAATTGTGTTATTTCGTATATTTAAACACAGCAAATATTGGCAGATTATACCGAAAACCTTTTCCAGTCGACTTAAAAATTATAAAAACCCTGATATCATAAAGTTAATTATTGGTTTGATATAAACAAAGGATTTTGTAAAGATTCGACCTACCAGCTCCACTTCTTGTCTCGTCTTGTTTTAACATCAACTTAAATCTCTATTTCTTCCTAAGGCTAAGATGTTACGTTTTGGAAGATTTTATTCTGCAGTGTCAAGCCCTGATAAGCCCTATAATGTGTTAATATATAAATATGTCCAAATAATGCAAAACACCAAAGAAGTTTGGAAATGGGATTTTTTATATTTTCTTTTTGTACTTAAAAACCGAGATTTGTAAATAGGTTCTCATGCATGTATTTGATTTGCCTCTTTTCTTTTTATCTTTAGTTGCCGAAGATCCTGTTTTGTCAACAAGGAAGCAATCCAACAAAGTGAAATTTGATATTTACAGATTAAATAGTACCAACATACAAAGAAGCACGTTACAATATAGTTAGTTATTCAACTAGAGACTTCATTTGTTGGAATTAACTGTTTGCCTCTGAATGTAGTTATCCGATACAAAGCTAAATAAAAATGTGATTCAATCTGTGAAAAATGTTCCTCGTGATGTTTACATAATTATGTACAAATGACAAATCCACTTCAGGAACACAAAAAAGAATAACCTTTATTTATTATAACTAGAAATACATAAATGCAACAACCCCTCGCCCGCTTTTAATACGTTAAATATACATAAATACCCCCCCCCCGATTAAACTGTTTTTGTATACAAATATAAATCCCTGCCCTCCTGGCCTCCTTACATCCTGTTTTATCACTTTTATGAATGTAGTTTTTCGATATATCAGTGCAAGTCTTTTGCTGGCTTTGAACAGACACACGAAGAAACATCTTCTTTTTTTTTTCAGTCACATTTGGCGGCATGTTTAATTGGTTCATCCAACTGCAACATCTCTTCTTAGCTTTCCTTTTTTGGTCATTTGTAAACCAATTTTTCTGAGAAAGATTTTGTTTCGCTTGAGCCGCGAAAGTTGGCGATTTGTTGTATGTATATATATATATATATATATATATATATACATCTCGCAGAATTTCTTTCCCACTCGCGTGCAATTTCGCGTGTAAGTGGACTCCACGCGTGTCGAGATTAGCACCCCCATATTAATTTATTTTATTTTATTATTATTATTATTATTATTATTATTATTATTATTATTATTATTATTATTATTATTATTATTATTATTATTATTATTATTATTATTATTATTATTATTACTATTATTATTATTATTATTATTATTATTATTATTAATGTGTATTGTGTTTAAGCTGTTTAATCTGTAAACATTTCTAGATTTAATACACATACAAGTCTTTAATCTGGTATAAGTTTCCAGAGTGGCATTGACCCATGAACGAAGCAGGCAAGCTTTAAACAAATTGCGGCGCGGCGTCATTAATACGACTGACGGGGTTGCGTTGCATATTTCAGATTACCTCAGAAAAATTAAAGTACAATTTACTCAGTCGCTATTCTATAGGATTTTTTTTAAAATTTTACATATATATATATAAGAGTAAATATAAGATATATATAAGAGTATATATATATATATATGAGTCGCCTGATGATCCCGTTTAGGGTGAAACCTCTGGTAGCGAAGACTTTAAGGTAAAACTATACTTCATACTTTGTATATATATATTTAGCATATACCTCGCAGGTGAATAGTGCTTTTCGCGCAATCTGATTGGTTCCTCTAGCTCGGGATATCCTGCACTATTCACCTGCAGGCAAAACAAGATGGCGACCAGTTTTGCCTTGTTTACCGAGGCAGGAGATTTTGTTGATAAACAAGGGTGATGTAGTAGAATAACGAGAAAAGTCAACAAAATTAAGTAGAAGAGTGTCCACAGGTATGTTTCTTTACAATTTTCTAGCCATTAATATATTCAAAAGCTGTAAAAACTGTTTTGTCGACAAATAATTGAGTACACCGAGTTGCTGGCGGCCGACGGCGACGGCCGTGTCTTGTTTATACTCTTGTATAAACATACCGAAAAATATAAGAATGTTAAACTTGTTATTTCATTTATGAGGTATATGCTAAAACAATTATTCACCTCAGTGTCGGTGAATAGTGTGGATATTCACCTCGTCGAAGTGGCTCGGTGAATATCCAGCACTATTCACCTCCACTTCGGTGAATAATTGTTAAATATATGTTGTACAGTAATGCATGAATTACATTTTATTGAAAAAGAGTTGAGGTGTACTAAGGTAGCTATGATTGCAGGGAGGTTTGGCTAGTAAATACAGATTGAATTGCTCAGTGTAGCTTCTACAGTGTAGCTTCAAACTCTATGTTTTGTTGTATGCATTCTTTATATACTTTGATTGGAAGTTTGGTGAAATTTTCTAAAGCTTAAGTCAAACGATGAAACAACAACATTGACTTTGTGCTTGTATAGCTTTTATCTATAGTCTAACTGAGAGTATAAGTTTTGATTAAAGTGTTAGAAATATGAAGTATGAACCAAGTAACCAATAAAATGGGATAAAATTATATAAGTTGTACCAAGGCAGTTTGGCTTTAAAATTTGTGTTTGCAGAAAAACTATCCTGCTTGCAGCGCGAAATATCCAAAAAACCCAGTTTTTTTCCAAATAAACTCTCAAACAGTACATACATTTAGTGACTTAACATTAACAACATTACATTATACTGTGAGTTTCTGATAAACACATTGGTTCATAATAAAATTAAATAAATTTTCATCAACAACGGCTATACACATCTAACACTAGTATTTGTAATAATAAAACTATGTAACCGGTTCATGTAGGAAATTTCTGCCCCAGTTAACCTCATGGATGAGATGTCAGCTAACTCAGTAGGCGGCTTGCTGAAATTTAACAAGGAAATTAAGTATTGTAATAGATGGGTCTGTCAATTCAGCCATACTGGTATAAATATGGGCTTACAAACAACTAAAACATGAAGTAATAGTGGCCTGGGCCTATCTCAACATGTCTAATCTAGGTATCTGAAGCCGGACTTATATTGATACTGTATATGTACATGTAGCCGGGCTCGTATTAATACTGTCCATGTAGCCAGGCTCATATTCATACTGTACATGTTATTAATAGAGCTAAGTATCAACAAAGTCATTAATTATAATGTGGCTCTGCAGCCAAGTCCATGTACATCAGGCACGTAGCTACGGGGGGGCGAGGGGGGGCCACCGCCCCCCAGAATTATTTCTTGCCCCCCCCCAACCAGAGACTGCATGACCAAAAATATCCGCACCGTGAGTGGATAAGTAATTGAAATGTGAACGCTATCGCGTACTTGTGTAACGTAAGTGATGTTGTTATATCCAAAGCGTCTAACGTCGTCATGTTACAGTACGTAAACCGTGTGACAGACGGGGGGGTAGTAGCGTGATTGAATCAGTTGTTCTGCATGACTCAACTTTTGTACCTTTTCACTTGCCCCCCCAAAATAAAACTTGCCCTCCTAGATTTCTTAGTCTACCTACGTGCCTGATGTACATGTAGTTAATAAATTATGCACATGTGAGGTTAAAATGTTTAATTTGCATATCAAACAAACTGAAATATCTCAAGAACGAAGCAAGGAAGCGAAAAACTTCAAAAGATGTTACTCTATCATTTTAAGTGTTCCTTCAAATAAGACAGACTTAATTTTCGTTTCATAGGCACTTTAAGCAACTAAAGTTGCTTACGTATTAAAAAGAGATACATTGTCACTCATTGATATGCTTATCATGTAAAAAAGCACGCACGATTAATGTGCTGTACCTCGCCTAAATATGCTGATACGCATTTTGAAAGACGGACTCGATATGAAGTCTATACGTAATTGTATAAGCCAAAACCCCTTTGCATTGACATTCAATTCTTACATTCTTAAAGGTCAACTCAAGGCAATATGAGGTAATCTGAAATATGCAACGCAACCACCGTAAGTCGTATTAATGACGACGCGCCGCAATTTGTTTAAAGCTTGCCTGCGTCGTGCATTTAGTGTTCTGGGCGAAACACATGCACGCACATACTTTCCTCGAATTATTTTGGCTTGATAATAGCAAAGATATATAACTTTTCCCAATAACTCATTATACACATGTGATGTCAAAATGTTTAATTTGCATATGAAACAAACTGAATTGAAATATCTCAAGAACGGAGCAAGGAAACGAAAAACGTCAACAGATATTACTCTATCATGCATTTAAAGTGTTCTTTCAAATAAGACAGACTTAATTTAAATTTCATAGGCACTTTAAAGTGAATATAACCCCAATTTTTTTATCATCTAAATACGTTCTACCTTTGGCAATAGGTGAACAACGAAATATTTTTTAGATTGGAGCAACCTTTATTGCTTTAATAGAGACTTTTGTTTTCAGAAAGGTAATGAGATGACGCCAAAGTAGTCATCATTATCTATACAATATTTATTTGCAGGAGTGACATGATCCAATTCTTCCATTAATGGTGTTTTTGAACATGTTCCATATTGTATGAGTTTTTCCACAAAAATTCTCAGGTAGTTTATCTTGCCAAAAAGAGTAAGAAAGCCAAATGCCTACATATAGACGTCATCTCATTACCATACTAGAAATGCGAATCGCCAAAAAACATTGAAGAATAGCTCCAATCAGAAACATATTTCACTGAACAACTGTTTGCTCTACGTAGAACGTATTCAGATGATAACAAAATTTGGTTTATATGCACTTTAAGCAACTAAAGTTGCTTACGTACTAAAAAGAGATACATTGTCACTCATTGATATGCTTATCATGTACAAAAAGCAAGCACGACTATTGATGTGCTGTACCTCGCCTAATTAAATATGCTGATACGCATTTTGAAAGACCGACTCGATATGAAGTCTACTGACGTAATTATTGTATAAACCAAAACCCCTTTCCATTGACATTCAATTCTTCATTCTTAAAGGTCAACCAAGGCAATCTGAGGTAATCTGAATTATGCAACGCAACCCCGTCAGTCGTATTAATGACGACGCGCCGCAATTTGTTTAAAGCTTACCTGCCACGTTCATGAGTCTATGCCACTCTGGAAACTTATACCAGATTAAAGAGCATGAAATTCTGTTCAACATATATACTACAATTTCATTGGCTCTTTGCTGGTCACTATTGGTCGATAGTGCTCGTTTAGTGCCCAGTCCCCGCAATTGCGGGGTAAACAAAAATGGCGACTGGATTTTTGAATCGATCATGTGAAAGAAGAAATTGAACATTGTGGCGAAACAATATGTTCTACAGAGAACGAAAATCGTAAAAAATGTTTAAAATGAAATTTATTACTGGTATAAGGTAATTAAATTGTTTATCAGTGTTACTCAGGAGGATCAGGCAGATGCAATTATTTATGTTTGGAAAAGAAACTCTGTATCATGAAAGCAGAGAAACACTTTTTACTCAATAAAAGATCAGAAATCATTTCGACATGCAGGCATAAAAATAAATTTAATATCAACAATCTAAACAATAATCAAAACAAGGAAAGGAGTTTGAGGAGTCCACCGCCCACACGCCGACCTTTCGACCAAAACCATTTGAGGGATGCATTCATTGTTTCACCACCCAATATGGATATTAAAACACTGTACACAAATATATTATTCTGGAATAATTGAGAACAACGTATAAAACAAGACTACAAGAGAAACACGAAGGGATGGCAAGCTAGGAAGTTTGGAGAAGGACTTAAGGAAGGCTACATTTCATGTCGAAAACATGACCGCGGTATTACAAACAAGCGAGAAGGAAGACGTAATGCTGGCATACGAGAGATTGTGCGAGATATACAAAACTTTGGAAAGCTCAATAACTGCTATTACAGACGCCATATTGGATAACGACAAACCCTTGGACGAAGTCAGGAATTATACAAAAAGCAAAAACGATGAGGTAAAGAGTATTCGTGCGTTTAGAAACGAACTGAGAGAAAGGCTAACTGGAATCAACGAGCGAGAGCGACAAAAGGAACACGAAAGATAATTACATCAACAGAAAGTTATGGTCGAAGAGCAAGCAAAGATAAATCGAGAGCAACAGAAGCAAAATTAAGAGGCTAGAGCGCGTCAGCAACAACAACAAGAAGAATACTCGAGTTAGAATTAGCGAAAAAGAAATCTGAGGAAATTGCCAACAAACCACAGTCTGTTAAACTACAAAAATACACAATAACCCCCTTTGAAGGTGATTATAGAAACTGACTGAGGTTTTGGAACCAATTTACGGTGGAAGTAGATAACTCTGGAAGATACCAAAGATCAGCAAATTCAACTATTTACTCGAGCTTGTGAAAGGGAAGCCAAAAGAACACATACTTGGATTACCATACACAGAAGATGGCCATGAAGAAGCAAAGAAGACACTTGAAGCCACTTATGGAAAGGACTTCAAAGTTCATAAAGCACTGATAAAAGAATTGGAATCACCACCAGCTATCACAAGTACACACAAGGTTAAATAAATCCTTGTTTTCTATAATACTCTCGCAAGGACAGTGAGAACATCGACCACAATGAATAAGCTTGGGAGTGCACAGAGTTTTGTCTACAGCATCATCGACAAACTGGGGCCTGTTAGCTAGAGAAGCACTGACACAGAAGGATGACAAATGGGAAGAATGGGGCCTGAAGGAACTGGTTGAAAACCTGAGGAAGTACACAGAAAGAAATCCTTTACCACCAACATCTAGTGAAGAGCCAGAGGGACACAAAAGACCTCCTAGAGATGGGCTTCGTGACAGGAAAGGTAGGGACAAAATGCTGATGGCAGGTTCTTTCAATCAATCAAACCGCAAACCTCAAGCCTGTACTTATTGTGGTCTGAGTAATCATCGTAGCACTGATTGTACCAAGGTCCTTGATATTGCTTCAAGAAGGGAGATATTACAGCATACGAAACTGTGTTATAACTGTACTGGTCATGGACATATGGCCTCCAGATGTAGATCTCGAGGGTGTAGCAAGTGTAATGGAAGACACCACACATCTTTATGTGGCTCAGCCTTATCTGGTCGACTTCCAAGCTCAACAGTTGGATCTGAACAGACCTCAGGAAAAAACCTTGGCACTCAACCTCCAAGCACAACATTTGATTCTAAACAGATCCCAGAAAGAAACCTTGGTGCTCGTGATGTCAACACAACTATCCATGCAGCCGTCATAGCCAAGGTCAATGGAGTGCAAGCAAGAATAATGATGGACACTGCGGCTGGTAGTTCCTACATTTGTACCAACCTGATCACCGCTATTAATCTTGACCCAAGTCGAGTTGAAAGAAGGATTATTGAACAGATATGTATGGGACGGTTGATAAGAAGGTAGAGATTCACAATGTTTGTAGGATGTAGAGTGCATCAATGCGGAGAAACCAATTTTAACCCACCTTCCAAATCAACAAATCTCCATGCTCAAGAAGAGGTGTCATCGACTGAAGCACTTGAACTTTTGTGATGAGGATGCAACAGAGGAGAAATTGCCAGTACACATCATCTTGGGGGTAGTTGACTTCCAGAGAATAGACAACTGAACCACAAATTCTTGGACCAAACACAGTTGTAGACCCAGGGGCAGAATTCACAGAGCTAGGATGAATCGTGTCTGGAAAGGGTAGCACATAAAATGGTCCACAGTCAGAGAAGAGTCTTTTTTCAAAGACAAGCCAGGAGGAATTTGAACAGATGTGTTCATTGGAAGTGCTATGAAGAATTTAAGGATCAACTACACAGGCTGGAAGATGGCACATATTCCACAAGGTTACCATGGAAACCAGACCATCCACCTCTGCCGACTAATGAAGGACTGACATTTGCAAGACTACAAAGCACAATCCGACGACTAGAAAAAAATGGAAAAGCTGGACGAGTACCATGAAATCATGAAGGAGCAACTCGAGGAAGGTGTCTTAGAGCCTGTGCCAGACTCACCGAAAGGAGATGTTATTCATTTTATCCCACACCAGCCAGTGATCAAGGAGGAAGCGGAATCAACTAAGTTAAGAATTGTTTATGACTCTTCTGCCAAGCAAGATATCCGTCAACCGTCATTAAATGATTGCTTAGCAACTGGATCTCCATTGCAGCCAAATATTTTTGATATACTACTCCGAAACCGAATGAAACCCAATTGCATCACAGGGGATTTACACAAAGCATTTTTACAGATCAAGATTGACCCACAAGACAGAGATGTTCTACGACTATTGTGGTATAACAACCTGAAAGAGAAAGAAGTTGTCACCTATCGATTTACACGAGTGGTATTTGGTTCAGGACCAAGCCCATACATACTTGGTGCAACTCTTCAGAAGCACATAAGTCAACATGCTGAGAGGTTTCCTCAGACCTGCTGAAAGATACATACGTAGTTGATGTTCAGTCCGGTGGAGACAACAGCGAGCAGTTGAAGCAGTTTAAGAGTGAAGCAACACAAATCATGGTTGAGGGTGGATTCAAACTTCACAAGTGGCACAGTAACATATCAGAGCTAGCCCGGAGTAATGACACCAGTGGTGGTTCCGAAGTACTCGACAATACCACCTATGCAAAATTGATGGTTGGGACAAAGCCAAATGAGACAAGGATCCTTGGAACTGTCTGGAGCGAGAATGATGACAAGCTTACAATTCGCCTTCAAGAATCGTTCGAGAAAAAGGGAAATGGCCCCTTGACCTAACGAAAGATGCTGTCCATGGTCAATGATCAACAGTATATCCGATCTTCTGGGTATTGCTTCATCGGTCGTTATTGTAGGCAAGCTGCTCTACAGTGAAGTGTGTTTGAGGAAATTGAAGTGGGATGAAGAGGTTCCAGGCGACATATGTGATCGGTGGGAGAAGTGGTTACGATTTATGAAAGAACAATCCTCGATTAGTATTCCACGCAGTGTGGTCAGCAGTGGAGTAACAAGGTTCATTCTTCACGGATTCGCTGATGCAAGCAAGCAAGCAGTTGCAGCTGCTGTTTACGCCCTGTAATTTTATACCAACCAACCCAGCTGTCACCATCTGGTTGTAGCTAAGGCCAGGATTGCACCCAATAACTTGTCAATACCACGGTTAGAACTTGTTGCTGCTCACATGCTCAGCAAGCTGGTGAATCATATAAAGGGATCCGAACCGTGCAAGATAAACCCATTCAGGAGTACCACTGTTGGACGGACAGTACCACAGTACTTTATTACCATCAATAAGAATGAATTCCAATGGCATCATGTCCCAACAAAGGAGAACCCAAGTGATATCGGAAGCACAGGAACAGCACCAGCCAATATGAGAGAATAATGGTTTCATGGACCAGAGTGACTGAAAGACCCTGATAGGTGGCCACAGCAACCTGAAGTCACAGAGACGGCAGAAAACAACAAAGAAGGAGTAGCGCCTAAGAACGAAAGGAATCTACAGGCTACAGATGCGAATTGTCCATCCGACACGAGTCTTCCTCTTCTACAGAAGTATTCCTCCTGAAGCGATTTTCCAGCAATTGTAAGAAGACGAAGCAAAATCGACAGACCGGCCCACTCACTACGGAAGAAACGAACGCAGCTGAACATGGATAATCTTGGCCCAAGAATCGCAATAAAGCTGGTGGAATTACTCATTTGGCACTACCATAAGGAAAGGTTGCATGGGGGAGTGGCAACGACGATGTGCATCATGAGGGACACAGAAACTGAGGTCGTTGGTGAAAGGAGTAGTCCACAGGTGCAACACGTGTCGAAGATATCGCGTAAAGCCGATACCAGCAAGATCAAAGTCTACTCTACCTCCCTTCCTTCAGAGCAGAGCTAACGAATTCCTTTGCCGTAACAGGAGTGGACTTCGCTGGACCAATTTACTACTAAGGCCTACATCGCTTTGTTTGCATGTGCCAACATTCGAGCGGTGCACCCCAAACTTTGTCCGGACTTGACAGCCAAGGAATTTCAACGAGCTCCCAAGGAATTTGTTGCACGTAGAGGGTGCATGTCCACAAATCATGGTGAGTGACAACGGGAAACCGTTTGTCGCGACTGGAAAATGGCTGTCGACCTTGAAGAAAGATCATGTCCTTGCAAGTTATATATCAGCTCATCGGATCAAGTGGAAGTTCAATCTTTCTCGAGCCCCTTGGTGGGGTGGCTTTCTCGAGCGCTTGAAAGGAATAATGAAAACAGGTCTCTCGAAGGTGACTGGGAAGAATTTACTTTCGTTTCGTGAGCTTGAAGAAGTGCTGATAGACGTTGTACAAACCATGAACGAGCGGCCACTGATATATCAAGGTGAAGAGTTCGAACATCCTGTACTTACGCCTAACGTACTGCTGAGTAGGAAGCCGACGCCAGTTTTAGACGAAGATTTGGAGAAAATTGGAGAAGAAAAGATGTCCAGGCAGATAGCGATGATACAAAGAACGATTCAAGGGGGAAGTATGGTTTAAAGAGTCAATTAAGAACCGTACCAAAGATTGGTGGGATCGTGCTGTTAAAGAGCGATACAAAGGATAAAGTGGATGTTAGGTCGAGTGATACAAAATGTGACGGGCAAGGACGGAGCAGTTAGAGGTCTAAAGATAAAACTGGGAAATGGTTACGTCGTGGAGAGGCCACTACAACTGATTTACGATCTAGAGTTGGGCGAAAACACAGGATGGAAACCCAATCCAACAGAGATCCCTTTGTTCCCAAGTATAGATCAACTAGAAAGGCAAAGGAAGCAGCCAAGGATTTCATTAAATGTGTTGGACTTTTCGACGAGGAAAAATTTTAAGTTGAGGATTGTTATTTGTGATGCTTCGGCACTAAAATAGGGGGAGGGTGGGGGGGGGGGGGGGTGGGGGGGAGGTTGTACGAAATTGTTATTAAGTCACCGATCGACATTTAAACGATGTCTTTTAATTTTGTTTTTGGACACGTGACCTCCAAGGAACGGGGAGAACTAGGAGTCCTTTTGTGAGTTTGTTGTTCGTAAGGGTGTGAGTCAGAATTAAATAAATTTTATAAAAATGTGAGTAACTTTGGTGTCACTGGGAGCGACGAGGCGACAGGACATATTCCCCACATATGTTCCCGACATCAAACCTGATCAAGCCTCATTATAATAAAATGTATTATTCACAAGCAGTATCATGATATTAATTACTTACATCAACCAAGATTCATTGCAAGTAACAATTGTTAATGGTGTTCAACCACTACCCGTGCTTTCAAAATACACAAGCTGTATTACACAAATGCACTTACTTCTGGCAGACTAATAGCCTGCGAGCAGGCTCTCTCAACGCGACGCTGTGAAATGAGAGCCTGCAACAATCCTAGGAGTAAATCGATCAACGCCCACTTAATTAATATGCAAATGTCGCGAATCGAACCAATCACATTCTTCCAGCAGCATCACCTAACCCCCAGCTACTACACCAGTATGACCACAGTTAATAGAAGGGAGACTGGTTAGGCTAGCTGTACCACGTGACAAAACATGCTATTGATCACGGTTTATTTGTATCACGTGATGCAGAGAGGGGGTGGATTTCACTGGATTTCAAAGCTATTGTTGCGATTCTTGAAAGTCTGTGTCAGAAATCTTCCGTTCTGTGTCTTCTTTTTGTTCCTGTTGTTGCGGTATTGTCTTCAAATGATAGTTTGAAGATATGCCTGGTGTAAACTGTACGTTTTTTGGTTGTTCGACCAGTAGACAGCACGGGCTTTCACTTTTCAAGATCCTAGCTGTTCGCGCAGACGATGGCGAGCAGACAGCATGGCTGGAGAGGAAAGCAGAGGACAGCGGATCGAGGAAAACAATGTTTATGTTTGCGAACTTCATTTTACGCAAGATTGCATTCTTACAAGTGAGTTTTTATATATTCTGTTCTGTTGCTGCGCGTCTTGTTATTTTCGTCGTGTGAGAACAAAGGGCCCTTTATGAATAATTCAATGTCGGAATAAAATCGATATTGTTTTTAATTTCTAGATCCTAACGAAAAGTGTTGGTTACTGGAAGTATTCCAACCGATAATTTACCTGCCAAAAGCCATGATGTTCTTAAAAAAGAGCGTCGAACTTTGATACGAGTCAGTGAAGAAGATATGCCATCTTCTTCGTCAGTCGACCCTTCGCACTTGTCGGTAAATATCAATATGGCAGATTTGCATAAGCATCTTGACGAGGAAAATATACAGTCTTGGAAAGTAGATACAGCTGAACATAGTAGCATTAAACTGGAACTGTATGATGGCACTCACAGTATAGCTAATCACTATGTATTGAAGTGCTCAAAAAAGCTCAAGAAGCCTCTGCGGAGCAGAGAGTTACTACTTACTGTTTCATTAATTAACCAGGATTGTAGTTATTGTCTATTTTTTTCCAATAATTTCTTCTTGTTTTGATAGTCTTTTTTAAATTTACTGTACATAGCTAATTAGTCAGATCCTCAATGCTAGTAGGTGTGAGACGATTTAAGTTACCACAAATTTTAACATTTGTTACAAAACGTTGGCAAAGGTTTGAATCCTAGGGACTTCCCTCTTTCCACCATTTTTTTTGGATATAAAACAAATTTACATGTAATTTGCATTTTCCTCAATTTTGAAAACTTTTAAATTAAAAAATATATATATTTCCAGTTACATTTTATGCCAGGTGACTAAACAAACAGGGAACAGTTAATGTAGAAATTGTTGTAAAGCTGTTCCACCTATTTCAGGAAAAATTTTTAAGTTCTCGAAACTTGGAAGCAATGGTCAGAGCATTGCACTAGAATCGCAAGATCGTGGGTTCAATTCCTGCTGGAAGGCCTGTGTAGTTGCATTTTTCGCAACTGGTCCCGGTTTGGTCTTAAAATGTATATATTCTACACTCGAATTTTCCTTCACCTAAAATCCCTAGAACATGTATACAAATTACCTTGTTTTACTGTAATCAAGCTTATAACCTTGTATGCTCAGCCTGACACTTCGTGAGGTGTTCTACATATAACTTGATATTTGTAATGCAATTAATTAATTAATTAATTTAGTAAGTAAGTAAGTAAGTAAGTAAGTAAGTAAGTAAGTAAGTACCTTAAGTAACTAAAAGTAATTTTAATAAAATGGGTAGTGGCATGGAACCGGTCACATCACTGCAGCCCACAAAAGGAGAAACTCCTTCCCTCCAAAGTGGTACAGTGTAACTTGTGAGTGTCTTCGGAGATACAGTATGATAATTCAACAATGCAAATGACATTGGGGAAGATCTAGCCATCAGTTTGAAGAGATCTATTGTAACCAGTTCCTGTTTGAACTTGAAGGTGGTGGTCTTGTGGATGTACAGTTGGTGATTGAACTTCCTGATGGCAGAATATCGTAATCAACACTGCAAGTTATGTTAAGAATGAGAGATGCAGCCACAAATTTCAAGATCCAAAGCAAAGATTTTACACACAAGTTTTCAGAATTTTCTACACCGGTTTCTTTTTAGGAACAACAAATAGTTTGAAAGGGTACAAACAGAATACTTGAATCTGTCTGTTGTGTATTTATTTTTGTCTCACATATCATGTCATGTTTCATGCGTATTTTAAATTCTGAAATGCACTTAAATTTCTATTTTATAATTATTTTTGGAAAAGAAGATCAAGAATTGTGATATATACAATGATAGAATAGAACATAAAATCTTGGTTTGTCACTGTTAATGATACAATATTTTCTTGTTAAAACTGTCCTCAAAATACAAGGAATAGTAGTGTTTCAGAGACTATATGCAGTAAATTAAAAATTTCTGGAGGAGCATGCCCAGGTAAAGTACTAGAATAAAGAAACTTAGATTCAACCAAAGATTCAACCTAAGACAGCGAATTGTGAAGTGCAGTAAGTATAATTAAAATACATGTATTAACATTTTAAACTTTAATTTTATATTTATTAACAACATTTCCCAAGTACAAATTTTATGTGGTCAGATTGATTGGCCACGAACATGTTATCTCACTCAGTGACTTAGCTATGGGAGATTCTAAAGCAGAAAGTCATATGTTCAATTGTTTTCTCAAAATCTAGTCAAGTGATCTAAAAGTGAACACCCACATACACATTTATACAAATTTGGAATGTGTCGCACTGTCGCCCTACTATAAACAATTTAAAATAAGAACCTTTTTGAGCCTGATATTTGAAAAATAGTTAGTTTTAATTGCATGGTGGCAAAGTACCAAACAAGAACAATATCAAAATTCGGTTATATATTTTTCATGTCACCAGTAAGATCAAAACAGCTACAGTATGACTTCAAATGATGTGGGTAAAGAAAAATATACAAACTCTTCCAATTGTATTTTGGAATAATTGCCATCAACGTGTGTTCGTAAGTTCGTTAATACAATAATACGGGAATTATAGCAGTTTCAGCAACAGAAATAATCAAGTAAATACAAATCACCAACAAACCACTTGCGAGCATCACTCCAGACCACTTCAAACGACGATTAAAAACCGTGTTTGTCGTCTACAACGATTGTACTTTCTTCAACATGTTGCCAAAGGGCAGGTTAAAAGCCCATATCATGTTTCATGTCAACACATTAGCTTCTAGCGACGGGAAAATCTCTCGTTTCTATCAAGTGCTGTGAATTCCTTATGTATCACCTTTCAATGTTTACGAAGCGATGAACTCTCCGCATCACGTGATTTTTTCCCCTTTGATCCCCGACATCATTTGCCGCCCCCTTTGAAGTTTGCCGGCTAGCCTAACCAGTCTCCCTTCTATTAACTGTGGTATGACCAATGATCGCTTTTGAGAGTCATCGCTCATTGAAAATCGCTCATTGAATGAGGCGTCTACTGCGTTTGCGAATCATGACTACCATGCATAATAAATACTTCCGTATACACCGTTTTTTGATAAAACGGCAAACTACACTATTATATTAATAACAAAGCAAGAAAGTGGTGAGATGCCGAGAATTTCGACAACGAAATACTGACGTTTCACGCGGAGCCCTTCGTTAACCTCGAGCCAACACGCTCTTTAGAAAGCAAGAAATAGTTTCTTATCTAAATATATATTTAGCTGTTATAATTTATCATTCAGAAATATATATATTTCTTTACGTTTAAAAAGTTTTGTCCACACACGTATATCAATTATCCTGTATGGAATCATTCTGAGGGGGGGGGGACAAATTTCCGAAGAGGGGGTCATATTTCCCAGGAAATGTGTCCCTGGAGGGACATATTTTTGGGGGGGACAAATTTACTGGGACACCTGCTCTCCTTTTCGACTTCAATAATACCAGACGCACTGGCGCACAAATGTAATAATATCAATTAAGTTCCAGACACTTCGTACAGACATTTAACGGCAGAAAGAAACCTCGTTTGAAAAGAACTTACCTCATTTACCAATAATATTTATTACACGAATTAAGTGAATGTGTAATCTCCTCTCTTTTTATTAATATGTTTTGAACGGCATATTGCGTCAAGGCGACGAACGGGGCTCAATTTGTGATGAAAGTGATGACACTTGCTTCTGTATTATAAAGCCAGACACTGCCAGACAAAGAGATTCATGGAGTTTCAACCCGGATGTACTTTACTATTTTTTTATTTTTTTGTTCCACAGCGATATGTTTTAAAAATATTAAGAGCTACGACGTCTTTAATAGCTGTCTTGTTGGAATATATCTCCACTCCATGCATTGTTGAACTCCGTAAACAATAACTTAAAAATAATTTATTCTGCCTTAATTTTGTTCGACCAATAGAAATACGCGGCCTCTGACGGTCGCGAGTGATGAAAAAAACCCATGCTTTGTTGCTGGCCCACATTTCACAGCAACAGCGAGGGGGGCCTGCCCGCAGGCTAGCAAACTATGTAAACACACCTCAACCCTTTCCCTACTAGCAGGGGCGGATTTAGCGTTAGTCAAATAAGTCATACGACAAAGGTAAAAAAATCCGCAAGAAAAAATAATTATCGTATCGTTCTTCCCTCAGTCTCGAGATCGCCGAGATAATCGATTAGGTGAGACCGCCGACCGGCATGTTAACCCGCGTCGCGCGATTTACTTTGTTCTTTCTCGATGGATTTGAGGCATTGTATCAGTCGCTGTGATTGGTTGCATTTATAAATTAGCCTTTATAGCGATCTGTGATTGGTTTGCCGGATGTTCGCCGGATTTCTTTGTCTTTCTCGACGGATTTAGACCCCTTGTATCACCCTTTCTGATTGGCTTAATTTTTCAATAGCTCTTTATGAAGAGCACGGATTGGTTTAGCGGCGTTTTACTTTGTAGTTCTCGACTGATTTGTGGACTGATCAGTGGCGATTCTGACTAACTTGCGCTAGTCTGGTGACTCTGGTCGTATATTTACTACAAGGCACAAGCGGATTCTTTCGTTTCGAACATGGCTTTGCCTAATACAAACGTAATAGATCTTGATGTATTCGCTTTGAAGGGCAATGACGAGATTGTGTTGCGAGAGATTTATAAAACGGGAAGTTTAATACCGTCGACTCGAGGGTCAACAAGCGAAGGATGCTTTGCGCAAAGCCGAGCATTTTACCAAGAATGGCAAGACGCTTCAAAGGAATTTTGGCACTGAGATATACGTGGTAATATACGCCAACAATGACAAGAAGAAACCTCGTGCTGCTCTCAAGTAAGCAGATTTTTCTCCCTTAATTATTTTCTAGTTATTTATAAATAATTATTAAATACGACAATAACAACCTTCGCCACGATTGAGACCACATGGCATGTCTTCAAATGAAAGGTGACCTTTATTATTGTTAGAGCTGTCTAGCTGTTCTAGCTGTCCTTTCTTTCCTAGTTTTAATATCTACGTGTTTGTAGCGCAAGTAGCTCAAATTCATTCAGGGTTTTCCCTTCTAATTCTTGTATTTGTTAATGGTTTGAAAACTTAATTGAAACATGCCATCACCCTATTTATATTAATGTGCTTTTGAGACTAGCATTGTAGCAAAGAGTAGCAAAGAATTGAAATACGTACAAGCTAAAGGATTTTGTCAAGATTGGATAATGTAGACTACTTCATAAATTCATAAAATAGATAGTGAGGTCTGGCAATTATAGGGGGCTTTCCATTTACACGGTTAGACCGGTCAGTCCAGTTAAATGGAACATGATTCGTTTGAGGCCTGGGATGGTCTGACTGGAAAATTGGTCCTAATCAAAAGCAAGTCCATTCTGGCTGGACTGACCGGTCTAACCTTGTCAATTGGAAAGCACCCATAATCATGTTATTTTATGTGAGAGGCCATAGTTAGGGCCTGTTTGGTTTTCAAGGTAGGGTTACCCCTACCCTGGGTCAAAGTTCTCACCCCACTGCTTGGGTCAACTCCATTAGATGTGGTTACCAAGCACTAATGACAAGAAGCCTGGTACAAGTAAAAAGTTGTCTGGGGTAAGCGATTTTAATAACCCTACCATGCAGCTACTAGGGTAACCCTAGTGTGGTGATAGGGCTATTCTAGCACCCGGGTTACCCTAGGGTCCTTGTAAATACAACAAACAAAACAAACCAGGAAATGTATGAGAGCTACATGTAGGGTAACCAGTGTGCTAGAGTAACCCAGTCGTGGCTAGGGTAACCCTACCTCCTTGTAAACAAGCCCTTAGTATAGAGACTGAGTCAGGCCTTCAACATTTTTGAATTTGACATAGTATTTAAATGTTTTAGGTCTGAGGCATCTGGGAATTACCTATACAGCTCTGTTTTGAGCTTCTGCATAGAGTGAAATGGTCCAACCTGCAGTATCATTATCAGTTACATATAAAATATTTGAAATCATGAATCAGACTTATTAAATATTTGAAGTAGAGGTGTTGTATCTGTTGTTTATTTCTTGGTTAAAATAATTAAATCTGCTATTTTAATTACTGTAACATATAAATTGTAAAATTATTTCTCAAATGAAATATAAAAATGAAACAATTTCCATTTGGACAAAATAATTTTTGGACATGATGGTACTTAGAAAATGCAAGTTTTCCTCACTGTAGTGCCCTCAGAATGCAGAAAAAGCATTTCAGACCCAAAATTTAAAACTTTTCTGGGGAGTATGACCCCCCTGCCCACTCCCCCTAGAACGCAAATAGTTTGGACTAAGGTGACAAAAATCCGCCCCTGACTAGAGTTCTTTTCTTAATGAGTAAAATATTAAAAGGCCACCATGGTATTCCCCCAACAAGTAAAAATCTACCATTAGCAAGACTAAAATACTAAGAGGCCATCACTATAGGGAAAGGGTTAATGAAGTTCAGTCATGTGCTTTACTAATACACTAGCTAAGTCAAATGTGACATCACATTTCAAACATATGTACTTCATCCCATTTGGTTCTGTGGCCTCAAGTTCATGGGTCAACAAATGTCGATCAAATACTTTACAATCAAAATTCACGTTACAGTAATCACATTTGAAACTTTTTCCTGTGTTATGTGTCTTTTGATGATTTAGAAAACTAGAATGATGGGAAAATGCTTTGTCACAGATATCACAAGTGTAAGGTTTCTTTCCAGCATGTGTTCTTTTATGATTTTGTAAGTTACCTGACTGGGAAAATGACTTGTCACAGACATCACATTTAAATGGCTTCTGGCCAGTATGTGTTCTTCTATGAGTTTGGAGGTTACATAAAAGAACAAATGTTTTTTCACACACATCACATTTGAATGGTTTCTCCCCAGTATGTGTTCTTTTATGATAGAGTAAGCTACTTGATTGGGAAAATGTCTTCTTACAGAAATCACATTTGAATGGTTTCTCTCCAGTATGTGTTCGTGTATGATATTGTAAGTTCCCTAACCGGCTAAATGTCTTGTCACAGACATCACATTTGAATGGTTTCTCTCCAGTATGTGTTCTTTTATGATTTATTAAAGTAGTTGAATAGGAAAATGTCTTCTTACATACATCACATTTGAATGGTTTCTCTCCACTATGTGTTCTTTTATGAACTATTAAATTACTTGAATAAGAAAATGTCTTCTTACAGATATCACATTTAAATGGTTTCTCTCCAGTATGTGTTCTTTTATGATATAGTAAGCCACTTGACTGGGCAAATGTCTTGTCACAGACATCACATTTGAAAGGTTTCTCTCCAGTATGTGTTCTTTTATGATATAGTAAGGTACTTGACCGAGAAAATGTCTTCTTACAGACATCACATTTGAAAGGTTTCTCTCCAGTATGTGTTCTTTTATGAATTATTAAGTTACCTGAATAAGCAAATGTCTTTTTACAGAGATCACATTTGAAAGGTTTCTCTCCAGTATGTGTTCTTTTATGAGATAGTAAGGTGTTTGACTGGGAAAATGTCTTGTCACAGACAACACATTTGAATGGTTTCTCTCCAGTATGTGTTCTTTTATGACTTAGCAGGGTAGATAAACGAGCAAACGTTTCATCACAGAAATCGCATTTGAAAGGTTTCTCTCCAGTATGTGTTCTTTTATGATATAGTAAGCTACTTGACTGGGAAAATGTCTTCTTACAGACATCACATTTGAATGGTTTCTCTCCAGTATGTGTTCTTTTATGAGATAGTAAGTTTCTTGACTGGGAAAATGTCTTCTTACAGACATCACATTTGAAAGGTTTCTCTCCAGTATGTGTTCTTTTATGCTCTATTAAGTTACTCGAATTGGAAAATGTCTTGTCGCAGACATCACATTTGAATGGTTTCTCTCCAGTATGTAATACCATATGACGTCTTAAACTTGATAAACTACCAAATGTCTTCGTGCAGGCTCGACACCCATGAGACTTTTTTCCATTCATGCTAGAACTCCTTTTCGTCAAGTCAGAATTATTACTCACGTTATATATTAGATCCTTCACGTTTCAGACAGCTCTTTATGTTATCAATTCTCCACACACCACCTTTTGATTTCCAACAAAATATGTCAGATATAAATATCCGAAATTCACAACAGCTCAAAACTCAAAATTTAATGCAACACTGAGCCTGCGTTCCAGCTGACCTGCGTGGCAAAAAAGGAGAACGTCGTCACTACTTCATTTAAGGTTTACACGACCGCAAGTCTGCGAAGGCTCGAATAATTTTGTCATTACTCATTGCAGATCCTTCACGTTTCAGACATCTCTTCATCTTATCAATTCTCCACACACCACCTTTTGATTTACAACAATCAAATATAAATCCGAAATTCACAAATATATGCGCACCAATCTCGTTCCCAGAGCCCACGTTCCCCACCCGGGAAACGAGAGACTCTGGGATAATCCGTTTCACATCGACATTTCATTGGCTGATGAACACAGTGAACTCTATATAACTCTTCTTCCGGATAACACGAATCGTGTTATGGCGTGAACGGATTATCCCAGAGTCTCTCGTTTCCCGCCCGCTGGGTAAGGGGAACGTGGGCTCTGGGAACGAGATTGTATGCGCACATAAAAAGAAAACCTGAGCCTGCACTCCAAGTGACCTGCGTGGCAAAAAGGAAAATGTACGTGGTAACTACTTTATTTAAATTCTTTATAACAGTTTGGGTTCAGGAAAATATGAAACAAAACGTCCGCTATGCGTATATGTATCTGCGCCAAACCCACCATCTTGTGTGATCTTGGGAAATCTTGTAAGATCTTAAGAAAAATCTTATAAGATTTTTACACGTAGATCTTATAAGATTTTAGCGAGATCTTATAAGATAATCAAAGAGAAAGTACACGTTCTCTGACCAAAATAATGTTTTATCATGACTCACAAAAACTGCGGTAGATCACACTCACAAGTTTACTATATTATAAGTCGCGTTAAAAATCCTTACCAGTTTTATCAGCAATATCCCCTGTCTCCGAAATGTTTTAGTCAAAACTTTGTCGGAAATACAGAATTTAACGGCTAACCGCATGAAGATATATCCCAATACGGCTGTTGAGCTGGACACCGTGGGTCTAAAGTAATATATACCCCTGATTGCCTGAATCGTCTTAGGTTTGTGCCATTTTGTAAACTTATACCGTTAGATAGAGCGTTAAATTCTGTACAACAAATGTGAATTAGAAAAAATCGTAGAATAGCAACGGAGAAAAATCTATTTGAACTGAGATGAGCGCCAAATATCAAATGGCAATTATCGGGTCAAATTAACGCAATCATATGTAAAGTATCCCTGGATCGTCTATAGGTTTGTGCCATTAATTCACAGTCATGATTCACGAAACTTGTACAGTTAGATATATAGAGTGTTAAATACTCTACAACTGTGATAGGACACGTACAACAACGATACAGTTTATAGTTCTCCTTTATTCAACCAAAACGAGACTCCAACAACAACTCAACCTCGAGGTGCGCAGTCTTACCTGCGCATCTTTACACAGGAAACCCTATCGCTCACACCCCCATTACCAAACGGCTACATACATGAAAATGTCACTATTCAGTCAGTCTACAGGAGGTTGACTTAAATAAGATTTTTTGTTTGGTTGCACCTGTAAAATGTTCACAGGATTTCGCTGTCTTTTTCTTTTCCTCAACAATGGATTACATGCAGGTGCTTTAAGATCGTCTTCATGAGAAAGGTCAGTATCGTCTTCAGATTCGAGTTCTTGTTCATACTGAAGCACTTGTTTGTGAACTTTAACAAGCTGGTTATGGTGAACAAGCTCTGGCATCTTGTCACTGCTGTCTTGAAGTTGAATCTCATAATTAACGTCACCCAACTTTTGCCGAACCACATAAACATCCCGTTTAATTGGTTTGGACAGTTTAGACGAACCTTGCTCTGTGGTGTGGTTCTTCTTCCGCACTCGGTCGCCCGGTTGATAGGGATGAAAAGGATGATCTGCCTTTGCTCGATTTTGGGCCCTTTTCTCTTGTGCTTTCTTAATACGGCGACGAACAGCTTGATAGACATTTTCCCACTTCTTAGTGTTGCGTTTCACTATGTCTGCCTGTTGCTCAGAAGGTTTCTTGACACGTGGCGTATAGTCAGGATCTGCATCATCGTCATCGTCCATTCCCGGAACCAGCATCGAATCAAGCCTGCGAGGAGAAGAATGGAACACAAGCTCGAACGGTGACATCTGTGTAGTTGCTTGAGAAGTGGTGTTGAATGCAAATGCTACCTTTGGCAAGAGCACGTCCCAGTTGTCTCTGTTGTCGTTGACAAGCGTTGTAAGACACTGATTGACGGTACGATTTTGTCTTTCCACTTGACCGTTTGCCTCAGGGTGGTACGGGGTACTATATACCTTCTCTATCCCCAGTTCCTTGCACACTGTCTTGAATAGATTGGATTCAAAAGCAGGACCATGATCACTTAAAAGCACATGAGGAATATCAAACTGACAGATCCATCTGTCAACAACAGCTTTGGCTGCCGTAAATGCTGTCTGGTCAACGGTAGGGACAAGCATGATGTATCGAGTGAGGAGGTCCTGCACTTGTAACACATACTTGTGGCCACGAGGAGTTTCAACATATTAAGGACCACAGAAATGAACTGCAATCTTGTAGAAGGGACGTTCCGGAATCTGGTGAGGCTGCAGTGGAGCCACCTGACGTTTACAAGGTAACTTACTGCAGTTACATTCATCACAACCGCGTACCCAGGTACTGACGTCTTGTGTCATTGATGGCCAAAAACAATTTTCACGAACACGTTCAACCGTTCTGTCCCGACCCAGGTGACCACTCAGTGGTGAATTATGGCATTGCTGAAGAATCTTCCGGCGAAGAGTTTTGGGCACCAACAACTGTTTCCTGCATTTATTCCGTCCGTAGAAATTCTTGATATAAAGGATTCCATCCCGCTCAATGACTAACTTTTCTTTTTGACGGAATATTTCATGAGCCTCAGGGTCGTCTGAGACAACATCTTCTAAACCATTCTGAAGTGCCAACCGTACATCGTACAATGCTTTGTCTTCTGACTGGTAGAGACGAAATTCATCAGCTCCAAAGATAGAAGTAATCTGAGGTGGTCCTTCTACCTCATTGTGATCTTCATTGGTGTGTAACCCCTGAACTCTTGCATCATGTCCTTGATGACTTAGCAAGTCTGCTGTGGCCATCTTTGCATCAGTACCAGGTATGCATTCCACATTGAAGTCGTACCGCTGAATGTACATCAACCAAGAAGCAAGACGTCGATTTGTGATGTTTGTCTGTGATAAAGCCAAGTTAATCCCTTATGGTCATTCCTGACAGTGAACGTCCCTTGGAGGTAAAGGCGGAAATGTTTCATTGCACTCACAATAGCTAAAAGCTCCCTCTCGTGAGTTGGATAATTCTGTTCTGCCTTGTTCAGTGTCCTGGAGAAAAATGCGATTGGCCTCTCCCCTTGAGCAGAATTCTGTGTCAAGACACCACCTAACCCCACCAAGGAAGCATCTGTGGTGAGTATAAACTGTTCATCAAAGTTTGGAAAAGCCAAAACTGGTGCTTGACAAAGTTGTTCCTTTAGCTGCTGGTAGGCTCGCTCACACTCAACAGACCATTGGAAGTGTTTCTTTTCGTTAGTTTGCTTCTCAAGGAGGCGGTATAACGGCTTTGCTGTATCAGCAAAGTTAGGCATGAAACGTCGGAAGTAAGACAATGACTCTAAAACCCCACGTAGTTCCTTTAGGGAAGATGGTGAAGGTAATAGTTGAATAGCAGCAACTTTATCTGGGTTTGGCCGAGCCCCGTCACCACTGATGTATAAACCAAGGAAATTCACCTATCGGTGACCAAATTGGCATTTCTCAGGATTTAAGGTTAGGTTGTGATCTTTAAACCGTTGACAAACTGTTCGGAGCTTATCCAAGTGTTCTGGCCACGTCCGAGCATGAACAATAACATCATCCAAATATGCAATAGCACTCTCCCACTGAAGGTCTGCAAGCACTGCTGACATCAGCCTTTGAAAGGAAGATGGAGCACCCATAAGTCCAAATGGAGTTCCTCTTTCAAATCTGAATTGACCAGACCGTGTGAGAAAAGAGGTCTTATCCTTATCTGCATCAGAAAGTTCCATCTGATGGTAGCCAGATTTCAAATCAATTGTGCTGAAATATGTTGCTCCATGTAAGGCATTAATACAGTCCTCAATGTTTGGTAAAGGCCAGTGTTGTCCTGCTGTCAATACATTAACACGCCGATAATCAATACACATCCTGGTTTTACCATGTTGCTGAACAAGGACAATCGGTGAGGCCCATGGTGAGTTACATGGTGCAACAACACCAATGTCAATAAGTCGTTGCACTTCCTTATCAATTTCAGCACACTCTTGCGGAGAGTAACGTCGGGGTCGTGAAGCAACAGGAGGGGAATCTCCAGTAGGAATGGTGTGAGTAATAATATCACTAAATCCAAGGGAATCACCAAGTAACCAAAAAATATCATTAAAGTCTTCAACTAGATTTCGTATGTCCAGCTGCTTGTCATTGGGAAGCCGAGAATCGATGTTGAGCGTTCGATTAACTTTGATAACCGGGAAGTGTCAGGCTTAACTGAAGAATAACCTTGCTTATGCAGAATGGAGAAATTAGAGTTTACATTGCCAATGGTTTCACCACGGTACAGAGTAACTGGTGAAGGATCAGTATTAGTAACACGAATAACAAATTGTCCATCTGTAGTTGAAAAAACACCTCTTGCAGCTCCGAGATAGTCATGCCTAGCTCTCAATTTAGGTTCAAAACTATCTTCGCCTGTAAAATTAGCTTTTACTCGTACAGTTGCTTCACTATAAGCGGGAATTGTAATGTTTTTCGATACACGAGCCAAGACTGGAACACCATCGTGTTGTGTGTCAACTTTTACTGAACTCTTTGGTGGTTCATACTGGTGTGACAACTTGAACTCCCCCCCCCCCCCCCCCCCCCCCCCCCCCCCCCATGCTGTAAAAAAGCTGTCCCAATTTCCCAATCAATATACATAGGACCAAGACTGGAAATAAGATCAATACCAGCAACAAAGGGGCAAACAAGATTGTCCACAATATGAAATCGCTGGTTTTTGACCATCTTGTTCCCAATGTAAACATCGAGTTCAAGGAAACCATGATATGTCAGTGGGGTACCTTGTATCGACCTTGGTTTTACACCAAGTTGCTGCTGTTCTTTCAATATTTGTTTATCTACTCTGTCAGTGCTGATTAAACTCAAATCACTCCCACTATCAAAGAGAAAGCTTACCTCTTTTTGCTGCTTAACAAATTCACCTCGGACAAATGGTGCTGAAAAAAATGTTGTTGCTGAAACATTCATGTAGGCCTTGGAATTCGGCCGGGTAAGCCCCCCCCCCCCCCCCCCGGCCTTAAAAGTTTAAATCAGGCTGTTGGTAATCTGCTGATGCTCCACGTACAAACTGGCTTCGGTTATTTTGCCAATGTTGTTGGTCCTGTGAAGTATTTGCTTGGTAATTTGATGCTCCACCTCCACGTCCAAACTGTTTTCGATTACTAATTCTGCCTTTGTTGTAGTGGTGTCCATGAAGGATTCTCTCGACGGCGAGCACCACAATCACTCCAGAAGTGACTAGTGGAATGACAATAAAAACACTCCTTCTGAGGTTGAAATCGCATTCGGCCAGTTCGGTTCGTTTGCTGACCGCCATAATTCCTCTTCTTACCGCCATTTGCCCGAGTGCTTAGACTTACCACTTGAGCTTGTAGTGCAGAAATCTGCTGGCTGATCAGTTCGTGAAATTGTGAAGGCAAAGTTGACGAGGCTTGTGCACCACACACTTGGGCGTCATGGGGAATTTTCCAGATGCGTTCAAAACGCTCAAAAAATGCAATAAGTTCACGAAGTGACTTGGCTGAACCATCAGGTTTCTTACCTTCAGCTTCGTAGTATTTCTCTGCGAGTTTCTGGTCGACACCAGCGACATATGCATCCAAAATACGACCGTCTTTCTCTTGTGAATTGGGATAAGCTTTGTTCACGAGGTTTTCTACACGATAGGCGAATTCAGACAACGGTTCGTTGTTTACACGTTTTAAGTCGTGCAACTGCTGACGATATGTATATTCGCTGGAAGGTGCGTCGTACGTCGCTTTGAATACAGTATACAGGCTCTTTATGTCTTCCTTTGTAGCGTTGGGAAGTGAAGCATAATGCTTAAAAGCATCGCCTGTCAAAAGGCGAGCGAATTGTTGGGCTTGTTCGGCATCCGTGGTCCAATAGCCATTCGATACATTAATGTCACGATTCAATGCGTACCATTCCCAAAACAACGGGAAATCTTCAACTCCTGAAAAAGTTGCATCAACTTTACAAACTGGTAGCTTCCTCGACTGTGCGACCCCATCGGCAGGCGGATCCGACATAATTTCGCTGCCACCAAATGTGATAGGACACGCCGTACAACGACGATACAGTTTATAGTTCTCCTTTATTCAACCAAAACGAGACTCCAACAACAACTCAACCTCGAGGTGCGCAGTCTCACCTGCGCATCTTTACACAGAAACCCTATCGCTCACACAACATATGTGAATTAGAAAAAATCGTATAGAATGGAACCCTGAAAATCATGGTGTTTTAGTAAAAAACTTATTTGTGAATTAGAAAACATGGTATAGAATAGCAACTGCCAACGGAGAAAAGGCTATTTGAGCTGACATGAGCGCAAATATCAAATTGCATTATTACGCTATTTACTTGGCTTACGGTCAAACGCGGTCATATTTAAAGTAAATCCCTGAATCTTCTGTAGGTTTGTGCCATTTCGGAAGCTTACACGGTTAGATAGAGCGTTAAATTCTGTACAACATACGTGAATTAGAACAAATCGTATAGAATAGCAACGGAGAAAAATCTATTTGAACTGAGATGAGCGCAAATATCAAATTGCATTATAATATGCTGTCACTTGGCGTACGGTCAAACGCAATCATTTTAAAGTATCCCTGAATCGTCTCTAGGTTTATGACATTCACGAAACTCGTACAGTTACATAGAACGTTAAATTATGTACAAGATATCAGATATGTGAATTTGAAAAAATCGTACTATAGAATAGAACCCTGAAAATCGTAGTATTTTAATCCAAAACTTTGTCGCTTCGGAGGACTTCGGAGATGGCGGACGAAATAATGTAAACACGATCGGATTAAAAATACTTGTTTCCATCGTTCAAACTGACAGATCGTAGGTGACGCCAAAAAATTCTGAGCTTTGATTGGCCCTGATTTAATCGTCGCGCATTGGTTATAGTTACAATACAGCACACACACTATAGGTCAGTGGTTACACAAAAACGTTAACCGACACACACACACAATTGCAAACACACAACACGATATAGCAATATATCTGCTGCGCAGATACAAAAACTATTTTAAAATTAATATTACCAAAACCGATGATTCGCGGCATGGCCTAAAATAAACATGTCATGTTTTCCGTCAAAACATTAACGAATCCGTCATGCATTCCTTAGCCTTTGAAATTGACACCGTGAGATCACTGCAATACGACTGGTCCATTTGCTACTTTTGAATTCTCCAGCCAAAAATAAAACGTTTAGGAATTGAATGCAGACGGATTCGCCAATTGTTTATGTACAGATATCATTACGTGTTTTTTGAGGCCATGCCGCGCATCATCGGTTATGGTAATATATTGAAAAAATATCCTAAACTGAAAAAATGAATATGGAAACAACAGTTAATGTAGTCGGGATGGTCAAGTCTGGAAATGACTCATGCATAATTATTAACTAGTCCGCAGTTGGCTATAATTCGCCCTCGGGACTTTTACTAAACCTCCCGAGGCTTAGTTGACTTCGTGCTTTGATATATAATATTGAAATATTACCTTGTGCCTTATAAATATTATTAGCATATACCTCGCAGGTGAATAGTGCTTTTCAGGCAATCTGATTGGTTCCTCCAGCTCCGGATATCATGCACTATTCACCTGCGGGCAAAACAAAATGGCGGCCAGTTTTGCTTTGTTTACCGAAGCAGGAGATTTTGTTGATAAACAAGGCTGATGTTGTAGACTAACGAAAAAAGTCAACAAAATTAAGTAGAAGAGTGTCCACAGGTATGTTTCTTTACAATTTTTTAGCCATTAATATATTCAAAAGTTGTAAAAACTGTTTTGTCGACAAGTATCGAGTACGCCAAGTGCTAGCCAAGTGCCCAAGTTGCTAGCGGCCGTGTCTTGAATAAAATACCGGAAAATGTAAGAATGTTAAACTTATTATTATTTCATTTATGAGTCATAAATGAAATAATAATAAGTTTAAATTGAGGTGCTAAATATTAAAATCGCCGAAGAATTAAATCGCCGAAGCGGCTCGGTGAATATCCAGCACTATTCACCTCCACTCCAGTGAATAATTGTTAACTATACGTCTCACGCCGGGCATAAAAGGCGCCAAAGTCGCCGGGGTACACGTAATTGTGCGCCATGTTGGACGAGCGGCAAATGTGGGAGTCTGGTGACGAATACCGATCTTGCCCGAGTCGTCGAATTTGAAGCCCTCGGATGACGATCGTATTTACTCGCAGAAAAATTGAGTGTCAGAAATGAACAGAGCTTGTCTAAAGCTTCATTGTGATACCAAACATGCTATGTTTTGTTCAAATGACTTCTTTTTAGGAAGCGTCAAACTTATGGATTTTCGAAGAATAGGATGCTGCTCAAAAACAGAAAATTTTGAGGCTTGTTTTATTTTTTTAACAGTATTATCCTTGGGTGGAATTCCTCGTTCAACTGATGCCTGGAGTTCCAGACTTCATTTTATGCTACGCGCGCGGAAGATTTTCCGCGCGCATTTTTTCACGACACGCCCTATTTTTTTGAATGGCGCGCGCAAAAATGTATTACTGTGTGCGCCGCGCGCATATATTGTACTGTAATCACATTTCTCAACTTCACGCGAGACGATGTACGCCACATTTGTCTTTGAAAGCATAAATAGAGCTTCAACTTTCGTTAAATATCTGGTTCCTTTCGTTTTCTGTCATGTGTACAGCCGCTGACCGCAAGTAGCAGGTTAGTTCCGGTTTGATTTTTTCGATGTTTTTGGCGCGCAATTTTTTACCAGTTTTTATCTTCCGCGCGCACTTTGCAAAGAATGAAGTCTGGCTGGAGTTTTTGTCTCAAATCTGTTCTTTTTAGTTTTGGAAGTTTAAGCCTGTACAGGGAGCCCACCCCAGCAGTATGAACGAGTTTTACTTGAATTTACACGAAGTACTCTTCGATTCCGTGTCGAATGCCCTGCAGGGAGTGCGGGCGCAGTACTTCGTGTAAATTCAAGTAAAAGTATACTGCTGGGGTGGGCTCCCTGTGGTTTAAGCTTAGAGCCTTAGATTTTCGATTATTTGGGAATTTCTCCGAGGCATCTCAGGCCAACAACGTGCGTTTGGACTTATGCATGGACATAAAATACATTAAGAAGCGAAGGGAATATTCACATTGTTTGACGTTTCAAAGTTTCTACTTTGTCTAATGGGGTGATTAGTATGGTCGACAAATTTAGGCTTACAAAGACAAGAGAGGTAGCGATATTTTATAATGTAAGGAATGTAAACTCCAGTCAAAATTATTTGCTATTTGTAGCATGGCGCTAGAGTCTTGATACTTTTAATATATTTTAAATATTTTCCAATTGTTTATTTGAGAAATCCACAATAATCGGTTGAAAAAAACCAATACAGGTATTGGGTTCATTTTAATTGTATGTATCTAGCAGCCTGGCACTGACATCAGGACGTGTATTTTTTTTTTGTTCTGATTTACATAGTATATGTCTTTAATAACATAATACCCTGTGACCTTATAACAGTCTGGAAATTGTCTACTTGGTGTCTTTGCCAGATTACCTTAAATAATTTGTTGTGTACTACAGATATGTTTTAACAGTACTGGTTAATGAAGTCAATGGTACAGTCAAAACTAGTGTGGTTTTTACAAATAAATTCTAGTTGCTGAAGATTGAAATCATATTTTACTGTCACATGTATATATAAATCAATTTGCATGTACACAAATGCTATTTTGGCCTGAATTTACAGTTATTGGCATGATCAGTCTAATTTTCAAATATTATACGCTAGCCTTTACAGTAGCTGATAGTAACAACGAATGATGGTACATTGATAGATGGATCAACATGTCACAATCTATTTTTCTGGTTCTGGTTGATAGTAATTCTTGGTTTATTAACTACATGTACATGGACTTGGCTGCAGAGCCACACTATTAATGACTTTGTTGATTCTTAGTCCCATTAATAACATGTACAGTATCAATATGAGCCTGGCTATATGGACATTATTAATATGAGCCCGGCTACATGTACATATTATACAGTATCAATATGAGTCTGGCCACATGGACAGTATTAATACAAGCCCGGCTAGATGTACATGTACAGTATCAATATGAGTCTGGGTTCAGATACCTACATTGGACATGTTGACATAGGCCCAGGCCACTATTACTTCATGTTTTAGTTGCTTCTAAGCTCATGTTTATACCAGTATGGCTAAATTGACAGACCCCTCTATTACAATACTGAATTTCCTTGCTAAAATTTGGGCCGGCCTATTGAGTTAGCTGGAATCCCATTCATGAGCGAGGTTAACCGGGACAGAAATTTCCTACATGAACTGGTTACATGGTTTTATTATTACAAATACAGTACTAGTGTTAGATGTGTATAGCCATTGTTGATGAAAATTTATTTTTATTATGAACCAATGTTTTTATCAAAAACTGACAGTATAATGTTGTAAATGTTAAGTTACTAAATGTATGTACTGTTTAAGAGTTTATTTGAAAAAAAACTGGTTTTTCTTGGATATTTCGCGCTGCAAGAATGATAGTTTTTCCGCCAACACAAATTTTAAGGGTCCTACTAATTACTGCCCGAGACTGCCCGGGACTGCCCGAGACTGCCCGGGAGTAAAAAATGACCGCCCGAGACGGTATATTACTGCCAGAGACGGTATACATCTATATTAGAGGCCTTATATAATAAAGAATAGATCCACATTTACGGCACACCGCAAACTGCAGTTCGAAATCAGCAGTTAGCCGTCAGAAGTTAGGACAATTTGTATGTTGCGACTGAAAGCTTCCGTTTGTGATTTGCCGTATTCGAGGAACGAAATACGGATGTTTTGAAATACTGTACTTATACTAAATACTGTATACATGCAATGTATATATGTATTTTTATATAAGGTGAATAAATACGAGATTTTTCCCCTTCGATTTATAGCCCAAGAGCGAAGCTCGAGTCTGAAATGTCTCCCACAGCGCCATTGAAACGTTAATCGCAGTGGCCTATGATTAATGTATTTGATTTTCTAATTTTGAAACAGTTTGAACTTTGAAACAGTGTTTCGGAGAAAAACCCGTGCTGAAATAGTGCCTTTTTCAGAGTATGCCAAACCCGAAAACCGAGGTTTATTTCAAACTCGAGTCAACTTTGTGTTGACTTTAGTAGTGTTAGATTAATCATGAAAATATTTACAGACGCGTAACACTCGTGTTTAATACTTATCTATTTAACTAAAATCAAATCGAAAAATTAGAGAGCAAAGAAAATCTGAACTCAACAGTAGACTACTAGTCTGTTGACAGCCTTGCCATCTTGTTTCTCTTTATAAACATATGGTTAACAACATTATCTATAAAAAAATAATTAATTACTGGATAAAGGAACGAGTTAGTAGGTCTCGGGCAGTCATTTTATTGGGCAGTCCCGGGCAGTGATTAGTAGGACCGAATTTTAATGCCAAACTGCCTGGTATCATTTTATCCCATACTGTTGTTCATATTTCTAACACTTTAATCGAAACTTATACTCTTAGTTAGACCTCTTAGTTAGACTATAGATAAAATCTATACAAGCACAAAGTCAATGCAGTTGTTTCATCGTTTGACTTTAGAAATTTTCCCACCAAACTTCAAATCAAGTATATAAAGAATGCATAAAACAAAACATAGAGTTTGAAGCTACACTGTAGAGGTTTTACTGAGCAATTTAATCTGTATTTACTAGCCAAACTTCTCTGAAATCATATAGATACCTTAGTACACCTCAACTAATTTTCAGTAAAATGTAATTCGTGCTGCTGCATCTAGAAAGAAGCGTTGCATCGCTCTTTTCGCGAAAAAGAAGCCGCCATCTTTTTTCTGTTTTGGTGCGCGCTTCCGCTGGCCAATAGTAACGTCAACTGTTGAGGCGTGTCTTGACATTGCCGGCTCGACTATAGCAAATTGCTATCTGCGGGTATAATGTGTATTGTAGTTGTATTATTTTGCTCCATTTCATAAAATGGTTGTTGTTGTTGAAATATTAATAAAATGATGAAATATCGTATTAACTCTATTCAGCATTTCAGCCCCCCTTTAAGCCAACCTGCATTTTATACAGAATTGCAACATAGTTTCGAGAATAAACGAATCATAATATTAAAAGGCAATAGCTTATTAGCAATGAATTACTGGCCAATTTCAATTGTCCTTGTAGTGAATTCCAACTTCAATAGCAATGGTGTATCAGTGCTTCAACCGTGATTGTCGTCACAAAATCTCCATTATATTTGGGATGGCAGCTGGTTTGCTAAGTCACATTTATCTTTGGCAAAGATTTTAAAAGTGACATACTATTGGGTTCATCGCTATCCAGAAGAGTTAGTTATGCACTGTGAAATGAGAGCCTGCAACAATCGATCAACGCCCACTTAATTAATATGCAAATGTCGCGAATCAAACCAAATACATTCTTCCGGAAGTCTGTGTAAAAGCCCTTCCGAAGATGTAAATTTCACACTATCAACTATACACGTTACGGAAAACTCAGAAAAATCTGTTATAAGAAAGCCAGAAGCCATGTAATAACGCATCTAGCGATTGTTGAGTATGTAGTTAGGAGTTCAAAATATTCAACTTTAGACGAAACAGTTTATATAGCGATGCGTGCGAGTTTGAATGTGCCAAGATTAGACTGACAACCTCAGATCTTTATAGTTTTATAAGTTTGCTATCTTTAATTTGTGGAAGACAAACATAACTTTGATTTCACAAGAAACATTCAGGGGCGGATCTAGGATTTTTGTCACCTTAGTCCAAACTATTTGGGTTCTGGGGGGAGTGGGCAGGGGGGGTCATTCTCCCCAGAAAATTTTTAAATTTTGGGTCTGAAATGCTTTTTCTGCATTCTGAGGGTACTACAGTGAGGAAAATTTGCATTTTCTAAGTACCATCATGTCCAAAAATTATTTTGTCTAAATGGAAATTGTTTCATTTTTATATTTCATTTGAGAAATAATTTTACAATTTATATGTTACAGTAATTGAAATAGCAGATTTAATTATTTTAACCAAGAAATAAACAACAGATACAACACATCTACTTCAAACATTTAATAAGTCTGATTCATGACTTCAAATATTTTATATGTAACTGATAACGATACTGCAGGTTGAACCATTTCACTCTATACAGGAGCTCGAAACAGAGCTGTATAGGCAATTCCCAGATGCCTCAGACCTAAAACATTTAAATACTATGTCAAATTCAAAAATGTTGTAGGCCTGACTCAGTCTCTATACTAAGGACTTGTTTACAAGGAGGTAGGGTTACCCTAGCAATGACTGGGTTACTCTACCACGCTGGTTACCCTACATGTAGCTCTAATACATTTCCTGTTTTGTTTGTTTGTTTGTTGTATTTACAAGGACACTAGGGTAACCCGGGTGCTAGAATAGCCCTATCACCACACTAGGGTTACCCTAGTAGCTGCATGGTAGGGTTATTAAACTCGCCTACCCCGGACAACTTTTTACTTGTACCAGGCTTCTTGTCATTAGTGCTTGGTAACCACACATCTAATGGAGTTGACCCAAGCAGCAGGGTGATAACTTTGACCCAGGGTAGGGGTAACCCTACCTTGAAAACCAAACAGGCCCTAACTATGGCCTCTCATATAAAATAACATGATGATGATTGCCAGACCTCACTATCTATTTTATGAATTTATGAAGTAGTCTACATTTTATCCAATCTTGACAAAATCCTTTAGCTTGTACGTATTTCAATTCTTTGCTACTCTTTGCTACAATGCTAGTCTCAAAAGCACATTAATATAAATAGGGTGATGGCATGTTTCAATTAAGTTTTCAAACCATTAACAAATACAAGAATTAGAGGGGAAAACCCTGAATGAATTTGAGCTACTTGCGCTACAAACACGTAGATATTAAGACTAGGAAAGAAAGGGCAGCTAGAAATATATTAATAAATAAGATTCTAACAATAATAAAGGTCATCTTTCATTTGAAGACATGCCATGTGGTCTCAATCGTGGCGAAGGTTGTTATTGTCGTACTTAATATTTATAAATAACTAGAAAATTAAGCTTACTTGAGAGCAGCACGAGGTTTCTTCTTGTCATTGTTGGCGTCTCGGTTGGCGTATATTACCACGTATATCTCAGTGCCAAAATTCCTTTGAAGCGTCTTGCCAATCTTGATAAAATGCTCGGCTTTGCGCAAAGCATCCTTCGCTTGTTGACCCTCGAGTCGACGGTATTTATAAACTTCCCGTTTTATAAATCTCTCGCAACACAATCTCGTGGTTGCCGTCAAAGCGAATACATCAAGATCCAAGATCTATTACGTTTGTATTAGGCAAAGCCATGTTCGAAACGAAAGAATCCGCTTGTGCCTTGTAGTAAATATACGGACCAGACTAGCGCAAGTTAGTCAGAATCGCCACTGATCAGTCCACAAATCAGTCGAGAACTACAAAGTAAAACGCCGCTAAACCAATCCGTGCTCTTCATAAAGAGCTATTGAAAAATTAAGCCAATCAGAAAGGGTGATACAAGGGGTCTAAATCCGTCGAGAAAGACAAAGAAATCCGGCGAACATCCGGCAAACCAATCACAGATCGCTATAAAGGCTAATTTATAAATTCAACCAATCACAGCGGCTGATACAATAGCCTCAAATCCGTCGAGAAAGAACAAAGTAAACCGAAAAAAACCAAAAATTTTTTACCTTAGTCGTATGACTTATTTGACTAACGCTAAATCCGCCCCTGACATTGAAAAATCGTTATTCGAGATTAGGTGTTTGTGATTCACGGCACTCACTCAGTGATCCAGGAGTGATGGCGGCAGAGTATCGTCAAGATAGAAACGACGACAATTGCTTAGACCACGGTTCTTAGACACAAACGTTTAAACGCAGAGTAGCGCTTCCCGTGTTCAAGTTGCAAAAGGTCAAAACGAAGACTTTCACGAATAGCTGTATACGAACGAATATGAAATGAATTATACGCTCCTTCGTAGCTAGGGAAGCGAAGATGCGAAAACATTACTTAAACAAGACGCCTGCTCAGGCGTTACGTACGCGGGCTACTGATTTCTGCAAATATTGGCGTAGCCTTCGCACATCTAGAAAACCTGAGGAACAGCGCGCGTGCGCATATTAAGTGTTTGTTAAAAGTACAGTTAGAGGTAACTCTGATTGTCGATTTGCGAGTATTAAACTCGCGACGGTCCAGTACGTATACAGTGCACTCTATTCGTCTATTCTGTCTTCATGGACAAACCTTGTCAGCAACATTACTGATCAACGACTGATGAATTCACCAATACCGTCGGAAATCACCTCAACCCAACTCGATCAAAGGCAAAGCTGTCGAAAAGAAAGAAAGAACTCGAAAAATCGAAACATGCCTTACAGTTTCGCAAGGCCTGACGGGATGATGCAATAATGCCATTTTGTGGAACCCCCCAAAAATATGCCGAAACCTAGACTCGGCCTACCACAGGGTAGCCCGAGTAATAAACATGATAGACACTTAGACGCTTTCAAAGCCGTGTTCAAAGATAGCCGACATATATACAGTATATAGAACCAGGTGCGTATCATTATAGTCTAAACGGCGACATATTCATTTTTATCAAATTTAGCAAGACTTTCCTTCTGGCTGTAGAGTTGAAAAACTGCGTCGTCATTCTGAACTGAATAACTGGTAGCCTGCGAGCCACCCGGCTTCGATAATACCAGACGCACAAATTGGATAATATCAATTAAGTTCCAGACATTAGGCTTAGCACAGACATTTAATGGCAGAAAGAAACTTCGTTTGAAAAATAACTTATACCTCATATAGCAATAATCTTTATTACACGAATTAAGTGAATGTGTAATCTCCTCTTATTAATATGTCTTGAAGTTTTGAACGGCACATCATTATTGCGTCAAGGCGACGGACGGGGCTCGATTTGTGATGAAAGTGATCTGATGACACTTGCTTTTGTATTATAAAGCCAGACACTGACATTCATAGAGTTTCAACCCGGATCTACCTTGCTATTTCTTTTCTTTTGTTCCATATATTTTAAAAACATTAAGAGCTACGGCGTCCTTACTAGCCGTCTTGTTGGAAATATATGTCTGCTATGCTCCACTCCATGCATTGTTGAACTCCGTAAACAATAACTTTAAAACTAGAAGTTCCTATCGCAAGTGATGTGCTGCCTCAAGTGGGACAACAACCTTTAGCCTACTCCACAGGCAACTCTGTGCAGTCTGCGGCCAATGTGACACCCCCTTGCTCACTCCACCCAGATTGCCCACTCCACCCGATTGCCCACTCCATCCAAGTTTTTTTCACCTCTTCACCATAAAAGCCCACAGAGTTGCTTGCAAAGGAGGTTGGAAAGTCAAAAAATGTAATATTAATTACAATGGACAGAGTATGTACACATTTCTTCTATATTTTTTAATTATAAAATTGAGTAGAAGTTAGTATAACTTATCGCTTGACATGATATGGCAAGGGTTTTGACAGGATGTACACATAATTTATAATATACAAATATTAAATAATCGTGCCTCTTGCTCTAATGCTGTGGCAAAACTGTCAATGCAATTCCAAGTGCTTAATATGTTTTGACAAATATAGAGCTTGCAAGTCAAATGCCCTTGACAAAACCGCCCTTGGGGGCTCCTGGAGCGATCAGGTTTTTGCTATGTCCCGGGAGGGCTGGGTATAAACATTTGAACGGGAGTCGGGCTTGCTGCGCATGCCCGAAACCGTTGGTGTCCACACACGAATCCATGTAAGCCTTGTGCCACATCGAAAATTGTGAAGGTCGCTTGAAAAACCTTGCTTTATTTCTACGTTGAGCCGAGAGCAGGGCAATTTGGTGCTGGCCGAGTTTGGTATCGATGGAAGCGTTTGGGTTGATTTTATGGCCCATTATTGTCGTGGATCTCTGTCGAATTTGACAAAAGCCTTCCTACCTTCTCATTTATTTCCAGGGGAGCGTACATCGGGTTTTCGAAACTCGAGGAATAATTGGCGGAATGATCCAAAATTTCACAAAGACAAACGTATTGACACAATAAACATGTAATTAAAACAGTAATGTTCATAAACTTTTATTTTCTTGAATATATTATTCGTACGGTAGTGTTGAGCCTGGGTACGAGGTTGGTTGTCTCCTTGTATACTTGGACATTGTCTAAGAAATTGTCGATGGTTGTCGAATTTCACTCGATAACTGGAATAGTTTGTGCTGTTAACAGCGCTGATAAACTCATGAAAGAGCACTGCTTTCCTCGAGACTGCCCACTGAAACCTTCACGGCCTTGATGAATACTTCAATGAGAAAGTAAAGTCATGATGTATTTGTAGCTTACCGTGAATTTTCTGTCGAGGAAGAACTTCGAGAAGCTGAACCACCGACCGAGTATCGAAGGTATATGGATGACGTAATGCCGACAGACAAACGCAAATAAAATTTAAGAAATCGAGATCTGGTCGGCTATACATAGCCTGCCTCCTCCGCAGGCCCTCGTTGCATCATGGACAGGTCACACTTTTGAGAGGGCCTGCCAGATCCTGTAAACAAAAGATGGACTGATCCCATTATGCACAGCGAGACTAGAGGCGATAGTTTGAAGAGGGCCTGCAAAATCTTTCCAGCCGCTGTTCGACAATCGTACGTCCAAGTTCTTTTAACACTGTGACCCACCAGGAAATTCGGTCTAAACTTTCTTACAGATCATGACAATGAAGAAACCAATATGTTTTAGAATTACCGACCTTCTGCCAATAATATTTTTAGCGACAAAAAGGAATTGAAGGAAAAAATATCTGCCGAACAAAAGCAAATTCGACGGTCAGGAAAGTACAGGTTTTTCTTATTGTTTTTTGGTTTATTTAGCTATCGAAGACTATCAACTGACCAAGACTTAATGAGATTTAATTTTGTTAAATTGTAGGCTAGGCCTATATAGTGTAGCGTAATTCAAGTTTCGATTGTTGTGGAAACCGAAAAAGTATAAACCAAAGAGTCTCTGCATGGGTAGACTAAAGTGCATTTTCGTTGATTATTCCGGCCGAAAGTTTAATTCTGTTCGACCAATAGAAATTCGCGGCCGCCAAATTCGACCAATAGAAATACGCGGCATCCGACGGCCGTGAGTGGTGAAAAAAAACCCTGCTTTGTTGCAGGCCCACATTTCACCGCAACAGGAGGGCCTGCCCGCAGGCTAGTTATGCACGAGATGAAAATAACCAGTTGGATCACTTTGGTATAGATTTGTACAGCTTCGCCAGCTTTTGCGTATATTATAGTAATCCAAAAGAAAAAACGATGGACCAGGAAAAATAGTCGAAATTGATGAAAACAAATATTCGGGGAAAAAATATCATCCTGGAAAGCGTTTCGATGTCCAAAAAATGCTTTTTTCACCATAGTTCAAAAGCGAGATGCCGAGACGTTGATATCAAGCATCATAGTATGCGAAACTGTCTGAACAACTATTATTTCAGCTGACTGCTGGAAAGCATGTTCATCTCTTCAGAATTCAGGAATCCAGAGTCTGTAGCATGCACAAATACAATTAAATCTACATGGAGAGACTTGAAAAACTACGATTCGTATTTCGCTGAGTACTGCGTATAATAAGTCAGAAGATATGTTTTACTTACAATTTAATTTAATGTAATTGGTTTTTACTTACAATTTAATTTAATGTAATTGGTTAACATTTAAATTAATAATTGCGAAATTTGAAAAAATATAATTAAGTCTTAAAAGAAAGCGCCTTTTGGGAATTAAAATATTACGTATATATCCCTTCAAAATGAACAGAAACAAAGCAACGTTTATCCAAAAAGAACAACGTCTTGAGTAAAAGGAAATTTGCATACCAAACCGAAACTTGAAAAAAAGGAAAAAACAATAACGTAAAAGAAAACCGACGAACAAAAAGGTCAAAACGTTACGTAAAAATATAGAGCAGCCGCTCCAAGCCTACATTGTGACTAGCTGACTAGCGGCTGCAGATATTTAGTCCTATACTTAACAATAATAATAATTGCTTTACAAAACTTCAACAAAGTTGTTTTGCATGGAGTTGTTAATAGATTATTCAAAATATTTGGGGATACTTCAATGTTTTGTAAAGCTTCAAAGACGTCCTTGCCTAACAGGACGAAAGCTCAGACTTAATAAAATTTATTGCCCAAAAATTAATAACCAATGGGTCGTTCCAGAAACGATCCATATGATAACCCCCCCCCCCCCCCCCCAATAAATATTCGCTGTCCGAATGGCATATCAACACAAAACGAGGAGACACGTGCTCGCTAGCATGAAAGTTCGCAATCAACTGAGTTAGTCGCTCTGAAACAAAATGTTCTTAATAGCCGCTTAGACTTCTCTTCTACAATGTCAGACTTGTTAAACGAATATTCAACTTTTATTTTTTAATTAGTCATAAGCGGGCGGAATCCTAGGCTTTCCTGCATTTTGATTGGCTACGTGAGCGGGCAGTTTTTTACGATATCTTGGACCGCGGTCCAAAAAGTTATTTTTTTACATTCTGTCATTAAAATTGATCGATTTTCATAACTATTTCGCTTGCCACAGAAAAAATATATTCAACAGAGAGCTATGGGGATGCAAATGAGTTTTATTATCCAAATGGTTTTGACAACTAATTCAAGTGCAATTGTAAACAGAGAATTTTAAAAGAAACGCTGGGAAAACTATGACAAAGCAAAATTTACGAGCGATATTTATAAAGAAAACAATTTAAAACGCTAGGAAAAACATACATAAACTTGTGAACACACTATTTTGAATCACTAAATGAAACTATATAGAAGTATATATAAAAAATCATACCAAGATAGAAAAGTTGAAACCTTTTGACACTAAACTGTCTTTCTTCTGTTATCCAACCGCTATACTCAACAAAACCGCTGCAAGTCTTTACCTTTTAATCAAATATTTTCCACATGCCAACGTTATTGTCTCATGTCCTTGAAACTTGAAATTACAAATGGCTTACTACAAGCATTTTCGTCTTCAAACTCGAGGACCACACTTTCAATTTTCATGCAGTCTGCAGCCAAATATTGAAAGCGACTTTCCAAGCGAACAGCCAAAAACGAGCAAGCGATGAAGAAGAACGACGAAGAATCTTTTACGGGAGCACGGGTGGCGTGTGTTGTTAGGGCGCTGCCTCTCACCAAAAAGTTAAGCCCGGTTAGATGGGGTTAGTACTTGGATGCGTGACAGCTGGGGAATGACCCCGTTGTCGGGCTTGGACTCATGTGAGTAGAGTTGTAGTTGATCTCTCCTGTGCTTCGAGGATTTTTCGCCGGGTTCTCCGGTTTTCCTCCCTCCATAAAATCAACACCTAACATCTTAGCTGTGATCCGTGGTCTGAACTGTGTCGTTCGCGGCTGCTTGGAGCGCCTTTGATATGCCTCGACACGGCCACGTTGATCTGCGTCCTTCGCAATTCAGCCACTGGCTGCAAGTAAGGATGATTAGCCCCAGTCCTTTATCCTAACTAAACTTTAAAAACACTTGGACTGCATTTTGACTTCCCTTCGTAACTAGATCTTCAAGTTTTGAATGTTTTTTTTATCATAAAAAAAGGTTCCAAGCTTCCCTGTCAGATTGCATGTCGGCAGTTGTTTACTCTCGAACGATAAACTTTGGACTTTTGAATATCACGTGAACGTCATCTGGATTACACAACTTAATTCAATTATGTTAATTTATCTGATTATGTAACAAAAAAATAAATAAGTTATTTACCGTTTTTGGTCGGTCCGTACAGAAAAATATTTGCCCTCGGTCTCAAAAATGTCCCTCGGCCTCCGGCCTCGGGCCTTTTTTAAGACCTTGGGCAAATATTTTTCTATACGTACCTCCCAGCCGGTAAATAACATATATTTATTTTCCAACCGCATTTTCGATCTCAGTTCATCGGAGTAAAGCTTCACATTTCATGCAGTTTTGCATAGGGAAAACGTTCCATACATGATTTCATTGAGATATCAAACCAAAATGAGCAAATTAAAGTTATAGTTGCCTGCGCTGGAAGTTATCTCTTTCTTGATGGCGACGACGATGTTGTTGACGAAGAAATGTTATAAACATTAGCAGTGATAAACATTTTACAGTTTTTAATTCTTTGAAAGTTTTCATGGCGATAATGTAATATAAATAAGTTTTGTGGAAACATGCACCACGTAAAATATTTCTTTGCTATTACGTGGTGTTTCTACAAAACTTATTTATATTTTACAGTTTGTCATTCGGTGTCCGAATGCGAAGCCAATCAAATTGGTGCCCCTGTTCAAGTGACTTACTGGGAAAGGTTTATATATATAGATCTTTCCTATTATTAAACGGAATTAGTTGAAAATGTAATTATTTTTGTTGTTGGAAGGGAAACACACACACATACATGTAATTGCTTCCAAGTGCTTCCATCTGATAATAGAAAAGACATATAACCTTTCCAGGTAAGTCATTGTGTACGCGTTGTGACGTCACTGGTTACAGTAGTTTCGCTTACAAAACAAACTGTGATATCCTAAAAACAAAGCAAGGAGACAAAAAACAGTAAAATATGTTACTCTGTCATTTTAAAAGTATTTTCAAATTTCATGTTATTTTACATTGTGTACTTAACAAATAGATGACATTTTTCCATGTGTGTGTACTGTAATAACGCACAGTGCATTATTACAGTACACACGCACGGAAAAATGTCATCTATTTGTTTTATACATCAAATTGTATTATTTTAATAAGAAATGTTTGAAATTTTTGAATCGTCGAACCGGCAGGGCTATTGTAAAGGAGGTAAAATTTTCAATTCAGGTTTAATTACGTCTAAGTGATCTATACAAATAAAGCAATCTGATTGGGTGACAGAAGAAATAAGGCTGTCCTGATTGGTTAATTTTTAAGTTTCCGGTTACGTCACGTATATTTTATGCAAATCATGATCATGACAAATTGAAAGTTTATTCAAACTTCGTGTGATCGTGTCTTCGTTGGGCATTTCTAGGCAAAATATTTATCGTTGAACAAACAGATTAGTTCTTCTGGACGGGATCTTGCTGTCCCATGTATATTTGGACGCTTCTTATCCTGCAAATTCAGCTGGGAAAGCATTTATCGTTGGAGAAGGCCGAGAAGCACGCGTACTATTAACCAGCGAAATTATATGTTCTGTGTTTGGAAATCTTGTTGACAATGGCTGATATCTCCTGGATTTGTATGGCTGAACAGTATTTCCATGAAGAGGAATGGAAATTGTATCAGAAAATTTCTGAATGTGTGGAGTAGATTGCGTTGTGCGCCGGAGACGAAGGTATTAAATGACCGTATTTATGTCGCTAATTTTAATATGTCTGTGTCGTCGGACAACGACTTGATGGCCGTGCCCGTGTCTCATCACTGAGTGATATGTGTAATCCTCACACAGTTGAAATGTACTTTATTTTGTACCAAGTTGCATCTTCAAACGTGTAATTTGATCAAATTTTTATAAAACAAAATGTTTTTGCGACTTCGTTACGTCAGCTGTGCATGTGTACTTTAATAACGCATAGTTCTTAGCCAATCAGATTGTTTGTTTTTCTTAGGTTGTTGTATAATTGGTGACATTAGATCTGGTAATGTAGAGACGGGGTCATACGCGGGTGTAAATAATTAGTTTGTTTTCATCCATTATTTTGCTTTATATGATTTAATTATTATCACTCTACATGTATGGTGAACAGTCATCCCCAACACACTTCTGTGTCCAGTTATTGATCTAGCTCTTTGGTAATTGGTGAAAAGAGACATAATATTACTCTCAAACAAGGTTGTTGAAAATAAAGTGTAATTAACTATTTAAAGTATTTACGATTGACATTATTTAATTTCCAAGCTAATTAGTACGGTAATGACAAAATTAATTCATTTAAAATTTATAGTCTTTAACCTTCATGTCTCGAGTTCCAGAAACGTAGGCGACCGCAGAGTTGGCAAATTAACACATTCTCAGCATGGCTCTGGATAACACATCCGCATCGGCAGTCAAATGCATAAAAATAGTCTTACTTTGGAGGGTGTAGAACGGTTGGAGAAGGGTTTTGCTGAGCGACGAGCTAGGCGGTGTAATTGCCTCGAAGGTGAGCTGAGACAGACTAAGTCCTACAGGGAGCCAAGCAATTTTTTAGCCGAAAATCACCCTCTCCAACGCCACCTCCAGCTAGCTGGGGAAAGGGATTCGAGGCACAAAACCATCTCCAAAGGCGTTTACATAAAAGAAAGACCGCTGGTTACACCAGATAGCGGGCGGTGGAGTGCAGCATGTCCGGGGGAGTAAGAATATACCGCGCAGATAGGCAACGCTCGTCCAACGACCAAGGGTCTTGATCAGATGATCCGGAACACCAGCGAGACTCGAGAGCTACTGAGGTAGCAGCACCAATCCTAAAACTGTGACTTGAATAGCGGCCCAGCACACCAGCAGCGATAAGAATGGACCGCATGCAGCCACGCATTGACAATGGTCGGCGACAGAGGTGCACCAGTCTGGCAAACAAATAGTGGACCCGGAAAATTCCCTCTGATGCGGAATGATAATACAATCGGTGTTTAATCAAACAAACAGTCTAATAATATATCTATTGGCAGGTATACATGGCAATTCTGGCAAGAACAATGCAGCTGAATAAGGCGACGAACAAGGTGCAGAAAGAGCCTGGGGCAACACAAATGAACTCGTACCTGTTTGCTGCGACAGAACTGGCGGCTGAGCCACACCACTAGCGTGAGCAGGACATGGCCAAGAAGGAGTAACTGTGGTAGGCAAGACAACCGGTGGCAAAAGTGGTTGAGCTAAAGCTGCTCGAGAGGACGAGGCGAAAGCCGACTGCAAATTAGGGCTCGAAATGTTGACATTCGGCTGTGAGAGAACGGTTGTTGAAGGCCAAGGAGTGGCTGACACGTACGGCAGCGATGAAACTAATGTTCCAGGAAAGGCTGGAGGAAACGAAGGAAGCGGTCCTGACGTGAGGGAGACAACTGGAGTGATCGTTGAGGCCAAAGGCGTCGAGGAAGGAGGTAACACGACAACCGGCGAAGAGGACGTAATGGAGGCCCCGGACACCGTTAAAACCAGTGCCGGATTAACCCTATAGGCAGAAGTGGCATATGCCAGGGGCCGCGCGCTTTCTGGGGGCCACGCGCTCTCTTTCTAAAAAAAATGAAAACGCGGGGCCAGAAAACGCGGGGCCCAAGAAAACGCGGGGAGCCAGAAAGCGCGGGGAGCCAGAAAGCGCGGGGCCCCACAAAGCGGGGGGGGGGGGAGTGTGACCAACAAAGCGGTTTTATAACGAAAATGGAATTACAAAAGCCACACGCGCACAGTGCGCACTGCTCGCAATTATACTAAACAAAATTTAATCCTTCATATATATATATTCTCTCTGAGACTCTGAGTTTGGCTCAATGAAACTGCCGATTTCATCCTTCCACGCGTGCCATCTCGTCCCCTCCCCCCAACCCCCCTCCAGTAGGGCAAGGGGCCCCGCGCGGAAAACATGCCATGGGCCCCGCGCAAGCTTAATCCGGCCTTGGTTAAAACAGGCGAAGTCGACATGGGCAAAGATACCGGCAGCCCAGAAATAGATGTCGACGAAGAAGACCCTTCCTCCATCAAATTGTATATCTCTCGAATTGGAAACGACGATAAACTATTATGCGTATATCGGGGCATACGAACAAAGTAAAGAACACGTTGAGGTGTAGTCATGGAATGAGGGCGAAGTCCCGATGCTAGCAAACGCGCGATGGGAACATCGTCAGACGTCATATCCGTCCGACGCTGATTGGACGACCAGGCACACTAAGACCAGCCATGCGGTTAATTTTATTTATTGCATAAATTCATTTATAAGTTTTTGCTTTCTGCAGCATCCATCTACGTTTTGCATCCCTACATTTTTGGTTACACGCATCCATAATATTTATTAATTTTGTCCAACCCATATTTGGCACGGAGTACATCTATAATAACAAATGGAGATATTAGCAAAAGATTGATGTGAAATAGAATAAAACTTGCGAGACTCTGAACATTTGTTTAATTAACTCTCAACATCAGCAAAAGGATATAAATTGTATGCCTTTTCAACATTTCAATTACATGGCAAGCGAGCTAGGCCAGTTTGCCTGGATCCCGGTTGTCACAACCGGTTAACCTGGCCAGTCCAGTCCATGTTTAAATTTTAATATTCTTTGAAACATGTTTAATATTCTTTGTAGTCTTGTTTATAGCTGCATACATGCATAGGTTTGCCCCAGATTCCAACACTGAGAACATTGCTGTCTAGGAATATCTAGTTTTCAAGCTATGTTGTTAACACAGTAAAACCTTTTCTTAAATTAAATATTGAAACATAACAGTTGTATTCATCACAAAGGGAATCAAATGGTCGACTTTTTGTAAATGAATTACCTATAGTATGCATGCAGGGGGTATATATATATATATATTCAAAATTGCCGCCGTTGTAACTTGATCAACACAAAACAATTTGTCAATTCCCAAAACAAACCATAAATCTTTTAATTGTAATACTTATAAATCACGAAAATAAACATATTTGTAAGAATCAAACCGCAAATCGTTTGCATTCCGACAATTATTAAGAACTTTTCTATTCCGTAGCGAATAAATATAAAATACCCCGAGTATACCTTGCCAACTATTTCAAATTTAATACATACAAATCAGTATACAAAATTGCTGATTAAAGAATCTATGACTTACATTCAATAATGTGATCGCATCCATCGTCTGTATACGTCTAGCGAAGAATCATTTATAAACAAGAAGCAATAAATTACATAGCCTGCGATGCAAACAATCGCCAACGAACTTCCAATTCGAAAATGAAGGCGTCACCGGGTTCCCGCGTCATCATCATCATCATGGGATAATCCCGCGTTAGCCTCGCGTGGTCTTAAGGTAGCACAAAACGTTTACGTAAATTCGTCCACAGTCACTCGAAAGTCGAAAGCCGTGAGCTTTACAAATCAATATTTCTACTTTTTAATTCAACTTTATGGGCTAGTATATTTAAGTCATTTGACAAGTTTTGTGTCTAATCAAATAGTGTCTAGCATGCTGCACTAAATATAACAGTGTTAGCACAGGTATTTTGAAGATAAGAAACGTATATAGTTAATTAAAGTTTGGTGGAAATATTGCTTGAGCAATATACGGTAGATCAAAAGAAACACTTATAAGCAAAATATGACAAATGGTAAACTTGGAAAAGCATTTGAAGCTCAATGTTATAACTTAGAGATGAATAAAAAATCGAATAGAATATTCTATATTATTATATGGCAGCAGCGCTGAGAGGTCCGAATACGGAAATCCTGTAATTTGATTGGTTCATAAGCGGTCGGATATTTCCCGTATCCGCCCACTCAGAGCGGAATCTGCCGTTCGGGACCGTAAGTTTTATAAACAAAATGGCCGTCATGTCAGTATATGCAACAAGATGGATTATAATTTCAGAACTACCCATTGTTGAAATGTAGCGGGCAGGTATGTTGTTAGAAATTTTATAAGCTTTCATTTGATGTATTGTTCGAGTTTCCACGTTTTGTGAAAGTTTTTAAAATGTCCAAAACGTTCGTAACATTATTCGTAATAATTTTACATTTGCTTCTCACAAGTATTAGAATTTCAGATGATTTTTTATTCAACTACTTAACGTACGGTCTTGAGCAATATGTCAAACAAAAGCAATTGAAAAATTCTATTTGGCGTAGAAAGTTCAGGATTCTAGCTCAATGGAAAGTACTTTAAAAATGGGAAAATGTCTGCCATTTTCGTTTATTTCGCAAGAAAGATGGGTCGAGTTTTCACAGAACGTTCACAACATTTATGGCCATATAATAAACTACTTATTGACCTCGCTTGTTCGGTCTGTACTAGTGAAATATCGGACCTCTGTTTTTTACACAGACCTCAACTCGCTGCGCTCGTCTCGGTCCGTACTAAAAAAACATCGGTCCGATATTTCACTAGTACAGACCTCACGCTCGGTCAATAAGTAGTTAGTATAGAATAAGAATAGAATATTCTATAGAACATTCTATTAGCTTATATAGAAAATTTAATATAATACTTTGTTGGAAGAAAAACGAATAATAATATGCTATAGAAAATTCAATAGAATATTCTATTGGGACATATATAAAAATTCTATGTATAATTCAATGTTATATTCTATTGGCCTCATATAGAAAATCTAATATAATACTTTGTAGAAGAAAAACCAATATGCTATAGAAAATCCAATAGAATATTCTATTGACACTTTAGTGTCATACAGAATATACAACAGAATATTCTGTTGGAAAAAAAATCCAACAGAATATTCCATTGGATTTAGCTGATTTCCAACAGAATATTTTATAGGATTCTATAGAACATTTTCGCAAGGGATATGGGATGTATCATACAAAATATCTTATAAGCTTTTACAAGAACACAAGATCTTGAAAGATCTTGTGAGCTTTATGTATATGCAAAATTTGGTTCAAGATCTTAAAGTGCCAATGCAGCGAAATTTCACCCCAGTTTTTTATGATTGCATTTGAAAGAACACTTAAAATGACAACGTAACATCTTTCGTAGAATTTCGTTTCCTTGCTTCATTCTTGAGATATTCAGGTTTGTTTGATATGCAAATGTCATACTTATGACATCACATGCACTGCATAATGACTTTTTAGAAAAGTATGATTTTCTTTGAGAGTGCTTATTGAAAGTACTTAATAAAAATTTGCACTTGCATGTATGTAGTCATACTATCACTAAACGTGTGTTGCTGGGTATAAATTATTTGGACTATTCTAAAATTGATGCTATTTCAAAAAGTCATTATGCAGTGTGATGTCATAAGTATGATATTTGCATATCAAACAAACCTGAATATCTCAAGAATGAAGCAAGGAAATGAAATTCTACGAAAGATGTTACGTTGTCATTTTAAGTGTTCTTTCAAATGCAATCATAAAAAAACTGGGGTGAAATTTCGCTGCATTGGCACTTCTTAATTTCTTGAAAGATCTTATTTAAGATCTCACAAGATTTTACAAGATCAGCTTACAATATCTTATAAAATCAAGATCTTACAAGATCTTTGTATCTACTATCTAGTTTTACAGTCTTATATTGTTATCAAACAACTAATCTTTTCAAAAACGCCAACAAAATTTTCACTTTTTAATAAACAAGTGAAAAATTCGTTTACAATTAGTATTTCCCATTGGTACCCACATACATTATAGAAAACATATGATCCAAAATGCACACATCTGTGTTAAAAAGAACAATTGTTCAAATGGTGTTCACTCATTCACAAGGCTGTATCCAGGGGTGTTGACAATGCTGGTACACGAGTTTGGATTCCCAAATACTGTAGGTGCCCACTCCCCAGAACTCTATAAATCACCAGTACTAGTGAACTCCAAAATCTCCCAAGGGAGCACACCACCACAACCTCCCAAAGAGCTCTAAATATCATCACAGGTTTACCATTGACAAGTGTGCTCAAAATGTCTCAGGATATCGCAATTTCAATAAGGCTGATTCAATACTCTGAAGTAATTTTCATATTTTCTTGCCAGTATCATTAATGATTGATGATAACCTTGTATTTGACATATGTGGTTCATATCCTCTTAAACCCACCATCTGATAATTTCAAAATTCTTATGTGTCAAAGATAAAAAGTGTTAAAACAGTCAGTTTTGTTTCCCCTCCACAGTAGGGAAAGGGTTAATGAAGTTCAGTCATGTGCTTTACCAATGCACTAGCTAAGTCAAATGTGACATCACATTTCAAACATATGTACTGCATCCCATTTGGTTCTGTGGCTTCAAGTTCATGGGTCAACAAATGTCGATCAAATGCTTTATAGTCTAAATTCATGTTACAGTAATTACACTTGAAACTTTTTCCTGTGTTATGTGTCTTTTGATGATTTGCAAAACTAGAATGACGAGAAAATGCTTTGGCACAGATATCACAAGTGTAAGCTTTCTTTCCAGCATGTGTTCTTTTATGATATTGTAAGTTACCGGACTGGGAAAATGTCTTCTCACAGATATCACTCTTGAATAGTTTCTTACCAGAATGTGTTTTTCTATGATGTTGGAAGTTAAATAAATGAGCAAATGTTTTTTCACAGACATCGCATTTGAATGGTTTCTCTCCAGTATGTGTTCTTTTATGACGTTGCAAGGAAGCTAAACGAGCAAACCTTTTGGCACAGAAATCACATTTGAAAGATTTCTCTCCAGTATGTGTTCTTTTATGAGATAGTAAGTTACTTGACTGAGAAAATGTCTTCTTACAGACATCACATTTGAAAGGTTTCTCTCCAGTATGTGTTCTTTTATGATATAGTAAGGTACTTGACTGAGAAAATGTCTTCTTACAGACATCACATTTGAAAGGTTTCTCTCCAGTATGTGTTCTTTTATGAGATAGTAAGTTACTTGACTGGGAAAATGTCTTTTTACAGAAATCACATTTGAAAGGTTTCTCTCCAGTATGTGTTCTTTTATGATATAGTAAGCGACTTGAACAGGAAAATGTCTTCTTACAGACATCACATTTGAATGGTTTCTCTCCAGTATGTAATACCATATGACGTCTTAAACTTGATAAACTGCCAAATGTCTTGGTGCAGGCTCGACACCCATGAGACTTTTTTCCATTCATGCTAGAACTCCTTTTCGTCAAGTCAGAATTATTACTCATTGTAGATCCTTCACGTTTCAGACAGCTCTTTATGTTATCAATTCTCCACACACCACCTTTTGATTTCCAACAAAATATGTCAGATATAAATATCCGAAATTCACAACAGCTCAAAACTCAAAATTTAATTCAACACTGAGCCTGCGTTCCAGCTGACCTGCGTTGCGAATAAGGAGAACATCGTTACTACTTCATTTAAGGTTTACAGACCGCCCAATCTGATAATTTCAAAATTCTTCTGTGTCAAAGATAAAAGTGTTAAAACAGTCAGTTTTGTTCTAAGCAAAAAGCCCACCAGATGATAGCCATTTTCCCAAAATGTAAAGACCCAAAAAACTCCCATGATGCATTGCTAAAATTGGAATTGTCCATTGCCTACCAAAACATAGGTACGCAATGCGTACATGTGACTACCGTGTTAGGAAATATATACGTACGTGAAGTATATTCCCGAATGACCATTACTTATGTAAATAGCTTGTAAATACAATGTATAAGGGTGTGGGAATCTTAAATAGGCGAATAAACATTACATTGCTGGCAGTGGTGGGATCCCTTTTTTAAACCGTTGGATACATGGAGACGCGATCTCAAGCAGCGAAGACCAGAGAAGATAACAACTTCGAAGTACAAAATACGGGCGGGGATGATTTATCGCTCCCCGAGGAGAATCTCGGGATGTTATACTCGATGTTGCGACAACAAATGGATTTGCTAAGGGAGCAGAAGTTGATACATATTGAGAAAGCCGCGTACACGAAGAAGGTGAATGAAGAATTAGGCAGAGCCCTAGAACAGATCAACAAGAGACAGGACAGCTTAGAAAGTAAACAAACTGCCGGGGAAGCCAATTTGGCTCTCATAAACAAAAACTTGAAAGTGCTTCAGGACCAGCGTAAGGAACCTTTCGAGATTAAAATGGGCATGGATGCAGTGGAGATACAACTGGAACTTTTCGATGAGCGCCTGTGACATTTGGTCCGGAAAGTGGAAAGTTTTGAAGAGTCAGTGCAACGCTTTGTAAGCGCTCATGCGAAGCTAATGGAGAATGTCCGTGACGACCTAAAGAAAGATATGCGAAATTATCTGAAAGAAGAGGGACACCTGAAAAGAAATCCGAGATCGCCGTTGTTGGATGTTGGCTACAGGGCGAGTCGACACCCGAAGCGATACCAAGATAGAGAATACCCAAAATGGTCGTAGTGTGCCTACGTCATCGAAGAATCCCAAAAAAAATCCTGTACGAGACAATAAGCCAGTACAAAGACCAACGCCGTTCGACGGGTCTGTTTCGTGGGAAGCGTATTATGCACAATTTGATATAATAGCGCGTATCAACGATTGGGATGAACACCAAAAGGCTGCCTATCTTGCGAGTAGTCTGACGGGCCCGGAATTAACTGTTCTGGGAAATTTGCCGGAACAGAATCGGCAAAATATGGAAGTTTTGGAAGCCGCTTTAGCGAATCGTTTTGGAACGAGCCACCAAACGGAGTTATCGAGGGTTAAGTTCTGACTTAAAACTTAAGTAAGAAAGACCCAAGACGTTGCAAAAGGCCCTCGAATTGGCAATGGAGTTGAAATCTTATCAGCTTGCGTCGCGACAGCAGAGATACCGATTTGCCCGTGAAGTAACCTTTCCAGAGCCTAGGAAGAAACAATGCAAGTGGGGGAGGGGGATGGCTGTGACCGAGCAGATGGTGCGGTATCTGGTGGAAGGGAAGAATTCAACTCCTCGCAAATGTTGCAGCTGATGCTCTATCAGCTGCAACACATGCCTCGAGAAATCTATGGAGAAGTGTATCGCTGGTGTTGTAGCAGCCGTAACAGAACGACGACGTAACAAAGACCGATGTCGCCCTGATGGTTGTTGGGAGTGCGGAGACCTTGACCACATAAGAAAAGATTGCCCGAAACGGTCCGATGCCCCGGCTGCAGGAACACCTAAGAAGAATGAAGAACCTCGATCGGGAAACGGGAGGTAGCTGGGCCCATGGGGAGGATCCAGCTATAAGGACGGAATCAAGTGTCCCTGGAGTGATTTTTAAGACAGCGAGCATTGGAGGGTTGGTGGATAGTCTTGTGGTACACACGTAAAAATCTCACAGCTTGTCAATAGGATGTGTTCGCAACAGGTCGGTAGCAAGGCTGTTAACAGATTGTAACAATGCTGTTCATTCAAGAAGCTGCTACAACCTTGTTAGCAACAACCTGTTAACAACTTGTTGACTGCAGAGCGGTAACAGGTTGTTGGAACAACATAGTCATCAGTATGTTGGAGTCATCAGCCTTGTTGCAAGTTGTCAACAACCTGTTACAGACATGTTAACAGACTGGGACAACCAGTGCGAACACATGACGGTGACAGCCTGTTGAACAGCCTTGTAACAACTTGCTTGCAGGTATGTAACAGCTTGCGCGTTTTTACGTGTGTACTTGGGTCTATTGAGAACTCTTCGTGTGAGATACTGGTAATCGATACTCGATCAAATATCACCCTGGTTCGACCGGATGTACTGCGACGCCTTTCCAGTAGGGTGGACGCGGTGAAATTGGAAAACGTCAAATCATTGGAGGACGGCGACGGGAGAAACCGCGCCTGTAAGAAGTCGAGGAAAACTTCGCATAAAGATGGGAACGTTTGAGACGTGTCATGACGTGTGGACTGCAGATATTGAAAACGAATGTATAATTGGACTTGATTTTCTAATTCCAAATGGATGCTCGGTGGACGTAGCTGGAGCGTATCTTAGAGTTGGAATTTTGTTCAAATGGTGTTCACTCATTCACAAGGCTGTATCCAGGGGTGTTGACAATGCTGGTACACGAGTTTGGATTCCCAAATACTGTAGGTGCCCACTCCCCAGAACTCTATAAATCACCAGTACTAGTGAACTCCAAAATCTCCCAAGGGAGCACACCACCACAACCTCCCAAAGAGCTCTAAATATCATCACAAATTTACCATTGACAAGTGTGCTCAAAATGTCTCAGGATATCGCAATTTCAATAAGGCTGATTCAATACTCTGAAATAATTTTCATATTTTCTTGCCAGTATCATTGATGATTGATGATAACCTTGTATTTGACATATGTGGTTCATATCCTCTTAAACCCACCATCTGATAATTTCAAAATCCTTCTGTGTCAAAGATAAAAAGTGTTAAAACAGTCAGTTTTGTTCTAAGCCAAAAGCCCTCCAGATGATAACCATTTTCCCAAAATGTAAAGACCAAAAAAACTCCCATGATGCATTGCTAGAATTGGAATTGTCCATTGCCTACCAAAAAATTATTCGCCAATCAGAACAAGGCACGACGTTCATGACATCAGACCTGACAAACCTTCATTATAATAAAATTTAATATTCACAAGCAGTATGATACTAATTACTTACTGTACATCAACCAAGATTTATTGTAAGCAACAATTGTTATGGTGTTCAACCACTACCCATGGTTTCAAATTTACACTGTACTACACAAATGCACTGACTTTTGGCAAACTAGACAGAACCACCTTAACCCTTTCTCCACTAGAGTTCTTCCCTTGACAAGTAAAATCATCTGGTGTTAGCCTGAGTAAAATAGCAAGAGGCCACCACAGTAGGGAAAGGGTTAATGAAGTTCAGCCATGTGCTTTACCAATGCACTAGCTAAGTCAAATGTGACATCACATTTCAAACATATGTACTTCATCCCATTTGGTTCTGTGGCTTCAAGTTCATGGGTCAACAAATGTCGATCAAATGCTTTATAGTCTAAATTCATGTTACAGTAATTACACTTGAAACTTTTTCCTGTGTTATGTGTCTTTTGATGATTTGCAAAACTAGAATGATGAGAAAATGCTTTGGCACAGATATCACAAGTGTAAGCTTTCTTTCCAGCATGTGTTCTTTTATGATATTGTAAGTTACCCGACTGGGAAAATGTCTTCTCACAGATATCACACTTGAATAGTTTCTTACCAGAATGTGTTTTTCTATGATGTTGGAGGTTAAATAAATGAGCAAATGTTTTTTCACAGACATCGCATTTGAATGGTTTCTCTCCAATATGTGTTCTTTGATGACATTGCAAGGAAGCTAAACGAGCAAACATTTTTTCACAGAAATCACATTTGAAAGGTTTCTCTCCAGTATGTGTTCTTTTATGAGATAGTAAGTTACTTGACTGGGAAAATGTCTTGTCACAGATATCACACTTGAATGGTTTCTTACCAGTATGTGTTTTTCTATGACGTTGGAGGTTAAATAATTGAGCAAATGTTTTTTCACAGACATCACATTTGAATGGTTTCTCTCCAGTATGTGTTCTTTTATGATATAATAAGGTACTTGACTGAGAAAATGTCTTCTTACAGACATCACATTTGAAAGGTTTCTCTCCAGTATGTGTTCTTTTATGATCTATTAAGTTACCTGAATGAGAAAATGTCTTTTTACAGAAATCACATTTGAAAGGTTTCTCTCCAGTATGTGTTCTTTTATGAGATAGTAAGTTTCTTGACTGGGAAAATGTCTTCTTACAGACATCACATTTGAAAGGTTTCTCTCCAGTATGTGTTCTTTTATGCTCTATTAAGTTACTCGAATTGGAAAATGTCTTGTCACAGACATCACATTTGAATGGTTTCTCTCCAGTATGTAATACCATATGACGTCTTAAACTTGATAAACTACCAAATGTCTTCGTGCAGGCTCGACACCCATGAGACTTTTTTCCATTCATGCTAGAACTCCTTTTCGTCAAGTCAGCATTATTACTCGCGTTATATATTAGATCCTTCACGTTTCAGACAGCTCTTTATGTTATCAATTCTCCACACACCACCTTTTGATTTCCAACAAAATATGTCAGATACTCAGATATAAATACCCGAAATTCACAACAGCTCAAAACTCAAAATTTAATGCAACACTGAGCCTGCGTTCCAGCTGACCTGCGTTACGAAAAAGTAGAACGTCGTTACTACTTCATTTAAGGTTTACAGACCGCACCATCTGATAATTTCAAAATTCTTCTCTGTCAAAGATAAAAGTGTTAAAACAGTCAGTTTTGTTCTAAGCAAAAAGCCCACCAGATGATAGCCATTTTCCCAAAATGTAAAGACCAAAAAAAGTCCCATGATGCATTGCTAGAATTGGAATTGTCCATTGCCTACCAAAACATAGGTACGCAATGCGTACATGTGACTACCGTGTAAGGAAATGTAAATATATACGTGAAGTATATTCCCGAATGACCATTACTTATGTAAATAGCTTGTAAATAGAATATATAAGGGTGTGGGAATCTTAAATAGGCGAATAAAGTATAAAATACGGGCGGGGATGATTTATCGCTCCCCGAGGAGAATCTCGGGATGTTATACTCGATGTACATGTTGCGACAACAAATGGATTTGCTAAAGGAGCAGAAGTTGATACAGATTGAGAAAGCCGCGTACACGAAGAATGTGAATGAAGAATTAGGCAGAGCCTTAGAACAGATCAACAAGAGACAGGACAGCTTAGAAAGTAAACAAATTGCCGGGGAAGCCAATTTGGCTCTGATAAACAAAAACTTGAAAGTGCTTCAGGACCAGCGTAAGGAACATTTCGAGATTAAAATGGGCATGGATGCAGTGGAGATACAACGGGAACTTTTCGATGAGCGCCTGAGACATTTGGTCCGGAAAGTGGAAAGTTTTGAAGAGTCAGTGCAACGCTTTGTAAGCGCTCATGCGAAGCTAATGGAGAATGTCCGTGACGACCTAAAGAAACATATGCTAAATTATCTGAAAGAAGAGGGACACCTGAAAAGAAATCCGAGATCGCCGTTGCATGTTGGCTACAGAACCAGTCGACACCCGAAGCGATACCAACATAGAGAATACCCAAAATGGTCGTAGTGTGCCTACGTCATCGAAGAATCCCAAACAAAATCCTGTACGAGACAATAAGCCAGTACAAAGACCAACGCCGTTCGACGGGTCTGTTTCGTGGGAAGCGTATTATGCACAATTTGATATAATAGCGCGTATCAACGATTGGGATGAACACCAAAAGGCTGCCTATCTTGCGAGTAGTCTGACGGGCCCGGCATTAACTGTTCTGGGAAATTTGCCGGAACAGAATCGGCAAAATATGGAAGTTTTGGAAGCCGCTTTAGCGAATCGTTTTGGAACGAGCCACCAAACGGAGTTATCGAGGGTTAAGTTCTGACTTAAAACTTAAGTAAGAAAGACCCAAGACGTTGCAAAAGGCCCTCGAATTGGCAATGGAGTTGAAATCTTATCAGCTTGCGTCGCGACAGCAGAGATACCGATTTGCCCTTGAAGTAACCTTTCCAGAGCCTAGGAAGAAACAAGTGGGGGAGGGGGATGGCTGTGACCGAGCAGATGGTGCGGTATCTGGTGGAAGGGAAGAATTCAACTCCTCGCAAATGCTGCAGCTGATAGAGCGCCTCGAGAAATCTATGGAGAAGTGTATCGCTGGTGTTGTAGCAGCCGTAACAGAACGACGACGTAACAAAGACCGGCGTCGCCCTGATGGTTTTTGGGAATGCGGAGACCTTGACCACATAAGAAAAGATTGCCCGAAACGGTCCGATGCCCCGGCTGCAGGAACACCTAAGAAGAATGAAGAACCTCAATCGGGAAACGGGAGGTAGCTGGGCCCATGGGGCAGGATCCAGCTATAAGGACGGAATCAAGTGTCCCTGGAGTGATTTTTAAGACAGCGAGCATTGGAGGGTTGGTGGATAGTCTTGTGGTACACACGTAAAAATCTCACAGCTTGTCAATAGGATGTGTTCGCAACAGGTCGGTAGCAAGGCTGTTAACAGATTGTAACAATGCTGTTCATTCAAGAAGCTGCTACAACCTTGTTAGCAACAACCTGTACATGTTAACAACTTGTTGACTGCAGAGCGGTAACAGGTGTTGGAACAACATAGTCATCAGTCTGTTGGAGTCATCAGCCTTGTTGCAAGTTGTCAACAACCTGTTACAGACATGTTAACAGACTGGGACAGCCAGTGCGAACACATGACGGTGACAGCCTGTTGAACAGCCTTGTAACAACTTGCTTGCAGGTATGTAACAGCTTGCGCGTTTTTACGTGTGTACTTGGGTCTATTGAGAACTCTTCGTGTGAGATACTGGTAATCGATACTGGATCAAATATCACCCTGGTTCGACCGGATGTTCTGCGACGCCTTTCCAGTAGGGTGGACGCGGTGAAATTGGAAAACGTCAAATCATTGGAAGACGGCGACTGGAGAAACCGCGCCTGTAAGAAGTCGAGGAAAACTTCGCATAAAGATGGGAACGTTTGAGACTTGCCATGACGTGTGGACTGCAGATATTGAAAACGAATGTATAATTGGACTTGATTTTCTAATTCCAAATGGATGCTCGGTGGACGTAGCTGGAGCGTATCTTAGAGTTGGAAGCGAGGAGATTCCGTTACATCGAATGGGTGCGCGAGGGAATCCATGTTGCCGTAGGGTCTTGCTCGCAGAAACATGCTCGATACCACCACGAAGTGAAGCGATCGCGATAATTATCGGGGAATTATGTGGAGATCACAGCTCGAGTGATCTGTGGGGCAGCCTGGGTCCAACAAAGAAAGGAAGATTAGCAAACGAAGTTTTAGTTGCCCGAACCGTCGTAGACTTGCGCTACCCAAACTTGGCCGTTCGTGTTATGAATTTGTCGGACAGTGCGAAAACCATAGTGAAAGGAACGGAAGTGGCTACTTGCGAGACTGTCGAAAACGTTATGAGGCTGGTGGAGCCGGGTGACTTGGGGGAAAGCAATGGTGGTAATGAGTTACCGCAGCAAGTCCCGTGAGACAACCTAGAATTTCGAAGGTTGCCGCTGAGCAAGAAAGACGAAGCTTTTAGGTCAGTTAATGAGATGCACGAGCAGGGTATCATTGAGCCATCTTCGAGTCCTTGGGCTGCTCCAATAGTATTGGTGATGAAAAAAGATGGTACGTCTCGATTCTTACATTAACTGACAACTGACAAATGACCAAAATTTTAACTGACAACTGACATGCAGAACCCCCCATTCAGACCATCTTACTTCCAGCCAGTGGCTGAATTGCGAAGGACGCAAATCAACGTGGCCGTGTCGAGGCATATCAAATGCGCTCCAAGCAGCGGCCAACGACACAGTTCAGACCACGGATCACAGCTAAGATGTTAGGTGTTGATTTTATGGAAGGAGGGAAACTGGAGAACCCTGCGAAAAACCCTCGAAGCACAGAAGAGGTCAACTACAACTCTACTCATGATGGGGGTCATTCCCAAGCGGTCACCCATCCAAGTAATAAGCCCGTCTAACCGGGCTTAACATTTTGGTGAGAGGCAGCGCACTAACAGCACACGCCACCCGTACTCCCCAATAGCATAACTCTCCTCCCCAGGCCCTCTAAAACACGGGCGGGGAAACGCGCATATAATTTGGCGAGCTACGTGTGATGCATCAAAGGACTGGCACGAACGAGCGCCCTTGGGCTCAGAAAATCAACAAAAACATAATTTGAATGGCGACCAAAAAGATGAAGAGTACCCGAGATAAATTCCTCTTTTTGAAAAGGAAGAAAACTTATTACTGCCATTAGAAATCCAAATAAAGAAGAAGTAACTCCTTCAGATTAAATTTGTTTTAATTATATATTGTCAAGGATTTATTCTAGATTAATAAAATCACAATTGAGTTTATCGTTAGAGTTGAAAATATTCCTAAAAATTTACAATTTTTGAATGGCGCACGCCGTTAAATCTTGTTTTCTCTGCGAATCGGTTGACAAAAGTGAATTTGAATACACCAACGTAAAGACAATTAAATAGGCTTTCGAAGTGACGTAGTCAGCGAGCGTGCTTTTTTTGTGAAACTGACATTTGACCAACCCTGCATTTTTGAAAAATTTTTCTTCCATTCTCGCCACTGACTATATAGCATTAATACGTGAAACTGAAAAACTGCTAACATTTTCAAGTTTAAAACCCCATGCTTCTTTTATATAAAGAGCAATCACATGAACATATACACAATGCTAAAACCCTGTTTCCAATAGTATTAAATATTCGAGGAGAAAGACTTTTAAAACTAATTTCAACCAAATGATGTAAATAAAAATTCCAAAGTTTACTACAAGTTTGCATCAGTATATCTGCATGCGACTCAAGCTAGTTAACGACATTAAAAACAAGATTAGTATATTGTTTGTTTACCAAATTTTATGTGCACAGAAATACAAAAGACTTTAACCGGCAGAAGACTCTAATAACAGACTTGCCCAAATTTTAGCGGAAAGCATTTAAAATAAACAATAAAAATCAAGAACGTTTTCGGCTTTGTGTTATCCAGAGTAAGGCAATGACAGTTCAGCATATTTTGTTATAGATAATATTATTTCATAATATCATAAGTAATAGATACAGCTCGGATGCGAATGCTGTATCGATTTCTTAAAATACAAATGCATCTAAGTAATCAAGTTCACCAACTATTTTGGGGATACGGTCTGTTTTAGCCGAAAAAATCGAAGCTAAAGTTAGTGTAAATCAGGACGATGCTGCATCGGATTTACAACCACAGCTACGGTATTGATTTCTTTTGAATTTTCGTCATGAATTATTAATGAGTATTTTAATAACACTTTAAAAAAACCCTCAAAAAATACTCTTATACGTGCATGAATGCAGATTAACATTAACATGTGTACGAGAAACTGGTAAACTACAATTATTACATTTTGCAGACAAAATTCGATAATACTATGTCTGAAAATTCCAATTACACAAGGGCTGATAAGCCTGATGGTATAATTGGGGTTATATGTGGGAACGAAGGGAGAAATAATATATTGCATTCGTCGAATGCCGACTACAGTACTCCGGTCAAATCTACAACACAAGAGACCAATAACGTACGATAAATCGATAATATAGTTTCGCTATATTTTACTGTTGCACAATTATAGTTTTCGTATATTAAGGCATTTTTCTCCCTCGGGTTCGGACAAACTTTTTTATCACGAGGAAGAAAGGACACGTGAAGCATTTCGAGAGAAAACTTGTAGTTGTTTAGCCCCAAAATGTTGGGAAAAACGGAATTTGCGAGTTCGATGGAGCGAACTCCCAGTGTCAGTGATGACAACTTTGAACAGACGAAGGCCGTTCTCATTCAGAATTTACTCAGAATATGGAAATACTGCTAAAGGACCAAATGAATGAATGCAAATGTTATCCGCCACATCGTTGTGAAGTTCAACATATATATTAGCTTGATTTGTTTTGACTTTATAACATCAACTGACTGGCCTTGTTGATCAGTTTAGTCATCTGCCACAATTTTCATAACATATACAGAAGCCAGAGAGCAGATTAAATTTTTAAAATTTATCATTATATAGTACATTTATACAGAATCAAAATACACTCATGAATAGGCCATTTTCAAAACCACATGATTTGGTTCATACATATATTATTCTGGAAGGACAAAATTTTATTATGCCATCGATATAGGGGGAAAAGTGCTTCAGGATTTGAGTAAACAACAGCTGTAATGGCAAAACATGATAAACTGAGCCTACATCACTTTTCCAACGAGATTGATGCCATATTAAACATTTTGTTCTTCCAGCATAATGACATCACCTATTTCCTCTTTTGTTGGTCTTCAGCTGGAATTATATTTGTTTCTGAATGTCCTGATGCTAACCACAGCCCCAGCATGCTCACGTAGTTTCTTCTGTAACAGAGATCCAGTTGTCATGGATTCAAGCTGTAGAATCTAGGATCTGTTTTTTATATCTACTGCGCATGAGCGAGTAGATACATTGCTGTCGTCCGTGTAATGTAATGTAAGGTAAGTTAACAAAAGAATGCCTTCGGAGCCAGTCAAAACATAGAATAAAACGATTGACTCACGACAGACCACCGAAGCCAAAATAACTACTGTACACCAAGTATTTCATAAGTCAATAAGTCAAATTTAGTAAATATTTTAAGTATGAATCGTAGTCAATTCTTAATTGTGATGTACTAGACGTTGGAATAATGATAAAAGTTTTTGAAAGCAAATTAATCGAGTCGTTGCGTGGACGATTTCATTCAGACGAGGCAATTTATATGGCCAACATGTCTGGTCGAGTTTCGTAAACTGACAAGACTGTGCGTTGCCGAATAGAAATGGATGACCTTCTTCTAATAAAACAAAGTTAGCTTCATGGTCAAACAACAATGCCCAAAACCTATGGTAGTCCACGAGCGAAATATGCTATTAAATAACATATTGTCGATGTAGATGACAAATAGTCAAATGTCAGTATTAAACTGGCAAGTCTATATACAGTATTAATGGACTAATGGAGTAAAATTGTATGCTGTAGCTGTCAATGTCATGCAAAATCTGTGTTATGAATGTGCAAAGATTTATTGTACCTTTTTCTGCATGTATGCATATGTCTTGAAGAACAATTAATGTATGGTTGCTCTTATAATTTTGATGACATAATTTGCTGGACATCTTTTTCATTCACTATTAAATTTTACAGCAGCATTACTCGAGATGCTTGTTATCTCAAGCGATTTTCTTTACCTTCTAACTAGATTGCATTATTGTTTGACAAATTGTTGTACCGAAAATATTTAAATACTGTCTTAGATTAGTCAATTAAGTCAAATTTTGTGAGTTGTTATATAGTTATGTTAATTTGATTGACCTACTTAAAGCTTTACTACCATAATTTATGACTATAGGTTTTAGTAGCATAGCTTCAATAGTCAAGCTATTAGTGCTGTGAAATGAAATAGAGTAATCCAATATAATTCAGAATTAGGATAACATGTATTGATGCATTATTTTACTCTAATGCACCGATCAATTTGAAGGTGTAACATCCTCCGGGCACACTCTGTTCCCGCAAGGCAGGCATTTGATGTAAGGAAAACTCACAGTGGTGGGGAATTTGATTGGGGGAGGGGAATTTGATCGGGGAGGGGAATTTGACCAGTTAGCTGTTTCTCAGTCTTTTTTAATAAAATGGTGGAGCCCGTGGAGACCACAATGTCGTTATTAAGCGTATTTAAACACAAGGATTTTGATTTTGTCAAGACTTGGCTGGATGATGCTGGTCTGAATGATTTATGAAATTCAACAAATGATTTCTTAAATTATTTCTGTAAAATTCTGTATTATAAACTATAAATACCCGGATCATTTGCAGCTGATTGCTGACAGATTGCATTGACTGCTTTGCTGGACACTGGTTGTTAACTGTTCCAGTCATCTGGTAATCAGACTCAACACAATGGATGGTGGGGCATTTGACTGCTTTTTCGACATGAAGCATGGGGAATTTGAAAAACGTTTTTGATGTGGGGTGGGGAATTTGACCATTAAAAATTCTAAAATTCAAATTCCAGGGTATATGCCTGGGTGTAGACTTTCTCAAAGTCCTTTTCAAACATTTTTGACCTTTCGTCATGTTTGACCTTTCGGTTCCTCGTTGAAAACACTGATCTCTATAAAAGGACTGGATAGCGCATCTATTGTTTCTCGCGCCACGGTTTTGATGCCGGAAATTAGCAGCGGCGGCCATCTTTATACTAGGACCCGAGTGGAAAGCAGTTTAACGAAGTTTTTCGCCAAATTCGGGAAGTTTGCGAAGATTTACCACCGAATTAAGGTTCGTGATCTTATTTTATATAATTAAGTGTTTTGAACTCTCTTTTCCCTTTGCAAAAGCTATTTCTTGCGAAAGATACCTACCTACGTATTTGCTTCACGAATCGGAATCACGGTATTAACAAAATAGTCGGTAAACAAATGCCTTCCAAGTCCGCATGTGTACTTGTTGACTAATGCCTTTTGTAAGGTGGGAGGTCTTTCTTGACGGAGTCGTAGTCGCATAGCGTCATCGGGCAACGAGTCAACAAATTGATCGCGGGCGAGTGTATCGTTAATCCCACTTGGGGCTTCAGGGTAGGCCAAACGATCCAGTCTTTCCATGTATTCTGCTATTGCTGGTAACTCTTCGTCACGCTTTCTAACCGGGCTCTTAAACTTTACTTGGGAAATCTCTGTTCGGTGCGAAGTACCAAATTGATTTGCCAAGGCAGTCACTAAAGCTTCATAGTCTTGTCTTCTCTGGGTTGAGAGATTTTCTAACACCTGCAACACTGGCCCCTTAAGACTGGTCGCTAACAAAGCTGCTATTTTTTGGTCGTCGCACCATTAATTTTGGCAATAATGCAAAATTGAGCGTAGTAGGCCTCCCAAGAGGTTTGCCCGTCGTACATGTTTGGCTTTCGAATAAGACTATTTCCACTTACCGCAGTATCTCTCAATTGCGTACTTTGGCTTTGAGGTAATTTACCAATACCCCAACCACTCCCTGTCATTCCCATAGGAGTTGAAACTCGAGGCTCGGGCAGCGTTCTTCGAGGCTCGTTTGCTTCTGTTAACGACGTTAAAGAGGCTTTTAAATTCAACGTTTCCTTAGCCAAGCGATTAATGTTCTGTCGTCTGTTCTTGTAAATTACGAACGTTTCGTCTCGTCTTTTCTTCAAGGACACAATTAGCTCTTCTTTTAGCCTTTCGTGCATTCGAGTAATTAGTTCAGCTTGAACGATTTCGGTCCTATCGTTTATAGAATAACACAGCCTAGTTAGTGGAGGGAGATGGTTTGGAAACCCGGAAAAAATCATTGTTCTATGGTTTTCTATTTACATATAACACTCGTATGTTTACATATCACGCTAGTGTTTACATAACATTATTTTTATTTTTATTATTATTATTATTATTATTATTATTATTATTATTATTATTATTATTATTATTATTATTATTATTATTATTATTATCATTATCATCATTGTCATCATCATCATCACCATTATCATCATTTTTATTATTATGCATGTTTTTAAATGCTTATTATCATTTATTATATAAAATAGAGTGTTTTATTGATTTTTCCGCCACTAATAAAAGTGATAATCTCACATGTGCGATTATTTATGATAATCGCACATGTGACGATTATCGCTGAATCAGCAATATAGTTTAATGCAATTTTTGCAAGGCAATAGGGCAATTTTTTATATAATAAACAGAACAATACATGGATGCTTGGAAATATGAAATTTAAACTTTGTATGCTTATAGTATCCAATAAAATACACTTCTCTGTGGAACTTTTGTGATTGCCATGTTAAGTACATCCTCTCAGGTTACTCTAAACCTTACAAAGGTAATTATCATTTTTGCCTCATTGTTTAAAATTAGAAAGATTCAAACGTTTGAATTACAATGCCTACATGAGCTCTAATCTCCACGTTTATTCGCTGGAGTAAACGCTACTTGATTGATGATAAATAAGCAAATTTAATTTTATCATTGGGGGGGGGGGGGGGGGGGGGGCAGGAACCAGCAGTTTCCACGAAAACAACTAATGTTCCACAGTGAAACGTATTTTATTTAATACTCTAAGCATGCAAAATTTGAGGACTTTCTATAGTTTATTTCTAGAAATATTCCTAATTTTACGATTTTCGTTTCGCTCGTTTGGAGAAAACGACGTTATCAGCCATATAATTTGCATATTTCCAAAACGTGAATATCTCTTGACCGAGATGAGATATTGACAAACCACAAACGCCGTTCATCGTAATTTTAAATGTACTTTATAATAAGATCAAAAAAAGACTGACGATTTTTTCATCGTAGTGCAACTTTAAAGGAGATTCTTTTAATTTCTTTGAAATTTTCAGAGATGATAGATAAATATATCACCAACAAAACTTTGTCGTGGAATTCGATAATTTCGAAAGATTTTACGGTGACGGCCATTCCCGTGCGTTTTCAGGCTTTTTCCTATCAATTTACAAAATGTTGTATAACTTTTCATTTAGCCACTTTAGAAGCATGGTCGAAAAAATCTTTGATTCATTAAAATAAAAATTATTGGCATATTCTTGTCACAAATTTTATAAGCTTTAATTCGATGTGGAGGTTAAGCTATCTGCGACGTAATGCGGACGCACTACGTCTTTTAGACTAGAGACACTTGTGAAGGTATACGGTGATCTTAAATAATTCTCTGAATAGTTGTACATATACAAGCCAACTATTCTGTTTATCAGTGACTATACTGATCCCCCGTAACAGTATATAAGACACGTAGCAAAATACTTCAAGGTTATTGGAGTCATTTGACTTGCTTTCGCCATGTCCTTTTCAGCTCTCCATTTTGAAAGCAGGGCCGGGGCACGAGGTTGTTAATTTATCAGTTTTATTTGATATAATCGTAGTAGATTAGATACGGGTAGACTAGCCAAGATAAATACGGCAACAACGGAAAACGTAACCACGGAATAACGAAACTATGGCATGACGGAACATGAACGGTGGTGGTGATTAGTTGTGGCGGTGGAGGTGGTAGTAGTGGAAGTGGTGGTGGAGGTGGTGGTTGTAGTTGTAGTGGTGGTGCGGGTGGTAGTGGAGGTGATGGTAGTGGAAGTGGTGGGGGTAGTAGAAATGGTGGTGGTTGTGGTGCTGGAAGTGGTGGTGGTAGTAGTAAAGGTGGTGGTAAAGGTGGTGGTAAAGGTGGTGGTGGAGGTGGTAGTGGAAGTGGTGGTAGTAGTGGAGGTGGTGGTGGTGGTAAAGGTGGTGGTGAACTTGGTAGTAGAAGTGGTGGTGAAAGTGGTGGTGGTGGAGGTGGTGGAGGTGGTGGTGGAGGTGGTGGAGGTGGTGGAGGTGGTGGTGGAGGTGGTGGTGGAAGTGGTGGTAGTAGTAAAGGTGGAGGTGGTGGTGGTGGTGAACGTGGTAGTAGAAGTGGTGGTGGTGGTTTGGTGGTGAAGGTGGTGGTGGAAGTGGAGGTGGTGGTGGTGGTGGTGGTGGAGGTGGTGGAGGTGGTGGTGGTGGTAAAGGTGGTGGTGAACGTGGTAGTAGAAGTGGTGTTGGTGGTGAAGGTGGTGGTGGAGGTGGTGGTGGAGCGAGGTGGTGGTGGAGGTGGTGGTAAAGGTGGTGGTGATCGTGGTAGTAGAAGTGGTGTTGGTGGTGAAGGTGGTGATGGAGGTGGTGGTGGAGGTGGTAGTGGAGGTGGTGGTGGTTTTAAAGGTGGTGGTGAACTTGGTAGTAGAAGTGGTGGTGGTGGTGAAAGTGGTGGTGAAGGTGGTGGTGGAGGTGGTGGTGGAGGTTGTGATGGTGGTGAAGGTGCTGGTGGAGGTGGTAGTGGAAGTGGTGGTAGTAGTAGTAAAGGTGGAGGTGGTGGTGGTGGTAAAGGTGGTGGTGAACGTGGTAGTAGAAGTGGTGGTGGTGGTTGTGATAGTCGTAATTGTAGTCGTGGTGGTGCTAGTTGTAATTGACCGTACCGAAAAAGATGGCGACTTGTACATTTAAGCACTACCCGTTATGGTTTTAAAACGATCAGCTTTGGTAGGAATGAAGTTCCTGCTTACTTAACCATCTTAGCATGATAAACGATGTTTAGTTGTTATTTGAGCTGATTTGAGGTCGCAAAGCATTGTGGTTAAATGTACCGCCGGCACCACGTCTTCATCTACGTTTATTCAGTCGGTAAAGTCGTTTGACATCACACCAACAATAAACTTTAAATATGTAAAATGCATAAGCATCATAAATAAGTTTTAACTACGTAAATAATTAGAGTTTGAGATAAATAAAACTCTAAGTGGATAAACAAGTACTATGAATAAATAAAAACCTAAATCTAAACATCTAAAAATATAGATAATGCAGGATAGATGATGCATGGCACAAAGTAATTACAATCAGAACAATTGTCGTTCTATAATCAGCCAATAAGGTTGCTTTATTTGTATAGTTAAGTTATGACATAATAAAACATAAATTCCATTTTGTTGTCTGTATGTTATTTACTCCACAATTTCCATCTTTTGAAAAGCTCTTCCTTCTGTCCGCAGCACACTATAACCCAGGCCTGGGGCGGGGTCATAGAGTCCAATTTCACGCCTTACAATAAGCCAGTTGCACGATGACATAAAATACAACTACCAGAATGCTTTGCCAGTGTGCTCCATTTATCAGCACGTGGATGCTAACAAAGCATTCTGGTCAAAATTATTTTACGCGTCTCGATGATTATAGCGGAGACCTGCATAGTGTGGTATAGTGCTCGAAAGCTTGGTCACAACACTCTCGAGAATATGTTGAAAATCATCACCACCAGAGCAGAAATCTCTCCATATCTCACAAACCACTCTCTGAGGGCTACAACCGTAACAGTTCTGTCGTCAAATAACATCGAGACGCGTAAAATCAAAGTGATTACAGGCCATCGAAGTGACACAAGCATTGAGAGCTATTGTGGGCGGCCGACACTCAACCAATTCAAAGATATGTCGAAGGCCCTTTCTTCTTATGTCGAAGGCGATGAAATCTCACAGCCTCAGCTTGATAATATTAGTCCTCCTTCTGCCACTTTGTCCAGACCACAAAACGCCTTAGTTTCAGCTTCTTCTGGCCAAAGCTACCTCAGTTCACAACAAGAGAATTTTCTGATTGAAAACGGCTGTAATCCTGGAGCTCTTCTGCCATCAGGGATATTTGAAAACTGTTCTTTCACGTTCAATATTAATGTAAACCATGGACGTTGATTTTTTTTGCATTTGTAGACTGTTTGAACGTTCAATATTGCCATGTTTAGCATTGTTTACGAAGAAATTGACAGTTGAGTGCACCGATCTGGATGAGTGATTAAAAATGTCGACTGTTCGACTTCGATCTTCACGTGATCGATGGCTGCGTGCGCCTTCATTATCACGCATGCCGCTTTTAAATTTATTAAAATATCCTGTTCATTGAAATTCATGTACATGTGCATATTTTTATTTTTTTCAAATAATCACCTATGTATTTATACTAAAACAATTATTCTCCTCAGGCTCAGTGAATATCGGTGAATAATAACCTCGACTTCGTCTCGGTTATTATTCACGGATATTCACTTCGCCTTCGGCGAATAATTGTTAAACAGTAAACAGGCTACCAAGAAACCAAACGTGTTCACAGCCGTGAAAAACAGAGTACACGGGGTCTAGCCGTACAAGAAAAATCTGAACAGCCATAGAACAACTATTCTAAAATATGAATATGGGCGAATATATACAAAATAACACGTCACGAGTGTATGGGCTTGGCCCCGAAGTAAGAAAATCCAATGGGAAATGTACACATGCCCAGAAAAGGAATGGCAAGGGTAAACACCGTGATGGCCAAACGGAGGACAGAGTGAGTCGCTATGAAAACATCGGTTTCCTTTTGAAAAGGCAGTACAGGTTATGCAAACTAGCCAAACAAAATGGGCGATGACGCGGAACGAGGGAAAAGAAACGCAACAAAACAAGTCGGGAGAACACAGACGAGAACAAACCCCGTGCGAAAACAAATAAGTCAGACACATACCCAAACCCAACTAACCTGAGGAACGGGAGCAGGCTGTACTGGTAGTGGTTGGATGGCAACATGATCTTCTGCCACTGGCGGTGGGTTGACGTTAAGTGGTGCGATAACAGGCGACTGGATAGGCACTCCGACCTCGCCAAGATCAGCCAAAACGGCTTCGACGTCAATAGGTTGAGGAAGAACAGGTTGAGCCATGGCCGAAAGTCGAGAAAACTGGGAGGCTCAGCTGGCAACACACGGGTACAAAAAATCCTATAACACCTAAAGTTGTTCCTTCTCCGTGCGAATTGGTGAAATTGCCAAAAACCTAACCCGTGGAGCAAATTTAAATGATTTTGCAGTCCCCAGGGCTTTGATTCATGAATGAAGTTAACCAAGCAGTGGCGGATTACCCAGTAGGCTGAGTAGGCTAAAGCCTATAGGCCCGGGCTTGCAAGAGGCCCGTAATTTCCAGAGAATACATTTTTTTTTATCATTATTATTTATTTTATTATTTAAATTTTAATACAGCAATAAGATGGTAGACAGTCACTGTCTACCATCTTACAGTCGTAGTACGGTACTTGTCTTTAATTACGCATAGCTCAGCATTCATGAGGTACTCCCTTCTCATTGCTGGATTTATCCGCTGACCAGTGTCCTGCAGTCATTCAAACCGCAGTCAGTGTAGTGCCGTTATACGCTATGTGAGCTACTCGACTATGAGTTACCAACACAATCCAGGCAATGTGAAAGTCAAGGAGCGAGAGGAGCGAAAACGTCGACAGGAGGCTGAACTTCAGCGGATTCCAAATAAAGATCCGGAGATGGTTGAGCCCGGCCCCTGCAGGCCCTGCTGCATCTACACTTTTGTTGTCCTCTACATCAACAGCATCTGTGAACTTGCAACGTGAGTCACCGTACACTTCGGAGAGTGAGTCTGAAGCTGAAGTCAGTCATGAGCCTGACGTGCCTGCTTCAGTTGCTGTGGATTCAGCCAGTATCCATAGCATGCAGTGATGACATTTTTGCTCTTAATGACAGGGACACTGATCCTCGCCCACACACCCCAGTTTGCGACATTGGATTATGGCCTGATGACAAGCTTACAAATAGCTTTGTAGAATTCTGGGTGGAGCGTGGCAGTGTCGATTGTCAGCATATGGATGCCGATTTCTCCAGGTCTGTTCAAGATGATGGCAAACAGAAGAGGTGGTTCTCCAAATTTTTATTCTCTCGTATTCATTCATTGAATGGTGAAAAGATTCAGCGTTCATGATGGCTGTGCTACTCGCCTGCGACACGTCGTGTATTCTGTTTTACCTGCAAGTTGTTTGCATGTTCTGATGACAATGCCTTCGCTGGTGTTTGTTATAGCGTCTGGAAGAATTCTGTTGCACTAATAGAAAAACATGAAAACAGTCATAATCATCGTGCAGCATCTCTTGCATTGTTCAACAGAGCTGATGCCAAAAAACGAGTGGACAATGAACTTTTAGAACAGTACAAAGCGGAAGTTGCTTACGCAAATGCAGTTTTGGAAAGAGTTGCTGCTCTAATTAGATTCTTGGCTGAACGTAGGCAGCCCTTTCGAGGACACGATGAACACTTGGGATCTGTCCACAATGGTAACTTCCTGGGAACACTGGAGTTCTTGGCTAAGTTTGATCCTTTTATCGCTGCTCATATTGAGAAACGTGGAGGACAAGGTAGAGAGGATCAGTGTCATATCTATCATCTACGCTTTGTAATGAATTGATTGATATCATGGGTGGGAAAGTACTCAAATTCATCGTTGATGAAGTAAACGTAGTGAAATATTTTTTCTCTGATGGTTGACTCTACTCCATACATTTCACATGTAGATCGCCTCGCATGCGTTATTCGATATGTACTGGCAGATGGTCCAGTAGAACGATTTCTCCACTTCTTGAACATGAAGGCGCATACTGCGGAAGAGATGCTCCAGCGGGTGTTAAGCTTTTTCGAACATGTGGGCCTTGATATCGAAAACTGTAGAGGACAGTCATACGACAATGCAAGCAACATGAGCGGGAAATATGGTGGTTTACAGGCGCTTATTCGTGAAAAGAATGAACTCGCAGACTGGGTTCCATGTTTTGCACATTCACTCAATCTGGTTGGACATTGTGCTGTGGACTGTGTTCAAAATGCCACAGCGTTTTTCGACTTTGTTCAGAAGTTGTACACCTTCTTCAGTGCCTCAACTCATCGCTGGGATATTTTGTTGAATGAACTTCATGGGACTAAGTTGCCAGTTGTGAAACGCCTTTGTGACACTCGTTGGTCTGCTCATTCGACAGCCACTTCGGCTCTAAAACAAAGCTACGAGAATATTCATGCAGCTCTTCTCTTCATTTCAGAAGACACGGATGAAGAACCAACAACACGACTAGAAGCAACAAGCCTTCAGAAGAAGATTGATTTGTTGGAGAACTGCATCTTGTTGGAACTCAGGTCATCTGTTCTTGAACGGTTTCACAAGACGGCTGTGAAATTCCAAAGCACCAACCTGGATCTCAATGAAGCTGTCACTCTCTTGGGATCTTTGAAGAACTATGTGACATCTCTCAGAGATTCTTTTGACGATTTCGAGAAAAGGGAATGTTGCGATCGAAAGCAAAGTCCTACAAGTCAGAGACGGGTCGGAAACGCAAGCGAAGTGTCAGATTGAAGTTGAATGACGGTGCAGCTGTAGAGACAGAATTCAGTCCCAGTGAAAGGTTCAGGGTTGAAGTCTTCTTGCCTATTCTGGACAGGCTACATGCTGAGTTCAATAGGCGTCTACAAGCCTACACTAACTTGTCGAATAAGTTTGGATTTCCGCAAACCATTTTGTAATATGTATATGAAAATGCATCATGTTGTACTTGTTATATCAGGAACGCCCGATCGGGAAAACTCCATCAAGTGTTGAATCATGTATAATGTTATTTGTTGATTTTGTTCTAGTTATTACAAAAGAAAACTGTGAGATAACAAGCTACGTAGATTTTTATTTTCTTCTACAATAGTATACAGACCTGATCGTTTGTTCAGTTATTCCAACTCATCCTTTCAAGAACTAGAAATAAGTGCTTCCAAATAGCTAGTTAGCTCCGGCCTCATTTGCCATTCATAGAAAATTGTGATTATGGGAAGACCACGGCCCCAGAATGCTGGAAATGGCATTTCCGAGACTCTAAATTTCCAAATTTTCCGGGGGGACATGCCCCCGCACCTCCTTCGACGTTTCTCTCGTCTTCTGTACTTGAATATCGTTACCGAATTTGCCGATGACGGAGTGACCGGGTGCCGCCCAAATTAAATCTAGCTAGATACGGCATCGATATAAGTATTTTCATAGATCAGGGCACTATGAGGCCCGTGAATTTTATTTAGCCTACAGGCCCGGAAACTGGTAATCCGCCACTGTAACCAAGATTAATTAAATTAGCTCAATTCCCTTCCCCCCGGCACTATGTGAGAAACATCCCACTGAGAATAGTATGGACAAACGATCCCCTTGAATTATAAATGTATACAAGCAAGAAAAAAAATCATTAATATTCACTTCCGTTCCAATGTTCCATGCAATATGCGGTGATCATCGAACCATATCGAACTATACTTCTGTCTTTATGATTCTGATCTTTCTCGTCCGATTTTCTTCGTAAAACTTCGCACACTTGTTTATCTATGTTATAACATTACACAGAGCATAAATTGTTCCACGTTTATAAACTGTAACAACCGATATGGGGTGATTATCAATCCATGACGTGATTGCTTTCCTCCCTTCTCTCTTTCTTAATTATCTCTGCCTGGCGAGTTGGCCGAGCGGGGATTGAGTACGAGAAAATTACCAAAAGGATCGCAGGCTCTGTGTACGAGATTGTCTTGAATCCTTCTTGATTCGGCTTGTTCTTGGAGCAACAAGAGGCAAGAGCAAGGACACTACTAAACTATACGGTAATTTATATATAATATGTATGTGTGTATGGATGTATATACTGTTTAAAACAAAAAATACATGTTAGAGCTCCCTGTGCATATTACACAAAAATGGCGAAGTATAAATTGGCAAAATCCATGGGCAAAAGTGCTTGAAGCGAGCGACAAATGTTCAAATATGAAGAAAAAAACAACACAACGTATTAATGAAATTAATTAATAGCTTGGCAAGGGCCAAGGGGTTAAGCATTACTGATATAAAAGTCACCTTTGAAAACAACCCGGCACTTCCACTTTCCCTTGGAATCTTTCACTGTCACCTTGTCTCTGACATTTGCTTTAGACTCGAGCACGCTCTTTCTGTCAACGATGGAATACGCTCCCTCTTCAGGAAACCAAACAACCAAAACATCACCGTCGTTTTTATCTAAAAGAAGAAACAAAAGTTGAGAACTGAGTACGGAAAATCAACGATAAAACATCGACTTAAACTGACGTCCAAATACAAAAATTTATATCTGTTTTTTATAAAGTCAGTCAGAGAACAAAATGTCAAGGACAAACGAAACTAAAAACTCGTAAACGATTATCGCTTATTTACTGCTACCGAGGGAAATAGTGTGTTTTGTGGCCCCGAAACATTTTTGGCAATAACAATTAATGCAGTGAAACTTGTTCAACTGGAGCAGAAAAGTCAGCATCTAACTTATACTCAAGCTTATAGATGAAATGGCTATCTGATAGCTGTGTTAAAATTCGTAAAATATGACTTAAATACTTCCAAAACAATTGCACAAAGAGTGTTAGTTGAAACATGAAACTAATTAGTTGCCTCGATAAATTGTCTGCTTAACTTGTTTGAATATTCAAGAAAAAATGACATAAATAAAACTTCTATTGGCGAAATCGAAAATTTAGCTTCTTACCTTAAGATAAGCTTACATGTATAAGACAAGTGTTAGGGTTTCCGATATAAGTTTTAAAGCTAAACAGTTGTCTGCTTTCATCCTGTATATACTAGTACTTTGTAAATTATCGCATAAAATAGTTGGACTAACCTGGATATCTGTTGACAAGCATCTTCTTTTGTAATCTAACGCTAGTTGGGACAGATGAATCAGCCATTGCAGCGAAAAAGAAAGTCTTTTTCTGATTTTCTATTGCATTCACTCAACCGGGAGTTTCGGTGATAACCAATCAATATGCCTAAAACTCCGGGGCAAGAACTTGACGTTGTGAGACCCGGATTCGGGGTTCGAAGAGAAAATTTTTCAATCATGGATCAATCGTTTGCTGCTGAGAACTTTAATGATGATGCCAGCAGTTATGATGATGAATCCTCAATCGTTTCTAGTTCCATGTCTTCTTCTAATCCTTATACAGAGAGTGACGATGACGCTTACTGTGCAAGTGATGACGACGCTTACTGTGCCGAACAATTTTTTGGGAGAAAACGATCACACTTCGTATTCAGACGAAACAGATTGCCCAAACAACGGCATAGACATGGTTATAGAAGAGGATTTGAAATTTAAAATCGCTATGGCGATTTTGAGTGTGTGTGTGTGTGGGGGGGGGGGGGGGGGGGGGGGTGGGGGGGGGGGGGGGGGGGGGGGGGGGGGGGGGGGTGGGGGGGGGGGTGGGGGGGGGGAGTGCATGATTTTTTCAACAAGTTTTAGGAGGGGGGGCTTTCAAAAATCATCCCAAAAATAAAAGAGAGTGCAAGAGGGGGGGGGGGGTTCATCAAAAACCATTCAGACATTCTAGACCCAAAAATGTTTTTTCATAGTTTATATTTGTGACAATCTACTTAATAAACATGAATAGCCAGTACAATAAATTAGCAACTGAAACTGATACTCGATCTATCGGTAGCATTTTAAAAAATGACTGTTTTACCGTATTGTTTGTTTACAAAAGCTTTTGGCCATTGAACATGGGCAGCACAATTTTAAGGTGACCACCTGCATTGCAGAGATTAATTATAAATATAATGGTGACATATAAACTGATATATAAAAAGTAAACAAAAACTGATGTTTTTGCATTGATATTATTGGACGTGAGATGATTCTAGGCTTGTGAAAGTTGCTCGTCATTTTGTATAAAGTGTAGAAAAACCCAAAATGACTACCTATACCAATTAAAGAGGAAGTCAGGTCAACATAAACCTTTGTACAGATGGTATCACATGGGGGGTGGGGGGGGGGGGGGGGGGGGGGGCAGACGAAATTCCCTGTAAACATTAGGGGCACCTGTAATTATTAGGGCAAAAATTTAAAATCGCCATAGCCCCCCCCCCCAATCTAGGTAAATTATGAATTCTCCCTTAGCTTAGGAGCAGGCCGTTGTCTTACAGTGCTTACTGACCCCCACTCATTCAACCCTATATCAGTAACCCGTTAGGATTTAGAAATTTTGTATTAGGGTTAGGATCAGGGTTAGCTAGGGGTAGTGTACGGGGAAATTACCCATTGTTATTTTGGGTTAGTTAAATTTAGGGGTCATTTATTCCTAGGGATGAGTGACTGGAGTCATTTATTCTTGGGGGCTGGGTGTCCCGGGGTCACTCATCCATGGGGGTCAGCGGTGTTACACTATGCAACATTTTGTTCAACTCATCTCGCAATTTTGTTGTGATTCAAGTTGCGAGAGAGATTGCCTAGTGTACTTTGCCTTGCAATCACTACCCTGCGTGCAGACTTCCCCCGTTTCCGGGGAACGGAAACGGGCGAAGTCTGCATGCAGGCTATGCAATCACCAAGTCTCACAACATTTTTGTAGCAGGAAGCGTTGCACGAAGTAGAACCAATTTCTACTTTTCGCCATGCCAATGATTGTGGCAACGCTGCACTGCCGTTAAAGCATTACACTGTGTAACACCTCTCTTGCAACTTGTCTTGCAACAATTTGTGCGATCACTCAATAAAAATATGCTTTGTAAACATTTTCAGTCCACTTCGGTCACTTTTGCGAAACAGTTTAACTTGCACGAAAAATTGCATAGTGTACGTAACACGTACCTTTGCTCATGCAACTGTAATGCAACAGAAACGGATTTGGCCATTGCGAGCATACTGTACATGCAACACTGCATATCACATGGGGGGGGGGGGGGGCATAGGTAATAGAGGAAATACGGTAATTTAATTAACGAACTCTGTTATTTAACTTGCAGGTGAAAATGACTGTAGTGCACCTATTTTTAAAAAGTTTCGTTTGGAAGAGGATAGTGTTGACAATTTTAACTCTGAATCATTATTTGAAAGTGATGCGAGCTCTCTCCCAGAATCAAGTTGCATTACTGAACTCTCCATTCATTCAGACAGGGAAACAGATGGATGTGCAGAAGATATCCCTCTATATGATGGTGCTTCACTAACACAAAGAAATTTCAAAGGAAGCTTTCTGGCATTGACCCAAAAACATAATTTACCATCTCAAGCTGTTGACAGCATCCTGAAGTTAGTGAAGATAACACTTCCTAAAGGAAAGCAAATGTCCACCGTCTCTTTATTACTTTAATAAATCCCTTTCCGATGTTGGCTATAAATACATCAGATATACAACATGCTGGAATTGCCAGAACGTTTTAAGCAATGGTATGACGTATCAAAGTGACATATGCCCACAGCAAGGAATTCAGTCACAAGGAAATGACTCAAGCACTTTCTATGCAATTGACTTACTGCCAGAATTGAAAAGGTTAATTACAGGTAAAAAAACTTCAAACGGAGGTGTTATTATGATTTCAACAATTTACATTCTTTTTTAATTTCTATGTAATATATACAACATGAGCGGCCGTGTTGTATCGGATATACAAGGTCGAGCCGAAGGCGAGAGATTGTATATCTGATACAACACGGCCGCGAATGTTGTATATTACTTAAGATACGAATGCATCTAAAGAACCATATTTACCAACTATTTTAGCGATATACTCTATTTTAGCCGAGAAAATCGAAGCTAAAGTTTATGTAAATCAGGACGATGCTGTATCCGATTTACAACCACTGCTACGGTATTGATTTCTTTTGAATTTTCGTCATGAATTATTAATGAGTATTTTAAGGATATTTAATAGTTCTATTACAATTAATTTTATGCATCTATGATAATAATTTGTTATATTTTCAGTACCCGATTTCACTGTACCATCATTCTACATAAGGTACAGTAGCTAGCTCACTTAGTAGAACACAATCAGACCTTTAAAGTTGTGCGTTTGAATCTCAACAATGGTCATGCAAGTAGAGTTTTCTCGGCTTGGTATGGTTATTGTCACTCAAAGTAGCACGCAATTAATATAAATAGTTTAGACCGTTAAAGATCTATGCTGTTATTAATAACTGGATGAACAGTGCTTATATAGATAAATAACTACAGTACTGTATGTAAAAGTCCTAAGTATTATGTAAGGCCTTTTTTAAGCCCCCCTCTGTTTCCAGTTCCCTAATTTGCTTGTAAGCGATAGGGCTGTATATAGCATACAGCCCTGTGAATACTAATTAGATAAGAAATGAAGAAAAAACTAAGAAAATCTTTGTCCAAGGTGGAAAAAATAGACAAAACTTTGTTGGAAAACCTCCTCAATCATAAAATAAATCAGATAATTCCCCGAACGTCGGGATGTATGCTATTTTCAGCTCTCGGACGCTGCACGTCTTCGGGGCTGTATATAGCATACATCCCACATTCTCGGGATTTATCTCTTATTTGGAATGTTTTGGTAGGCAACCTATAGGTATCTAATTACAGACATCCAAACATGCTGCCTGTATTGAGCACATACCGGTATAGGTAACGGCTATAGGCGCATACAGTGTATATAGACTTTCGTATATGTACGTGCATATATAATTAGATACAATTTTATCAATTGGTGTTTGTTTTTCTTTCTACAGAAAACTGGGATGCAATGAAAAACTTTGTAGAAACTATGTCCACCAGCCTGGTGTCTATAGGGATGTACTGGATGGTAGAGTATACCAGAAGCAAAGTGCTGCAATCCGGAAAGATGGGGGCTTTCCCATATCACTATACTGGCACTTAGATGGTGCTCCTGCATTAAAGTCCAAAAGTATATCCATTTGGCCAATACAAAGTTTTGTAGTGGAGCTGCCTGTACCATTAAGATACTCATATAAACAAATTATCTTAACTGGACTTTGGTATGGTAAGGTAAAGCCTGACATGGTGGTGTTCCAGCAGCATTTTGTTGATAGTGTCAAAACCTTGACAGAAGGTTTTCATGTTGAATTGGATAATACACCTACTTTCAAACTAACTTCTAATGCCCAGGGTGCTGATTTAATGGCAAAAGGGTCATCTCTCAATTTCAAGATCTTTAATGGGAAATTTGGATGCAGTATCTGCCTTCATCCAGGGTTAAGACTCCCTGGACGAGGAAACACAAGAGTGTACCTCCCATCATCAGCAAAGTTTCCTAGAAGGAACCATGAAGACAGTATGCTTCATGCCCAATTTGCTGACCAATCTGGAGAGGCTGTTTTTGGAATTAAAGGTCATTCTCCAGTACATGATATCTTGCAAATTCCAAACATGCTCCTCCTAGATTATATGCACCAAGTGCTTGAAGGTGAATACAGTAGAAGGTTAAGAAAGTGACTTGATGGAACTTGTCCAAGTAAGGTAAGCTTGAGGCAAAGTCAGATTGCTATCACAACTAGTGTTATGAGCGTACAATTACCTCATGACTTCAAGAGGAAGTTTAGGCCTATTGAGGAGCTTAATCGCTGGAAAGCCAGCGAAAAGGAAGTTCTCTTTCTCCATTTTGGTCTACCCATTCTAAAGCCGCTGCTTCCTAGTGAATAGTATACTTTTACCATCATTCACTGCTTGTTACTGGAATAAGAACTCTGTGTGAGGATACTGTCACAGACCATGATATTGACATAGCTGATGCTATGCTTCAGAGCTATACTCGCTTACTACCTGTCATGTACTCACAGAGAGAATGTACGTACAACTCGATCCCACTCTCTCACACATTTTCCTGAACAGGTCAGACAACATGGGCCATTAATTCGTCATTCTAATTTTGTCTTTGAATCCATGTTGGCACATCTTAAACGATTGTTTCATGGCACAAGAGGGATACCTGATCAGATTGTCAAGAAGTTAGGTTTAAGCCAACATTGCAAACGTGTTGTCAGTCTTGATGTACAAGATAATGCTGAGGCATCACAATTTGCTAAACAGATGATGCCATCCTCTAGTTATCCTTCAAAGTTTGTTGAGGTAGATGGTGGTGTAAAACTGTTCCTTCCTTTGGAGCAGAAAAGTCCAGATGTTGGATATCATGTTGAAGGTCTGGATAAGAATAGAGAGGTTTTTGTTTCTCAGAGGATGCTTAAAGACGGTCAGTTATACCATAGCTTTCATTATGTAAGAAGAGGAAAGGCGGTAAGCTACTTAGTGAAGTGTGAAATAAGTGAAGGGACCGATAGCTTTGCTGAGGTTCACTATTTTTTGAAAGATGGTGAAACTGGATTTGCAATTGTGAATGTGTTCAGGACAGTAAATAAGAATGTCTGTGAACAAGCTATTTCACCTCCAGAAGATCCAATAATTCATGAATTTGGGTCATCTGGGATCCTTGGATGTCACTTCACTGGTGTATGCTATACCAGAATATTTGTAGTGATTTGTTGCTCACAAATTAAAGCCAGAGCTGTACTTGTCAAAAGTGAAGATGCAGAAGTTGATGGTTATGTTACAACTGTTTTGAATAGCTATCAACATGACTGAATATAATTATTGCATGTAGAAGAACACGCATATATTCGAGTGACATCTATATTTATAGAAACCAAATGAATATTCTATGGATTCTTATTGGCTAATTAGTTGCACTGTATAATTGTGAAGAACTAATTTCCAAAACACTGCATCTATACAGTACATGTGTATAATAAAAAGGGATTATACATACCTTTAATTCTTTGGCAAATTCAGGGTTAAAAATGATTTGTGAAAAATGAAAACTCAGGTAAATTGATGTGAATTAGTAAACAGCTTTAATGGCAGATACAAAACAGTTCTAATGAAATGATTGTAGAAAAAGTATTAATTAATTGTCACTAAAAAGATTTCCTATACGTTCAATTGAACAGTATATTCTGAAGAAAAACCCAAGCTTCTAATTAGGAAGTTGGTCAAGATAAATTTTCTAATTTGCCAAATTAGATACTTATTCAGGTCTACAAATGTAGTTCAGATCCTGGACTACGCAAGAATTTAATTAAGTTAGTAATATTCCTTACATCTAATTAAACAGGAACCTATAAGTTCTTCCAGTGCAGGAATGTTTCGAGACAAATTACAAAATCTTGAACAACTTGTCAATAAATTATTATTCCTGTGTAAATTGGTTTAAAAATAGCTACCCTGAAATGGATTATATAAGCAGAATCCTGTTTCTCACAGGATAATGACACTGTTGAATAATTATAGTATCAAGCTTTCTGTCGCATGGCAATATAAGATGATGAGCTGCCGAGGTTTTGAGGATCGAAATACTGACTGACGTTTTGAGCAGAGCCTTTAATCAGAATAAAACTTGACGAGTTACTCTGATGAAGGGCTCCACTCGAAACGTCAGTTAATTTCATTCCTCAAAACTTTGGCAGTTCACCACCTGAACGAATGGCTATATCAGAAACACATTACATTTTTACACTTTATCATGTCTGATTTAATTTATTATAATAATTAATAGATGAAATTGTGAACCTAGGATCCTGTTGTTCCCAATGTAGATTAATGACTAATTAATTAATTCAGAGTCTTATTCTTGTCCAGGATCCGGAAAGAATCCTATTCCTGTCCAGGATCCTGAAAAGAATTCTGTTTCTGTATAGGATCCTGCACTGGATCCTGTTCCTACTTAACCTCCTGAAGAGAAATCTTATTCCTGTTCAGGATCCTGTTTTTCTGTAGGATCCTGAACGAGACACCTCTTTCTTGTTCAGGATCCTGTTTTTCTGTAGGATCCTGAAGAGAAGTATATTCCTGTTTAGGATCCTACACAGGATCCTGTTCTTGTGTAAGATCCTGAACAGGATCCTGTTTTTCTATAGGATCCTGAAGAGAATTATACTGTATTCCTGTTTAGGATCCTACACAGGATCCTGTTCTTGTGTAAGATCCTGAACAGGATCCTGTTCCTAAACAAGATCCTATAGGATCCTACAGGATCCTGTAGGATCCTGCCCAGGTTTTCCACCAGGGCTGCGAGGGATGTTCTGTAAAAGTGCCAGCTCTTCCCTCGCCAATATCTGTTCATTGCATCTTCAATAACCTATCAGAATGAGCTAGGTTTGGCCCATTGACAGAATCATGGCTCTTTCTATTGTATGGCTGCATAGAAACTTTGCAAGAGTTGAACCAGTTGCCTGAGTTCAAAGAGTTGACTATTTGAGTTGGACTTCAGGACTTGTAAGTTGTAAAACTTGTAAAAGTATAATGGGTATTAATAAACAAGAATAAAATATTTAACAAATAACAATCAAAACTTCAACTTGTGAGTGTTTACCATTAAACACATATAGCATTCAATTTGACAGCTTGTTAGAGTTATACAGTTGCAGTTGTCAGCACTAGTACTGAGCAGTACAGTCAACAGTGTCGATTACTCGCAAAAAATTTTCTTATGTTCTCTTGCTGTCCAAGAAAGTAAAATATTTTTTCTACCCCTGCTGCCCAGAACTGAAAATCTTCATAAAAGCTAAATTTTGAAACTCACATTTACTCACTTACATGTAAAGATGTAACTTATGTGAATCTATCAAGTTAACACACTGACAGTGACACTGTACTGTCATCTGTCTATATTCAAAAAGAATTTACGCTCACATAGTCACATTTTCTGAGACTCTCTTTGAGTTTGTGATGCAGAAGTTTTAACAATATAGTTATAGTAACTTTTTTCAGATTGTATAAAGGATTATGTTACTTATATTTAGTTAAACGTATAAAATGTCCTTTAATAAAATGGCTTTATTCAATTTAATTTTATTAAAGGGCTAGTTGCTACTTTTTGTTAAAATATTTATTGTTTGTTCTAAACAATAAATAATTTAACAAACAGTACTTAGTTTCCATTTTATTAAACAGTACTTATATTAGTTTTTATATTATATTCACACGCCATTTGTTAATTTATAGTGGAAATATATCACCTTTGCTGAAAATAAAGTTGACAGTTTAAATACCATTTCGTTGAGGGTTTAATTTAATACCGTAGATAAGTTACAATATTAGCATACAAGTACCACATTACTTACCATTTGGACCGTTCGTTCAAAGTTTTGTTGAACCACAGGTTGAACGAGTATCGAAACCACAGAATCAACTCGCGTCGGAACCCTTGACCACAGAATATGTGTCGCCTCGCGTACGATTCCTCGCCATCCTACGCCATCTACGCAATCCTGGCAAGCTCCCCCGGCACTATGGGGTAGGATCGCGTAGGATCGCGTAAAATATCGCGCCTGCGCATTGAAGAAATGCGGACAAGTTTTCACTTGAGTTGGACTTCTGGTTGTATTAAGCATGAGTCTACAATTTCTGTCAATAATGTCAGCGGTTAGAGTGTGTCACACATGGTGACATTCAAGAGGTTAAGAGTTCACTAGAGCTCTTGCGAGAATGAAATAGCAAGTTGTTTGTTTTTTTATTTGTTTTGAAAACTTCCGATAAACAACGATAATATATTTCAAGCAATCTCCAAACAGTAGCTATAAATTTCCAAACAATTTCCAAACAGTTTCGATAAATTTCCAAGCAATTTCCAAACAGTAACGATAAATTTCCAAACAATTTCCAAACAGTAACGATAAATTTCCAAACAATTTCTAAACAGTAACGATAAATTTCCAAACAATTTCCAAACAGTAGCTATAAATTTCCAAACAATTTCCAAACAGTAGCTATAAATTTCCAAACAGTAACGATAAATTTCCAAACAATTTCCAAACAATAACGATAAATTTCCAAACAATTTCCAAACAGTAACAAGAAATTTCCAAAGAATTTCCAAACAGTAACGATAAATTTCCAAACAATTTCCAAACAGTAACGATAAATTTCCAAACAATTTCCAAACAGTACCGATAAATTTCCAAACAATTTCCAAACAGTAACGATAAATTTCCAAACAATTTCCAAACAGTAACGATAAATTTCCAAACAATTTCCAAACAGTAACGATAAATTTCCAAACAATTTCCAAACAGTAACGATAAATTTCCAAACAATTTCCAAACAGTAACGATAAATTTCCAAACAATTTCCAAACAGTAACGATAAATTTCCAAACAATTTCCAAACAGTAACGATAAATTTCCAAACAATTTCCAAACAGTAACGATAAATTTCCAAACAATTTCCAAACAGTAACGATAAATTTCCAAACAATTTCCAAACAGTAACGATAAATTTCCAAACAATTTCCAAACAGTAACGATAAATTTCCAAACAATTTCCAAACAGTAACGATAAATTTCCAAACAATTTCCAAACAGTAGCGATAAATTTCCAAACAGTTTCGATAGATTTCCAAACAATTTCCAAACAGTAGCGATAAATTTCCAAACAATTTCCAAACAGTAACGATAAATTTCCAAACAATTTCCAAACAGTAACGATAAATTTCCAAACAATTTCCAAACAGTAGCGATAAATTTCCAAACAGTTTCGATAGATTTCCAAACAATTTCCAAACAGTAGCGATAAATTTCCAAACAATAACGATAAGTTTCCAAACAATTTCCAAACAGTAACAAGAAATTTCCAAAGAATTTCCAAACAGTAACGATAAATTTCCAAACAATTTCCAAACAGTAACGATAAATTTCCAAACAATTTCCAAACAGTAACGATAAATTTCCAAACAATTTCTAAACAGTAACGATAAATTTCCAAACAATTTCCAAACAGTAGCTATAAATTTCCAAACAATTTCCAAACAGTAGCTATAAATTTCCAAACAGTAACGATAAATTTCCAAACAATTTCCAAACAATAACGATAAATTTCCAAACAATTTCCAAACAGTAACAAGAAATTTCCAAACAATTTCCAAACAGTAACGATAAATTTCCAAACAATTTCCAAACAGTAACGATAAATTTCCAAACAATTTCCAAACAGTACCGATAAATTTCCAAACAATTTCCAAACAGTAACGATAAATTTCCAAACAATTTCCAAACAGTAACGATAAATTTCCAAACAATTTCTAAACAGTAACGATAAATTTCCAAACAATTTCCAAACAGTAACGATAAATTTCCAAACAATTTCCAAACAGTAGCGATAAATTTCCAAACAGTTTCGATAGATTTCCAAACAATTTCCAAACAGTAGCGATAAATTTCCAAACAATTTCCAAACAGTAACGATAAATTTCCAAACAATTTCCAAACAGTAACGATAAATTTCCAAACAATTTCCAAACAGTAGCGATAAATTTCCAAACAGTTTCGATAGATTTCCAAACAATTTCCAAACAGTAGCGATAAATTTCCAAACAATAACGATAAGTTTCCAAACAATTTCCAAACAGTAACAAGAAATTTCCAAAGAATTTCCAAACAGTAACGATAAATTTCCAAACAATTTCCAAGCAGTAGCGATAAATTTC